>OY728156.1:478123095-478805991 GCA_963277665.1 Viscum album
TATTTTTTTCTTTAGTAAATATTCTAAGTTAAACTAATTTAAATATTTATTTAGTATCTCCTATAAAAATAGGTTTTAAATTATTTGAATAATTCACATAGTAGTCTCATGATAATTCTAATAACTTTTAGGATTGCATCAACTTGTGAAATTTCATTTCCATCATCATAAATTATAAAATGAATTCATAATATAAGTTACTGAGGAGTTAAAGTAGAACAATAGGTTAGAGAATATCTTGTGGTATATTTTATATATTTTTTGATTTATATGTTTCCAACCACAACAAGTTTACATGAGAAAGTTTTCATGCATCATTTTAGACATGATATATATTTCATCACATTGACATGGTTTTGAAATGGTTTTATTGCATGATAATGGATGTCAGATACCTATTTGGATTTATGATTTTAAAAATGAGTTGAAAATGTTTTAAAATAATTTAGGGTATTATTAGACTTAAAGATGTAGAAGACTGGTTCGGGATAATGCACTATATTTTTATGTTTTCATAAAAACTGATGACTTATATGGTTTTTTTTACAATAAATAAATTGTAATGATTAGAATGTACATGGTATAAGATTAAGAAAAAAGATAAGTTTCATGAGGGGATTTTCTAGTGGGTTTTTAGAAGATGATCAATGATTAGTTCTGTCTAAGAGTGATGAATTTTCATTAATTCTTACATATTTTTAGATTTTCAGTAAGTGATTTTATCTATCACAGAGTAAGTTTATTATTTTGTATATCTCATTCATTTTAAACTAGTGTTGGTAACTAATGAAACTCTCATGGATCATAGGTTTTATATGAGGATTTTATTAGTGATTCAGTATAGGATTAAACACTTTAATTTACTCACCTATATAGAGGTTTTTATGAAAGATACAATGGTGGAGGATGAAATGGAAGGATTTTATATAATTACTAGTTTCCATATGAAACTTGTTGGGGGTAAAGGTTTATTAAGTGGACAAAATTTGAAATTTCAAGTCTTAAAAAATATATCTATGGGGGTGCTTTTAGGTTTTTCTCAAGGAAATAACTCATGTGTATTGATGTGGTGAAATAGACTATGTAAAGACACGTCACACAATTTCACTCGGGACCTATCATTGGACTAAAAAGAAGGGTTATATAAATAGTTTTTATGTAATTTTATCCTTATGGGGTACTAGCTAATCATAATACTTTATGTAGTGATCACAAATTCTAGTGGTTGAACTAGAGTAGTTTGGGTTAAAACACAAGGAAGAATGGTTAGGCCTTAAAAAGGATACAAGAATCCATCTTCAAAGTATCAAAGTGATATTTTTGATATCAAACATATAGTCAATGAGTCTTAGGATAAAGTAGGACCATATATAGTTTGAGGTATTATTATTATTGCATATACTATGATTATTGTATTTTTTTATATAGATCCATCACATTATTTTATATCATCATGGGTAGTGAATTAGTTGGGGTTGTGAATTGAATTGATTCTTTATTAAATGAGAATTCATAACCCATTGGTAAAGGGAAATTATAAAGGTTTTAAATTCCCAACATTATTTATTATGATAGGAAATGTTGAAATCTCATTGTATTTTATAATCTATGAGATAAAAACATATGACCTTGCCATCATAATGGGTTAGTTTTAGAGATACCAAGATCAGGTGAACTATTATAGTTAAAGGTTTATTATTATCTATCTATATGGATTTATATACACATTTTAAGATGAGTGGGATTCTAGTTTAATTATGAATGGTCCAATTATTTAAGATATTGTTTCTAACACTAATAAGTTAGTGATACATGTTTATGAATATTTAAAGGTAATTTATGAGTCTACATTTTATTGACTATAGAAAAATATCCTATTGTTTTTCCTAAATATTTTTTGGGATTGACTCTAAAGAGAAACTATTCATGTCCACCAAATGATCCTTAAAAAATATAAAAGGTAATAAGTACCTAAAGAATGGGTATTATTTTCTCCTCAAAACAAATGAATATAAAGTGAACGACTCGCATGGATCATGTAATATTTGTAAGGAAATGTGATCACATAACCCTCAGAAGGGAATGTGAATAGATCATGCACAACACATGATATTCTATTGATCATGAGGAGCCCCTTTGACAAGCCTCCCTTTTCTTGTGAAGTCACCCAGAGAATCGATGATGATCGTGCGAAGTATGCCAACAGGCTCTTCCGATCAAGTGACTTGTCAACCGATGGATACCTAACAATCATCAAAAATATATTTATAAAATAAAGGTGAAGAAAGGTGGAATCCTCATACAATGGAGATTTACATTGATCTTCATGCGATATGATCATATGATCCACTTGACCATGTGAATCCCCTAACAGCATGTCCACCTTATTATGCAAGATCATATTGTCATATCACCTTCATCATGCAAAGGGTCTCAAACATGTCCATTAAATTATGAATTGCCCCTCTAGATCCATATATAAGAAGAGGGGTTGTCCATGATAATGCTTATACATAACTTCAAGATCCATTATTGGTCACACAATGAATCATAGACAAGGAAAGTGATTTTATTTTACAACACTCACATGACTATGCGAGATCTCATGTCCTTGTATAATAAATAAGGAAATAAATTGGTGAAAGGTGGAAGCTTCTTACAAAGCAAGGATACGCTAGACTTCATGTGAAATGGGTCATATTCCCCAAGAGATCATCATGGGTCACATGATTCTCCTTTAAAAATCTAGCATGATATCAAGAGACCTCATAGACATGTCAACCTCATCCCTTGGAGGACCCCTTGATAATCCATCTTTATCTTACGAAGGACCACTGATAATTTATCTTCGAATAGGCAAAATTATTCCCATAGATATCCTAATCTTGTAAATACCCATTAACATATATTCTTGAATTTATGAAATCTTTCTGATATATCAACATGGTAATGTGAAATACCTTTGATCAGTTAGGGCCTAATATACATGGAAATGGAGAAACATTCTCATGGTCACTGTTATCTAGCAACGCCATGGATAACTCACGGCAAGATCATGCGAAGTATGTGATGCCAAAAATCCCTCTACCGACTCAAGATCATATCTGTGAGACACGCGCCACACGGGGAGGTGTATAAAAGGGGTGGTGGGTCTTATAAATCACCCCCCCCCCCTTAGTATAAAAGACACTCACAATGTATGAGAGACCAGGGGAAACTACTACATAGGAGCACAAGAGAATACTTCTCTTAGCGAACATTCATGCGATCGAAAAGGTCTTCCACCATGTAAAATATGGGGAACGACCTAAGGGATCATGCAGCATGAATATTTTATTCCCATGATCACTCTTTAGATTACGCAAAGGAATTTTGGAATATCATCTAGATTATGTGAAGGAGGTAGCGTATGTCGACTGGTTACGTGGATCCTAAAATAAGATAACATGAGAAAAACCTCTAGGAACATATTCAATAAAGGAAGGAATAAAAGAATGAAAAAGATAGGATGCTTATGTGATTATGGATACACTGATCATCATGCACTTCATATGATCTACCCAAGTCATGAGATAGTTCCAAGACATGTTTCCCAAGTCATTCGATGATCCCTAAATATGCCATTTGAATCATGTGATGTCCCTTGAACATGTCAAGCAAGTCATTTGATGTCCTCTAGGAATTCCTCCCAAGTCTCATGAAGTCCTCTAGGCTTGCCAGCCAAATCTTGCGATGTCCTCTAGATATTTCACTCAAGTTATGCAATGGCATAAGAACAAGTCTGTCAGGTCTTGCAGTGTCATATGGAAAAGTCATATAGATCATGTGATGTCCTCCGGACAAGTTAGTCAAGTCTCACAAAATCCTCCAGACATGTCAGTCTCGATCATGCAACACCCTCCAAATAAGTCATATAGATCATGTGACGTCTTCCAGACAATTCAGTCGGGTCTCGCAATATCCTATAGATATTTAATCCTTGATCATGTGAAATACTTCAGATGTGTCAGCCTTGATCATGTGATTTCATCCTGATATGTCATTCAACTTATGTGATTTCATTCAGAAAACTCAAATTGATCATGCAATTGTATTTGGACATGTCTGTTAGGAAACTAGGACATGTTCGGACATCCTCATACATGTCATACAGACACCCCAAACATGTTAGGAAGATAATCAGGCCATTATAGGTAGATAATCATGATGTTTCAAGTAGGAAATCAAGACACATCAGGCAAGAATCATACAACTTGATAACCTTGTCTAGTTATATATTTGGGTATACCCCCAATTGAACTATGAGAACTCTAATTCCTTCCATAACCAAGATACATAGGATACCTTTCTAAGGCCTAAGATTCAATGGGAATATTACTCTATACAAGTCCCTCCATGTCTCTAACATTATAACCAGTGGGATCTAATCTCTCCCATGGGCTTATCATTCTTCCCAATCCATCATAAGTTTGAGAATCCAACTAAAATTTGAGAACTCTAATTCCTACTATAACCAAGATACATAAGATTAATTTCTAAGTATCGATCTCCAATTGGAATATATCTCAGTGTAAGTCCCTCCATGTCTCTAACATTATAACCATTGAGATCTAATCTCTCCCATGGGATTATCATTCTTCCTTATCCATCAGTGGATTGAGAAGACAACTGAACTATAATAACTTTGATTCCTTCCATAATTAGGATATGTAGTATTTTTTCATAAGGCTCAATCTATATATACCAAACACCACATATGGGTCTCCCCAGTTCGTAGGTCCCACATCCACATAAATTAAAACTGATTACTTATCGTCCCTTTTTTCTCACACTGAGCATGGATCTCGTGGGCTTATGGATTTATAATGATCATATACTTTTCATTATAAATATACCAATAAGAGAAACCATAGTGTGTGAGCCCCATTCAGCGGCATGGTATGATAACCCTCAAACAAGGGCATTTATATCAGGGTAAATCATGGGGACGTGATTCAACTACGATGACTCGAATTCCTTCCATAACCAGGATACAAAGGATGCCTTATTGAGGTTCCATCTCAAAATTTGATACAAATTTATCTCGTATATGACCTTTCTACATGATGTTAAAATACATGAGTCCAAAAAACTACATGGGTTTCGGTTCTTGTTATAAATAGGATATGTAAGATACCTCATAAAGGTTAAATCCCATCCTTGAGATATTAATCACCTCCCTAGATGGTAGTAAATTTTAGAGTGCCTAGTTATATGCCTTTAAAATATAAGAAGCTACCCATTAAAGGGAAATGTATGAAAACCTTAGATATATACAAATGGACTCATTAATATATCCTTTGTACACATAGAAGCGTAAAAAACTGGTCACTTTATTAGGGTAACCAAAACCATATTGAGATTAGGAATATATTCATGAACATGTCTTAAATCTATAATAGAGTCCCTGAGTAGACAATAATTCCCCTTAAAATGGTGTGATGAGTCTGACCTCCCATCCTCTCGACCAATGTGAGTTTTTTTTGTTTTTTGGGTATAAAACTCTGATCAACTGCTTGCCTTTGGGAAGTAAGTCCATACTCAATTATGGATTCACAAACCATTGGGATTTTCTATGAAAGGTAAACATGGTGGACCCAATGTGATGATTTTTTTAGCACATTCCACCCTCTCACAATCAATCCTCAAGCATCTCCAAAACCCCTTTTTCCCATGAAAAAAAATTGGGAACCCGATAAGAAAATATCAAATGATAAAGGTGATTGGTTGAAAAAATATAACTGGGTTTATCATGAAATAATTCCATCCTCATTATGATAATTCCATGTGAGAAAAATGGACAGACTGGGAATAAGAAAAGAAAATTGTGTTACCTGTGCATATTTGACTAAGCATATATCATGCATGAAATGGTGCATTAATCAATGACTGTGTTCCTTGTTGTCTTCATGATTTCAAATACTAATCTTATAAATAACACTCTGACCTGAGATCATGTATTCATCTAGAGACCATTCTGGAAAATTAGTTATAGCTACAACCCCTGTGGGTTTTAGAATGACATCACCCACCCAAAATCTTTAACATCGGGTTAAAAACGCAATGGTCTAAAAATACTACCAACATAATACAATATCGAACCTTGAGGTTGAATGAAAGGGTCTCGAGACACTGAAACCAATGATTTCTCATCATCCAAATAAAGTTTTATTGAAACTATTGGCACTCATTGCCACCACAAATCACTTTGAAAGATTATCCCTAGAGCATAACAATCACCACCATCAGTATATAATGAAGGTGGATCAAGGACTAAACTATGGATCCATTCCAATTCATGAGCCACTGATGAGGGATCCTATAAATTATCATCACCAACATTTTCCCATTGATTCCCCTCAGTTTCCTATTAAGGGAACCACCCGACACATTTCCACCTCTGCCACCCATGTATGGGATCCAAGGAAGACACATCGAGTTTGGAAATATTTGGATAACTAGGAATGGGATCATATCCTTACTTCTTATAATGGATACCATTAGTGTATTTTGGTGGTATCCAACAAGCAGGCTCATATTCCTACTCATTCAGAGCAAGTCTGTGGGAATATTCCTATAGCAAGCATGGGGGAGGCACATATCCCTACCCCCCCCCACATGAAGTCCATCAGTGTATTATAATGGAATGTGGAGGATAGAAGTTGGATCATATCCCCTCTTCAATTGAATATATATTACAGTATATATTGGAGATAGAAAATGTGAAGGCCTATATTCCTGAACACACTTAGTTAAAATGTCACCACATTCTAGAAATAGCTGAAGAAATTTTCCAACATATTCTGGAAATAGTATGAATACAGAGATAGGCACATATTCATATACCTATATCCAGGGTAGCACAACACTCTAATCATCATAAATAAGTGGTTTCTCTAGATCAATAACACATCCCATCTAGGTGTATTATCAACATATTCTGGTAAGGATGAGACATCAGAACAGGATCATATTCTTGTTCCAACCAAGACTCACTAAGTTAGAGTGAAGCATACATTGGGATAGGCATACATTCTTATCAAAAAATACCAATGGAATACTCCAATGGAACCAAACCGGTCTCATATCCCTACTCTAACCATGGATTACAAAGTGAGAGTGGCGCATGCCTTGGGACAAGCTCATATTCGTATCGAAAAATTTCGGAGGCATATTACAAAGGCTTAGGATCAGTCTTATATCCCTATTCCAACTAAGGTCCAATAGGTGAGAGCTATACATGCCTCAATACAGGCTCATATTCCTATCAATGAAGCTACTTATCATATTTTAGCATCTCCCAGAAGCCAGGATCATCCCCTAATTCCCCCAACGAACAACTGCACCAGTTTCCTTCAGAGGCTATATAGTAGGAGGTTCATATCCCTTCTCCCATTCCAATGGTCCATCAACATATTCTAGTGGGGAATTGATATTTGAACTAGGATCATATACCTGCTTCATCCAAGGTTTACCAACATATTACAAAAAAACACCCATAGGCAGCCTCAAATTCCTATTAACAATGAAGAATCTCATTGGCATACTCAAGAATCTTCTCAATAGTGGCCTCGTACTCCTACATCACTATATGGTTATCAATATATTTTAGAAACCTTCATATAATAGAATCATATCC
Organism: Viscum album; assembly: GCA_963277665.1. Classification (NCBI taxonomy): domain Eukaryota; kingdom Viridiplantae; phylum Streptophyta; class Magnoliopsida; order Santalales; family Viscaceae; genus Viscum; species Viscum album. The sequence continues at coordinate 478,130,774 of OY728156.1, forward strand.
TTGCTTAATCCCAAAAGTAAATTTATCATATTTCATCCCCAAAACAAAATTAGGCTCATATCTAGTGTCCTTAAGGTTGTTTAAGACACATTCTCTACACCCTAAGGGCCTTTCAACTCTTAAACCAAATAAGAAGGTGATCATTACCTCAATATTCCTCCTCGTGTTAGTTTGTAAATGGATATTAGGGACTCTACTTCTAACATATGTCATGGTCAACCTCTATATGGTGATATCTCTCTCAAATAATGAAATCCTCCCCTTTCCTAGACACCACCATATAGAGAGGTTCTTAAAACTCATATGACTTCGTATAGAGAGGTTCTCAAAACACTAGGGTAAACCATATATTGTTCTCCATCAACTACCAGAAACCCTTCACTGTGATCTTCAGGAAATCCCAATAATAAATTTTTATGGTCTAACCAAGTAGAGGTATGTAAGTATAATAAAGAGGAAGCCAACATTAATATACAGAGAGATTTATCTAGGTTTTACCTCTCAACTATGTTTTTCCCCTTGCCACTTTTGACTATGAGATCCCAGATGAGATAGATATGGATTGTATATCTTACATATAAAAAACTATGTGGGAAAATCATCAGTGATTCATGGCCAAACATCTCCCTTATCCAGAATATGAGGGTCCCCTTTAGACCATCAATATACTCTTTTGTTAGCTATACCTGGTTTCTATATCCATGGACCAAGACCTGAAACTATAAAATCATAGTAAAAATCTATAGCACGCTTTCCACCATTGCATCACAACTCTTTGGAAACTAATCACTGAAACATTATAATGTATCTATATCTAAGTATGGGGAATGTATAGAGTGTTGTACTTCACTACACCCCATAACAGTAAAACTCCCCAAATGTGGAATCCTATAACGTCATATCCTCTGAAGAAATCAGGGGACCGGGTAACACACGATCCAGTTGGTCACTATAATGGAATTTTCCCACTTTAAAAATCTCGATACATCATGAATAGAGGGATAGGAATACCATAAGATTTTTAAACTAGGCCCCTTGAAGAAATGGGAACATATTTAAGACACAGAATTAAAAGTTACGTTCAACCAAATAAATTCCCCTAAAAATGACTCTTTTAATGGGATTCAATTTCACCCATATCATACACAAGCACAACTGCACCAACTCAAATGGATTGTGGTAATAGCTACCATAGTAGCTGTCTAGGATTGAACCTATCCCACCAAGTTGGGGGAATATTTACCACCACCTCCACCCCTCTGATCATTAATCCCTGATAGGATTTAGGACATATCATCAAAGGATAAAAATCAACCCCATCCCACAAGGATGGGGGAATTTATATATTAATCTCCATAACTAGGTTTATCACACCCTGAGAGGGTCCTAGAGAAATCAGCAGTAGTTTTATATCAACCCTGGTCTGTAGAAATGGGGGAATTTATTTCTCAATTCCCACCCTATGAGTTAAAAAATCCTTGATTGAAATCATCAGATACTCAATAACAAGATAAAAAAATGCCAATTTTGGCCCCAAATATTCCCTATTTTATAGGAATATGGGAATTTTCATCATCATAGTTGTCACAGAGGGAATAAATCTTCTCCAGGTTTGGCGATAAATATCAACGGTTGTCATCTCATCTGTTCCTCCTACTACAAGATGAACCTGTACTATTTGGGGCTCATTCAACAATCACAATAAAAAAACTCTCACAAGTTCACTTTTCATATGTTGAGACAAGTGAAATGTATGGAAAAGGAAATCAAACCCTGTATGGGGAGTAAGAAAAAAATATCTAAAATGGATAAGGGGAAGAAAAATGACCTTGATGTAAGCAGTGAAAAATCAACCTATTGCATTGAGAGTAATGATACGTCTACCATTCCCTGATATACCTCTGTGAATATCATTACTATTAATACAAAGATAATGTGGATCAAGAAAAAAATGAAGAGGGTTGCAATTTGGAAAATATACCCTGAGATTAAGGTGATCTGGATGCACCAACTAAGGTTGTACATACACGGAACCAGAGGTGAATCAAAAACCCAGCACCTCTGAATATTGATTTTCCACCTCTATAGTGGAACACTGACATAGATAAATGGAAAAAAATGGTCATATCCCACTCATCATCTAGATGAGATGAAATTAATTCTATATAGGATAAGTTGGCACAATATGAGAATGAGATTCAAAATCTCATAAAACTCAATGAGGTGATAATTAGGGGAAACATTTCCACTAGGTATAGTCATCAGAATGAGATGAATATTTATCTTCTCATACATCAGGAAAGATCCAATCCACCTACAAGAGCATCATCTGAGCATCTCACCAGCTCTAGATCTAGGAAGCCAGTCTACACAAATGTGGAATTCAAAGATGATCATAACTTCCCTCTATTATAGAGAAATCATCACCCTCTCCCAAGTGATCATTCAATATTAGCACAAATAGAGAATCATTGGGAGATGAAAAAAGGTCCACCTAATCAATCCTGGGATTCTCCCTATAGACGGTAGGTGGATTAGATAATAGTACTTCTAAAACTACTCAATGCCATTAAGTCCCTGGCTACCCAAATGGAATCCATGGAAGGGATATTCACACCTGTTTATTCTGAGAAGAAGCCATATTTTGAATGGGTGGATAAAACTTTTTCCCCATCCAATTTTGGTAATCCTGCCTTCATTTCCTTTGATGGTGTTGGAGATCTAGAATAGAATCTCACTCTCTTAGTGTTCCGATGTGGTCTGATGATGGGCCCTCGAGATCAATAGGAGGCAACCAATATAAGGTTTTTTGTATTAAATCTGGTAGGGATACATTTTTATTGGTATAGTATCCTTCCAGTAGGATCCGTTATAGGATGGGAAGACCTCCATTTTTAATTCCTTTATCAGTTCATCTCTACACTAAGGAAAATGAGAATTTTCGACCTGAAAAACTACAAAAAATGAAAAAATAAGAGGGTTTTTGACTTCATAGACAAATAGAAAGGTTTAACCTATTCTCTCAATATCTTACTCTCATGGGAGAAATTTTTTCAAATATATATTGAAAACCTATGGTATGATTTGTAGATACCCCTGATCCGGATGAAATATCCAGGAAGATTTTGTGAATTTGTAGAAACCGCACAACTCCTTGAAGATTCCATCTAGAAGAACTAAGCTAAATATCGACTCATGCCTTCTTCATAGGGGGAAAGGATCGTCAAGGAATATACTACCATTTCTATCCTAAAAATAGTATAAATGCCTATCTAATAACCTAAGAAAGTCCCAAATCACTCGGAACCTCCTATCTAGTGGAAGAAACAATAAAATCACCATCGGTCAGAAGTAAAAAGAGATCAGGGTCACCTGAGATTTTAGGAATGGATGAAAAAAACATACTTCTTAAATGGTCATGTCCTTAATTATTTATTTGAATCCATGGAAAATAACATAATCAAGCTTCCACATCCTAGGAAACCTGATGAGTTCATCCTCACTAATCGCCCCCAACTACTTCCCTTTCCATAGGAGGTTGGGTCACACCATCCAGGATTGTTTCATTTTAAAATAATTCCTCCAAAACATGGTTGATTCGGGATAGGTGATGTTGGAAAATTCCTTAGAATATGTAAATTATGTAACAATTTCCTAGTCATAAGAATAAGGTGATTGGAAAAAAAAATTAGCGAGAAATGGGGAGAATTTCAATAACTAGATAACTTGAAAGATAGTTGACTGAGCCCATGATACCCTGAGATCGCATCTTATAAAACCTGTAATGATCCCATATCTTAGGTAGGTTTCATGGATTATTCCTCCTAGAGATATATATAATCATTGGACATAGGAAGAGACAGAAGAGGAATATTTATATTCATCTCCTACACAATCTCACACTCTTACACACTTATTTCCTTCAACATATGAAGAATAGTCATCTAACCACCAAATAGAACCCTCATCAAACGATGATCTCATATTTACTTCTTTTAATGTAATACACTTGGAATAAACCTTCTTCTTTGATGACTATTACTCTAAGAATGAGTTCCCCATACCTGACAGGGGAGCTAGAGGCTGAAGATATAGGAGCCAAGGATATAGGGGACAGTGCAAGCATGGTCAGACCCAATATTTCAATCACATACCCACCGAGGACATATAAACAGCCAAGAGCCATGGGAAATAACTCCAAAAAGCTTAAAAACATGTACGTGTACCATAACCCTCCAATGTTTATCTATGAACAGTCATCTTACATGACTGTCTGTGAGGGGTGTGATTGTGTGATCATCCTAGAAAATGGGAAAGATCGGCACGACCTATGCCACTAGAAGCATATGCTCCCTCGACCTATGCACAAGAACCATTCCCATCTACCTCAAATTCCTCAGATCTTGATCCATATAGTAAGTATAAATACAAAAATGGGAAGCATTGACCTCTGGAAAAAAAGTACGACATTATTAAATAGTTGGTGGTTGTCCCAACCAAACTCTCAATCTTTAATTCACTCAATCTTTCAAAATAAATCATAGAGGAACTCATCAAAGCCCTTCATAGTCCATGGTATTTAGAGATAGAATTCACTGCATCTAAGATTTATCGAGTGGAAAACATGCCATCAAAATTCCATGTCACCATCTCGTTTATAGATCAAGATCGAGAAGAGGTCATCCAAGGACACATCATACCCCTATATGTTTTAGGAAGACTCAATAATGTTTACATCAAAAGGGATCTGATTGAAAATGGTTCTAAGATAAAACTCATCCAAATTTAAACCATTTTATGTTTGGGATGTAGAGAAGGGGACTTATCTCCCAAAAAGATAACCATTCAAGGGTATAATAAGATCAATAAAAGACCTCTGAGGAAGATCAAGCTAAATGCCCAGTTCAGGGACCTCACATCTAATGTTGATTTCATGGTTATCAAATAATACATTGAATATAATTTCTTTCTTGGAAGGACTTGGATTCAAAACTATGTGGTAGTACCTTTAATATTCCATCAATGTTTGAAATACCAAATCGATGGGAAGGTCAGAATACTTTATAGTGATAGTTCTCTCTTCGAATCTTGTGAATCCTTATATACTGAAGTATATTTCCATATAAGGGAAGTAAAACAACCAATAGTGGATAAAAATTAGTGTTTTGAATGCCCCAATGGCTTGATTACTTCCCTTATGAAACCTCATAATATTATTGATAGTGATTATTTGTTACCTGTAATATGATTGAGGTAGTAGAGTTAATCTCATATGTCTAAGATTCTTCTATCCCCAGTGATAGTGTAAAAGAAAATAATCAACTCTGGAATCTCTCTACAATTACTTTAGCAGTGGGGGATGAAAATGTATCTTCCCAAGGATTCTCTCATCTCAAAAATGAAAGATATTTTCTTAGGTTATTTATCATGTATGAAACTGCCTTCATATACTTAGATGTGGAAGAAGAAGAGTATTACCTTAGGAATTCCCCTCCAAAATTTGAGGAAGGATTCTTTGCCACCATTGATGATCTCGTGTGGATAAATATAGAAAAAAAATAAGACCCTCGGACTTAACTGATTAGTGTCTCCATGCCTCTAAAAGATAAATAGATGTACATTTTATTTATAAATAAACATCAATATGTGTTTGTTTTTAATTATATATAAATGCCCGAACTAAACCTAGATGTGGCTACACACCATCTAGGATTATTAGATACCCATCGAGTTTTCAAGAATGAAACTAAGAGGTTACAACCCTCTCATGATACTAATATAGAGTCAAAATTTGAAAAATTGTTCATATCCAATTTTCTATGGGAGGTGCAATACCTAATATGGCTTTCCAACATCATCCTGTAAAGAAAAAAAACGGTATGATTATGGCCTGCATCAATTTTAGAGACCTTAATCAACAATGAAAAAAAGAATATTTACCATTGCAGATCAAAAAACTCTTGATCGATGAAACTACTGTCTTCTGATCCCTTTCCTTCATGGGTGGGTACTCAAGGTAAAATCAAATAAATATGGCCCCTAAATATGAGGAAGTCATAGCCTTTAGAGCACCTCAGGGGAGTTAATTCCCTTTGGATTAAATAATGTTGATTCTAATTATCAATACACCATTCAACATATATTTAAACCCTTCTTGTTATGAATAGTGTAATGTTTTCTACAATCTGTAAATCAAATCTTGAAAGTTAAGTGATCACTTTACAATCCTTCAACAATTTTCAACAAGTTGCGGCATCATAGTTTGAAGATGAATCCACTAAAATGTAATTTTGGGATAATTTCATGGAAATTACTTGGTTTTTTGGTACACCATTGTAGCATTGAGTTCAATATTAAAAATAATAGTGAAATGATAGAAATTTTACCCCCTCAAAATCTCAAATAACTAAGGGGAATCTGAGGGAAAATTTCCTACATTCAACATTTCATAAACAAACTAGCTGGAAAATCCCTCCCCTTCACCAAGATAATGAATAAGGGAGTCACCAACCAATAGGTTGAGGAATGACAATAATCCTTTGAGAGACTCAAGAAGTACTTCTTTCACCCACCATTCTTAATGCCACTAGTGGAAGGAAATACACTTATCTTATATGTGGATTATATAGAATGATCACTTGGCGCTCTCCTCACATAGAAAAATGACATGAGAAATGAGAAAAGTCTATATTACCTCATCTGAATGATGCTAGGAACTGAGACCTGATATTCTAATATTGAGAATAATTGCCTCACACTCATCTTTATGGCAAAACATTTGAGGCATTACATGTAGCACCACAAAGTTCACTTGGTCTCCCATATTGAACCGATCAAGTATATCCTTGGTCATCCTATGTTGATTGGTAATTTGGCATGATGGGTGGTCATTATACAATAGTATGACATCCAATTTGTGTCATAGAAAGTATTGAAATGATAGGACCTGGATGATTTCTTTGAGGTACACCCCACTCCTGAAAGTATAATAGTGGACACCAAACTTCCAGATAAAAAGTTTTTTATTCCCATGACACTCCCTAAACATGGGATATGTATTTTTAAGTCTCCTCTCAAATTCCTATTGGTAAGATACTAGAAATCCCAAATCTCAATTGGGTTGGTTTAGGGGTTGTATTTATATCTCCAAACAAAGCAATTTTTCTCTTCTATTTCTCACTATCCAAAGGCTTAAAAAATATTGAGGCTAAATACCGAGCCCTCATTGTTGGATTGGAAATATCCATATATCTATAAATAGCTTACTTGAACATAAAATGGGATTCAAATCTAGTGAAAAATCATATCAATGGTGAATATTCCATAAAAGGGGAATAATTGGTGCCTTTCATCGGCTATGTCAAAGGATGGTTGAAGAGTTCCCTTTTTAACCCACATTTCATCATGTCCCCTAATCATAGAATGATCATGCTGACACACTAGATAAGGAAGCCATAGTTCCAGCTGACCCTGATCAGGATGAAGAAATATTTCGCATCACGCACCAAAGAATGGTCTCATCGGTCATCATCTATGACATGGAGGAAATCAATCAGATCAACACTACCCCATATCATGATGAACTGATATCCACTTTCATATGGATTGAGACCATACTTAATTATCTCTAAAATTGGATCCTCCTAATAGACTGAGTTGGAAGGGAACAGATTCGGTAACGAGCAGTAAGTTTTACCCTACAGGAAGGTCTAAATGAGAAAAAATTCCTCTAAAACCAAGGATTTGATAGATCCTCCACATATTCATATTAGAAAGAGATATTCCCACCATCATGGAAGAATTCCATGTAGGCTCTTACGGAACTCACCAATCCAGGACCAAGCTCTCCCCCCAAATCAAGAGGTTTTGTTACTACTGAAAAACAATGATACAAGAATGTGCGGAGTTCACCAGGAAATTTCATGCATTTCAAATTCACTCAAACTTCATCCATAAACCCCCATAATTGCTATATATAGTTAAATATTCTTGTCTATTTTTCATATGGGGAATGGACGTTGTGAGGCCATATCCTCCAACCATAGTTAAGCAGTTTAAGTATATACTTACTGATAATGACTTATTTTCCAAATAGGATGATGTAATACCTCTCAAGGAATTTGGAAAGAAGAATATCATAGACTTCATGAAATACAATATCGTCACTAGATTTGGAGTCCCTCACATGATATTGATAAAAAAATGGAAGTAATTTCTATACTACTGAGTTGAATAAATTATACCAGGAGTACAAAATTTATTCCAACCATTCATATGGATATCATACAGTTGAAAATAGAAAAATAGTTTCTTTTAATAAGACTCTATCAAATATAATATAGAATATGGTGAATAAGGACAATAAGTCCTAGACAAACATTCTCCTTCGTGCTTTATGGGTCTATCATACCACTATACGCACTGCTATACAAGAAACCCCATATTCATTAGTATACAAAATCAAAGAAGTGGTTCCCATAGAAGTCCAATTTCCCTCAATGTGAATAGCTATCTGTGTAAAACTCCCGAATGATGAGAAATTGCAAAAGTAGTTGGATTAATTAGAGTGGCTTTATGAGAAAAGGTTGTGTACACTACAAAACCTCAAAGTCTATAAGAATCATATAGTACAATCCTTTAATAAAAAGGTTCACCTTCATTCATTCCTTCAAGGAGAACTGGTATTGGCTCTCGAAACCCTAAAGATACTAAGAAAGAAACCTTTAAATATAGAACTCAAATGGGAAGAGCCTTACATCATACATAAGGTATATTTTGATGGATCTTACTCACTGGACATGATGTATAGGGAATGTGTTATGCCCCAAACCAATATTAGGTTTCTTAATAAATACTTTTTTTAACTTCCATCAAGAATTATTTTCATCCTAATCACATGACGTTAAACTATATGAAAGAGTTCATGGAAACAATACATTAAACTACATAGCATCTCATATCCTGGCCACATGACATTACATTATAATGGAACACATCCTCACCCTATGACATTAAACTTCATGGGAATCATTATCTCACTGATAATTCACCGCAAATGAGATAGATCTATACAAAAGAGAAATTAAGTACCCATGTCCCTATGTGTGAGTCAGACCCACATAGGGAATCTCTTAACCAATAAATACATGTGGCTTGATTCTTGTCATTATAGGATATGTTTTGATCCACAGATCTCCATTTCTAGGTCTAGCCACAATATTTCTTCATGTAAAGTCACCTTCATCATTACCGCGTGATGTTAAACTACATGTATGATGTTCTCACTGTATTAAACTAAACTGCATGGTTTTCTAGAACTACATATGTCTTGATTCTCATACCAATGCGATGTATAGGAATTATTAGATCCTATATCTTGTCCTAGCCACCATATGATACAAAATTATCATGTCATTTCCTTTAATTGTCTCTGTATAGTGAGATAACCCTTTTATATTCCTTCTTTATCACTTTGAGAATTGTTCATGTGGGATTAGGAATTTTGGTAAAGACTTCCATGCATGATCAAGACATGTTAGTTCATGATAGGGTTATCATGGTCCTGGATGCAAGGCCTTAAAAGGCACAACATGAATCCTTATCACATGACATTAAACTTCATGGTAAATATCCCTTGCATGATATAAAATTTCATATTACTATGGACCCCACCTGAGAGGACCACTATCATTGGTGTTGGTCTCCCATCACACCTATATTCAAGAACTATGTGTGAATTGATTCCTAATATTGTAGGATATGTAGTGACACTCAGATCTCTAGTCTTAGGTCCACTCATAATACTTACTATTTACGTCGGGAAACCTATATCCTTACCACATGACATTAAACTGCATGGGTTTACAATAACTACATGTGGATTGATTCCTACTGTTAAAGGATATGTAGTGAAACCTGGATCTTCAATCTTGGGTCCACTACAACAATCAATGGGAATAATTCTCTCCTCTATATATAGTTTAAACATGTGTGGATAGTTTCCCATTCAAGAACAACATGTGGATTAATTCTTTTCATCATAAGATATGCAGTGGTGCCTAAATATCCATTCTTGGGTCCATCCAAAATATTTATTTTTTCACATCGATTCACCTAAATCCTTTTTTCAGGACAATAAACTGCATGGTTTCTCAAGAACTATGTGTGTCTTGATTCCTATCATCATAGGATATGTAGCAACACTCAGATATCCAATCATGGTTCTAGCCACAATAAAAAAAATATGTCTCATATCCTTATGTATGGGTCAAAAATACATAGGTAAATTTTAATGTCCTTTCCACATAATTTTAAACTGAAAGGAAAGGAAAAAACTCCCTCACTTCATGACATTAAACTACAAGGACAACATCTTAGTCACATTTCATTAAAACTGCATCGAAAATACATTCTCAATACATGATGTTTAATGGTGTAGACAATCACCATCATCATTACTTATCAAAGGATCACAAGAACTTGACCCTGTTCAACCATATAATGGGTTTATTTTTGTATATTTTAAGCACCTTAACTAATAAATCACACTTCATGTCTTAATCACCTCGAGTTTCCTCTAACCATTCATTGCCCTTGGAAAAGGAAACCTAGCTTAGAGGGACCATTTGTTTGAATATGATTGTATTCCCTTGGTTCCTACATATGATTCCCTGGTTATCTACCAAATGTGTCATGACTTGCAAAAAAATATCTTTTTGGACCTTTTTAACCATGACATTTCCATGTAGAATCTCAACACCTTAGAGTGTTTTAGGTCATCCCCAACATGATTGTCCCATGTCACTAATCACGGCATGAGAACCTCAAGCCATGATTTACAACATTTCCATCTCCCATTCATAAGGATTTTTGAGTAATATTGACTCTGGGTATCCTAATTAGGTTTTTTTATAACATTCCCCCCATACCAGGTCTGTGTTATCATGATCTTAAGTTGTGTGCACTCCTTAATATTTAGCCTTTGATGGTCTAAATCACAATACCCTAAAACTACTAGTAAAACAGATATAAAACTTTTCAAGTCAAAAACCCTCAAAGGGAGGAATGATTCGAATTCAAGTCTCTACTTGCTAAACTCTGCATCTCCAACATTTAGGAAAAAGATGCATAAAGCTCATAGGGCTTACTTTTTGGCCCTAATAAAAGATGAGACATGCTCACTGGTCCCCCTGGTCTAGAAAAAAGTTATAGTAATGATTTTTTATATCTTTTTCTGTAATAACATTTTAATTATGTGGGGAAATAACCTTCAGGGTTCTCAAACCCTTCTTGAGTATTACATTTTCCATTTTGATGCTTCATGGTTTGAATGAATCAGATCGTCGCAAACCTTCCATGGTCCTTGGAAAATGATAACTAGATTCAAGTTACCCTTTTTTGACTATGTATTTCTTTCTATGGTTCATGCATATGAGCCTTTTAACATCAACCAAATGCTTCATAACTTTTAAAAATGGATTTCTGATCCTTGTGTGCCCTGGCGTCACTATGGAAGAACTCAACACCTTAGATTATTTTGGGTCATCCTTGGCATGATTTTCCTATATAATTACACATGAATTTATAAATTTGGACCATTATTTATGATACCCATAACCAAATTATTCAAGTTTATTTGATATCCTCAATGTTACATCACTTTTCCCTATACTCTTTCACAAATCATGAATGTGACACTCTATTTATACACCTTTTTATGGCCTACACCATGTGACTCAAAACTACATGGTGTAGGTTCTGAGCATCCCCATAAAAAATATAAATTTACCTAGGGAATCATAGCCCTTATTGGATATCTTTTAATCCAATTCCCACTTCATTTTGTAGGCATTTGAGTCTTCGTAAATCTTTTATGACCCTTGTAAAAGAGTGGGGACACCTCTATTTGACCATGTTATCGATACATAAGGGATTTGAACTACCAACTTGTGGTTTTTCCTCCTTAAAATTAAGGAACTTAAATCCTCATGAACCTCATTAACACCATAGAAAACTTAGTAACTCATGGTGTTTTGGGTCATCCTCAGTATGTCTACCCCATTCCATATTCACTGACTCAAACTTTTGGGTTATGACTTACTCAACCCATATTCCAACTATCCAGGTGGTCTTGGCTTCCTAATATTTTACCCTAAACCAATATTATACCCAAAATATTTCATATTATTTAGAAAAGAGTGGGGACACCCCTGTTTGACCATGCTATCGATGTATAAAGGCTTTGACCTACCAACCAGGGGCATCTCCCCCTTGTAGAAAAGGAACTCCAAACCTCATTATCCCTAGAAAACTGTGGAAGAATTCATCACCTTATGGTGTTTTGGTTCATACCTAGAATGTCTACCCCATATTTCATATTCATCAATCAAGCCCAAGAAGTAAGGCTTTAAACTACACAATATCTCTAGTCCTTAATCTACACATTATTTGAAGTCCTAGAAGTATGGATTTAAACTGTAAAGTATTTCAAGTCTTAGAATAAAGACTTTAAACTAAACAATATTTGATGTCCTAGAATCAAGACTTTAAACTGCATAGCATATTTATGTCCTTAACACATTATGTTAAACTACATGGTATATGTCCTTACTGCATGACATTAAACTACACTAAGAATTCTACTTTATAAATAGTGTATTTCCAATAATAGAAGGTCTGAGATAAAAGACCCAAAACTATAGAAATAGAAGGTATGATCTAAAATACCCTAAAACTAAAAAAATATAATTTCTAATTCATAAGACCTTAAGATACAACACAGCAATGTTCTAGTTTGAAATACTGAAAAAAGGCACAAAACCTATCAGTCCAAAAACCCGTAAGAGGATGTCATAAGAAAAATCTGAGTCCATACCTGCTAAACATTCCCATTTATAGAGATTAGGAAAAAAATTGGGAAATATGAATAAAGAGGTATAAATATTATGGGTCCCATCATATATCCTAGAAAAAAATCAAGCTACATTCACTAAGCCCACTAACTTCAGCAAAATATGAATCACTCTCCCTCTAGGGAATTTGTTTTACCCGAGTTATCATTTTATGGATCATGTAATCTCAAGGAAACTGGAGAAACATCAATGAGGAATATCATGTTGGTTGGTATTCATGATCATTTCTCAAGGAAAATATGTTGTGGTTTAAACATTCAAATCTAGGAGTTCAAATTTACTTGATATTATGAAAAGGATGGGTATCATTGATAATATATGAAAAATAAGATCAATAAAATGGAATGTGAATCATGAATGAAAGAAAACTGGACAATAGTATGTAAATATCAGAAAAATAATTCATTGATAAGATGCATAAAAAAAGGAGGGATCTATGTATTTTGGATTCTCTCTAAGGATTCCATCAAAAAGGAAAACATTGGTGATCAAGATATATTAAAACTTGATCGGTTGAATTCACTAAGTAATCTATAGTCTATCGAGATGCCTCTATTGAGTATACAAATATCACCCACCCCACTTTTTATACTGCTTCCCAAGGATGAAGGGCCTCTATGATAGAATAAAACTCCTCAACTATTTTTTGAGTATTTTTTTAATAAGAATGATGATGCCAAAAGATTAGACTTTGAGTGAGATATGATCTCCTCATGTATCGCTATCTCTACAGCCAAAACATCCATATAGGCATGTATTTTAGATATTATCTGATGACTCTATTATAATACCTTAGAAGATTCCCTCATTAACTAGGACAGGGGAGTCTTGTAATCGAAATCATGTAAGTCCCTCTCTCTAGTGGCCAAATGTTTCTGAGTTAGGACAATTTTTCTCATGATGTTGTACAGTGGCTAGCGATCAAATCCTACCACCCCCATATCATAAAAAAAAGTTATCAAAGATGTTCCTCTTGGTCATGAAACGTTTCTAGAGTATTATTAGTGATCAAGGTATAAATTTACTTCCATATTAGCCTATATCATGTTTTTTCCTCTACAGATACTGGTGTGGGTACTTCAAAAGGAGGAACAACTGGTTGAGATGTTGAAGAAGAAAGAGAGGAAGTCCCGTATACTATTTTCTTAAATGATGCATCATCTTTCACTCATATTAAAGGAACATATTCCTCAATAATCTCTACCCCACTATGGGTATAGTTTTCACTAGTATTAAGACGCTTCCTATAAGGCTCGCCTGAATTTTGAATCAATTCTATTATTGCTACAAGCAAGGGGGTCAGTAAAGCACATATTTTGTCCACATAATAGACCATTCTATCCAACACACCATCGGGTAGGATTCCATCCAAGCCTAGGAATAATCGTAAGATAATTATATAGTGGTTCCTATAATTTGAAGGATAATATCAAAATTTGTATCTTCACATGCCAATATCAGCTAGAATTGGTGCATAATCCTAGGATGTCATTCTCCCTACATGCCAGTCGAGGGAAGATGAGAAACCCTTTAAATGCAAATGAATTGGTGGGAAAACTGATAGGGGGTATATGGTTTTCAAATAATCAGCTCGTCCACATGAGTTGAGAAAACACCATCTCTAAGAGAGATATTGTATGACTATTCATCAAGAGATCCACCACTATTATCGACAATTGGATTGTTCGCTGAAAGATAAGGAGTAAATTTGAAACAATCAAACTATATCATCATGTCAACAACCTTTTCAGGGCCTAGTGGCATTACCTCAACCCTATAAATATTTAACAACCTGGGATAGAATGAGGTGTCATGGATCTTAGTTTCGTTATGGTATTTATAGCAGCAAAAATTCTCCCCTATCCATCCAAATAAAAACTTAAAAGGGACATCAATACTATAGGGAACATTTTATTTTTTAATATGGACCAAGAGGTGGTAGATATGAGCAAGATTTGGTATGGAAAGAATAATAGGCGACCCCTCTTCTAATAGATCTTTCATCACCAGTATGATCACTCGAATTCCCAGGCGATCATTTCTAGTTGGGAAGAGCCACCCATTCCATAACATGGCTAAGAAACCCGCTAACCTAAGACTCAGGGATATCTATAGTATCACCTATTAACCCCATGAATTATACTCCCTTTCCTCAAGAATTTCCAAATATGATCATGAATTGTCACAGGCTTTCTAGGAAGGGCATTATTGAGTGCATATAGCAATTTTTCAAGCTCTATTGTAGTAGATAAAGATTTGACTCGGTCCTTAAAGGAGATAAGTGATCACATATTCATATCCTTCTTTAAATTCCCTTTCACAATGTTAATCATGTATCTTTCCAAGATTTGGGTTTGTGTGGGGTCATCCTATACATCTATGGTAGGAAGTAACTTGTTATACATATCCCCAAGTGGATATATCCCACTCATTCATTAGATATCCCAAAGTTTGATTCCTACTTCTCCAAGTAATATATGGAATGAATTAGTGTTAGGGGACCAATGGACAATCAATTATTTAATAAGATATGATTGATGATATACTATGAACTGAGAAACCCATACTGCCTTGTAAAGGTGAATGGAATGTAACTAATCATAAAATTTTGAGTAGCTCTGTCTCACCCAGAATGGCCATACTCATTCATCATAGAAATTTCTACTAGTACATAGGTCCAATTTCAATCTCTAGAAACTTTTCATATTATTCATGTAGGAGACAAATATTCTTGAATAACTTTGAGTAATAGGCTGGTGGAAAAAATCACAACCTTTCAGACCCTGAGGGGAGTTCTCCAGTATATAAGATAACCCTTGTGACTATACCATGACCAATTTAATGCCATTAGAATTCATAGTTTGAACATAATCCAAGGAAGATGACAGCTTATGAGATTTAAGGTTGTAGTTGGGTGAGGGGACGATATCATCATCTAATAGATCAAATCCATATAAATGAAATCGGTATGACAAAGGGTAGCTCTGGATTTCATACTAGATAAGACACTCCATAACCTCATTTTCTGAGTGTACAAGACATCGAGGGCTAGTGTTATGATTCCCAAAAATCATGTCCCTTTAACTATCCATGGTGTAAGACATATGGTAATTGTAATCCATCTTTATAAAATCATGAATTTATATCAGACAAGTAGAAAATCTAGTCAACAGAGGTTCATGATTCCTACAGCATCAAATGAATTGCATAAACAATGAATGGATTCATAATTTCATGACTTGATATAGGTATCATGAACTGAATAATTCATGTAGGACTCATGAATCACACAACCCATGAAGTATCTCATGATCACACAACTTGTCATGATACTCGGGATCGTGTGACCTTGAGATGGTTACACGAGCCACATGATGGTCAAGAGAACACATTTCCAAACTATAATATCATGGGAAACCTGCAAGACAGCCATATTTCTAAGGACCTAGGTCAAAGTTTTAAGTAATTACTGAGAATCGACTCATAGTTAGTTCAAAAAAGTATTGGGATAGACCAGTCATGTAGCATAAGCACATGAATAGTTCTCATGAAATAGTATTGTGAAATAGATATTTGGATCGGTTCTCGAATAGTGTTCTTTCGAATGGGATCTTGTATTGAGGTCTTGTGAAGCGATCATGCGATGAGGGGGATCACATGAGCTCTAGATATTCAAATTTTCTAGTGGAATGAGACTCTCTTTCACCCCTTGTTTATAGAGAACTCTATGGAATACCAAAGAACACCCGAGAGAATAAAAATCACCCAAGAAATCAATTAGTGGTAGCTCTAAGGAATCAAGAAAGCATTTACTTTCCTTATAACCAAGTCTTTATCCCTATGTATGTTTCTCCTGAGGGGTGGTATTTATTGATGCTCACCAAATGAGAATCCTTAAATATAGAAGGGAATAAGTACCTGAATCATGGGTACTATTTTCTATGAAAAACAAAAAAAGATAAGGTGGATGAATCATGAATATCATGTAACCTTTATAAGGAAATGAGATTTCATGGCCCTTGGAAAGTCATGAAAACAAAACATATGTAGTGTATAATCTAATATTGATCATGTGGAACCCCTTTGACAACCCTCCCTATTCTTGTGAAGGCACCCAAATAGTTGTTGATGATCATGAAAAGGCTTACAAACAATCTCTTCTAATAATGTGACTTTTCAACTGGTGGATCCATGACAATCATCCAAAATACCTTTATAAAATAAAGGAGGAGAAAGGTGGAAGCCTCATTCGATGGAGAGTTACGTTGATCTTCATGATATGTCCTCATACGATCCTCAAGACCCCACAAAGACCTTGAAAACATGTCCACCTTTTTGTGAAAGTTCATGTTTTTATATCACCTTCATCGTGATAAGGGTCTCAAACATGTCCATTTGATTATGCACTACCCCTCCAGCTCCATAGGTAAGCAAAGGGGTTGTTCATGATAATTATCATGCATTAATATAATATCCATTATTGGTCACGTGATGAACCACAAACAAGGAGAGGGACTATCTTTTATAGCACTCACATGGATGCATGAGATATCTTATCCTTGTAGAATAAATAAGGAAATAAAAAAAAGGTAAAGGAGGAAGATTCTTGAAAAGTGATGATATGCTAGACTTAATGAAAAAGGGGTCATACACCCTAGGAAATCACCATTGATCACACGAGACTTGCTAAAAAATCTATCATGATCTTGACAGATCCTTTAGACACGTAAAACTGATCCCATGTATCCCCCCCCCCCAACAAGCCACCATTGTCTCATGAAGTACCCCTAACAATTTGTCTTTAATCACATGGAATCCTTATCATAGGCATCCTGATATCATGAAAAACCCTAGAAATGTTTTCCTGACCTTATTAATTCTATTTGACATATCAACATGGTTAGGTGAAATCCCTTTTATTTTTTAGGGTCCAATAGACATGTCGATGGTGGAATATTCTCATGGTCGTTGTTATCAAATGGAACCATGGATGACTTGCGGCAGGATCATGTGAAGAGCGTGATACCAAAAATCCCTCCACCAACTCCATATCATATCTATGAGATATTCTCTATGAAAATTGGTCTATAAACAGGGTGGAGATACCTATAAATACCTCCCCCTCAGCAAAAAAAACACACATGATGGACGAGAGGCCAGAGGCGAATGCTACATGGGATCACAGGAGAGAACTTCTCAAAGCATCTATTCATGCGATTGAAAAGGTATTCCACCAGGTAAAATCTTGGAAATAGCCTAAGGTATCATGCTGCATGAATATGAACTTCATGTTATCTCTCTATAGATTGATCATGTGAAGTACTTCTAGAATGTTAGTCTTATTATGCGAAGGAGGTCCCGTATGTCGACTGGGTTATGTGGAACCTAAAATAGGCTAACACTATACAAACCTTGAGGCATATATGTGATAAAGGATAAAATAAAATACTGAAAAATACAAGATACTTTTATGAATAAGGATACATTGATATTCATGCACTTCTCAGGATTTACCCAAGTCATGTGACGGCACTAGGACATGTCTTTTAAGTCATGAGACACTCCCTCAACATTCCATTTAGATTATGTGATATCCCTTGGACATTTCAATAAATTCTTGTGATTCCCTTCGGGCATGACACCCAAGTCTCGTGAAGTCCTCTAGGCTTACCAGATTAATCTTGCGATGTACTCCATATATGTCTCCCAAGTTATGTGGGGGCACCATGAAAATTTATACGGGTCTCCTGGTGTCCTGCAAACAAATTATCTAGATCATGTGATGTCCTCTATACAAGTCAGTTGAGTCTCACAGCATCCTCCAAACATGTCATCCTTGATCATGTGGCACCCTCCAGATAAGTCATCCATATCATGTCATGTCCTCCAGAAAAGTCATATGGGTCTCACGACATCATCCATACATGTCATACTTGATCATACAACACCCTCCATACATGTCATCCTTGATCATGTGATGTCCTCTCAACATTTCATTCATATTATTTTATTTCCTTTGGACAATTCAAATGGATCGTGAAATTGTCTTTGGACATGTTTGTTAGGAAACCAGGACATGTTCGGACATCCTCAGACATGTCATACAGACACCCAAGACATGTTAAGAAGACAATTAGGACATGTGAAGTAGAAAATAAAGATATTCCAAGTAGTAAATTAGGACATGTTAGGCATACATCCTGGGATATGATAACCTTGTCTAGTGGATATATTTGGGCATACCCCTAACTTAACTATGTGAAATCTGATTCCTTCCACAACCAGGATATGTAGGATGCCTTTATAAGTCCAGAGATCCAATGGGAATCTACCATGATGTAAGTCCCTCCATGCCTCCTAAATTATAACCATTAGGATCCAATATCTCCCATGGGCTTATCATTCTTCCCCATCCATCAGCGAATTGAGAATCCAACTAAACTATGAGAGCTCTAATTCCTTCCATAAATAGGATATGTTGGATTCCTTTCTAAGGTTCAATCTCCAATGGGCATCTACCTCAGTGTAATTCCCTCCATATCTCTAATATTATAACCATTGGGATCCCAATCTCTCCCATGAGATTTTCATTCTTCCCTATCCATCAGCAGATTGAGATGTCATGGCCCATCCCAATGGGTCCCATGTCATGACTACCCCAAGCCCACTTCTAATAGGCTAGGGGATAGTGACTAGAGTCAAGAAGGCATAACATTCACATGGGAGGCCTTATCTTAAGTTATCTATACACACACACAAATCTCCAAGACCATACAATGCTATAATATAAAAAAACTAATAAACAATGCATTCAAACATCTAAATCCCACTATAAGAGTATGAAAACAAGTAATGAAATCAAAAAGAGACAAATAAAATCCCACCACAAAGATTCTGAAAACAAGTCTAATGTAAAAGTATAGAAGTTGATTGCTATCAAGATAACTACTAGAACAAACCTTAGTTAGTCTAGATTAGTAAGCTCTTCCTGGTCCTGGTCCCTCTAGGTCTCCTTCAAAAGGTAGGTCACATGCATAAGACATGACACGTTCAGTCAAAGACCATACAGGGTGAGTATAATAATACCTAGAATGACACCCCGAAATCACTAAGCATATAACAATAGGAATAACAATCAGCTCAACACAGGTATATTTCTACCGCACATATAACAAGAAAATCCATATATACTTAACCAATACATACTATCTCAAAGTAAAGTCATAATCGTAATTCCATTCTAGGAATCATGCTCGAAGGTTTCACATAGCACTCATCTAGGATAACACACTTCATGGGTAAGATAGCACATATGGTGTGCATCTGATATTTCATGCTCATTGGGTATTTCCATGAGAAGTATACATTGTAAGTTTGAATATAATGTTGCATAGATGAGTATCACTCCCAAATCCATGGGGTATACCAATAAATCAATCTGGAATAACCCACTAAGTATAGGATTGATGCCCATGTGGTGTTGGTCACAATGATACCAAGAACTCCACCTAGGGCAAGATGATGATAGTGGATCTTAATTTGGATCTCATGGAAGGATTCTAAAAACTCTATCCAAGAACTCATAATGAAGGGATCACTATCCTATGTGTAGGATAAAATTCCATACTAACCCTCAAAGAATGGATCAAGGGTATGCACCCTAACAAAAAATGTCCAAACTGAAGATGAAAAGGGTTATAATACTTCTTTGAATGAGTAAACGGTGTGTACTATAGTACACACTATGTCCCTTAAGTATTGAATCCTTCCTGTGTATCACAGACCGTGCATGTGTTTGTTTCAAAATACACAGTGTGTCTGGTCATGTATACTCTTGACCATTTCTGTGTCTAGTAGGTTGTGTCCATGTCCGACTAGACATCCCCATGCCTGTTCCCGTGTACTTTCCTAGGTACATTCCAAAATTACAAGCAAGAGTCACATGCCATGTGATAGGGGTCACATGTCATGTGATAATTAGCTTCTCAGCAAAAACCCTAGCACTGCACTAGGGGTTTGACAAACTGTGTAATCTCATATTACATGTTGTGTGTTACGAGATTTTCTTGAAATCCAGAATCTTACTCTACATCATCTCTCGCTCCTCCATCCTTCAATTTGGTCATGAAACCTGCTAGGAAATGTGGATACACTCTATTTGAGCCTCACCATCAGTTTTTTTAGTATTCGATCATCCGATTTGCACGAGAATTATTTATTATTTGTCCTTGTCATTGTCGTAAGCACTGCTCAATCTAGAGGTTTCCAATATGATATGATACTCTCATCGCTACTATCATTACACGATCCCTACATCATACTGAGCTTGGATCTACAATATCGAACCATTGCACTAAGAAACAAGTGTGTAACATTTTATTTCTTGGTATTTTGGTCTAACCACCAGTCAAAACAAATACCAGTGATGAACGCACAAGAATAGTGGGAGAAATACAAGAAACACGCAAAGTAGAAAAAACATTGGATGTGTTCGGTTGGAATTGATTAATTTCTATTAGAATGATGAATGAAGAACCAAATGAAAATAAACAATTCTCCCAATAAATTCCTATAGATAAACCCACCCAGCAATAAGACTGATCCGTGAATCAATCTGATGATATATTGATTCACCTTCATCATAAAAATAAATAATGGGGAAAGAATACAAATAAATAAACATCCTCTCTCAATTTGGATTGATCGCTGATGAAGAATGAATATGCATCTTCATTCTTGGTGAGATCCCTAAATTTCATTTCACATGGGTCGTCAATCTTTGATCCAGCTATTGTTTTCTAATAGAATCTCCTCCAATGGATACTCTAGATCTACAGGGTTATGCAGCTAACCTTGAGATTTTACCATAGCCATATATTTATAATAAATAATTAGTTTTCTGCATCATTTAAAATTAAATAAATTTATTTTATTAATTTATTTTGTATCCACACTTGTGATGACTTTTCCAAAAACACTATATACCAATAAATATTATACCGCACATATAATAAAACCCATACTCTAAACTTAACGGTGGACTCATATTTTTAATTTGAGCATCTGTTTGGAATTTTTTCCAGTTTTTTAGGAAAAATCCATGCACGTGATATTTAATATATTCAAAAATTAATTTTGGACTCACCGTACCTAAAAATCATGTGTCATCTCTGCACCTAGTCTTGAAAATATTTATAAATATATTCCAATACTTTACATGAAAAAAGGGATGTTTAGAGAATTCAACTGAACTATGAGAACTGTGATTCTTACCATAATTAGGATATGTAGGATGCCTTCATAAATCTTGTGCTATATATATCAAACACCCCATAAGTCCCACTCCAATGTGTATGTTCCACATCCACATGTACTGAGACTGATTACTTGTTTCCCCATGTTTCTCACACTGATCATGGATCGCGTGGGCTTGGGTATTTTCAATGATCATATCATTTGCATTATGAATCTTCTAGAAAGGGAAACCTCAATATGTAAACCCCATTTAGCAGCATGACATGATAACCCCCATACAAGGGTATCCACTCTGGGGTAAGTCCTGGGGGTGTGATAAAACTATGTTGATGTTGAATCTTTCCAAAACTAGGATATGTAGGATGCCTTCCTGAGGCTGGAGCTCAACACCCAGTGCCTAAGTACCCTCATATACATCCATTCTACATGACGTTAAGTTTCACAGGTCCAAATAAATATGTGGTTTTTGATTATTTTTATAAATAAGATACATAGGATTCTTCATAAAGGTTCAATCTCATCCTTGATATATCAATTGCCTCCCTGGATGGTAGTAAACTCCAAAGTGCATGGTTATATAGCTTTGAAATATAAGAATCTACCCATTAATGGGAAACTGATGCAAACCTAGGATACATACAGATGGAATTATTAATATAAACCCTTTTATATATAGAATGGTTCAACACTTGATCACTTTATTAGGGTAATTGGTCCCATGTTGTGATTAATAATAGATTCAAAAACATATCTTAAATATGTAAGAGAGTCTTGGAGTGGAAAATAATTCCCCCCAAAATAGTGTCATGACCCTGATCTCACATCCTCTCAACCTATGTGAGTTTATTAAGTGTTTTTGGGTATGAAACCTCGATATACCACCTTTATTTGGAAAGCAGGTCCTTACTCAATTTTGGATGTGGGAACAGTTGGGAGTTTTTGTAAAAGGAGAACATGGTGAACCCGATGTGACGAATTTTGCAGCACATTCAACCCACTAACAATCAATCATCAACTATATCCAATACCCCGTTTTCCCATGAATCCGAAATCAATAATTTCTAATTGAATATTTACCTTGAACTAGCCAAAAAAATTTACCCTCTTATAGAATAGAATTGATGTAGTTGTAAGAATTGAGGTATAATTTGAAGATCTTGAGAGAAATGGTTTTATTTGAATTGGTATCTGTCAATGAAAAATGATACTATTATTTTTCAATAATCTTGTTGTTATTTTAAGTTCATATATTTACTATTGAAAGTTTAACCAAGTGATAGTGATCAAACCCTTTTACTACAAATCAATTACTTTTTTCCATTATATAGTAACAAAGAGGTTTTTAGAGATTAACTTGAGATGAGGATATCTTTATTCAATGGTGAAGGAGTATGGAATTCCAAAATAGAATTTTTTAAATTTTTTATGTACATTACTAATTCCTAATAATGAAATTTGGGGTTACCAATGATCCTGTGGTACTTCTAGATCTGATAAATCATATCTTCCACAAATATCTAAATACCATGATGGTAGTGCTTTGGATAATAATTTGATTTACTCGAGATCAAAGGAATGTCAATGAAATAATTTAGTGAATGTTTTAAATATATTTCATTGACATAATTTATATATAAAGTTTTCTAAATATCACTTTTGAAATCAAGAGGTGATGTTTTTTAGGAACATCGTTTTTGATAAAATAATTTATGTGGATCCAAACAAGATTATTCATTATTGTACCATTATATAAATTTAATTTAGATCAAATAATATATTATTTTAATTTTATTTCATTTATTATTCATTAAATATACTCATTATTGATGTGTAGTTAACTACTTAAAATGTAGGTATCATAGGTGGGTAGTGGTGAAGGAGTTGATCGGCAGCAACATGATCGGGTAATGGAGGGCATGGGGCATGTATCTCAGTAGAGTAGTTGGGACTAATTTTTTGATTGAAATTTTTTAAAATATTATTTAATTTAATGTTATTTAATTACATGTGATGATTTTTTGTAAACTATGACATTTTTATCTATTTTTTGTATATATTTTTTGTGTACTGGTTTTTTGTGGATCAAGCATTAATGAATTTTTTTGTTTCTAAAACAACATAATTAGTGGTGGTTAAAACTGCCACAAAATATGATAATTTTCCATATGCGGTAGTGATGTAAACTGATGCTACTTATTTTTTCTCCAAAAAAACCACCACTAATAAGAAAAATCACCGCTATATAATTGTTCACCAAAAAACCACCGCTAATTAGAAAAACCACAAAACAAAATTATACCTCAAAATACCACCGCTAATTAAGACAAAACTACCACTAATTATAAATTTTATTATTGAAAAATGAAACCATCATGAAAAAAGAAATTTTCCATTAAATATATAATGATATACCATTTCATGGTGGCTTTTTAGAACCATCACAAATCATTTTAGAGGTGGTTAAAATTCTTTTATCTGCTAATTTTCTTATAGTTAAATAATCCTCAATGAATCTGATTCAAACACATCTCTACCTAAGTAAAACACTCTTCCTAAACTACTCACCACCAAAAAGATGTTCCATCAAAAAACGGGTACCCTATGGAATAACAACATGATCCCAATGTCAGCTCAAACATAAAGGCATACAAGGAAGGAAACATCTAAGAAACACCTCACCAGCTTTCAACCATACTATTACCGAGCCAACACCTACACAAGCTATCTAGACCCTCAAATAACAATAAGGAGGAATAGGGAGAAAGAACATGCATAAAAAATTTTCTATCAATATAATAGAAAACAAAGAAGGGTGCATAAATATAAGACACAACTATGCTGATCAAAGCTACAAAAAAGAATGCTATAAAATAAATCTACAAGACATCTTAGTAAAAATCAAATTTTTTGAAGTAAAATTACTTCCATATTGGCTCTGATACCAATTATTGAGGACTGTGTTATAGGGAATTCCCCATTAAATGACCCAAGGATATGTATGGATTTATTTTGGTTTAAAATTTTCAAACAAGTTTGAAACATGGTTAATATTTTGAATAAAATAGGTAGAAAAAATACATGAATAAAATGAGTCTTTCATTGAATTCTCATAAATAGAATCTTATAAAAATGATTCCATAAAACAAAAATCAAAGAATGAGAGTAGAAATTTTATATTCATGTTAACAATTTTATAGAATTGAATATCATGCTTTATATGCCTTATTAAAGTAATGAATCTCATCTTGAACAAAAAAACAATAAGTATATATCATGGACAGGAGAAAAGTGAACATCGACAACAATGGTAGACATAAAGCAGTAAAGAAAGTAGAAAATAAGACACCATGATTTGTATGTACTTAGGCCAATTGGTCTATGTACATGAGGTAGGGGCACTAGGGTTCCAATATAAAAATTAACATGAGGTACAATATATATAAGAAGAATAAAACAACAAAAACTAGAGAAGTATGAGATGTATGAGAAAACTATATAAAGGTTGGGTTCCTGTAGCTCCAAATATTTCAATGAAACCGAGTCAGGGATTCTATATATACCCCAGAACTTGGATGAACTCAAAATACACGCAACACAAACTCGAAGAAAACTTGAAAAAACCTATGATCAAGAACAAAAAGAAATAAAATATTGGAATGAGACCGTATTACCAGGGCTCATTCACACTTATATGTCATAAAATGTCCTCCATGATATAGGTTTTGATCATCACTATCAACAAAAACACCCTACAACCTCATCATTTTCATCTGAGCACAAATAACACCAAGGAACATCAAAATATCAACAAGGATATTCACCAAGCACCAAGGAAAAATAGCTCTCTCCTCTCTTATTTATTCTCCGTCAGTGAAAAAGAAGTTAGACCCTCTCCTATATGTTCTTCTATAACAAGACAAGTGTAGGCCTGCAGTGATCCTCCGCCTCCGAAAAAACCAGACATCCAAAACTAGTTGACCCCCAATTAGATCGATGCACCCACTCTGAATTCACAAGACTTAAAGGAATAAAAATACAAAGTATATTTGTTACAATATATCAAAATCATAGCCATGGATAGATTCCTGAAAATCATTTCAGTCAAATCATCAAATAGAAAAACAAGTACATGCATCACTACCATATGAAAAGAACAATGTAAAGGAATTGAATGTGTAAGGGTCCCCCCCACACACACACACATGCGCGTGCACACGTGTAAGGGTAACCACATACCCCATGTAAGGTTAATTGTATCCACCTCATAAGGGTAGTCACATCCCCAACATAAGGGTAGCTTCATCCCCATGTAAGGTTAACTGCATCCCAGTGTAACCACATTCCCCATATAAAGGTAACCACATACCATGTATGGGTATGCACAGATAAAGGTGCGGACCATAAAAAGAACAAAGGCATAGAAGAAAACATTTAATAAATTTAGCATTTAATTATCAAATAAAATGAAATTAATATCATGTCAAAAATAAACAATTCAATGCACAAAACCAAACCCATTTAATTTGAAAAACTATTTGAATGAAAGTTCACAAAAAGTTAATCCAAAGCATGACACTCTAAGAAAAATGTCCATGAACTCAGACGTGTTGTCCAACTCTCATTTTCTTCCCTTTATAATGTATATTTTATTCCATTTTCTTCGTTATAATCATGGATAATAAGATCTAAAACCATGACATGGTAAAGATAAAATAAAGACACAGTAATACCAATCCTGGGTTTTTGTAATGTCACAAATCAAAATTTCAAACATCTAAATAAAGAAAAGGATCAATCTTTTATTAGGGAAATATCGTATCAGGTTCACATTTAAAGCTGAGTGTCAGGTACACTGAAGGATTGTTGTATGCCTGGAAAAAAGAAAACGTGGCACCCAAATCCCTTTTCAGGTAAAATGATTTTTAAAAATAAAATTAATTAATTTAAAATGGTTAGACTATAATGTCCTTCCTAATGTGTAAATAATTTTAAAAAGAACTATAACCATAAAATTTTTAATTAAAAATGTTATTATGAAATATTAATAACAAAGATAAATATAAAATATTCAAAAAAAACTATTATTATAAAATATTAATAATAAATATAAATAAAAATATGATATGTTAGTTTATGTTAAAATATTTTGAAATATTTTGAAATAAATTTATATAACACAAAATTTTGATCTAATATATATTTTTTAATTAAATATATTGTATTTAATAAAAAAATTATTAAATTAAATTTTAATAAAAAATTTTATTAAATGTAAAAAATAAAGGTATTTTTAATGTGTTAATAATAAATGTAAATAAAAATATAATACATTGAAATTTTAAGGGAACTTTTTAGTGGAAACTTCATAATGGATATTAAATGAAAATGATTAGTGTGATATATGCATTGAAAATTTTCACTTGAAATATGAATGGAACATTACACTAAAAAATTTTAGTGTAAATTATCAATGTAATTTTTTTTTGAAAATTTAAAAATTTTATTTATGTATTAATATATATATATTGTAATTTTAAGAGAATATATAAGGTAAAATTTTCAGGGGAATTCTTTAGTAAAAAATTTCCATGGAAGTTTGCACTGAAAATTTCTAATGGATGTTTGCACTGAAATTTTCCATACGAAATTTGAAGTTCAAAATTTCAGTTCAAAATTACATTATTTATGTGTTAATATATTTGAACTAAAAATTTAAATGAACATTTATTTTAGAATTTTTGTAATAAAATTTTTAGTATAATTAAAACAAAAATTAAGTAGAAATTTTCACTGGAAATTTAAGTGAAATTTTGAATTGAAATTTCTCAATAAGAATTTTCTCTAAAAGTTTAGTGTAAATTTTCAATGAAAATTCCCAAAAAAAATTTAAATTTTTCATTTATATTTTAATAGATTTGTGTTATAATTTTAAGTGGTGTAAATTTTCATTGTAAGTTATTATTTTAAAATTACATTGTTTATTTATGTATTAATATATTTGTGCTGAAAATTTACACATGTATTTATTTTAGATTTATGGTAATCAAGTTTATAGTATAAATTTTTAGTGTTAATTTTCATTGTAAATATTGGGTATATATTAATACATAAATAAATAGTGTAATTCTACAATAAAAATTTGCAATAAAAATTTCCAATGTAAATATCCAAGGAAAATTTCATACCCAGCTGTACAAGGACACGAAACGAAAAAAAGAAAAATACTAAATGTGGGGGGCACCCCCAATCATGGGAGAAATAAATGGAGGGATCTTTTTTCATCAAGTAGAATCAGTCTCCATTGCTGGGCAGTCAAGGTGGTGGAAGCAGCCAGCGATGAGGAGGAAATTTTAAGGGTAGATGATCTACCCGAACAACCGTTGACGAAGTAGTATTTTCTTACTCCAAGAAATGGGTTCCAAACCCATGAATCTATAACAAAAAAAATTAATCCTCTGTAAGTGTGTATCCTCAGACTTTTCATCTAGAGAGTGGATATATAGAACCGACCCCCGTTTATCCCGTGGATGTAGGCACCATTTCCGAACCATGTTAAATATTTGTGTGTTCTTCTGGATTCTTCTTTGTTTGTGTTCATTTTCATCGCCATGAACCTCCACCTCCCCAAAAAAGTGGTTCTAGTGGCACCATATTCAAAATGGTAGTGGTGTAGAAGATTTTTGTGGTGATTGGAAAATTGAACTTGGTTGAAAAAAATTTTTGTTCAAATCTGTGAAGATCTCAGCGAGACAATTCCAATGGCGAAAACTGTGTCAAAATGAAGTTGAAACAAACCGATTATAGGTGGTCAAAGTTTTGGTCAAACTGTGGGTGCTACAATCCCTCCTTTCCAGAGAGGATGACACTATTCACATAGGCTGAAACTTTCCAGCATGTTTTCTGACAACTATTCCAACAATCCACGTTAGTACCACCTCATCAGTCAATCTAGACTATTGAAACTTTTTTGGCTATATCTTGGCCAATTAAATTTATTTTTCAGTGATTTAGGAGTCATTTATAACTATTTCAACCATTATGTAAATATCCGCATTGTTATATTTTTTAAATTATCACTATATAAATGTAATAAAATACATGTAACATGATTAATCTTACCACTTTTAATTATGCCATCTAGAAACCCAAAATGGATGACCTTTTTTATATTAAAGATTTTGGGAATCCAGTAGTGGAGAACACTAAACCCGTTGCATTGAAAGTGGGGGAATCTTAAAAAGAGGTCAATCCAGTGAGAATATATCAGTCGGTATCCCACCAGTTGATACAGAGTGGTTCATGCTCAACAGAAAATGCGGTGCCCAAATCAGACAGTGGATCGACAAGAGTATCTTCCAAAAAATTTCCAATAAACACGATGCTTCCATTATTTAGAGAAAATTAGAAAATATGTATGTGAGTACAATTGTTCATAGAAAATAAAACCTGGTATGGATTCTTGTCAACTTGAAGTACAAAGGCGGTACCAATGTATCGGAGCACATGAGCTAGTTCCAAAGTACTACTGATCAGTTGAATTCAATGGAAATGATGATTGATGATGAGTTGCAAGAACTGTTGATGTTAAGTTCTTTACCAAAGACGTGGGACACACTAATTGTGTTGGTCAGTTATTAAACTATATATGTAACTCTCACCGTGGATATGGTGAAAGATAGAATGCTAAATGAAGAGTCCTGAAGAAAGTATGAGGGATATACACCTGAATCATAGGCTCTTGTCACTAAAAGACAAGGGAAGAAGTATATGAAGAGAGTTCCGTGACCAAATTCTACAAAGGAGAAAGAAATCAAAATCTTGATCGAGATATGACATGAAGTGACACCATAGTGGTAATCCTATACACTTCATTAGAGATTGTATATTTAGTTGTGCTTCCTCCTCTTCTTCTTCATCATTTTCTTCATCTCCATATGTGCGGCCACCATCATTTTCTCCAGCTCCAATCCATAGGCCCACTGTTGGTGCATGGGTAGTTGGGTCCTGGGTAGAGAGACAAGTTCCCCCTCTGATGAACGACCTGAATTCTTGGTGATGACCCACTCGTAAGTGCTCCCCAGCTGGAATAGGCTTGACACCATGGCATTGAACTTTGTCATCAACATGGAATTCTCAAATAGGAGGAAGGGAACGATGAAGGGGGAGGACTTGGGGAATGGGGGAATTATTAGGATAGACATGGTGGATAGGATTTAGGATATGACATAGGATGGGAGCATGGCCTACGGTACAAACATTCTCATAGGGAGTATAATGTGGAATATGGTGAAGGAGTGGAAGGGAACTATCATTCTTATGAGGAGGAGGAAGATTAAAATCAGATTGATTTTCTTCCCAATGTCGATCTTGGAGTGGATAATTTCAAGCAATAAAAGATGAAATAGTTTCATGGGCCTAGAGTTCCATCAGTGTTGCTAATTCCTGTAGGCCTCAAAAAATTCCAACAATTTGTATTGGTGCTGAAAATTTCAAGGCAAAATCACAGTTCAAAAATCAATGGATTGTAAATATTTATGGAATGGGAAGGTACTAAGGTACCTCAACATAATTGAGGAAGATGAATTTATATCCATGGAGGTAAGCCTATATAGAAATGTTCATGTCCTCACATTCCAACACACCCATCATAGGGTATCACAATATACAACTAGAAACACATACCAAATCCATTGACCGCTCCCAAGGCACCCACCCTCTCCAAGAATCTACACATAAAACTACTCCCTAGAGGATATTTCCACATTACCCAAACATAAACACATAATCAACATCTACCTATAATGATATGTATCTAGTGAATCATAGTCATGTGATTTGGTTAATTATAATTTCATTTCAAGATATATAGTAAAACACTATATAGGTTGTTACTGAAACTTTGAATAACTAAACCAGAATATTAATCACCCATAAGGGGTTTGTCGTGAAGGCGTAAAATGCTTGTATCAACCTGCTAGAATCATCAAACATCCCTTACTTTGAGGTAATGTGTCATCATCATCAACAATAATCTCACCATAGATCCACATGACCTTCCAGTAGAATAAAACATATTCATATTAGTACACTTGATTAAAATGACACTAAGAACTTATATGGGGAAACACCATATGAGCTTTTTTTGACATGTTAAACAGTCAGGCCTCTATCTTTAGTGTTGGAAATCACATTAGTAGGCTTACATGTCATATGAATCCTACTTGTCTAATATTATGCATGCAGATGCATCTTTCCACTATGGGATAAGAGATATACTGAATAAATTGCCTCTTTCCAATGGTCCAAGATCCAAAAATAAATAACACATAAATCATAAATATTGAACCTCATGTGAGTCACACTGGGTAAAAATTATACAACTACAAAATTCAAAATTCAAAACATCAATCCTAATCCCTAGTAACATATTATTCAACCAAAAAGGTGTTCATGATACACCAGTCTAGGTTCCATCACAAACTCTGACACGGTCCTATTTATCTTGTCTACTAATCTCCCCAAATAGCAATTCAAAATAAAAACACCACTAATAATACCTTTTAAAAAATTGAATCATATCACTATAAACAATAAATATACCAATCACTACATGACCTTAGGATCACATCATTATATGCTAGAGGCTTCCAACTAGAAGTGGATTCCTAAGGTGGTATTGTGAGGAGATTATTCCCCCTATATCAAATTGTAAAATAATAGATAAATAACCAAGAATCAGCTAACATGAGACTAAAATAAACATAAGAATATGAATAGGACATACCATAACAAAATAAAAAGAAGTATACAACTTGAATGGTCATGCTCATCATAAAATACTGACTTCCCACTTATCCAATCATAGATATAGGAATAATGAAATAAATAAAGGTAAAAAGGACATTAAGGCTCTACTACAAATCATGAGACTCACCTCATCTAAGTCTCTAAATCCCATCTAAGATGATCAAGCTCGATCAAGCAATACCAACCCTCAACCTAACTTAGACCTAAAACAAGTGAGAGTTTCTCAGGTAACCAAGTGCAATGGAGGACTAAATAGGATGTGAGTAAAAATATCACTAGGGCACCACCAATGTGATCTTGTACATAGCCAGTATATGCAGTGATATGTGCATGTGACATGATCTAAATAATAAATAAATAACTATAGTAAAATAAGTAAATAAATATCATTGATCCTAAGGTGCATGACCTCGATCAACTATATCTTATTAAGTCAATATTAGAGTGTATCTGGGAACATCTTGATGATTGTGTGAACCAATATCACTCAGGCTCCAAATCCATGGCATCCCAAAATAGGATTCCTCAAAACTCAAAGGACACAACCCATGATAGACCAAATAGTATAATCAAGCTCCAAATCCATGTAATCCCCAAAAATTATCATGATGACTCAATGTACATGACCCACAATAGCCTAAATAGTATAATCAAACTCAAAATATATGGAATCCCCAAATAATATCCTCATGACTCGAGGGGCATGACCCACGATATCCCAAACAGCTAATCGAGCTCTAAATTCATGGTATACCCAAACAATATTCTCAGGAATCTTGGTACATAAGCCATGGTAACCCAAACAGTATCACTGATTCACTCTCAAATTTACCCAAGAGATGAATGTAGAACGGTCCTTGTAGTTTAGCTTGGGTTGTCGAATCCTCAAAGACCTAAGAAGAAACCTACAGACACGTACATTATATGGACTATTTTTGGATATTAAGTAGACAAAATGGGTTGATTTTAGATGGTTTTAAAGGATAAATAATATATTTAAGTGAATTCAATTTAAAATAATGATTTGATCCTAAGTTATCACTTTGGGTGGATTGGATGAAATTCTTTTTCAACTATTTCAATTTCTTATATTTGAGATGGGTTCATTTGAGAAGATCAAAAAACATCCTCACTTACTAGTTTAATACTTAAACACTTTAATACTAATCACCTATACACTTAAAGGGTCAAAGTTTTTATCACTTCAAGGTAAAGTATCGTATTATCACTTGAAGCGTGTGGCCTTAAATTCAACAAGGACAATGGAGTTTAAAAATCATCAAATAAAATTCTCAATTAAAGAAGTGATTAGACATTAATGGGGTGATAAATAACATCCAATACAGACCCTTGCTACTCCCTTGGATCAACCCATAAGTGGTTTAGCACTCCATTGATTCTATGATTTCAATGGAAGTGAGAAGTAGACTCATGAGGGAGGAATTAAAGAAGTAAAGAAAACAATAAAAAGAAAATGATCACTCCATCGTTGTGTGAATAATTTCACAAGGTTTGGTGTGAATAAATTCACAAATTGAGGAAAAAGTATCAAAGTGATATGTATAAGAACAAAATAATAGTAGAAGAAGAACTTTTATTAAGAAAATAGGATGAATTAAAACAACTTACATGTGAAAGACAAACTTGAGACAAAAAAATCACATCATAACATTATAATGAAAGAAAGCTCAAAATATCCTTAACTCATCCACCACCACTGCCTTAAATAGGAAATTTTGGAGCCTTGGGTCTATCTCCCAATAGTACAAAAGATTCCACTTGAGTATGGTAGGCCTAGGGTGGTGGAAAGTAAGGGAGAAGAGACTTTTCCACCCTTGACCCAAGGTGGCATCCAGCTTTCTTCCACCGAACAGACGCGTCTAAATGGCCTTCTAGATGGCAGAATTATAGTGGTCCATAGCATAAGAAAATGGATCCCCATATGTCTTCTAACTGTATGTAAAATTTGGGCTCATTTAGAGTTTTTTATTCTGAGATATGTTTATATTGGTAGGATGTTTTCTGGGCCACAGAATTTGGCCCAGAATTTTATCTCCAAATTGGACCGCCTTAATAACCACCATGGAGGCCGAATTATCACTGGCTCTTGAATAATGATTTGTTTCTCTACATGTATTATAGCATCCCACGAAATTTTGGCTTCATTGGACCTGTATGTTGGGCCCCACATTCTCATCAGTGGGTTGGTGTCCAATCTGGCTTCTCTAGAATTGTTTGCATGAAATACCATTTTGGTGGTCTTCCAATGTGAATCTTCCAACACTACACAAGTATGAATTGTTCCCAATATAATTATAAACCTTAAAATTAAATATGAAAATAAAATCAAGATCATTGGGTACTTTAAATGATGTTAAAAAATGTACCACATAATAGTGCATTTTAAGAAGGAATTACAATCATAATGTAAAATGATGTTCAAAGTGTAAAATGAACTAAAAATGGTGTTTATGAATAATAAATCACATGAATATTATATATATTAACAATGAATATTAGCCTCATTTAGTGGATAATCACACCTCCCAACTTGAGTTTTGCTAGTCCAGAGAAAAATATATCTCAATAATATGAAATTCGAATTCTCTTTTCCAAAAACATTTTAATACACAATGATCACCCAAAACCCTTATACCAAAAAATCATGAAACCCATAAAAAAAATTTAATACAAGATAGTTTCATAAGCAGATCCCAATCCCAAGCTCATTCCTTTGTTCAAATTCATCGCCATATTTCATCCAATATCAATTAAGAGTGATGATGTGTTGTGCATCGCATTAGACATGGGGGTTCATCTTTATTCAAGAGGGAAATGATGGAAGCACTAGGTGGAATCACATTTCAATATTAATATGAGTATTCAAATTTTTTTATTGTATTTTTTTTTTTTTGCAATTTTGCCGTGGTAATTGAAATTTCACTCAAAAGAGTCAAACCTTGTAGCGAGACTTTGCCGATGACTCCCAGGCTCGAAGACCATAGGGCACCAAGTAAAGCCCACATACTCAGGCGTCATATCGAGTTAACTCAATCAAAAAAAAATTAAATTTCCAAAAATAGAGATAAAATTCTAACTCTGGGCCAGACAACTATGGAGTCACGATCTCTAAGTGCCGAAAGCCACGCATTAGGTCATTTCATTGCTCTACACGCAAATTTATTGTTTTTTTTTAATTTTTTTTTTGAATACTCATATTAAAACTAAAATTATCACCAAACCTATTCTATTTTTTTCTTTTTTTCTTTCTATTTTTTTCTTTTTTTCTTTTTTTTTCTTTTTTTCTTTTTTCTTTTGTTTTCTTTTTTTCTTTTTTTTCTTTTTTCTTTTTTTTTCTTTTTTTATACTTAGGAGACTCAATACATGATGTCAAATTCTCCTCTTTTGAATCCAAAAATTCAATTTCCTCCTGATTAAAAGACCCTTCAACAATTACTTGATCCTCTTCATCTATCCCAAATCCAAATGTTGTCTCTTCATTAAATTCATGAGTGGTTTGTGGGAAACTAGACACTTCACATAAGGTTATGAAAGGGGAAGTTGGTGTAGGCATGTGTTCCTCATAATTTTTAATGCTTTGTAGTTCTAATATCAAAGATAAAACCTCAAAATTCATTTTCTCCATTTGTTGACATAGTTTTTCAAGTAATTGATGTGGATCAGGATGGATAATGGGTTGAGACAGATGGTCTATTCCAGGATGATAACTATGTTGTTGGAATTCCATAGGAGGATGTTCATATTGGCCTTATTGGGATTAGAACTCATAATAGGTTGGAATGTTTTGTGGAGAATAGGATTTAAAACATTGTGTCTTAATCTTTTGTTGGTTATCCCATGAGTAGAAACTAGGATGATCATTGTACATCACACTTGGTGTGGGGTGATCAATGTAGGGAGAGGTTCCCCATGTTTGGGTTTGTTCAAAAGGGATTTCCATTGAATTGAAATAGGGGATGAGAATAGAAAATTGGGGTGAGAAAAGGATTATAGTGTATAAGATAACTTACTTAGGTCCCCAGAAACGGTGCCAAAATTTTATTCACGCTCAAATTTACCCAAGAGATGAAGGTAGAACGGTCCTTATAGTTTAGCTTGGGTTTTCGATTCCTCAGATACCTAAGAAGAAATATACAGACACGTACATTCTATGGACTGTTTTTGGCTATTAAGTGGACAACTTGGGTTTATTTTATATGGGTTTATAGGATAACCAATAGATTTAAGTGAATTCAATTTAAAATAAGGAGTTGATCCTAGGTTATCACTTGGGGTGGATTAGATGAAATTCTTTTTCAACTATTTCAATTTCTTATATTTGAGATGGGTTCATTTAATAATATCAAACAACATCCTCACTTACTGGTTTAATACTTACACACTTTAATACTAATCACCTATACACTTGAAGGATCTAAGTTTTGAGCACTTCAAGGTAAAGGATCATATTAGCACTTGAAGCGTGTAGCCTTAAATTCAACAAAGACGATGGAGTTTAAAAATCATCAAATAAAATTCTAAATTAAAGAAGTGATTAGACATTAATGGGGTGATAAATAATATCCAATCAATCCCCTTTATACTCCCTTGTATTAACCCATAAGTTGTTTATCCCTTCATTGATGCTATGGTTTCAATGGAAGCGGGAAGTAGACTCATGAGGGAGGAATTGAAGAAGTAAAGAAAATGATCACTCCACCATTGTGTGAATAATTTCACAAGGTTTGGTGTGAATAAATTCAAACCTTGAGGCAACGGTATCAAAGTGATATATAGAATAACAGAATAATAGTATAAGAAGAACTTTTATTAAGAAACTAGGATGAATTAAAATGACTTACATGTGAAAGACAAACTTGAGACAACAAAATCACAGCATAACATTACAATGAAAGAAAGCTCAAAAGATCCTTAACTCCACCACCAAAACTACCTTAAATAATCAATTTTGGAGCCTTGGGTCTAGCTACCAGTATTACAAAAGATTCCATTTGAGTATGGTAGGCCTAGGGTGGTGGAAAGTAAGGGAGAGGAGACTTTTCCACCCTTGACCCGAGGTGGCAGCCGGCTTGCTTCTACCGAACAGACGCATCTGAATGGCCTTCTAGATGGCAGAATTAGAGTGTTCTATAGAAGAGTAAAATGTATTCCCAGATTTCTCCTAACCTCCTGTAAAATTTGGGACCATTTTTATTTCTTTATTCTGAGATATGTTTATATTGGTAGGATGTTTTCTGGGCCGCAGAATCTGGCCTAGAATTTTATCTCCAAATTGGGCCACCTTAATAACCACCATTTAGGCAAAATTAGCACTGTATCCTGATGAATGATTTGTTATTATACATGTATTCTAGCATACCACGAAATTTTGGAATCATTGGGCCTGTATGTTGGACCCCACATTCTCATCAGTGGGCTGGTTTCCAATATGACTTCTCCAGAATTGTTTGCATGAAATCCCATTTTGGTGGTCTTCCAATTTGAATCTTCCAACACTCCACAAGTATGAATTGTTCCCAATATAATTATAAACCTGAAAATTAAATATGAAAATAAAATCAAGATCATTGGGTACTTTAAATTATGTTAAAAATGTACCACATAATAGTGTATTTTAAGAAGGAATTACAATCATAATGTGAAATGATGTTCAAAGTGTAAAATGCACTAAAAATGGTGTTTATGAATATTAAATCACATGAATAATATATATATTAACAATTAATATTAGCCTAATTTAGTGGCTAATCAATCACTGAGTTCCAAATCCATGGAATCCCTTGACAATACCCCCATAAATTCGAGGACATAACTCATGACAGGCCAAATAGTATAACCGAGCTCGAAATACATGAAATCCTTAAACAATATCATCATAAATCCATGGACATAACCCATGAAAAGCCAAATTTAATAACAAATATCCAAATTCTTGGAATATCCAAATAATATCCTCATGACTCCATGGTCATAACCCATGAAAACCCAAATAGTATAACCGAGCTCCAAATCCATCATAGACTCAAACATGTATATGAATATATATATATATATACACACCCAGCGTCTTCTATTAAAAACCATGTATATATATATGTAAATTGGGTGCATCTCTCACACACCCTCTCACTAGGGTCAAAAATTCACCAGGTAACCCACAGAGGTCCCCTAAGTCTCTTCATAGCCTAGAAACCCTTCATGGGACCTCTTATCTCAATCACAACACTAGGTTCAACACCCGACACTTATAGAACATAACTTCCCTTGGCATATTTAATGTCCTCGAGGCCTCATTGGCCTCCCCATCAATTATCACAAGTGTAACGCCCCGACCCCAGAAGCCTAGAGTCGGTGCATTATTTTAATAAATTGGCATGATTACAAAGAAATTGAGTCCTGAAGGAACAATCAGTTTAGCAATCTTGGAAAATAGATTACATACATGAATGTTACATTACACATTAGAAAATAAAACACAATATAAATGATCCTTTGATAACACCATAAATCCCCTATATTAACCATGCTTATCAATCATAAAACACTTCTTGGAATCCTGGGAAAATAAAACATAAGAAAGGGGTGAGCTCATATGCTCAGTAAGTATAACAATATAGAGGAAAAATTCATAAATAAGCATAAACATTTAAGGCAATGTAGAAGAATAAAACAAAATACTTTTAAACTTAAACTTTATCATAAAATGGAAAAGATAAAATCAAATAATTTCATTTACTTATTCACATATATATTCTACTAGTCAAATAATCACATGCAATATCAATAGCCACTTTCCTAATGATGGAATGCATAATGCCAGACTTCATAACCACATAGTTAAGGCCTTGTGCCAAGACTAAAAATAAGATTTTGTCAAGGCCTTATGCCAAGACACTAGTTTGTCTCATGAGACCTACCGATTCATCGAGGAGCTATAGTGGGCTCCACCCATCACTTACTAATTCCAATTCTCTCCTCATATGAAAAGGTTTAAACATAACATAAACGAGTATTAAAACATGCATATGAAATGTCAATAATTTATCCATAAACCATGAATGGTATAAAAATAACACATCCACAGTCAAACATATCACAAAACCTTCAATACAATATGGAATATTTGTATCATAATAAATCAACCTTGATCAAGAATAATATCCCGTAAAGGATGTTGACATAGTTAAAAATGGTCAGTAAAAATATTTGAGAGAAATATCACTTTTTCATGAAATCATTTAAAAGTCACATAATTTAAAAAGGAATTCATTTAAAATATAGTTTTGAATCAAAGTGTCCCATACCAATTTGAGACTTTTTAAATGAATTAACATTTTAAAACATTCATGTTCATATAAATAAATCATTAAAACCATTTTGAAAACATTGACATTAATGAGAAAGGTTTAGAAGAATAAATCTTTAAAACATTTAAAATGATGTTTTAGTAAAAAAGTACCTTAAAAATAATCCATTTGAAAACTATTTTATGAAACATGTACATGGATAATAAATATGTCCCAGTAGATACTTACATAAAAACAACCTCAGATAACAAAGAGATTGTGAAATTAACTCTTACTTTGCACTTTCCTTTGGTCAAGGGTACGTTTAAACTCTTATATAATGAACATTAGTATGTTATTAAATTATACAAAACCCATATTCATATTTATTATATCATACATTATTAATTTATGACTTTATAGTACCCATTTAATAATGATTTCCATGTTAAATTAGCATTTTGGGTAATAACCCCTTTCTTTATCGTACTGTTTTTAACTTGTTATTCTTGATCGTATCATTTAGATCATGATTTAAATAATTATAGAATATAAACATTGATTTATATATCATGTATATTTAGAATATAAATATTTATAACATATTTATATATGAAATGGAAGACACTGTTTATGGAGACGGTAGGTCGTACGTACGCATAAACGTTGTTTCCGTTTTCATATCGTATTGAACGGAAGTAAGTGAATAAGATATATGTAAGTAAATACATAAGCATATATATATATATCTAGTAGAATTATTATGTCATATATTACATTA
Source organism: Viscum album (assembly GCA_963277665.1). Classification (NCBI taxonomy): domain Eukaryota; kingdom Viridiplantae; phylum Streptophyta; class Magnoliopsida; order Santalales; family Viscaceae; genus Viscum; species Viscum album. The sequence goes on from OY728156.1 coordinate 478,170,835, forward strand.
TTATTAATAATATATATTTTTATAATCATCGTTGAATGGTGAACGTGGGAATGAATCTCATCGCGTTGTGGAGACAGTAATCCGTACGTATGCACGAGCGACAATATCATTATATTGACGGTGAAATAATATGTAATTGGATGGTAAATCATATATACAGAATCATTAAAATTTTATATTTATTATTTACATCAGTTATACTCGTTATTATACTCATCCAAATAATGAAGTGTTTGAATAACAAACTACACCACGACGTGGAGACGGTAAGTCGTATGTACGCACGTATGGTGACTTTGTCATTTATAGGATGGATAGAATAATAAATATGGTTGTACCATATTTATAATAACATCACAGTATGTATAAGGTAGTGGATTTATTATTTTGGTATGGAAACAACAAAGAAAGTGGAAGTGGAAGAAGAAAAGAACTTGAAAGAGGGTGGTGAAATTATTACCTCTTCTTCGGGTGTTTCCTTTTGAGTTGATCAAAAGGGCTCATTAGGTTGGTTTTCTGATCAAATTAAGGACTATAGGTTGATTTTAGGGAAGTTGTGAGGATATTTGGGCAGGGTTTGGCTGATCCAAATGGCTTTGGAGGTGTGAAATTAAGATAATGGGAAGTACCCTTTTATAAGAGAGGTGAGGGTCACTTTAGGAAAAGCTTAAAATATTATTTTATAATAAAATAATTTTCGGTTTCTAATGGCTCCAAAATAACTTATTTAGAGTCTGAGGTAGGGATGGGTTGAAAACCACTCAACTAATAGGTTTTAGATAGATTTATGTCACCATATTAACCTTATCTTTTAGATTTAACCCTTAGTTAAATAGTTTAACTTTTACCATGTATTCTTGTATTATTATAATAAATGGTTAATAAACTTACTATAAAAAGTCAAGAGAACCTCAAGTGGTTAATTGTTAATATATATAACCTTATATATTTACTTTGGCTGAACCTTAGATTTTTAGGAATATTATATCAATTAATAATATAGTATTTGTTTTAAAAACTCAATTATGTCAATTTTGACACTATTTAGTATTTGGTTTTTTTGAAAATCATAACAGCATGATTACTTCAAAAATAAATTATTTAATCAACCCTAACATGTCATATTAACCTAAAAAATATATTTTAATTCATCAAAAGTCTCAAATTACATTTATTTGGATATTTATAATATCAATTATTTTAATCTTTCATTAATAAGGTAATTATTGCATCATTATTGTGTCATAAATAAATTAAATTATTTAATGTATAAAAATTATAAATAAAACACCATTATGTAGGAAATTTCTTTAGATTTATAATGAATATTTATAGTCGAATTTATCTTATGTCTAACCCTATATTAATAATGGTTTAGTTATTAAACTTTGAATTTAACTCTTTTAACTCTTCTTTAAATAAAATAATAATAAATGTCCAAATCTAATCCAAGTGGACCAAATGGGGTCATATTTTATTCCTAAGGTTTTTTTTGTCAAATTAAACTTATCCAATAGAATTAGGACATGTTTTAGGGTAATTATAATATCATTTTTACCCTTAATTACCCTATTTAATTTTAACTGTGGTAAATAAAAGTAAAAAGTTATTATTCACCAAAAATTATTTTCATCTTATTAAACCAAATTTTACTTACTGATATCAACCATGTCTCTCGGATTTTTAAAATTCAACTCACAGAAGCGGTAAAATTAAGTTTTATGCAAATTTGCAAATGCTCCTAGAAGGTGGGTAAAAGAGGTTAAAAAGTTCAATAAAATTTTCTACATCTAATTTTATTATAAAATGACTCCAATAAATTAAATTGAATATATATAGGTATTATATATCTATTTTGACTAAAAATAAATTTAAATAAAATAATAATTATTTAAATAAAAATTCATTTTAAAATAAAAACGCAGTGTTTTTCACTATTCATCAAAAATTGAAAGTTTTCATAAAAATACCAAAAATTCACCCTAAGATAATTTTGATATTACGAATTAAAAAATTAAGTCTATTTTACCAAATTCAAAACATATAATTTGTATTTATTAATTTAAAAATATTTCCCGTTGTCAAAACCAAAAGGCGGTTTTTTAAAAAGTAAAAACTATCAAAAGATTTACATGTGTTTATGTCAAATTTAAATGTGAAATTACTTATAATGACATAAATTGTATTAAATGGTAAAAAATAATCTAATTATACTTCAAAACCATTCAAATTCATGATTTAACACTATAAATTATTTCGATTAAAAAAGTTGTTTTCAATTAAAACATAGTATTTTTCACTATTTGTCACAATATGAAAGTTATCAGAAAAGTACCAAAAATTTATCCAAACTAAATTTTTATGTCCCTCTTCTAAATAAGAATTTAATTTCATTAAATTGAATATATAGAAGTATCAAATATTGGTTTTAAAAATGGTTCTCCATTAAAAGGAGGTAAAATTGCATTTTTTAAAAAATACTTATTTTATCTAAAAAATGAATTTGTTCTTATTTTATGTCTAAGAAACACATAATATGGATGTTAAAATTATATAGATTATATAAGATTCAAAATGTAGTTAATACTATTCATAACCACTTTTTGAACGACTAGTTTATTAAGTTATGGTGCGCTCAAACTCGGTGTTGCGTATAGTGCAATCTATTGAATTACTTTAATGAGATAACGTACTATTAAAATCTTGGGGTGTTACAACAAGGGTGATAGCCTCAAGACCATACCCCTTTTAAATCACTCTAGGTTAGCCCAAACACCCAACCTATCCATTCATCTCATTAGGGACTACCCACCCAGGTCACCATGTTTCAATGGTAAAGGACACCCCATGGTTATCTCACTTGTCTAAGGCTTAAGGGTTTATATTAAGTTTCTCATGTCTAACCCCTAGTCCATTCATCCCAACTCATTACTAACCTCTACCTAGGGGTCTCTAAGGGATTCTAATACTAGGGTTGTTCCATCAATTTTAGTAAATAGCACGTGGTGTGCGCCCCTTAGGGTTCATAAGGAATATCATAATAAATAAGGCCTCAACCATTGGATATTAAGGAAACCCAACAAGTTCCCAAGGTCCATAGAGCCTTGGTACTTTATCTATATAAACATAGGAATTTAATTTAATTGGACCATTCATTTAATTTTAAATTAACTAATTTATTAATTTGAAACTTGGTCATTCGCCTATGGTGGAGAGACTGTATACATCACATACCATAGAAAAAGTAAATAAAGAAATTACCATAGGGCTATTAAAAGGGACCACATTCCACTTTTACAAATATTTCCCCTTTTTAAAGTATCCTAACAGACCTCTCTAAGAATCAACCATGACTCATCTAATCCCAATCTGTCACCCGAGTATAAAGACTAAACTAGAACATCCCAATTAATTAATTAGAACTAAACATGTTTAATTTAACAATTTATAATTTAATATTAAATTTATATAATTAAACATAATCAATGAAACACCTATTGAGTGGACTCATTGCATAAAACTATAAAAAACACACACAAGAGGTCCATTTCATGCTTTTGAAACCATCCTGGGTGAATTCTCTATCAACTGGAATCATTTTAATAATTAATTTAATTAAAAAACAAGGAAAAACAAAATAAAAATTACTAAATAATGTCAATTACTTGAATATTCATTCAATGGTGTACATATGGAATTACAGGATGCCCTCATTGCAAGACAAACGAAATCCCTTTGATGGTTGGATGATTCCACCATTCTCTAGTGGAATTGGAATCAAATCCATATCCATATATGAAATAAATTAAATAATAATTAAGGAAAGACTGGATATAGGCCAACAGAGTAGGAATTGTAACTTAAATGCCAAGAAAACACCACTAAGAACACCCTTTAATAAATAGAAAAGAGGATGATGGAGGGGTTCAGCACATGGTATGCATAATTAAGAGAGGAAAATAGGAGGGTTTTCCCTATTTTTAAGTTTTAGGGTGGAAAAGTTTATTTCTTCCCCCTTTTAAGCCCACCGGCTAGTCGGTGCTAGGTCACCGGTGAGCTGATAGCTCCCTGGTGGTTACAGCAGTGACCTGTTATAGCCTCATCCACCCTAGGCTACCTCCACCACACTTTTGAGTCTTTCCTGACTCCAAAAAGGCCCCATTCCATGCCCAAAAACACTTGTTAGAGATGTTAAACATCTCTAAAATGAGTTTTGAATCCCAATTTAAAATCCAACCCTAAGATAACTGAAATTCAAATTTATTTAAAAAATTTGAACCTATATGAACAAGGGAATTATAGAATAAAAAAATGTCGAGTGTATTAGTTACAACATATAAAAATCACATCCACATAAGGATGACTAAAAATCATTCCAAAAAACCACTAAACAAAAAAAGCAAGGGCATGTGGTGCCAATATATGAAAAGGGCAGTGCAAAGGAATTGAATGTGTAAAGGTCTCACCCCCCCCCCCATGTAAGTGTAACCACATCCCCTATGTAAGGGTAATTTCATCCCCCTTATAAGAGTAGCCACATCCCCCACATAAGGGTATCCACATATTAAGGAACAAGTGCATACTACATAAAGAACCAAAGTTGGTAGGCCATCATTTATTAAATCCAATAGTTATTTTTCAAATAAAATGTAATTAATATCATGCCAAATTTCAATGCATAGAATCAAGCCTGTTTGATTTAAAAAACTCATGAGTAAAAATTCACAAATATCCACCTTGAAAATTAAATGAACAAGCCTTAAACCCTTGATTGTCCCTGCACCACCTTACATATCACATTGATTTAGGAGAACATGTAATCTTATTCAATTATAAGAGTACATTATAATGTCCTCTAGGTGTATCTCAATGACACCCACCATCCAAAATTCAATTAAATATAATCTTAATTGTTAAAACATTATCATAAATGACATATAAATTTAAGAAAAAGTATTAATTGAACTCATACCTTCACTTACCTAAGCCTACAATCATCACATACTTACAACCCAGCTGAATTCATACCATCAGAGGCCTTGAAATAGCTCTCTTTTTCCAAAAAGTTTCTAAAAAACTAGAGTAGTATCTAATTCCTCGCATATAAAAAACATGGAAAATAGAAATTCAAGGTATGAATAGGCTGGAAACATGAAACAATCCAAAAATTCACTAACAACAACAGTAAAAAATATATCATAGAATGAAATCATAAAAAAAACTATAACAACCAAATCAACATGGCTATGATCATCTAAAACACCTAGTCACTCACCCTGAATCCACATAGTCCCATCTATCATCATAGATTCTCTATGAGTCTAATTAAGAAAACACACCCCTAGGAAGTCACTAAAACTGCATTGATCCTGAAACAAGGGCTTGTAAACCACTTCCAGAAAAGGGGACAACCTAAATCTACAATGAGTCTAATTCAATGACTAAAACATGATAATAAATGTAGTATATTGTAGTGGTTTTATAGTGGTGATTTTTAAAACCACTACTAAATGAAAAAATGGTATTTTAACCCCCTATTTTACTAACGCTTTTGTAAAGCATTGGTATTTAGGGGTGATTTTGTTTAAAACCACTGCTAAATAATTTTAAAAATTATTTCACAACATTTTTGTTTAAAGCCACTACTATTATTTTTAATGATACCACCGTAAACCTGGCCCCCAACCCCTACTCGAAAAACCTCTTATCCTCGTCCTCCCCCTCACGTTTTCTCAACATTAGGCCTACTTTGTGCTCTCCCTTGATATCAATCAACATTGGACCCCTCTTGGCCTCCCCCTCACCATTTGTCGGCACCATGCCCCCTCTCTTCCTCCCCCTCAACATCGCTCGATGCTGTACTAGCTTCCCTATTGGCCTCAATGCCAGATCCCCCTCTCTTATTCCATCTTTTCCTCTGCACCATCAAACCCTCACCATGATTTTCGATGATCTCTATCAAATTCATTTCACCCTAATCACAAGTGGTTGATTTTGTTCTATATCTTAGAGAAAATTTGTGAAATAGAGATAGGTTTAGTAATTTAATTATTCTAATTCTCCATCAATGATTTTTTTTAATAGATTTATTAATTCTTTGTGTTTGAGGTGTATTTTAGTGAAATAATTCATGAAATTTATGTTAACATTATTATAAGAATTAATAATAAATTTATTTTTGATTGAATTATTTTTTACTATTGTTTGGTTATATTATAGTGTGGTGTTTTTTTATAAATGGTGAAATAAATCATGAAATGGGTGTTTGAGTATAAATTGAGTGTATTACTTATAAAAATATATTTATTTAATGTTATATTGGTTGTATTATATTTTAATATAAATTTGAAAATAAAATTTCATGTGAATGACTAATTTATGCATCTTATATGTTTATCCTAATTTAAAAAATTATAATTGTATTTATTTTTGAAATTAAATATATTTTATTATTATATATAATAATATAATTATATTTTATATTTTATATTGTAATAATTAAAGTACATATGGAATGTTTTTTTGCAGGTATGTCACACCAAAAGAGGTTTAGTGACAGTACCCACTCTATGTCATTGGCTTCTCATTCTCCCTCTATGACACAGGGTACAATTCATCACATACCTTGTACACTTTTTTTATACCATGTCATATTATCCTAATATTATTTCCTATGTAGGTATGACTTATATTTGTGGTGTTAATGAATTATATAGGACACCTATGATGGGTTCGTCTAGTAATCTGGTCGGCAGTCGGTTTTCATCGAGAGGTTATTGGATGGTCACAATCATCGGTATGTAATTTAATGTGGCAATATTACTTTTTTAAATATTGATAATAATTATTTAATTTATATGTTCAATAGATTAAAATAATAATATAAGGGAAAAAACATAAATAGTCAAGATAGCATGAAATCCTAAAGGTCTTATATTTTTATTTATTTTTAGATAATCCCCTTTTTAATTGGGTTGAGGGGTATCCCTTAAAATACCCATAGGGCTAGTAGGAACGTGGCATAATAACATTTCCAGAAGGCCCCCAATACATGAAACCACATAATAGTCCTCCTCAGCATACTTGATACATTTTAAACAAGATTCAAATCTTTTCTTGGTTACACAACTAGAAATTCCTCGTGAAGAGATTCACGGTGCCTAGTACCGATGGAAAATTCCATACCCACTCATTCAACCAATCTGGTAGCCCTACAAATATGGGACTTTTGTTTTGAATCCCCATGAATCTGGACTTGTGGAATGAGGCCCAATATTTTTTTCTCTAGTACTTTTCTGCCATTGCACCATCAGGGAGAATGCACCCTCATTACTAACACTGAGTCAAGACAGCATCATCATCATGGACCATCACTCCTATTGGTCTCCATCATTGAGGAATCGCCATCACCCTCTGTCATCTGACCACCAACCACCAGTCGACCTCACCATGAACTCTACCTGAAACCTATTTCCCCCGAACAATCAAGCTCAACTCCAGTACCCCCACGGACCACTGTAGCTTCCATGTCGTTGATGTCGAGCATCTCACATACCAATGAGACATCCCTCCTCCATTGTAAGAATAATATCAATCCACCCAAAATATTGGGGTTCTTCTAGGATTATAACATGGGATATGATGCATGATCACGGGGTGTCTTTATCACTAGGCCAGACCCCAACTGCCTTAAATAGTCAAGATGTTTGGAATTTTATTAACATAAAGTTATTTGTTCCTTTTGATGAATATGGGGTACCCAATCAGGATGTAGTGGGTATTTTTGAGCGGTTTCTAGGGTCTTTAGCATGTGAAGTCACATACCTCCCCATTTATTATTTATATTAGAGACATGTTCCATTATCTTAGAAAAAATATTTTTTTGATTCTCAAATAAAGTTATTATCATTATTATGTATTCATATATGATTAAATTAAACATTTTTACTTAATGTGTTAATAATTTAATGAATTTTATGTATTTATTTTCAGATGATGTTCCATTTTGATGTGTATGATTCCATTTCACATCCTTAGAACTTAAAAATTTTATGGAAAAAAAGGAAATAATTCAAGTGGTGATTATGGAATGAATTCAATGGCATGTCATTATCATTGTCACATATGTATGAGAAGGTCCTCGAAGGAGTTCCTGGGGACCAATGGAAAAAATTCATTGACCATTATCACACCAAATCCCATAAGGTGTTTTATTAAATTTAAGTATATTAATAGTAATTTTTTATTAAAATTTCAATTTTTATTGATATATAATTTCTTCAACTGATTTTTATGAGTAAGTTTGTCTATTGAGAGAGGAAATTGATTCCCCACACAACTGGATCAATGAGTTTTATGAGGAAACAACATGGAAAGGTGTAATTAAATTTATTATAATATATATCTATAACACTTAAAGTAATTTATTTTTTATAAATATTATTTATTTAATTTTTTCAAATAGGAAAATGAGGTAGGATATTCTATTTGAAGGAAAAAATTGTGGTTTGATGTTCGCAGAAAAAAAACATGGTAGTTATATCAACAACCATATAGAAAACATATGGGTAATTAATTTTATTTATTATTTGGTGTTACTAAATTACTTTATAATATAATATTATTCAATTTATAATGTAAAGTAAAAGAGGCATGGGATTCCAACCCATCCTTGTCAGTTTTAGTATCCTTAAATGACGACATGGATCAGGTTCTTGGAAAAGAGCATTCTGGTCATGTCAAGGGGATGGGTAGTGGGCCGTATTTTTCAAGGGTGTTCATTATGGTATATATATATTCAAAAATAATGTCATAATGAGGGGGGATTATAGGTTTTGGTGATTCTGGTGCACAAAAGGAAATTGATGCATTGAATAATACCATTAAATATTATGAATCACTTTTTAATACACATAATGACCGACTCTCGAAATTAGAGAGTGTGTTGGCTATTGTGTTTTAGAAGGTGACCATAAGTATACATAAAGAAATATAAACACTCATCTAAGGTGTAGGATTGGTAAATTTCATAAATTTACACTTATATTCTTCATTTTAATAGTTTTTTTTGTTCGGTAGATATTCTAAGTCAAATGAATTTAAATATTTCTTTAGTATATCCCATAAAAATAGGTCTTCAATTATTTGAATAATCCACATTGTAATCTCGTGATAATTATAATAACATGAAGTATTGTGTCAACTTGTGAAATTTTATTTCCATTATCATAAACTTTATAAGGAAGTCATAAGATAATTTATTGAGTAGTTCGGGTAGAACAAGAGGTTAGAGTATATCTTATGGTTTATTTTATCTATTATTCCATGTATATGTTTCTAACCACAACAAGTTTGCATGATAAAGTGTTCGTGCATTATTTTATACATGGTAGATATTCCATCACATTAACATGGTTTTGAAATGGTTTTATTGTGTGAGAATGGATTTTAGATACCTCTTTTAGCATTATGATATTCAAAATTTGTTGAAAATGTTTTAAAAAAATAGGGTGATATTGGACTTCATGATGCAGAAGACTAGTTAGGGAGAATGCACTATATTTTTATGTTTTTATAAAAAATGAAGACTTATATAGTTGGTTTTACAATTGATACATTGGAATTATTATAATTTACATGGTAGAAGATTAAAACAAAAGATAATTTTTATGAGGGGATTTTCTAGGTGGATTTTTAGAAGATGATAAATGATTAGTTTTGTCCAGAAGTGCTAACTTTTGATTAAGGCTTTTATCTTTTTAGATTTCTAGTATGGGAGTTTATCTATCATAGAATAAGTTTCTTATTTTTTAGATCTCATTCATTTTAAACCAGATTTGGTAACTAATGAAATTCTCATAGATCATAGGTTTTATGTGAGGCTTTGATTATTGATTCGGTCCAGGATTATACTCTTTAATTTACACACTTATATGGATGTTTTTATTAAATATATAATGGTGAAGGATGACATGTAATGAGTTTATAGCATTACTATTTTCCATCTAAAACATGGTGGGGGAAAAGGTTCATCAAGTAGCCATAAGTTGAAATGTAAATTCTTCAAAAAGATATATGTGGGGATGCTTTTAGGTTTTTCTCAAGGAAATAACTCACATATATGTTATCGATGTGGTGAAATGGACCATGTAAAGACACATCACACAATTTCACCCAGAACTTATCACTGGTCTAAAATCAAGGGTTATCTAAAGAGGTTTTGAGAAATTTTATCCTTAGGGGATACTAGGTAAGAATAATACTTAATTTAGGGATCACAAGTTCTAGTGGATAAACTAAATTAGTTTGGGTTATAAACATAATGAAGAATGGTTAGGCCTCAAAATGGAGACAAACCTCCATCTTAGAAGGATCAAAGTGATATTTTTTATATCAAGCATATAATCGATGAGTCTTAGGATAAAGTAGGACCATATATAGTTTTATGTGTTACTATTATTTCATATACTATTATTATTTTATTTTTTGATATGGGGTCATCACATTCTTTTATATCTTCATGGATACTAAAACTGTTGGGGTTTTGAATTGAATTAATGCCTTATTAAATGATAATTGATACCCAGTTTGGAGAGGGAAATGAGAAAGGGTTTAACTCCATCATTCTCTATTATGATAGGCGATATTGAAATCTCATTGGATTTAATAATCCAAGATATGAAAACATGTGACCTTATCATCATAATGGGTTGGTTTTTGAGATACCAAGATCATGTTAATTATAATAGTTAAAGGTTTATTTTTGTCTCTCTATATGGATTTATCTACACATTCTAAGATGACTAGGATTCTAGTTTTAGTAGGAATGGTCCAATTTCTAAAGATATTGGTTCTAACACTAGTTATTTAGTGAGATAGATTTAGGAATCTTCAGGGGTAATTTATGAGTCTAAACTTTTATTGATTATAGAAAAATACCCTAATGTTTTTCCTAAATATTTTTTTGGGATTCAATCTAAAAATACATTAAGAATTTACAAGTATCCCTTTACATTGAAGTATCCAAAATTTGTTTACCCTCTTATAGAATGGAATTTACGTAGTTATGAGAATTGAGACATAATTAGATGATCTTGAGAGAAATTTTTTTTACTTTAATGGGTATTTTTCAATGAAAATTCCACTATTATTTTTCAAGAATCTTGATGGTAGTTTACATTTATATATTTACTATTGAAAGTTTAACCAAGTGATAGTCATCGATAAATACCCTTTTACCATAAATAAATGATTTTTTCCATTATAATGGAACAAAGAGTCTTTCAGAGATTAAATTGTGTTGAGGATATCTTCATTCAAGGGTGAAGAAGTATGGTATTTAAAAATGGGATTTTTTGAATTTTTTATATATATTAAAAATTCCTAATAATGAAATTTGGGGTTACTAATGATCATACGGTACTTCTAGATCTGATAAATCATATCTTCCACAAATATCTAGTTACCATGATGGTGGTGTTTTGGATAATAATTTGATTTACTCAAGATCAAAGGCATCTCAATGAAAGCATTTGGTGATTGTTTTAAAGATAATTCATTAACATAATTTATGTATAAAGTTTTATAAATATCACTTTTGGAATCAAGAGGTGATGTTTTTTAGGCATATCATTTTTGATAAAATAATTTATGTGGATCCAAACCAGATTTTTCATTATTGTACCACTACTTAAACTGAATTTAGATCAAATCATATATCATTTGAAAATTATCTCATTTATTATTCATTGAATATTCTCATTAATTATGTGAAGTTAACTACTTTAAATTCAGGTACCATAGGTGGGAAGTGGGGAAGGAGGTGATGGGAAGCAGCATGAATGGGTAATGGAGGGTGAGGGGCATGTATCTCAATAGAGTAGGTAGGACTGATGTTTGTATTAATATTTTGTAAACTATTATGTAATTTAATTTTGTTGTATTATATGTAATGTAATTTTGTTGTATTATATGTAATGATGTTTTGTAAACTATGACATTTTTATTTTTTTTTTGTATATATATTTTGTGTACTAGTTTTTGGTGGATAAGGTGGCAATGAATTATCTTGTTTCTAAAACTACATAATTAGCGACGGTTAAAACTGCCAAAAAATATGGTAATTTTTCATATGTAGCAGCAATTTAAACTGTTGATACATATTTTTTATCTAGGAAAACCGCAGATAATAAGAAAAACTACCACTAAATATTTTTTCACCAGAAAACCACCATTGATTTGAAAAACCGCCACAAAATTTTATACCTTGAAAAAACACTGCTAATTAAGACAAAACCACTGTTAATTATAAATTTTATCAGTGAAAAATGAAACTGTCATGAAAAAATAAATTCTTTATTAAATATATAATGATATACCATTTCGTGATGTTTTTTTAGAACAACCCCAAAAAAATTAGAGGTGGTTAAAAATGCTATTATCTGCTATTTTCCCTGTAATGAAAGAATCCTCAATGAATCTCATTCATACACATCTCCACTTAAGCAGAACACTATGCCTAAAATACACACCACCAAAAGGATGTTCCATCAACAAGTGGGTACCCTATAGAACAACAACATGAGCTCAATGTTGGCTCAAACATAAAGGCAAACAAGGAAGTAAACATTTGGGAAACACCTCACCAGCTCTCAACCATACTGCTATTGGGCCAACATCTACACAAGATACTTAGACCCTCAAATCACAATGAGGCAGAAGAGGGAGGAAGAACAAGCATATGAATTTTTCTATCAATGGAATAGAAAACAAAGAAGGGTGCATAAACATAACACACGACCATGCTGATCAAAGAAACAAAAAAGCATGATGTAAAACAATGCCACATGACAGATTGGTAAAAATTGAATTTTTTGATGCAAAATTAATTCCATATTGGATATGATACTAATTATTGGGGGTTGTGTTATAGGGTTTCCCCCATTCAATGACTCAAGGAGATTTATGGAATTATTTTGGTTCAAAATTTTTCAAACAAGATTGAAACTTGTTTCATATTTTGAACAGAACAGGTAGAAACAATACGTGAATAAAATAAGTATTTCATTGAATTATCATAAATAGAATATTTTACAAATGATTATGTCAAACTAGAATAAAATAATGTGATTAAAAATTTCATATTCATGTTAAAACATTTATAGTAGTGAACATCATGCTTTGCATGCCTCACAAAAGTAATAAACCTCATCTTGAATAAACAAAGCAGCCAAGATGCAACATGGATAAGAGAAAAGAGAACATCAGAAACAATAATAAACATAAAGTAGTAAATAAAGCACAAAATAGGACACCATGATTTTTATGTGATTTGGCCAATTAGCCTGCGTGCATGAGGTAGGGGCACAAGGGTTACACTATGAAAATAAATATGAGGTACAGTAGATATAAGAAGCAACAAACAGCAGAAACCAGATAAATTAAAGATGCATGAGGAAACTATATGAAGATCAGGTTCTTGCAGCTTTAGGACTTAAAATGAAACCAACTCAGGGATGCTACATATACCCTAGACCTTGGATGAACTCAAAAGGAATGAAACACAAAACTAAATAAAACCATTCAAAACCTGGGACCAAGAACAAAAAAAAATGAAATGTCGGACCGAGACCCTCCTAATAGGGCTCAGTCTCACTTATATATCATCAAAGACCCGCCATGTTTTAGGTGTTAATCATAGACATCAACAAGAATTCCATCCAATCTCATTATTGTCATCTAAGAACAAAGAATTACAAGGAATGTTAGGATCTCAATAGAGATCCTCACCAAACACCAAGGATGAATAGCCCTCTCCACTCTTGTTGATTCTCTATCAGAAAAAATGAAGTTAGACCCCCTCCTCTCTTTTCTTCTTCAAGAAGCCAAGTGTAAGATCATAGTGATCCTCCTCAACTGACAAAACCAGAACCCCAAAACCAATCGACCCCCAAATGGAGTGATGCACCCGCTCTGAATCCATGTGCCTTGAAGGAATAAAAAAGGAAAATTAGATTTTTTTTTTCTAATGATCCAAATCACAGCCACGGATGGACACCTAAAATGCAGTCCAACCAAACTGTCAAATAGAAAACCAAGGATATGTGGTGCTACCATATGAAAATGATGGTATAAAGGAATTGAATAAGGGTATCACACCCCCCATATAAGGGTAACCACATCCCCCATGTAAGGGTAATTGTATTCCTCTTGTAAGGGTAGTTTCATCCCCAACATAAAGGTAACCACATCCTCGTGTAAGGGTAACTACATCCTAGTGTAGCCACATCGCCCACATAAGGGTATCCATATACCCCATGTAAGGGTGTGCACAAATGAAGGTGTGGGCCATAAAAAGAACAAATTCATATAGGCCAAAATTTAATAAATTCATCATTTAATTGTCAATTAAAATGATATTAATATCATGTCAAAAACAAACAATTCAATCCACAAAATCAAACCCATTTAATTTGAAAAACTATTTGAATGAAATTTCACAAAAAGTTTAAGCAGAGTATAATAATCCAAGAAAAATGTTTATCAACTCAGACGCATGGTACCACTCACATTTTCTTCCCTTTATAATGTCCATTTTCTTTTATTTTCTTCCCTATAATCATGGATAATAATCTTGAGAGATCTAAATCCATGACACAGTTTAGATAAAATAAAGACATAGTAAAGTGAATCCTAGGTTTATGTACTATCACAAATCAAAATTCTAGACATCCAAATAAAAAAAATCTCAATCTTTTCCTAAGGAAATATCCTCTTAGGTTCATGCTTAAACCTGAGCATCAAGAACATGGTAATATTGGTGCCCACCTAGAAAAATGAATGTGCGGCAACTGATCCCATTTTCAAGTAAAACGATTTTTAAAAAGAAAATTAATTAATTTAAAACGGTTGAACCATAATGTTCTTTCTAATGTGTAAATGATTTTAAAAAAACTATAACCATAAAATTTTTAATTAAAAATTTTATTATAAAATATTAATAACAAATATAAATATAAATATTTAAAAAAAACTATTATTATAAAATATTTATAATAAAGATAAATAAAAATATTTATGTTTAGATATTTTTAAATGTTTTAAAATAAATTTATATAACATAAAATTTTAATATAATCTATATATTTTAATTAAATATTTTATATTTAATAAAAAAATTATTAAATAACATTTTAATAACAATTTTTATTAAATATTAATAATAAAGATATTTCTAATGTGTTAATAATAAAGATAAATAAAAATATAATACATTGAAATTTGAAGGGAAATTTTCAATGGATATTTTCACTATGAATACTAAATGAAAATGATTAGTGTGATATATGCATTGAAAATTTTCACTTGAAATCTGAATTGAACTTTTCACTAAAAGTTTCTAGTGGAACTATACACTAAAACTTTCCAGTGTAAATTCTCAATATAATTTATTTATGAAAATTTACATTTTTTATTTATGTATTAATATATCTACATTGTAATTTTAAGGAAATATTTGAGGTGAAATTTTACGTGGAAGTTTGCACTGAAAATTTTCAATTGAAAGTTTACACTGTAAATTTCCGGTGAAAGTTTGCACTGGAAATTTCCATATAAAATTTAAAGTTCAAATTTGCAGTTCAAAATTATATTATTTATGTGTTAATATATTTGAACTAAATAATTAAATAATCATTTATTTTATAATTTTTTAATATAATTTATATTATAATTATAGTAAAAATTAAGTAGAAATTTGCATTGGAAATTTAAGTGAAAATTTGAACTAAAAAATCTCAGTGGGAATTTTCACTAAAATTTTCTAATGTAGATTTTAAATGAAAATTACCAAATAAAATTTACATTTTTTATTTATGTATTACTAGATTTTAATTATAATTTTAAGTGGTGTAAATTTGTGCTGAAAGTTTTTATTGTAAAATTAAAATATTTATTTACGTATTGATATATTTGTACTGAAAATTTAAACATGTATTTATTTCAAATTTATGGTAATCTAATTTTTCGTATAAATTTTTAGTGTAAATTTTTATTACAAATATAGGGTATATATTAATACATAAATAATGTAATTTTGCAATAAAAAATTACAATGCAAATTTTCAATGTAAACATCGAGTGAAAATTTCCTAGGAATCACTGCAATTTATATTAGAAGTTTTTAGTGAAAATTTTAACCTTTTATTTATGTATTAATATATTTTCATTGAAATTTTAAGTGAAAATTTTATTTGTAAATTTTCTGTGGAAATTTGCACAGGGAATATCCAATGGAAATTTTCATTGGAAATTTCCCCATGAAATCTTTAGTTTAAATTTTATATACAAAATCATATTGTTTATTTATGGGTTAATATATTTGCATTTGAAATTTAAACATGAATTTATTTTAGAGTTTTGGTAATCAAATTTTCAGTGCAATTATAATAAAAATTATATGGAAATCTGTACTGGAAATTTAAGTGGAGATTTGATCTAAAATTTTATGATGGAAATTTACACTAAAAGATTCTAGTGAAAATTTTCAATGAAAATTTCCATTGAGAATTTATATTTTTTATTTATGTATTAATATATTTTTATTATAGTTTTAACTAGAAATTTAAACTGCAAATTCCCCATGTAAATTTTCACCGCAAATCTCCCATAGAAATTTTCACAATATATTTTTAGTATAAATTTTCTTTGCAAAAATACATTATTTATTTATGTATTAATATAGTTTCACTTAAAAATTAAACATGTATTTAAATTTATATAATATATATTATATATTATATATTATTATATGCATATGTAACAATATATATATATATGATAAGAAAAAAAATGTTAAAAAATCAAGATTGGAGGATGAGGATATTTTGATCCAGAAATTCAATTTGAGGGTGAATTTGAACCCCCAACCTTAGAAGATATCAATCCTCTTTTCCCACAAGGACTATTAGTTTATTATTTTCTGATATTTTTTGTTTCTCTTTTTTCAGTTGGCCTCATCTAGTCTATCTTTTGTGTTTCTTTATTTAAAGAAAATGTATTTTGTATAGTGAACTTTGATGTAGTAGAAAAATCATTTCTGGTTTTCTCTCGGCTCTTGACCAACATGGTATCAGAGGGATTCTAGGGTTTTGTCATGGCTAATTCAACTTTGAATTTAGTTTCCTCTACTTCTTTCATTCTTAATGGAGTTCTCAATCCTTATGTAAGAACCCAGACTTTCTTTTCAGGTATATTTTTCTTTTTCCGGTGTTTTTGAGAAAAAGAGGAGTTTATGGAAATTTTTAAAGTACACATCGTGTACTTAGTTACTGCGGGTAGTCGGGTGCTGGTCATGTAACGGCCATGCACACGGTCATGTGTGGTGACCTGGAGACCGCCTAATGCGGGGTGCGGTGAAGGCAAGTACACGCCGTGTACTTTCTTTTTTTCATTAAACGCACCGGGGTCGCGTCTAATTGGAAGAAAGCCCTCCTTCTAGGTCTGGTTCGTCCGAGAGTGAGGGTAAGGTTGCGATCCTTCTCTGAGCTCCCGATCGAGCGTCTATTATTCGAATCGACTACCTTCGATTGTGTTGGGATCGCCTCGGTAAGCTCTTCCCTCTCCTGGAGCTTTGTTTCCTGATTCCTCCTCTTTCTCAAGTTATCTTCGGTTGAGTGTTTTTAGCATTTTTGTAGATATACAGTGTTCTTGGGAGATTCAAGGCTTTAGGTTCACTTATATCAATCCTACAACACTGAGGTAGGTGGTTTGTGCCTTTCTATTGAAAGCCTTTGAGTTATATGTGCAAAAGTGCCCAATACCCTTGAATGGGGTATTGCGTGTTTACTGTTTTAGCCATATTATTTTTCTGTTATGATTTTATTCTTGAATAGAGGTTAATTGAATGAGAATAGGGTTAATTTTTATGCTTTGGAGGTTTTTTCCCATGCATGTTTGCTTATGACCGTTTGGTCTTGCTTAGCCTGTTAGGCTGCCTTGTTTGTTTCTCATGCCTAGTATTGTAGGATGGAGTTTTGTTTATCTGTCATGCTGTTATGTTGTAGACTATTATCCAAGTAGTTCTTGAGGTTTACTTTGGTCGTATTGCATTGCTATGCTCGATTGACTTACACAGGGTTGTGGGAACCTGGTGTAGTAGACCATAGAGAGAATTGGCGTAAGGGTTTCTCCAGAGTGTCTATTTTTACTGTTATGATGCGAGACCATAGGAGGAATTGATGTAAATGATTCCTCAGAGTGTCTATAGTTCCTCAACGCAGGCCACAGGGGGAATGTGACGTAAGTGCTTCCCTAGAGCACATTTTAGTTACCAATATGAGACTATAGGTGGAATTGACGGTGAGTGATTCCCCAGGGAGTCTATACTAAAGCTAAACCAGAGGGGTTAGACTGTGTGTACTTCCCATAGGGTTGCTTGTGTTTTCAAGGTAGGACCAGAGGGGATTAGGCTGTGAGTACATCCCAGAGGGTTACCTGTTTGTGTTAATCTGTTTACTTGCTATGTGGAACTGAATGATTTGAAACTGTTGAATTGTTACGGTTGAGTACTTACTTGTTTACTGCTTCTTTTGTTTATTGCATGCCATATATATTCACTGACTGTTAGGAACAGATCTCTTGGTGGTTGCCTACCGGGATTTAGTCTCACACCCTGTTTGGGTCATGCTTTTGGGCCCAAACAGATTATATTGTTGCAGGTATATATAAGGGTAAGCGCCCTTCTACTTCAGGTACTTGACTACTGTGGAGCTAGAGAGCATGGGACCAAGCTGAGGCATGCGATGCTGAGGAGTTTATCTGTTTTCTTTTGTACTTTGGTTTAGTACTGTATTTCAGCATTGTGACTTGTTTGGATGTTTTCCTAGACATATGTATCATTCATCATTTATGTATGTGCTCCAGTTGTTTTTTACTTTCAGTCTTCCACTGTTTACTGTTGTATGAGATTACTACTGCTTCCGCTATTGTGTATTTGTTTTACTTCTACTGTGTTACTCTATCAATAAGGGCATAGTTTCCCCACTATCACACTCAAGGCCCTTGCTGCTAGTCGGCAGCCTCTAGCATTCGGGGAAATGCTCTTGAGGCCATGTGACCAACCGGGTACAGTGCGTCTTTGGGCAGCTTCCAGAACCAGGACGTTACACCTTATCATCCTTTCTTTCTTGGATCTTCTGATAATCTTAGCATAGTGCTTGTTTCGAAGGTTTTCAATGGCAACGGGTCTTCTTCCTGGAAGCATGCAATGATAATCACCCTTTTAGTTAAGAACAAGCTTGGATTTATTACTAGTGATGTTTTGAAGCCTGAAATGTCGTCCTCTTTTTAATCTTCTTTGAATCGTTGTAATAATATGGTTATATGTTGGTTGATTCATTCTCTATCCAAGGAAATCATGAAAAATGTTCTCTATATTACCACAACTCATTCAATCTGGACTGAACTTGTTGAAAGGGTTGATAAGGAAAATGGAACACAAAATTTCCAGATCCATAAGTAGCTATACTCGATTTCTCAGGGTACTGGTTTTGTATCAACATATTTTACCAATATTAAGATATTATGGGATGAATTGAGCGAGTATCATTCTATTTCTGCATGCTCCTATGGTTCGGTCAAGGAGATTGCAAAACTTATTAAAGATCAACGACTTCTTCAACTTCTTATGGGTTTGAATGATTCTTTTGCTTTTTTTCAAGGTCATATTCTCATGATTTCCTCACTGCCTTCATTAAACCAGGATTATTTAATAATTGTCCAAGAGGAGATCTAGAAGGAAATTTATTCTATTGTTACTTTATTCTCTGGTGATGCTACCTCTCTCACTATTTCTTTTCCCAGGCCAGTTCTTTCATTGAAACCAAATAAAAATAAACCTAATACTATTTGAAATTATTACAAGAAGGCCGGTCATGTAAAGGATAAATGTTATCATCTTAATGGTTTTCCTACCAATTTTAAATTTACCAAGTCCAAACGAATTTCTGCTATGGTTTAGAATGATGTTATAGTTCAGAATGATGCTTCTAATGTTGCTTCTCCAAGTCTAGATTCTCAGATATTTCATGATCAGTATTCTCAACTCATGCATTTAATCTCAAATATAAATTCAGTGGATCATCCTGTTTCTGTAAGCACTCCATGCCAATTTTGTTGGTAATATTGTTACTGAATCTGTTCAAGTACCTAATTCCATGTGGATTGTCAATACTGGAGCTTCTGATCATTTTTGTTTTGAAAATCATGCTTTTATTGAATTCTCTATTATTACTATGCCATTTTCTGTTTCACTTCCTAATGGTTTTTTAATCAGTGATACACATGTGGGTTCTGTGAGTTTATTGGATTCTCTCATCTTGTCCAATGTTTTATATGTCCCTTAATTTACTTTCAATTTTTTGTCCATTTCCAAATTGATTTCTTAATTTCATGGGATCATTATTTTCACTCATTCTATTTGTTTCCTCCAGGCCCCTTCATTGAGGACATCATTGATCCTTGGAAATAGGGAAGGAGGATTATTCGTCTTGCACCCTTCTATATTTTTTTATACTTCATCTGCTTGTAGTACAGACTTTCCTTGTAATCCTGTTTTGATTTCTTCTACTCTTTCTGAAAATGTAAATCGGTGACATTTTTGAATGGGTCATATGACTTCTTACAAGCTGGGCCATTTACCTTAAATGCCCCACATATCAATAATGGTGTTGATTATTTTCCTTGCATCATTTGTTCCCAGTCTAGGCAGCCTAAGATTTCTTTCCCAATCAATAATTCTAGTACTACTTCTCCTTTTGAAATTATCCATGTTGATGTACATGGACCATACAAAACCCATTCTATTTCAGGTCATAGTTACTTTTTAACTGTGGTTGATGATTTTAACAGGACTACCAAGGTGCATATTCTTTCTAATAGATACTCAGCCTTTCATGCTTTGAAATCCTTCATTCTTCTGGTTCGTACTCAGTTTACCACTATCATAAAAATCATTAAATCTGAAAATTCACCTGAATTGGGTTCATATAATGATGGAAAAAAATTCTCTTCTTTGTGCATCATTCATCAAACTTCTACTCCTTATACCATGCAACAAAATGGAGTTGTTGAATGTAAGCATATACATATTTTAGAAGTTTCTCATGCCCTTCTTTTCCAATCTGACCTTCCAAAAACATATTGAAGTGAGTCAGTTATAAATTTCATTTATCTCATTAATCGAATGTTATACAAGTCTTTGGGTTTTAAAACACCCTATGAACTTCTCTTTAACAAACCACCTTCTCTTCACCACTTGAGGTCCTTTGGATGTTTCTGTACCTTTTCCAATTCCTTTCCAACCACAGATAAATTCAATTCTCATGTCATCCAAGTTTGTTCCTTGGTTTCCCTTTTAGAAAAAAGTCTTACAAAATTCTAAACATACTCACTAATCAAATAATCATTTCTCGAAATGTTATATTTTCTGAGACAATATTTCATTTTTAGGTTACGGATTTTAATCCTTCTCATCTCTCTCTTCCTTTACCTATTTTAGATAACATTCATCTGCCTCTCTCTTCTTCTTTGCCTCTTCCAACTTCATCCTTGTTGCCTCCTACTTCATCTACAGTACCCGCATTACCCATTGTTGTGCACTCTTTTCTGCCACTTAGAAGCATTCAAACCTCCGCGCATCTACAAGATTATGTTTGCAACACTACGTCTAATGAATATAGTGAAGTGATTTCAACTTTTTTCCCTCATACTTTCACCCATGATTTTTCTTTCCTTCAGTCTCTGCTTCAGTTCTCTCTCTCTCTCTCAAAATGATCAGAATCTGTTTCAATACATGATTCGTGGTATTGAACCTTAGTCATATTCAGAAGCTAATATTGATCCTAGATGGCAAGAGGCCATGGATGCATAATTTTCTACTCTAGAAGCAAATCAGACTTGGGAGATTGTTAAATTGCCCAAGGGCAAGAGACCTATAAGTTGTAAATGGGTTTATAAGGTTGAGAGACATTCCGATGGGAGTATTGAAGAGTTCAAACTCATTTAGTTATCTGAGGATTTACTAAAAAAGATGGAATTGATTTTGAGGACGCTTTTTCTCCTGTAGTTAAATTCACCACAATAGAGCTCTTATTGATATTGCAGTTAAGAAAAATTGGTCATTATTTAAGTTGGGCGTTAATAATGCTTTTTTTACATAGTGATCTTCATGAAGAAATATATGTGAAACCTCCTCCTCGACTATCACTTTTTGACAAGTCTCTAGTTTGTCGTCTTCGAAAATCCCTTTATGGTCTTAAACAAGCTTCGCGTCATTGGTATGTTGAGCTTTCTAGAAAATTACGCTACATAGGTTATATTCATTCACCACGTGATCATTCTCTTTTCATTAAAAAATCTGATACTTCCATGGGTGTTATTGTTGTCTATGTTGATGATTTATTGATTATCGAGGATGATCTCAATGAAATTACTTTGTTGAAGTCTTTTTTCATGATGTGTTTATTCATTTGCCCCAAAGTAATCTTATTTTTCAGTGAAAGTGCACCCTGGATTTATGTGAAGAATAGGCAGTTTCTTCACTTTTTCAGTCGGTTGCTCCATTTGATTCTCATCTCAAGAGTGTGATGATAAAGAACCTCTTTCAAAACCCCAATGACTATTGAAGGCTTATTGGAAAGGTTAATTTTCTTCTACATACAAGGCCTGACTATACATGTTTTGCAATATCTTCAATCATTCTATTTAAGGTATTTTGATGAATGATCGGTTAGATTTCACCCTCATGGAGTACTTTGGCTCTAATTGGGCAGCTTGTTCTATTTCCAGATGTTTTGTTAGTGGATTTTTTATATTATTGGGCAACAATCCTTTATCTTGGAAGTTAAATAAGCAAGTCACTATTTCTTTATTATTCGCGGAAGGTGAATGTAGATCCATGTGTTGGGTCATTGCTGAATTGTCATGTCTTTCTCGCCTTTTACATGAGGTTTATGTTTATAAAATTACTTATTGCACTCAAATGTGATAATCAAGTAGCCATTAATGTTCATGAGAATCCGGTTTTTCATGAGAGGATCAAGACATTGATTGTCATTTTGTAATCACATAGACATTGATTGTCATTTTGTATTGGAACAGCTTCAACAGGGCCCCATTTCTCTCGTAAAACTTCTAGACAGTTGGCGGACCCTCTTTCCACTTCTCAACATCATCATTTTATTCCCATTCTTCTGTTTCCACATATTTCTTGTTCTCTTTTTACAGCTGGTCCAGTCCAATCTGTATAACAAGTATTGTATTCTCAATCAATCAACCAGACCGGTGCAAAACCGATGAACAACACAGACAAGAAAAAGACTCACACATCACGTCCCCAAAACAGCCTGCCTTTTACGGCTTCTCCCCTCGACCCCGACCCTTATTGCTTCCAATCACTGTATCCGTATGGTCCTTAAAAACCAAAGAATCATACCCACCAGTACATGGACACGCAGCCAAAAAAGGCAAATACTAAATATAAAGCTGCTTCTGAATCGAGCGCCACCATCCCCTTATCAATGGCGATCACTGAACCTGCTCGCCGATCAAATCCAAACCCAACAGCAGGAAGGAGATCCCCTGAAACAGCAGGAAGTAAAAATGGAGGCCCTCGGCCACCAGGAAGCTCCTTGCAGAAGCCGTCAGCAGGAGGAAAGCCAGGGCCAGCTCCTTTGTGTATATTCTGTTGTGCTTCCTCTTCTTCTTCTTCACCGTTTTCTTCAGCTCCATATGTGCGGCCACCTTCATGTTCTCCAGCTCTGATTCAGAGGCCCGCCGGTGGTGCATCGGCAGTTGGGTCCTGGCCAGAGAGACAAGGTCTCCCTCCGACGAACGGCCGGACTTCTTGGTGACGACCCACTCGTAGGCGCTCCCCAGCTGGAACAGGCCCGACACCATGGCGTTGAACTTTGTCACCGACATGGCGTTCTCGAAGAGGAGAAAGGGCACGATGAAGGGGAAGGACTTGGGGACGGGGAGGATGCTGAGGATGGACATGGTGGCGGGGATGTAGCAGATGACCCAGGACGGGAGCGTGGCCTCCGGCACGAACATGGTCATGGGGAGGATAACGCAGAAGAGGGTGAAGGAGTAAAAGGGCACTATCAGTCTTCTGAGGAGGAAGAAGATGAAAATCAGATAGAGTTTCTTCCCAATGCTGATCTTGGATCGGATGATGTCAAGCAAGCAGAGCCGAAAGAGCTGCATCGGCCCAGAGTGCCACCGATGCTGCTGCTTCCGGTACGCCTCGAAAGATTCCGGCAATTCGCATTGACACTGGAAATTCAAAGCAAAATCACAGTTCAGAGATCAATGGATTGTAAAATGTATGGCCAGGGAAGGAACTAGGTACCTCAACATCATTGAGGAAGATGAATTTCCAGCCATGGAGGTGAGCCCTGACAGCAATGTCCATGTCCTCAACAGTCGTCCTCACCATCCACCCCCCAGCTTCCTCCAGGGCCTTCACCCGCCACAGACCGGCAGTCCCATTGAAGCCGAAGAAATTGAAGAACACCCCACCGACCTGCTGCTCGACCGCGAAATGAAACGAGAGGTTGATGTTCTGCAGCCTCGTCAAGACGTTCTCGTCCTTGTTCACGAAAGCCCACCTGGCCTGAACCAGCCCCAACTCCTCGTTGTCCTGCAGAGCCCAGTTTCATAAGAGGAGTTATGGGTACAGGGGTGTTTGAATTGAATACCTTGAAGAAGGGGACTGTTCTTTTGAGATAATCTGGAGAGGGCTGGAAGTCGGCGTCGAAGATGGCGACGAATTCGTAGTCCTTGACGTAGCTGCAGCTCATGGCGGACCGGAGATTGCCGGCCTTGTAGCCGTCCCGGATCACGCGGTGGTGGTACACGATGTTGGCCCCCTCCTCCTGCCATTTCTGGACCTCCTCCTTGATCAGGAACCGGGTGTCCAGATCATCTGAATCGTCCAGCACCTGGATCAGCATCTTCGTCTTCGGCCAGTCCAGGTTGCAGACGGCGGCGATGGATTGGTGATAAACCTGCGCCCAAACAGAGTCAGAAACGAAATCGCAGTTGCAACGAGAGTGAGAAATCGGACGCGGGCCAGGATTCACAATCCGCGACCTCTTTCTCGTTGCACATGGGGATCTGGACCAGGACAAAGGGGAAGAAGCCCTTCTCGCCGGACTCCGGATCTTCGGCGTCCGGCGGAGGAACGGGTTTGATGCTCTTGAGCCGGATCCAGAAAAAGCTCAGACAGAGGAAGAGCTTGTCCAGGCTCTGGATGAGGAAGAAGACGACGCAGGCATCGGTGAGGATCCGCAGCGGCGGGGCGACGTACTCCGCCCGGAGCCAGACCCACCGGAGATACAGGTAATCGAAGACGCCGCTGAACTCCAGCGAGCTTGCCAGCAAGCTCTGAAGCTGGACGTAGGAGGCGCCCAGATGCCAGCCCTGAAAGTAGGCCGCGATCTCGAATCCGAGCAGAAGGATGGAGAGGAGGAGGAAGGTCTTGATGCAGGAGTAGAATCCCCGCCGGACGGCGGGATTCTCGGCCGACCCATCGGGGACCTCGATGTCGGTCTTCCCGGAGGTCAGGCGGCGGACGACGGCGGAGGGGAGGGCGGCGACGGCGGCGGCGAGGGAGATGAAGCAGCAGGCGGCCCGGTGGGCCTGGAGGAGGAGGACCCAGGAACGCTGCTTGGCGTTCTTGCCACGGCCCTTGCCGGTGGGGGCGCCGGGAAGAATGAAGCCCTCCGCCTCCGAGTCCTGGAGCTCCACCATCGGCCAGTTGGGGTTCTCCGTCTTCACCACCACCGGCGTCCCGCGCTGGTCCTCCTTGGACCCCGACCAATCAGACGGCGGCACCATTCCCCCCCAACCCGGGAACGAGAAGCCCGCTATGGCTTCGATCCCATTTGGAGACCGACGAGCAGAGATGGAATCAGAAGCAGGCGCCTCGCATTCATGGCGACGCTCGAATCATCGTATAAATAAGGGAACAGTTTCAGAGAGAGAAAGAGAGGGATGGAATAAGAAGAAGAAAAAAAGTGAGCTAAAAAGGCTACGAGGGAGGAGGGGGATGATTCCGAAAGACCAGCAATGAAATTGCAGGACTTCACTGTAGGGAATGAAAATAAATTACAGCGCGGGGGAGGCGAAGGAGAGAGACGACGGCAAGAAAAGCTCGAGGCGACTTTGATTTTGGGTACCTTGCGGGGAGCGTAAAGAACTGGACAAACCCCTCACCCACATGGAGTATGAATCCGGCACCGCCGCGTGTGTGTGGGTGCTTCGTGTTTATTATCATTATTATAATGAAACGGACGTGGAATGATCATGTGATCATTTATTGAACTTCATCATTTTCACACGTTTTATCATTGAGAAGAACTCTGATCAACATACCTTTTTTTACAACAATCAAAATTCAAATTTACCAATATGTAATGGTTTAGTAACATTTCAATAGGATTAAGTTTAGTATTTGATTTTCATAATGAATCAAAGTATGATATATATATATATAGATGCACGTGTGTGCATGTGTGTGTATGACTTCTCAATTATTTGAACACACTTTGATTGTCACACTGAATTGTTCGTGAAATTATATTTACACTTCGACATTCATGATTAAATATTTATGTATATGCATTTGTTAATTGCCATGAAAAAATGTTTTACACTTGATTAAATGATGGATTTGGCTTGGGCTAGTTTTATCATTTCATTGGGTTGCCCATTTCAATTTGGTTTGTTTTATCTGGTTGGGTTTTTTCGGTTTATTTGAATTGCATGTTTTGTCTACTTTATTTGGGTGTTTATCAATGAACCTTATAAATATATCGGGATTTATTTTGGCCGTTGATCAAATAGATTTACCATCACTACCACAATATGTCTTTTATCATTGCGCAAAAGGGGGGTTTATCAGTGTTAAAAAAGCGTTAATGTTGTAAGTGTCATCAAAGGGTGGTCTATTTTATTAGTGTTAGAAAAAGTACTAATAAATACATCATTCGTCAGTGCTAATAAAAAAACATTGATAAAAGATTGTCTTTATCAATGCTATTTTTATAAACACTTCACCAATGATAAACGTTCTGTTTATCAGTGCCAAAATAAGTGCTCACTACTACAGATCGGGCTATAGTTAGCACTAGAAAAACTCTATCAGCACTAAAAACATGTTGTTGTTCTAAGCACCATTAAATGAGACCCATTTTATCAATTTTAAAAAACGCTGACAAGTCATACTTGTGATGTTAAAATTAGAGCACACTGTAGCAACAAATACAAATATATGACAAATTCATAATTTAATTGAAATAAAAATTACACCACACATACAAGAAAAAAAACACTATACTATAGACATTTCAAATACTGATTTGTACAATTACATTAGCAAAAAAAATTTATCACAAATATTCAAAAACATCAATGGTTTCATGGTCTTTGATTCCCGACCCTCTCTCAAAAAAACCCGATCATGGTATCAGTTGTCGAACAAACCATTCCAAATCAAGAAAGAGAATCAACATGTATAAGAAAACAATTCTTATGTATTATAAAAACATAAATTAAACACAAATATGAAACAATACATTAATAAAATGTTGTTTTTAAACTGAAATCACACAATGTGAGTTATACCGATCACACCGTGTATCAAATTGTGGTGCGACTGATTCCTACACATCATAAATGACTTATGGATTGTTGTTCTAAAGTATCAAAACAATTTGAATGTATTTTTCTCATTTTTGAGTATGTCACGTGTGTTTTGAACTAAAATGTTATTTTTAAACTCAAAACACACAGTTTGAGTCAACCGAACACACCGTGTATCAAATTGATATGCGGTTGATTCCTACATGTCACACATGACTTAATGAATCATTGTTCTAAAGTATCAAAACAATTGCAAATGTGTTTTCTTAGTTTTGAATATGTGACATGTGTTTTGGACTAAAATATCATTTTTAAATAAAAAGACACACTTGGACTCATACTGGTTACACGGTTGGTCGGATTGACATACAACTGATTCTTATACATCACAAATGTCTTAAGGAATGTTGGTTAAAGTATCAAAACAATATGAATGTGTTTGCTCGGTTTTGAGTATGTCACACGTCTTTTTTTAATAAAATATCATTTTAAACTAAAAACGCGCATTTTAAGTCATATCGGTCACATCGTGTGTCGATTTAGCGCGAGATTGATTCCAACACAATATAAATGATGTATCAATTGTTTTCCTAATGTATCAAGACAATCTGAGTGTGCTTTCTCGATTTTCAGTGAATGACACATGTTTTGAACTAAAATGTCAATTTTGAACTGATAACGAACACTTTGAGTCATACCTGGTACACCTTGTATCAGATTGATGTGTGATTAATTCTTACACATCACAAATGATTTATGGATCATTGTCCTAAAGTATCAAAACCATCTGAATGTGTTTATTCGATTTTGAGTATGTGACTTCTGTTTTGAACTAAAATGTCAATTTTAAATAAAAACACACATTGAGTCATACCGGTCACACCGTGCATTGGATTGACATGCAGTTGATTCTTACACGTCACAAATGACTTATGAACAATTTTCCTAAAGTATCAAAGCAATCCAAATGTGTTTTATTAGTTTTGAGTATGTCACGTGTCTTTTTTACTAAAATATCATTTTAAACTGAAACACGCACTTTGAGTCATATCGGTCACATCATACGTCGGTTTAACATGAGACTGATTCATACACACCAAAAATGTGTTTTAAGCCAAAAAATTTACTTATACCAAAATAAGGTATAAATATTACTTAAAAGTAATTAATTAATTATATCCAACAAAAAAGTACTTAAGTTACTTTGAGATCATTTTAAAATCATAAATTTAATTTTAAATATAAAGAAAATGAGAGTTATAAAAATCGATATTTTTTACTATTCACTGAAAAATTAAACATTTCAAAAAAATTATCAAAAATTCATCCTAAGATAATTTTGAGATGATGAATCCAAAAATGATGTTCATTTTATCAAATAAATTTTACAAAAGTTTCAAAAAATAATTATATTTATTTTCTAGAAAGTAATATTTTTTTTGAAGAACACATATATTTGAAGAATAAAATGACTTTACTAAAAATCATGTGTTTATTTCCTAAGCATAAATAAATTTGTATTGAACATGGAATTCATATATATTTCATAATAGAGTTAATCATATTCACACCCTCCAATTCAACAGCTAGTTTATAAAGTTCCTGTAAAAATAATAATAATATTTTGGAGTCCGTTTAAGATTGATGTTTCGTGCAATGTAAGCTATCGAAGAGATTAAATTTATTTAAAAAGAGATATACCGCAAAATCTTGAGGTGTTACATTCTACCCCCCTTAAAATGAATTTCTCCCTAAAAAATTGTCATTCAGATACAAAAAACGAGGATACCTCTGCCTCATCAAATCCTCAGGTTCCCACACATTTTCCTCAAATTAGTGGTTTTCCACAAAACTTTAGCCAGACGAGTAGTATTGTTTTGGAGAAATTTAATTCTTCGATCCAGATTCTCTACTGGTTGTTCCTCATAAAAAATATCTTATTATAGCGATATGAACTCTGAGTTTAGTACATGTGAAGGATCAGGTATGTACTTCCTCAGGAGAGATACATGGAAGACATCATGAACTTGAGAGTGATTTGGCGGAAGAGCCAATCAATAAGCAACCATACCAATACAATCAAGAATTTCAAAAAAAATTACTTTCTTGCAATTTGAAATTGCACTTCAAAAATCAAAGGTGGATATTTGAAAATTCCTTTGTGGGAAAACCACATCATAAAAAGGGTCAATAAAACTTACTCTTAAAAAGAGGGAAATTAAATGGTGAAGCTCACCACAAAACTAAGATTCCGATTAGGGTAACATCAGTGGAAAGTGAAAATATAAACATGTAAGAGATTTCTAACTATCAAGTTTTGATGGAGAATGATAGAGAACATAGTCATTATAAGGTTAACCATAAAAAAACGTAATTATGTGATGGGTTAAAATTCTATTGCTTCCTTATTAAGAAAAGTAAATGGATAATGTTTTTGTTCCAAAATCATTTTCCTAGAGTTGAGGAATTATTTTACTACCTAGAGTAAGTACATAAGGAAATATACTTACTTGGTAGATAAGTTGTATCTTTTAAACAATTTTCACTACATACTCATTTTTTTCTCTAAATGATTTTTTTTCACATATAAAGAACTAGAATCAACTTCTATGGATCACAAAATCCATAAAAGAAAAACAATCTATTCCTAATGTCTTTAGACTTGAACCAAAACCAATATGCTAGTACAAGATAAGATAATTCCCAAATAGAATAAACCTTTATGTGATGAAAAAAACTTTAATCTCCCAAAATTCAATAGTAATACCCAAAATTCAACTTAGATCATTCAATAAATAATTATCCTTAAAAGTCCTCAAAAATATTCCAGCGTAAGATTGAAACCAAAAAATCAAAAGGATTTGATCACATAGTTTTCTAGGATAAATTTAATATTTAGCTCCAAATAACATCAATTACTAGTGAAATATCATGCCAAAATGTGAATTCCCTAATCATATAATCTCCAAGATACCCTAACCGTTTCTATTAATGATATGAATCTCCACTTAAACCATACTAAAATCATACATTCTTTCAAAAGATAATTCATCCTTTATTCCTCAAATAAAATCCAATAAGATTATATTTACCTTAATCAAATAAGGTTCCTAAAATCAACATTATTTAAAAAAATAATGTCATACTAACCTAGAAATCACATATACTGGTGGTAGGTGTTGCACTCTTGTCGCCCTTTGGTTGTGGGTTCAAACCGCATGGCCTTGCTGGATGCGATGGATTCTCACCCGACCTGCAGGTCATCCTTTTTATAAAACAACAATTCTTATAAAATTCCTAGAAATATAAGAAACATCCTAAAAAATAACTATAATATATTCAACACTAATGAAATTTTTTACCATCAAACTTTATCTCATACCTTTCATTTTTCATTCTAAAATGTAATAACCCATAATTAACTCAAAAAAATTAGTCAACTTAAAATTTTGTAACTTAAAACCTCAAAAGGGGTGAATAAGACTATAAAATTATGGTCTTATATACCCATTATTATATCTATAAATCTTAAGATAACTTATCATGAAAAAATCATAATCTACAAAGTTATCTAAACCCTGCTCTGACACCAAATGCAATAGCCTAGAATCTGCACTTTCAGATTCAGTACTAAAAATATAAACAATGAATTTATGGATTTGATACAGATAAATGTGACTCAATTTTTTACACCAAATCTTGTAACATAAAAAGGAAATATTGGATCACTTACACACTCAAGGAACTTTTTGGTTTATAGTTTTAGAGAATTAGAACAAACTCTTAACAACTTGGGTTCATAAACAACTGGTTCAAAAAAATCAACATTATCTCACACTATACCCAACTTTTCTTATTTAAAAATAGGTCATCAACATCATCCATGTGAAATTATTCTATAAAAACTTCATTTAACACCTTTCCTCATAACCTGGGGAAAAGAAACATAATAAAAGAGAGTTCAGATGCTCGGTATGGGTAAACAAGGGAGATATCAATCATAACATAAATATAAGGGCATAAGAACATGGATATAACATTTTAAAATTATGCCCTGCATATCAAATATCATAATCTTGAGTCATAGAATAAATCATATAAGTTCATAAGACATGAATCATAGAAGAACATGTGACATGAGAGAATGACATTGGCATAAGGCATGGAATGTGGCATACACATAAGCATATAAAATCATTTCTTTAACAGTCAAGTATCTTTGCTAAGACTATTATAGTAGAATGGATTCACTCTCCAAACCATCGTAGTAGTCAAGGTTCACTCCTAAGACTATCATGGTGGAAAAATTCCCTTACTGAACCATGATCACTTCCCATTTCAATCATGTCTTACCGAACCAATTTCACTTCCCATTTCAGTCCTAACTTACTAAATCAAGTTCACTTCCCCTTTCAGTCCTATCTTATTGAATTGAGTTAATTTCTCATTTTAGTCCGGTCTTACTAGATCGAGTCCACTTCCTGTTTCAGTTCTATCTTATTAAATCGAGTTCACTTCCTATTTCAGTCCTATCTTACTGAATTGAGTTCACTTCCCATTTCAGTCTCGTCTTACTGAACTGAGTTCACAACCTGTTTTAGTTCTATCTATCTCATGATATATAAATCATTACCCAATTAATTGGAGTGAGATATAGGTCCCACCCATCAAAAAACGGAAACCATATATATATGTTCTAGAAGAACATAAATCATATTAGAACCCATGAAAATAAATTAGGTTTCATAAACATTTCATTATATCATAACCCATGGAAAAGAAACAAGTTTCATAAATATCATGCCATCATAAGAATAAAAAAAAAGAATAAGGATATTATCCTTGAATAATATCCCCATTAAATCATAAGTAACATCAAATAATGTTATCTTATATAGAAAATAATTTTAAAAGATCACTTGAAATAATTCTTGAAAAGAATAACATTTCCATTTCCATTTTCAAAACATTTATTTTTAAAGATACACACAATTATAAAGGAAAGAATTTTATATGAAAGGAACCTTGTAATATTGTAAAGGAAACATAAAATCATCAAGTCATCATGATGGTAGGAAAATCTGCTCATGCTGTACAAGTTAAAAAAACACTCCTTCTGTATTTTTGTTGTAAAGTCATAAAGAACCTCATTTAGAAAATGAAAAAATAATCTTTTCAAACCATTTTGTAAAAAATAAAATAAAAAACAAGTATAAATGAATTTAAAAAATCATAAGAGAATAGTAAAAAAATTGGAAACAATTTTAGAAAACATGGACATGGAATAAAAAATGAGTTTTAAGGGAAACATTAAAAATATAGTTTTTAAAAGAAAGTCCCTTATAAATATCATATCATTGACATAATAATTACTCAAATGAATCGATTATATATACCAGATATAAGTCCACATAAAATGAGTTCATATAAAACATAATATAATCAAAATTCATCCCACACATAATCTTAGAATTACATAATCAATAAAGTAGAAGTTTAACCCAATAAATGGAAATTGAGTTAAGAAATCCCTTACAAATATCATATCATTAAAGTAAGAATTAATCAAATTAATAGATTATATATATCCAATGTAAATAAACATAAAAAAATGGAAATAAAACATAAGATAATAAAAATTCATTCCACACACAATCTTAGCATGACATAATCAATGAAGTAGAAGTTTAACCCAATAAATAGAAATTGAGTTAAAAAATCCCTTAAAAATATCATATCATTAAAGTGAGTGTTAATAAAATGAATAGATTATGTGTATCCACTATAGATACACATAAAGAAAGTGGAAATTCAATATAATATAATCAAAATTCATTCCATATATAATCTCAACATGACATAATCAATGAAGTAGAGGTTTAACCCAATAAATGGGAATTGAGTTAAGAAATCCCTTACCACTTTGCAATTAATCGAATCGTATGACCCATAAAAGTACTAATTATCAAATGAAACATTGAATATCATTAATATAATGATATTAATGATATTATATATCAAAGGGTAGTATATAAACTACAGAAAATAAATAATTGGTGACTAAGGCATATATCTCAGAGAAGTAAAAGTGAGATGAGAAACCCTTACCTCATGCTTCCCTTTAGTTTTGTGTACTTAAACCTCCTATATAATGGTTTAAATAATGATATTAATTTATTATAGAACTATATTAATATTTATAAACCTTTTATGATTCTTTTATAACATATTACCACCTGTTCATTAATAATATTTCATTATTTTCATTGTTTTGGGTGCGTTCATTTCATGGTTTCATGGTCGGTTCACTTATGAATAATTATGAATGTTCTTGTAAAATGGAAATAAAACACCAGAATTAAAATTAAATGGTATTAATTCACTTCTATAAGTTTAAATGGTCTCATATATAATTTTTTTCCTGATATTAGGAAAATTTATTTGATAAAATGTTAATGATAAATGTTTAGTTTATTTTGGCAGTTTTTCTGAACATCACGAACTAGTTTTGTTTCATTTAATATTATGTATATATATTTGTTATAGAACATGAAATAGGTTATAATATACCTATTAAAATATTATTTAACTATAATAATACTTTTATGATCACCCTCAAAGGTGATAATGAAAATGAAAAAATCATTATTCACGAAGACAGTTAACCGCCATAATTTAGACAATGGTTTCATTTCTTTGAATAAGATGAGATAAGAAAAGGGGTGGATAGAAGATATTTCATTATAAATATTAAATTCTAGAATATACATGATATTGGAGTTATTATGCTTTGATGGGTGAAATAGGTGAAGAGAAGTTAGAAGAAGAAAAGAAATTAAGAGAGGTTGTTTGAGAAAGTTACCTCTTGAATATCACCTCTTTAAAGGATTCCTTAAGGAACTTAGAATTGGTATTTGGGTGAGACCATAAACAATTGGATGCAGGGAGAGCGGGGATTATAGGATATGATAGAGATTTGAAATGCTTCAAGGCTTGTGAGGAGAAAAGGGGTGGTGAGGGGTGATATTTATACTTGAGGAGGGGTGGTTTTAAGTGATTACAAAATAATTATTTTATATTTAAAGCCAACCAAATTTATTTGGAATTCATTACAGTGAATTTGGTTGATAATTAATGTTGTAAATGCTGGTTAAGGTCAAGAAACACACAAACCACCCATTCAATATTGTAGTTTTTAGGTATTTTAAGATTTTACCTTTTAACTTTAACCCGCTAAATTATTTTACTAATACTCCAGTAAATCTTTTTTTACCATGACAACTTTTTATGCCTAAAAGAAAATAAACTTATAACATAATTTGGACCTCCTGATTCCAAATATGGAATCTGCTGTGTCTATTTTTTAATGCATTTTGTCACATCATTTTTTGTATTTTATTGTATTATTAATATCATAATAATGTATTTTAATTAATAATTACCAAATGTTGTCTTTTTTGTATATAATTAATAAAAAAATGTTTTTTTGTTAAAATATGTTTTTATTGATTTTTTTGTCATTTTGAATAATTTAAAATTAATTAATTAATTCTATTTTAACATTCATTTTTTATTATTTTATTTTTGTTTAAATTATAATTTTAATTCTTTTCATTCTATAATTGTTTAATTTTGTGTTTTTAAAATCATTATTTCATTTATTTAATATCATTCTTTTATTTTGATTTATTATTTATTTAATTTTATTTCAATTTTTTAAATCTTTTAATGTTTAAATTTTCTTTTTATTTAATTGATTTTATTATTTTCATTTATTTTATTTCTTCTGTTTTTATTTATGTTTTAATTTATTCAACAATTTAATTTATTCTTCATTTTAATTTGAAAATAATAAATAAATTTTACTTTTGTTTTTGAAACTTTAAGTAATTAAATTAATTTCAACATTTTAATTCTATTCTTTAAATATTTTTTAATACTCAGTAATTTTTAATTATAATATTATTATTTGATTTTATTAATTTTATTAATTTATTATGTATTTAATTAATTGTAGAAAACTGGATATAAATATTTTTTTATTATTTTAAATTAATTTATATGTTAACAAATGTTAATCTATAATAATTTATTTGTTGAATAAATTGTAATTGATATTTTTGGTTATTTAATTATTTAAAATGTGAATTCTAATATTTTAATTTCTTTTGTAATTTTTGTAATTGATTATTTTATTAGCTAAATTAATTTATTCCTTTAATTTGTAACTTTTTGTTATTTGATAAATTTTCTGCTTTTGCCCTTATTTCCACCAAACCACCATCAAAACAGAGTAGCACCCACCATTGGAAGCTCCCAACGATGACTCATCCACCCACCGCTAGAAAATGGCACCTATCGCCAAAACAGAGCACATGTTGCCAAAAAAATTTAATGGTGACTCAAGGGAGTCACTACCAGCCTTCACCCACCATCAACTCCAAATTTAGCCACCATAACCTCATCTTGCTCCAACCCACCACTACCTTGCCTCCTGCACCCACCGTTGGCATTTTCCAATAGTGACTCCTGCACCCACCGTTGGCAATTCTAATGGTGACTCCTTCCCACCCTCACCCACCATTGGACCCAACAGTGGCTTCCAACCCACTGTCAGCCTTCATCACTCACCATTGGCCCTTACTTCACCCACCATCGCTCATCCACCCACTGCCAGAATAAAACACCACTCCCCTCAGTCACCACTTCTTTCACTCACCGCTAACTGAGCCAACCCATCACATATGAAGAAGAAAACCAGAACAAATTGAAATCCACCAATTCAAAAAACCAGACTTGTGGATGAAAAACATGATATGAAGAAGACCCATCGTGTGAGGGTGGAAACCATTTCTCCATAGCCAAACTATGATACCCAAGCTGCCGACCACCAAACTTGAAACTGAACCCTCATTGGTGTGCCACTGGCCAAACCAAATCCCAACCAGGCCCTCATCAAATATGAATCCGGTGCACCACTGGCCAAAACCATACTAAACTGAAGGCGAAGTCGAAACCCCACCACTTCTTCGATGATCTGCCCTTGCATGAACCGCTATAGCACCGCTACTATAAATCCACCACTGCTACTTGAAGAAGTCGCGACTAAGCCTCCTTCGACCACCACCACGCCGCACGAGCCTCCCCTACTTCCTCTCTACTAACCCCCCCAATTTCCTTATATTTATATATATAATAATATACCTATTTAATATATATATATATAATAATAAATATAATAATGATAATAAAATAAATATTAATAGATTAAAAACACCAATAAGACTATTTAAATACGTAATTATATTTATTTTTGTACATTATTAAATTAAATAATATATAAATATAAATATATAATTATATTTATAAATGTATATGTTAGTTTTTATATTTATATAAGTATATATGTTTTAAATACTTTTATTTGTAATATTTTTAATTATAAAATTATAATTAAAAATAGGTTTATATATAGTTTTATATAATAATTATAATTACTTTTATAATAATATGTTTATAAACTTAGTTATTTATTAGAAAAAAAAATGACAGCGAGATTTGATCCCAGGACTGATACATATGACAAACGCCCGCCTAACCAACTAAGCCGCAAAGATTTTATTATTTAGTATTTCTATCCGCTTAATTATATTAATCCAGATCGTCTTCCTGCCAATTTTTTTTGTTTTCCCGCGTAATTTTTTCCCCCGCCTTATGGTGGGAAATCTATACCCATAGTTCTCTATAACCGTGGGTATAGGTCTTCAAAAATAATACCCCAGTACCCATGGTTTTGAAGAACCGTGGGTATAGGTCTTCCAAAAAAACTCTGTACCCACGGTTTAGCCAAAACCATGGGTATACATCTTCAAAAAAAACACCTATACCCACAGTTTTGCAAAACCGTGGGTATTGGTCTTTAAAAATAATCTACACCCACGGTTTTGTCCAAAACCGTGGGTATAGGTACCCATATTATCCCTATACCCACGGTTTTTTGCAAAACCGTGGGTATATGCCCATTTTCCAGTAGTGACAGATCATTTATCTCTCATTAAAACCCACATTCAAGAACCATCCAGTAGGAGAAGATTCACTTCACCACCATCGAGGAGCGGGGAATCCAAGAGCATCATTCCATACACCACTCACAGCAGGCAGAGGACAAAGATCAGACATTCAGGGTTTCTGGAGATCAAGCAGGGAGAGAGAGAACAATCTTCTCCCTTTTTCTTCTGTTTTCTTCATTTATATGATATAAAATCTTCTATTTTAAACTCTTTTAATATGTTTAATGCATTTATGATTTCTGGATAGTCTCCCTTCGGGTAATATGCTAGTCGGTTAATATATTTTACCTTGTTCATGCATTTCTCTCATACTGGATGCTTCTCTCTCTTTCTTCGGACAATCGTTTTTGCAAAACATCAAGAATCAGTGAAAATTGATCTTCATCAGGCTTTAATTACAACTGTATTTAATATAAGGATTTAACTAAAAAGCAAATCAAGATCAATAGAGAGAAGAATAATTAGTTCAAATGACAAATTGAACTTAGTGATTGCTGATTTTTTATAACTTAGTGATTGAAAGATCTCTGTAATTGATAAACTATACAGGTCATTCAGTTACAGGTTGACCTGATGAAAAATCTATGTATCCACATTCAATCAGTTAAATATTTCTCAATTAAATTTTATGAACAAGGGAAAATTATTATCGAAACCGTCCAGCCAAATTTCCCCTTTTCATCAACTATCTGTTCCAACTGTCTTTACTATTTTTTGTTTGCCCTATTAGGCCGCACTCACATTCACTTCCACACTCACACACAATCTTCATTTTCTTCACCGCTACATCACTATCCACCACCATTACTTATTTTGTTTTTTTTATTTTTGTTTTTTCTTGTTTTTGGTCACCATAACACAATTAGTCATTCCCTGTGGTTCGACCCTCTTATCACAGTACTAGTATAAGTAGTAAGTAAGATTATAAATTTAAATCTAAAAGCATTCAAAGACGCATATGTCAAAATTTGGAACCATTTCTAGGGAAGACACGTGCGACCAAGTATTAAAATCAAGATAAAAAATTGACACATAAAAAATTGAAAAACATAAAACACATAAAAAATTCATAAATAAAAAAAATATTTTAAAAAAATCAGAAAAATAAAAAAAATGTCAAAAAAAATTCTACATGAAAATAAAAAAATATATGTTTAACCTACCACTTTATGAAAACTATTTCTAAACATGAGACCTTAGAACCTGCCTTTTATGAGATTGAAAAACACCTTGGAGACTTAAAGAAGAACAAAAAGGCAATCAAAATGAAAGACAATAGAGAAATTGAGAACCAAAAAATAAATAAACCACCACCTAAAAATAAAAACTCACCAAGAAATGAAATGATTGAGGGACAAAATTTGAGAGAATTATTACTGACTGCTGTTTCTAGTAACCCTTCTTGCATTAGGTTCTCACCTAGGTCTAGAAATTATAAAATCAAATAGTCAATGTTGTCCAAGCTACCGACCTTCAATGGAATACCCAATGAAGACTCCATTGACTTCATTAGGGACTTCTACTGTAGTGTCCAACAATTGGCATTGAGAGACCTGAGTGAGGAAGATCTTATGCTGAGAGTGTTCCCTTTCTACCTCATGGGGAATGCTAGGTCTTGGTTTCAATAGTTAGAGGTGGAAATCTTTGTCATCTTGTATCAAGTTTACAATGCTTTCACCATGAAATTCTATCATAAGAGAATGACATATGAGATTAGACATAAAATCACTAGTTTTTTCATGATAAGGGGGAGTTATTCTATGAAGCATGGGATAGATTTAGGGGATCACTCTAACAATTTTCAAACCACCAGTGCACTCCCCAATTCTTCATGGACACATTCTATAACAGTCTCACCCCTTAGCACCAAACCTTGGTGGACCAATCTGCTGGAGGGGATTTCAGTAATAGGACTGTTGAGGAGTTGAAATAAATCTTTAATACTTTGGCAAAAAACTCACATCACAAATTATACAAGAGAAGATTCATAGTGAGGAAATAACCCAATCGTTTTCCAAAAGTTAAAGCCCAAGATACTGAGTTTTTCAATGAAAACACTCATAATACCCTTAGGGATCAACACCACCACTATGACATGTTTAGGCACTCACATAATTGCTATCTGAATTTTGATATGCCTACCCAAGATCTTGAGAATTCCAACTTTTCTAGAAATAGTCCTATGATGTAACCTAGGGATGACCCTTTCTCAAAAAACTACAACCAAGGGTATAGAAATCACCCAAACCATTATTGGAGGGAGTAGGGTGTTCTTTAACCCACTGCTCTCCTAGGTAGCATTTTTAGCCCCAACCCAAAGCTGAATCATCCAATTCACAAGATGAAGTGATAGGTATGTTCCAATAGTTGATAGGAAGCTTTGATGAGAAAAAGAATAATTTTTTTGACAAAGTAAAAATTGATTCAAGAATGAAAAATCTAGAAATTCAAATGGGGTAGTTGGCTAGGGAGGTTGGTAGTAGAGATAAAGGTAAACTTCCAAGTACCACTGAAGCTAAGCCTAGAGAAAATTCAATGGATTTGAGCACTAGAAGTGGTCTCCAAACCCACCAAGAGTCTAATAAGGTTCCCCAAACTGTTGAAAATGAAAAATTGGTTGAATATGGAAATTCAGACCTATAAAATGTTAAAACTAGAAAATTGGATAAAAAAATGGAAACCATATGGTCCTTACTATTCCAATTGAAAAATAAAAATAAAATTTTCTAAAAAACGTAGAAAATAGAGGAAATAAAAATAATGAATAATAATTTGAAGGGATTCCCAAAATTATGAGAAACTTTTCTCCTATAACCTTCTTTTCACAAAGAATTAAAAAATAAAACCATGATTATAAGCTACTAAAATTTATAAAAGTGGTTAAAAAGATAAACATTGACATCCCATTCCTTGAAGTCTTGATTCAAATCCCATCCTATTTAAAATCCCTAAAAAAATTGGCTCAAATAAAAAAACCTGGAAGAGTTTTTCTCTTAAAATATAACAGAGGAGTGTAGTGTTGTGTTACAGAATAGGATACCTATTAAGATCCAAGACCCAAGGACATTTTTCATTTCTCACACCTTTGGAGATAGAGGTGTCCAATTCAATTGTTTGTGTGATTTATGATCTATCATCAATTTGATTCCTCTATCTCTATTTCAACACTTGAGATTAGGAGTACCCTAAGCCACTACTTTTGTCTTATAGATTTATGATCCATCCATCATTCACCCAGTGGGTAGGGTAGATGATTTACTAGTGTGAATTGGGAGACTCTTCATGCCTACCAATTTTCTCATACTAGATATGGAGTGTGACTAGGAGGTACCTATCATCCTTGGTAGGCCCTTTTCGACCACAGTGGAATCTATCATAGATGTCTCAAAGGGGAAATTAATTTTCAACCTAGGTTTAAAAAAATAACAATTCAATGTTTTCATGAAAATTAAATAACCCACCCACCTAATCTATCTTAGAGACGAGCTGTTAGTAGATGAAAAATCTGTTGATGAGGAGGAAGTTAAATTTTGAGGATGCTGGAAGAGATTAATGGTGAATCTGAGATACTTACTACAACCTTCATAGAGATTAGCTCTATTAAAAAGAAGGAACTTGTAGCTGAGTTTTAAGGGTAGTTTTTAAAACATCTAGATGAGTTTTCCCTAAAACACATTTTTACCCAAAAGAAGAGTCTAAATTTGAGGAATTTTTTTTCTATAAATAACAGCGATGAAGAGGAATACTTAAACATTTCCTTAGTTAAAAGGTAACATGAAGTACTTGGTCCACCCAGGCCCAAGTATCTTCCCTAAATCCAATCACCACCCCATATGGAGCTCAAACCCCTCCCTAGACACTTAAAATATTCTTTTTTAGGAGATAAATCCACACTTCCTATGATTATCTCATATAATCTGGAGGAAATTCAAGAGGATAACCTACT
Source organism: Viscum album (assembly GCA_963277665.1). Taxonomy (NCBI): domain Eukaryota; kingdom Viridiplantae; phylum Streptophyta; class Magnoliopsida; order Santalales; family Viscaceae; genus Viscum; species Viscum album. The sequence goes on from OY728156.1 coordinate 478,212,556, forward strand.
GAGTGTTTTAAGGAAATACAATTCTATCATTGGTAATTAAATTTATAACATAAAGGGAATAATACCATCATTCTATATGCATAAAATCCCAATAGAGCCTTAGTTTAAACCAAGAGTGGAAGCCCAAAGGAGACTTAACCCAAACATTATGGAAGTGGTCAAAGAGGAAGTTTTCAAGTTTCTTGATGTTGGGATTATCTTTCCAATTTTTGACAATCCTTGGGTAAGTCCTATCTAGGTTTTCCCTAAAAAGAGTGGTGTAAATGTGGTGAAAAATGAAAAAATGATCAAATTAAAAAAAGATCTATGAAAAAATGGAGGGTTTGTATCAGTTATAGAAAACTTAATGCTGCCACAAGGAAGGATCATTTTCCCATGCCATTTTTGGGCCAAATGATAGAGATGATGGATAGTAATAAGTTTTTCTATTTTCTATATAGATATTCATGCCATAACTAGATTACTATATCTCCTAAGGATTAGGAGAAAACTATATTCACTTATCCATTTAGGATTTTTGCATACTGGCAAACACACATTGACTTGTGTGGTGCTCCAACCACATTTCAGAGATGTATGATGGAATTTTTTCCAGACACGATTGAAAGGATTATTGAAGTGTTCATGGATGTTTTTTTAGATATAAGAAGAAATTTTGAAAACATTCATAAAAATATGGAAACTGTGTTGGAGAGATGTTAAGAGAAAAATATAGTCTTAAATTGGTAAAATTGATAGTTCATGGTTACTGAGGGAATTGTGCTGGGTCACAAAGTTTAAAAGAAGGGGACATTGGTTGATAATTCTAAAATTGAGGTTATATAAAAGTTTCCACCACCTGATAATATAAAAGGGATAATAATTTTCTTGGGACATGCTATATTTTATTGAAGGTTCATTAAGGATTTTTCCAGGATTGCAAGGCCACTCTACTCACTACTTGTTAAAGAAACAACCTTTTATTTTGATTAGAAATGTATTGAGTCCTTTAACTTGCTTAAGGAGAAACTAACTACCTCACTAGTGATCACTACTCCCAGAATGATTGCTCCAATTTAAAGTAATGTGTGATGTAATTGACCTAGTTATAGGTGTTGTTTTGGGTCAGAGGAAGGATATGAAGCTACATGTCATTTATTATTCCAGCAAGCTGCTGGATGATGCTCAGAAGAACTATTTCACCACTAAAAAATAATTGAATACTATGATGTTTTCCCTCTGAAAAATGTAGGCAGTACTTGATAGGGTCCAAGGTGATCATTTTTACTGACCATTCATCCCTCAAGTACTTACTGGAAAAAAGGACTCAAAACCCAGGCTCATGAGGTAGACCCTTGAATTATAGGAATTTTATTTGGTTATCATGGATAAAAATAAGGATGAAAATGTGGTGGCATACAACTTTTCTAGGCTACTCAATACCCAAATTGATGAACCAAGAGAGATAAATACCTCATTTCTAGATGAAATGTTGTTTTATACTTCTATGAAACAATCTTCTTGGTTTACAAATTATGATGTTTTTTAGCTGTTGGAGTTATTCCTATAATCCTTTTTTTTTATTTTCTAAAATCCACTTTAAGGTTTAGTGGGAATCACACATTCCAAATATTAATATAAAAAAACTGAATATTCCAACAACCAAAAATAGAAAGTGGGAATCCAAATTAAAAATTAAAACCAACATCACCCAAAACAACCCAAATCCATGAATTCAAATTTTGAAAAGGAACCTTGATCTGAAGGAGAAGGAGTCCATTCCAGATGCACCTCTTGGAAATCCGTCAGCCGCTCGAACAAAACCTCCCAAAACCTCCTCTTGATCCATCACACCAGAATGAATTGGAAGGGGGAGATGGGCCTTGGAGTTGGGGTAGAGTTAGATTAGATTAAGAACTTGACAGAGAGACACACTTACAATAACCTCCTCCCTTCCATGGGTCCACATCAAAATAGAAGGGGCCACCATCATCTACTTGAAGCATCAGGGTGAAACACTAGAGCCACAAATTTAGGACCATAAAAAACAATGTCTACAAGGTTTCACCTCTTGAAAAGTTGAAACTTATCAAATAACATATCCCAAGACTTCAACCAAAACCATCACACCAAACCAACCTAGAATGGGATCAATAGAACTAGAAGTAAGACCAGATTTTGTTATGGATCAAGAATCATCAAGCCATGAACTTTACTAGTACCACCAATCCCTTAAAAACCATGAACAAACCATCAATAGTAGGAGAAAACTTTTAAAAGATGTGTTTATGAGGAGAAAATGTTACCCATACTTGACAGATTCCATTCACCACATTGGGGTTGCCACCGTGGAGGAGAAAAGACTACTTAGAAGGCTCTGTAGGCTGGTTTTTATTGGTCAACATTGTTTAAAGATTCTAGAAGTTTGGTCATTGGTTATGGTAAGTGTAAGATTCTTGGAAATGTAGGTAAAATTCATAAGATGCCTCAAAAAAGAATTCTGGAGGTGGAAGTTTTTGATTATAGGTCTTGGACTTTATGGTACCCTCCCCATCCTCTTACGGGAATGAATTTATTCTGGTTGTTGTGGACTATGTGTCCAAATGGGTTAAGGTCGTGGCTCTTCCCAAAATTTTTTCTACTATTATGGTGAAGTTTATAAAGATTTTTTTTCTAGGTTTGGATTACCTAGATAGTTCATTACAGAAAATATAACCCATTTCAAGAATTATAAGTTCAAGAACTTAATTGAAAAGTATGGATGTTCTCACAAAATAGGTATCACCTATCATCCCCAGTCTAGTGGGCAGGATAAAGTGTGTAATAGGAAGTTTAAACAAACCTTGGAGAAGATAGTTTCCATATTAATAAAAGATTGGACTGTGAAGTTGAATAAGGCATTGTGGGCATATAGAGTTGCTTACAAGACTCCCATATGGATGTCCCCATATAGGCTTCTCTTTGGAAATATTTTTCATCTGCCTATGGAATTGCATCAAAAGTCTTTTTGGGCATTGATGGTCATGAAATTGGATTTCAATTCAACTAGTGAGATAAGGTTTTTAGATTTGAGTGAGATGGAGGAAATTAGGAGGTAATATTATAAGAATGTTGAAATTTACAAACAGAGAACAAAATATTTTCATGACTCGATAATTTAAAATATGAATTTTAAGGTTGGTTAGAGGGTCGAGTTGTTCAATTCTAGATTGAAACTTTTTCCTGGAAAGTTGTAGACTAGGTGGTCAGGATCCTCCACCATTCCTAGATTTCTTTTAAATTAATATGTAGAACTAGTTGGAGAGTAAAACAGACCATTCTTGGTCAATGGTCAAAGGGCCAAACATTTATTTGAAGGTAATCCAAAGGGATTGGATTCCATATCTCTACATGAAGGATGAATCTATCTCAAGCCTAATTGAGGAATATAAACTCAATGTTTCATGGGAACTAGCCCATGGTTGCTGTTCTATTTTTTTTATTTCTAATTTTAAATAAATATATCTCTTGTTGTATGATTCTCCATTCTATTTTTGTGCCTATCAGATGGTGTTACATTATTTTCTACTATTAGAGATGTTACCATTGCCAGAAACCTAGAAAAGGAAAACCAAGGGAACAACACACTGGATATTTTGGATAAAATATCTTTCACTCAATCTTTGGTTGAATTTTTCTTGAACTTTAAATTCTACATTCTTATGCTTATTTTATGAACCTTATTGGAATTTGGGAATACCAACTAGATAATTTGAGGAGGAACTTTTCAATAAACATTTATGGGTAGATATTTCACATTCAGGGAAGTGTTTTTTTGATGTTTCCATTTATATTTTCTACTCAAATTTTACCTCCAACTACATGTTGCTAAGTATGAAGGATACCCTTTAATCTTATGAAAAATATGCATTTTCTTTCTTACTTTGGTTTTAGAATATTGAATTACAGTGAGTTGAAAATTTATATGATATGCATTGTGAAACTTTCTTTCATCCATTGATGTCAATTCCATTCAAATGATGTTATACAATATCGATCATCATGCTTCTGTTTGAACTGAACCGAGAAAAATCATTTGTATGCTTATAATATCTAATAGCAAGAACTTTTCAAAAAAAAAAATCACTTGTTTACTGGTGGTGGTTAGTGGGGTTTCTTTTTATATGTATATTATTTTTTCCTTTTGTGTAGATTTTTTTTTAAACTTTCCTATAACCCATTTACAATTATTTAATTACTGAATTTACCATTTATTTTGAACTTAACTGTCTCTCACCTTAGGAGTCAATATTGGGGGTAATTTTGAGTTTTAAGTGTGGGGGAGTGGGGTATATTTTTTTCTAATATGTGTTGAAATTATAGACACATCAAAGCCCCCCTTGATTTTTTTCAAAAAAATGGTCATTATTTTTCAAAAAAATTCAAATTCTTTCAAAAAAATTTAAAAAAATTTCACAACCTGAGGGTCTTTTGGCTTCACTTTTCACCTAAGTTCTTTCTTAACTAGTGGATAAATACTTATTTTTTATTGAGGGTTGAACTTAATATACAATTTTTGGAGATATGTGATTGCTGAGTAGAGTTCCACACTATTTTTATGAATATTTTTTTAGGAACTGAGAAAGAGAGTAAGATAGGATAGATATTTGTGGAATTATGATCATGATTTTAGGAAACTGGAAATTTCAACTGGAACCTAGGGACTCACCTTTTGAAAAAAATAATCACCTTAGGGATCCAACTCAAATGGTAATCTTATTAGTCCTTCCAAACTAGAGTAAAATGGGAAAATGGGATCCCATGGTGAATATCTAAGACTTTAGGAAATTGGTGTGTGTGTAAGCCCTCTGTACATATTAATAAGTTCTTTTTCACAGTGCTCTGCACACATACATGGTTGGGTAAAATAAAAAAATAGAAAAAAAAGAAATAAAGTGCATAGTATTCAAAAATGAGTTCATTAAGGTGAGGGGAATTTTGAAACCAGATTAAGAAGGGAACAATTGACTTGTTTGAATATCATTTGAGTTGTATCAATAAAGTGATAAAAAAATTATTTTTAGAACCTAGGAGAAAGTTAAAATTGAAGGTCCCTTTTATTAAGGTTTTAATTCCACTTGATCTAACCTATCATCACTCTTAGATTTGGAACTTGATTTGGAATTGAAGTATGAAGTATGTGATTTCATATAGGAGGCATGACATATTTGAAAGTGGATGAATATGTGTTTCCTTGATTTCTAGTGTGTTTTTTAATCTAGATAGGATACTCTATGAACTCATTCTTTGAAAAGTTTGACATGATTATGTTCCTTTGTAATTAACAATTTATACATTCTCATTTTGAATTAACTATGAAAAATCATTTTTTTCTATTTTATAAAGTCAAAAAGCATGCATTTGTTTGAGGAAAAAAACCTTTAAGTGTGGGGGAGTTTTATGTGGCTATTTTTAATGCACTTTGCCACATCATTTTCTGTATTTTATTGTATTATTAATATGAAAATAATTTATTTTAATTAATAATTACCAAATGTTGCCTTTTTTTATATATAATTATTCAAATAATGAATTTTTTGTTAAAATATGTTTTATTGATATTTTTGTCATTTTGAATAATTTAAAATTAATTAGTTAATTCTATTTTAACATTAATTATTTATTATTTTTTTTTTTAAATTATAATTTTTCATTCTTTTTATTCTTTCATTGTTTCATTTTGTGTTTTCAAATTCATTATTTCATTTATTTAATATCATTCTTTTATTTTATTTATTATTTATTTATTTTTATTTCATTTTTAAAATATTTTATTATTTAAATTTTCATTTTTATTTAATTTATTTTCTTATTTTCATTTATTTTCTTCTTTTTATTTAATTTTTAATTAATTCATAAATTCAATTTATTCTTCATTTTAATTTGCAAATGATAAAAAACTACATTTTTGTTTTTTTGAAACTTTAAATAATTAAATTAATTTCAACATTTTAATTCTATTCTTTAAATATTTTTTAACACTTAGTAATATTTAATTATAATATAATTATTTGATTTTATTAATTATATTAATTTATTAATTATTTAATTAATTTAAACAAAGAGACTTCATTTTTTTATTTTAAATTAATTTATATGTTAACAAATGGTAATCGATATTAATTTATTTGTTGAATAAATTGTAAATTGAGATTTTTGGGTATTTAATAATTTAAAATGTGAATTTTAATGTTTTAATTTCTTTTATAATTTTATTTAATTGATTATTTTATTAGTTAAATTAATTTATTACTTTATTTTGGAACTTTTTGTTGTTTGATAAATTTTTAGGTGCTGCCCTTGTTTCCACCAACCCACCAGAAGTGGAGAGTACCACCCACTGTTGGAAACCCCCAATGATGACTCATCCACCCACTGCTAGAATAGGGTGCCTTCCATCATAAATTTTAAATGGTGACTCAAGGGAGTCACCACTAGCCTTCACCCACTATAAGCTCCAAACTCAGCCACCACCATCCTCATTTTCCCCTGACACAATGATGCCCTTCCTCCTGCACCCACCTTTGACATTTTCCAATAGTTACTCCTGCACCCACTGTTGGCAATGCCAAGGTGACCCCTACCCACCCTCACCCACCGTTGGACCCAACAATGGCTCTTAACCCACCGTCGACATTCATCACTCACCTCTAACCCTAACCGCATCCACCATCACTCCTCCACCCACCGCCAAAATAGAGAATCACTCTCCTCATCCACCGTTTCTTTCACTTACTGTAAACCGAGCCAACCCACCACAAATGAAGAAGAAAATTAGAAAAAATAAAAACCCTCCAATTCAGAAAACTAGATATGTAGATGAACGCCATGATATGATGAAGACCCACTATACGGGGGTGGAAACCGTTCTCCTGCAGTTGATATCTTCTACCCAAGCCACCGAACACCAAACTTGAAACCGAACCCTAGTTGGTGCACCGTTGGTCGAACCAAAGCCCAACTGAGCAATCATTAGATCCGAATCTGACGCACCATTGGCCAAAATATTACCAAACTGAAGGCGGTGCTAAAACCTCTCCACTTCTCCGATGATCCTCTACCGCATGAACCACCGTAGTGCTATCGTCGTAGATCCACCACTACTGCTTAAAGAAGCCACAACTGATCCTTCTTCAACCACCACCATACCACACGAGCCTCTCATGCTTCCCCTATACCGAACCCCTTAATTTTATTATGTTTTTATATATAATAATATACTTATATAATATATAATATATAATAATAATAAATATAATAATAATAAAATAAATATTAATAGATTAATAACAATAATAACATTATTTAAATATGAAATTACATTTATTTTTGTAAATTATTAAATTAAATAATATATAAATATAAATATATAATTATATTTATATATGTATATGTTAGATTTTATATTTATATAATTAGAGATGTTGTAAATAATTTAATTTTTAATTGTAAAGACCCGAAAATTCCATGTAAATTTTATTTAATTATGAGAATTTTACAAGTCCACAAAAATTGACGGCGCATGATTACGAGGCCCGGTGTGCCCGGAATGAATTTCTGAACTTTTTTTCAGGTACGTTCCGTAAACGTGCATGTGGGTTTTTGTAACTTTTAAACCGTTGCTCGGAATTAAAATCTGAGGGCACCGTTGAACTCGCAGCGCTGGTATTCACATAAGAGGACCTTCACCTCAACCGCAATAGGTCGAGGGTGAAAGATAAAATTTTAGTTTTTCGTGAAAGAATAAAATAAAATAAAATTGTGTAATATTTTATTTTATTTGGAAATCCCATGTGGATGTTGAGAGGTGGGGACCACCAGAATTAAACCTCCCATGTGAGGTTATGGAGGTGGGGACCACTAGGATTAACCTCTCATGTGGGTTAAGGTGGTGGGGACCACCCGAGGCTAAACCCCCCTTGAACTCCCCTCTTTATGGGAGAGAAACCTCTCAACTCCCTAATTTAATTATGCCAACTCTCCTTTAATTAATTATGCCAACTCTTCTTTAATTAATTATCCCAACTCTCCTTTAATTAATTAAGCTAACTTAATTTGCGCCAACAATTTAAAATTGGACAAACATATTTTATTATGTTGGCACCTCTTTTCTTGAGAGGGGATTTTTGGTTGGCGAAAGAGAAGGGGGAGAACTTGGGAGAAAGCTCTCCAATGAAGAACGCACTCCGGAATTGAAGAACGTGGATGACGTTTGAACCTACTTCGGAAGCGTGACTACGGAAGCGACAATCATTGACACTCTCTTCACCTTCATCATTTCCATATCATGATCTCCGTTAACAATTCTCCGAGGTAGGGGTTGTTGTTGAATTCATGAAATTTCTCGATTAAATTTCTCATTCTTGGAAAGCATGGTGAATGCGGATCAACCAAAATGAGTTGATCCCCAATTCGTATGAATTGTAGAGTTTGATGTTCTTGACTCAAGATTTTGTTGATCTGTTTTCTACTACTCTAATGTGGAGGGTGTGGACCAAACAAACATGGACCGACCCCTCCACCATTCTTCCTTATTGTTGTGTTCTTCGCGATGGAGGGGGGCGACAAGTTATCCTCGGTGGGGCACGAGAACGGCGGCCGACACCACCACCGGCCGCGACGAAGGTGATGACGCAATGGTGCTGCCCTGCGGCCCCAGCGCCGTCGTGGCCTCTGCCGCCTGTGGCCTCCGGTGCCCCGCGGCCACCGCGCCACCGCCCCGCAGCCTCGCCGCCCCATGAAACTTGCTGTCTCGCGCCACCCCGTGGCACCAGCGGCTCCCGCGGCCACCAATTTCCTGCCACACCGCCCCGCGGCCTGCCTCGCTACTCCACGGCCGTGCCGCCCCATTGCCTCACCGCCCCGTGGTACCCGCGCCTTGCGCTGCCCCCGCGGAACCTACGGCCTTGCCGCCCCACGACACCAGTGGCCTCGCGCCGCCCCCGCGGCACTTGCAGCTTCCACGACCACCCGTGGCCTCCCGCAGCCACCCGCGTCCTGTTGCGCCGCCCCGCGACCCAGCTGCCGAGAGGCCACTCATGACCCCCGTGGCCCCCTCGCGGCCTCCACAGTTCTCGCGGACTCCATGCCACCCAGTGCCACCCCGTGCCACCCAGGCCAGGCCGCCAGGCTGGGCCGGGTTGATCCGACCGGGTCGGACCGGACCCGGACCCACTTCGACCCATTTACACTCTTTTTTTCCATAACTTTGGCACCAGACGTCTGTTTGACGAACTGTCAACGAAATTGTAAACCTTGGAGTGAGACGGTCCCTTTGGTATACCCCACTAGAAGTCGGGGAATGGTCAGGTTGGATTGATCATGAATCCAACCGGGCCCTCAGGACTAAAAGGATAATAACTTATAGACCGAACGTCCGATTGACGCACCATTCATTGTGTTGAGACCCCTATGATGTGGCGGTCCTTTGGGATACTTTTTCGTGGGAATTTGTAGAAATTGGAGTATCGAACAATGGATTGAGGAGAGGACCCTCCCGAAGACGAGAAAGCATAGTGCGAGAACCTAGTAACTGTCTGTGACTTGAGGAAGAGATCCTTCGTGGGTATGTGATTGAGGGTCCCACATGGAACTGCTCTAGGATTCCATGCGAGACTACCCGAGAGATCCTGTGTGGGTCAACACCTAGCGATCCTGTGTGGGTCAATACCTGGCGATCCTGTGTAGTTCAGCACCGAGCGATCCTGTGTGGGTCAGCACCGAGTGATCCTATGTGGGTCAACACCGAGCGATCCTATGTGGGTCAACACCTAGAGATCCTATGTGGGTATGATGGTGATTAGCGATCCTTTATGGGTGTTCCTCTTAACAGAGTAAGATGATTTAGTATTTACATCTAATCATCTCTACTAATGTACTTAAGTTATACCTGGTGTGAGCTGAGTCTGTACCTATGTGGTACTTTCCTTTGTGGTAATACCTTGGTGGTATTCTTTTGTGTGGCATACCTGTGTGGTACTTGCCTTCATGGTATTAATTTCTTTGTTGAGCAGTTGAGCTTTGGGCTTTGAGTTGGACTCTGTGTTTTCCTCATGATTGAGATGGGTATACTTGATAACTTAGGTATATGTATGGGCATATACCTAAGTTGGGTTGTTAGTTGATTTCATGATTTGTGGATTATACTATGTGGATTTTGTGAGACCTTGAGGGTCTTGGGGTCTCTAATAAGTATTTTTATACTCACCCCTGCATGGGCTATGCCCGCACCTCGTTGTGTTTGGTACAGTCGACAGATAATGCTGATTGAGGATGAGCGTACCAGGACTGAAGTTAGCTTGAAGGTGGACCTTAGAAGAGGCGTACCGCAAAGACGACCGTACAAGAGCTATACCTACCCTTCAGGTAGGATCCTTAGAGGGTGACCACATGAGCTATTTTAGTTTACTTTTACTTTCAGTTTCTTGTACTTTTCAGTTGGGCTTGTATTCTGGACCCTTTTACTTACTGTACTCACTCTGTTTACTATTCAGTTTACTTGAGTTTGTATATTTCTGTGTGCTTGGTTGCGTGTGTTTACAAGTTATAAAGGCAATGCCTTCCTAGTTTTAGGGAATACGCCTTCGGTGCTAGTCGCCAGCCCCTAGCCTATGGAAGGCGGGATTGGAGTAGTCACGGCACAGGCCCTAGGGGACGGGTCGTGACAAATTAGTATTAGAGGAGTTAGTTCTACCATAGAATATATGACTCTGATATTTATTTTTAACAACAATAGTGTTAAGTGTAGCAATTGTGGTTATTAGTTTAGAGAATCGAGTGTTAGTGCGGCGGCTGGTGTATCCATACACCAGGACCCTGAATTCTTATTTCCGACTCAGTGCACAAAAAAACTGATTGCGTGTGTGTTTTCAAGAGTTTTATTTGTTATCTATTGAGTCAACTCACCAGGTATAACTTATTGACCATGGAACACCTGTTTCTTTTTAGGATTCCTCCACGCAGATAGCCAACTAGGGTTCCAGATATAGTAAGCACTGATATCCCACCAAGTGATGAGGCCTCAGTGCAAGGACCTCTTCCAGTAGAGGCACCAGTGGAGGCACCGGCGATACCATTACCCGTTGGGCCACCGATGCCACCAGACCCAACAACAGAGAGTGCATGCTACTTGAGTGCATTGCATGAGTTCCAGCGCCAGATGTCACCTAGGTTCAGGGGAGAGATATACCCATAGGTATCTGAGGATTGGTTGGAGGCCGTGGTGAGAGTCTTCCGACTGGTAGGGACACCAGCCGATCTCATGGTGATCCTTGGCACTAGTATTCTACAGGAAGCAGCAAACAGATGGTGGAGCTTAATGCTCTAGGCTCACGATGAGGTGATTCTTCTCTGGGCAGACTTCGAGAGCCTATTTCAAGCAGAGTTTTTTCCAGTGACTCTTCGCACAGTGCGCATACAGGAGCTTCTTCATCTGCAGTAGGGCAGCATGACTGTGGCTCAATACTCAGCGAGGTTCACCGATCTCTCACACTACTCCACAGACATGGTGCGGGACCCATTATTCATGTCCTGGACTTTTGAGTAGGTATTTAGGTGGGAGATCAGGGCTTCGATGATCTCACTCATCATCCTAACGCAGGAGGGGGTGTTAGAGCGAGCCCTTTTAGTGGAGATTTTCCTTGCTGAGCAGTCACCAGGAGTGAGACCCACTACCAGTCATCACGTAGCGAATTCTTATGTAGCTGGAAGTAGACAGATGAAACCGAGGTCTAAAAGGACTAGACTTATAGGTGGATGACCGCAAGATTCAGGATTGGTTGTGCGGGGCACCCGAGGCAGAGCCAGTCATGCCAGGAGTGGGCAGTGTTACGCATGCAGTGGGCAGGGTCACATGGCTCGTGACTGTCCAACCTTCCATACGGATGATCAGCAGATGGTCGAGGGACCACCGAGGCAGAGACAGAGGTTCAACCGAGGAGGTCCGCAGGGAGCAGGCAGATGTGGCAGAGGAGCTGACCGTGCAGCTGGTGGTGGGCGACGATTCAAGATGTTACAGCCACTATCACTAGGAGGTCCACCCCGACCGCAGGGAGCAGGAGGACATGGGTGAGCTCAGCTTCACGCAGCTGAGGCCTATGATCATGGCACTCCGGAGATGATACGAGGTATGATCTGTGTCTACTCTACCTTAGCTGCAGTACTTATAAACACAGGTTCCATTCATTATTTTATTGCCACTTCCCTCGTTCGGAGATCATATATTTTGACGGAGCCGTTGGCTCGATCCTTACAGCTAGAGACTTCTACAGGAGCGGATTCGATGATTACGCACTGGTGATGGCAGTGTGAGCTTACTCTAGGAGGTGAGAGATTCGGCTGGGATCTTTTAGTAGCAGCGTCGAGGCCTTATGAAGTCATCTTGGGTATGGACTGGTTATCTACAATCCATGCTTATATTGACTGTATTAGGCGCAAAGTACAGTGTGTCCGCACATATGGGACCAGGTTTACCTTCACTGGTGAGAAGGGAACCTTTGCAGCACAGGATTGACTTACCCGAAGGAGAGTGCAGCCGATCACTCTTCAGTTGGATATCCTTACCCTCAGAGGGGTTTATGTGAAGAGTCTGAGTTATCCTGTAGTGGTGTAAAAGTACACATATGTCTTCCCTGATGATGTTCCAGGTCTACCACCTCATAGATAGGTGGACTTTTACATTGACTTGTACCCCGAGACGACACCGATATCTACACCAACATATCGGATTGCTCCCGCGGAGCTTTGTGGGCTGTGGGTACAACTAGAGGACTTGCAGTGGAAGGGATTCATTTGGCCCAGTGTGTCTCCTTGGACAACCCTGATTTTGTTTGCCAAGAAGGCATATGGGACCTTGAGACTTTGTGTTGACTATCGACGCCTGAACCATGTGACCGTGAGGAACAAGTACCCACTTCCGAGGATTGACAACCTCTTTGATTAGTTAAAGGGAGCATGGTGGTTCTCAAAGATAGACCTCAGATCAGGCTATCACCAGCTCAGAGTACGAGACAAGGATGTGCAGAAGACGGATTTCAGATGTCGGTACGACCACTAAGAGTTCTTGGTTATGACATTCAGCATAACCAACGCTTTAGCAGTGTTCATGGGACTCATTAACATGATATTTCAGATATACTTTGATCTCTTTGTAGTATTCTTCATCAACGACATTTTGATATACTCAACTACTGAGGAGAAGCATGCCTATCATTTGTAGGTAGTACTGGACACACTCTGAGAGCACCAAATTTATGGTAAGCTCTCGAAGTGCCAGTTCTAGATTCGAGAGGTTCACTTTCTGGGACACGTCATCTCAGAGGCTAGAGTTGCAGTGGATCCAGTGAAGATTGAGGTGGTACTTTCTTGGGAGCCACCCAAGAGTGTGATAGAGATATAGAGTTTCCTAGGTTTGGCCGGATACTACCATAGATTTGTTACAGATTTCTCTAGAGTTGCAGCACCTCTATCAGCGTTAACAAAGAAGGGGAAACCCTTTGTGTGGTCGGAGAGATGCCAGTAGATTTTTTAGGAGCAGAGGCAGAGGCTGACTAGTGCCCCCATGTTGAAGCTTCCAGAGGAGGGCATAGGGTATATAGTCTACTGCGACGCATCAGGGACCATACTCAGATGTGTCCTGATGCAGGAGCGAGCAATGATCGCATATGGTTCTCAACAACTGAGACATCATGAGTAGAACTACACTACCCATGACCTGGAGTTAGCAGCAGTGGTCGTCACCTTGAAGATGTGGCGACATTACTTGACGGGCGAGCGTTTTACAGTGTACTCTGATCACAAGAGTCTCAGGTGTATCTTCTCTCAAAAGGACCTGAACCTGAGACAACAACATTGTCTTGAGTTCCTCCAGGACTATGACTTTGATATGGTCTATACTCCTGGGAAGGGGAACATTGTAGCATATGCACTCAGCAGGAGGTCAGGTATACAACTGCTAGGCGAGGCGACAGAGCAGCTGGCCACTTTGCAGATATCCTTTGTGGATCAGGATGAAACAACTTTTCTTTAGTCTCTTACAGTCACTCCCCCACTTCTTCAGCGAGTCAAGGAGGCACGGCGTGGGGACGCTGACTTTAAGGCTCTACGTGCTCAGATATCCACAGGGCAGGCACCTGATGGATTTTCTGAAGGTGGGGAGCACGTCATCCTCTTCAGAGGACGTACCATGGTACAAGTGTTACTTCAGGAGGAAGTGATGATGGAGTTCCACACATCCCCTCCAGCGGTACATCCAAGAGTGGCGAAGATGTACCCGGACCTCCGACGACAGCACTGGTGGCCGGGAATGAAGAAGGGAGTAGTAGAGTTTGTCTCTCGATGCCTCACTTGTCAACAAGTGAAGGCGGAGCATCAGGTTCCAACAGGCTTGGTTCATCCCTTAGAGGTCCCAGAGTGGAAGTGGGATGTGATATCCATGGACTTCGTGATAGGACTTCCACGTACATCCAGATATCATGACTCTATATGGGTTATCATCGAAAAACTCACCAAGTCGGCCCACTTCATATCGATCAAAGAACAGGGTTTAGTAGAGAGCTTGGGACGACTCTATGTGCAAAAGATTGTGTGGCTACATGGAGTAATCTCGACTATTGTCTCTGATCGTGATACATGTTTTACTTCTCGGCTTTGAAAGGGGTTACAATAGGCTTTCGGGATGCAACTTCATTTGATCACCACTTTCCATCCTCAGACGGATAGCCAGACTGAGTGGACCATTCAGACCCTCAAGGACATGCCGCGTGCTTGAGTCCTTGACTTCGGTCGTATATGGGAGGATCAATTGCCTTTGGTGGAGTTTTCATACAACAACAAATATCACTCCACCATTGGGATGACACCTTTCGAGGTGTTATACGGGCAACCTTGCAGATCACCTTTGTGCTGGACTGACCTAGGAGAGTCAGCACTAGTGGGACCAGAGATGGTACGGGATACCACAGAGAAAGTTCAGATTATCCAAGAGTGGATGAAGACTGCACAGAGCAGGCATAAGTTTTATGCCAACATGAGACAAAGACCTCTCGAGTTCGAGGATGGAAACCACATCTTTCTACGGGTCTCACCCCGATGAGGTTTACGGAGATTTGGACGAGGCGACAAGTTATCTCCGAGGTTCATCGGACCTTTTCAGGTTCTCAGCAGAGTTGGTGAGGGGGATTACTGCTTGGCTCTTCCCCCTCAATTGCACTGGGTTCACGACGTCTTCCACGTATCCCAACTGAGGAGATACGTGCACGACCCTTCCCACGTCATCGACCACGGTGAGCTGGACATCAATGATGGGGCAATGTTTTTAGAGGTTCCAGTTGAGATTGAGGATCGACAGGAGTGGGTCCTTTGTGGGCGGTCGATACCTATGGTGTGCGTTCACTGGTGGCACAAGAACCTCCAGGAGAGCACATGGGAGTGGGAGGCTCAGATTCATGCTTAGTACCCCCACTTGTTTCCTTAGTTTGTGTTTTGGCTTATGGGTATGCAAAGCCCTGAGGTGAGGAGAATGTAAAGACCCGGAAATTCCATGTATTTTTTTTAATTATGGTAATTTTACGAGTCTGAGAAAATTGACGGCACGTGATTCCAAGGCCCAGTGTGCCCGGAATGAATTTCTGAACTTTTTTTTGGGTACGTTCAGTAAACGTGCAAGTGGGTTTTTGTAACTTTTAAACCGGTGCTCGGAATTGAAATTCGAGGGCTCCGTTAAACTCACAACACCAATATTAACATAAGGGGATATTCACCTTGACCACAGTAGGTCAAGGGTGAAAGATAAAATTTGGGTTTTTTCATGAAAGAATAAAATAAAATAAAATTGTGTAACATTTTATTTTATTTGGAACTCGCATGTGGATGTTGAGAGATGGGGACCACCATAATTAAACCTCTCATGTGAGGTTATGGAGGTGGGGACCACCAAAATTAACCTCCCATGTGGGTTAAGGTGGTGGGGACCACTTGGGGCTAAAACCCCCTTGAAATCCCCTCTTTATGGGAGAAAAACCTCTCAACTCCCTACTTTAATTATGCCAACTCCCCTTTAATTAATTACGCCAACTCTCCTTTAATTAATTATGCCAACTATCCTTTAATTAATTAAGCTAACTTAATTTGTGCCAACAATTTAAAATTGGAAAAACATATTTTATTATGTTGGCACCTCTTTTCTTGGGAGGGGATTTTTGGTTGGCGAAAGAGAAGGGGGAGAACTTGGGAGAAAGATCTCCAACGAAGAACACACTTCGAAATTGAAGAACGTGGACGAAGTTCAAACTGACTTCGGAAGCGTGACCGTGGAAGCGATGATCGTTGGCACTCTCTTCGCCTTCACCGTTTCTATTTCATGATCTCCATCAACAATTCTTCGAGGAAGGGGTTGTTATTGAATTCATGAAATTTCTCGATTAAATTCCCCGTTCTTGGAAAGCATGGTGAACACGGATTAACCAAAACGAGTTGATCCACGATTCGTATGAATTGTAGAGTTTGACATTCTTGACTCAAGATTTTGTTGAGCTGTTTGCTACCACTCTAACGTGGAGGGTGCAGGCCAAACAAACAAGGCCCGAACCCTCTTCCGTTCTTCCTTATTGTTGTATTCTTCATGATGGAGGGGGATGACGAGTTATCCTCGGTGGGGCATGAGAACGGCGGTCAACACCACCGCCGGCCGCAATGAAGGCGATAGCGCAACAGAGCCACCCCGCGGCCACCGCGGACTCCACCGCCCGTGGAATCTGTCGCCCCGTGGCTGCCGTGGCCTTCGCGCCACCCCACAGTCTGCCGTGCCGCCCCACGGCCTGCCACGCCGCCCCGCAGCCTGACCGCCTTGCGACACTCATGACCTCACGCCACCCCCGCAGCTCTCGCGACCACCCTCGGCCTGCCGCACCACCCCGCGGCCTCACCTCCCTACGGAACCCGTGGCCTCGCGCCACCCCCGTGGCACCCGCCACTCCTGCAGGCACCTGCGGCCTCCCGTGCCGCCCCGCAGTCACCCGCGACCCCCGCGCCCCCCTCGCAGCCTCCACAATTCTCGCAGCCTTCGCGCCACCCCGCGTCGCCCAGGCCGAGCCACCTAGCGTGGGTCAGGATAGACCCAGTGGGTTGGGCCAAGTCGACCCAAATCGGGTCGGCCCAGGCCGGGTCGGTCCGACCGGGTCTGACCGGACCCAGACCCACTTTGACTCATTTACGCTCTTTTGGCCATAACTTTGGCACCAAAGTCCATTTGATGAACCATCAATGGAACTGTAAAACTTGGAGCGAGATATTCCGTTTGGTATACCACACTTTAGTTTTGGAGGAAGTTGGGGAATGGTCGGGTTGGATTGAGCACGAATCCAACTGGGCCCTCAGGACTAAAAGGCCAATAACTTACAGACCGGACGTCCGATTGACACACCGTCTATTGCGTTGAGACCCATATGACTTGGAAGTCATTTGGGATGATTATTCATGGTACTTCTTAGCAGTTGGAGTATTGAACAATGGCTTGAGGAGCGGACACTCCCAGAGATGAGCAAACCTAGCACTACTAGAAATTCAGGCTATAGCTACGGACCTATATCCACAGTACTATCGGTTTGTGGCTATAGCTTGTTTATAGACACGGTTTAATAGGATGATCATGGATATTTGTTGGAAACCCTTCATTCTAACCGATCCTCAAACCCTCCCATTCTCCGACGAACCCCTCCTGCCCTCGCGATTCCTCCTCCCCCGCGATCTCCTCCTCCCCGCGCACTCCTCCTCACCACAACCTCCTCCTCACCGCGCCCTACTCCTCCCCGAAGCCTCCTCACCTCTCCCTCCTCATCACTGCAACCCTCCTTCCCGACGCCTCCTCATCGCGCCCTCCTCATCGCCACAAGCCTCCTTCCCGATGCCTCCTCGCCGCGACCCTCCTCCTCGACGCCGCTCTTCCGACGCCTCCTCACCGCGAACCTCCTCCTCACCGCGACCCTCCTCCCCGACGCCTCCTCCTCAACACCTCTCTTCCGACACCGAGGTCGACACCCCCATCGCCCTCCCCAACACATTTTCACTAGCAACCCTCAAAACCCTCGACCCCTCCTCGCCGTGACCCTCCTCACCCCGACCCTCCTCCAGCGAAGCTGCTCCGAGCTGCCTCCCCTCCTCCTCCATTCCCGACGGTTCTCCCCCAAAACCCTCAACACCAGAGGTAATCCCCTATATCTTCCTTCATCCCCATCCAACATTCTTGTTGAATTTTTTAAACCTTAAGTATTTTAAATATTATTCTTAAATTACTCCCATTTCCACACTGATATGAACTGCTATAACCCCTCAATTTACCACACAGTAACTACTAATTTGGGACTTGACCATATCAACCTCCTATAATATGACTGGTGCAGAGTTTTAAAAATGATCTCCTCCTTAGAGTCTCTAACTTCATTGGGCTGTGTGTGAGGTTCTATAAAAAATAACACAAAACCAACATGAATTGTCATGCTTAAGTTATAAACTGGATAACGACAACTTTGTATATTTTTATACAGCAGCTGTGAAGAATCGAATTTGCAAGAGGAGGAAGACAGAGAATAGGGGAAGAAGAGAGTGAGAAGAACATTCAAGCAGTCTCTCTTTTCTACTTTCTATAGGTTTTACCTCTTTTAAATTATACCTTTGATATTAGTTTTCAATTTGATCATTATCTGTATTGTTTTATTCTAGATTCTTGTTATCTTTTACTCGGTGTCTGCTAATTTTCACCTTGAACACATATATTTGGAAATATGAATATACATGCCATATTACCATTATTAACATCTTCAAATTTACTATATTTTTTATCCTTAATTATTCAACACATGAATCAACTAAATTTGTGAATTTTATACCTTGTAACTAACCCGATAGATTCTTGAGAGAATATAATTGTAGTTATATAGTGGAAACACCAATAATAACTCATGGAAAGTGATAATAGACCATCATAATTTTTTTAAAGAATGAAGTACATTCTTAATGTAGTTGATAAATCCTATGGTGCTTTCTATTTTCTTTCCATGGACTATGAGTGTTCTAGATCATCAGCCCCACATAATTCTTTCCTTCAAGAAAAAAAGGTTCATTCCCACCCCACCATTACTTTTAGAGAGGGATCTAAAATATCATGATTAGGGACCATAACATATGATTCTTTTATGGAATTTTTAGGTGTTAAATTGATGTGTCAATTAAATTACACGATTTCATCCTTTGTATATTAAATTAGAATCCTTCAATAATTTTCATTATTTTCCACTTTATTCTTCATAATTACAATGACTATCTAGAGTTTTGAATTTTTATATCAAAGAAACTATCATCAGTTCACCCATTTTAAAATTTATTCTTTCAATTATTTTAATTTTTTTATATCTCACAAATTATTCCCTATTTCAACCTCCAACTTTTCGAAAATGTCCATGAAGTTTTATTGAGAAATATAACTCACTATTTTAATAGAGCTTGTATTATTTATTAATTTCTTTATGGGACTTACATGTTGTTTTCACCATCGATATATGGAATCATTAGAGGTATTTAGATAATAATAATTTTAACAATCTATTGATTGGTTTTAATTTGATAAATGTTATTCATCTTAAATTCATTATTCCGTTGGACAGTGACTAAAATGTTAATGAGTTAATAAATTATTTTATTAGAGAAAATAGCATGGAGAGCTCACAAATAGTAACATACATTTTTTTGAGTCAGCTAGTTTAAAGGAAGTTGTACTATTTTTTCATTAGTTGGAAAAAATAGGGAATGACCAAAGAAGGTGAGACCAAATTTTAAAAACATATAAAATAACTATTCCACAATTTTTAATTTTTCTTCATTCATGTAAAATAATTTTTTTTAATTCATTAACATTAGGGTGGAATTTTTTTATGAACTGACTCACTAGGGCCCACCTGGCTAGTGGTAAGCTGAGTGTGACACCACAAGCCCACCTCTAATTTGTTAGGGGTTAGTGACCATCCCTGAGTAGGCATAACACACACAAGGTTGTCCTTAGCCTATGATACCTATACACATGAAAAGAATAAAGGGGAAAATAAAATCCTACAAAAATAGATAAAAAATACTAACTTGTTATGAGGTACTGGACTACTGACATATGCCGCAACCTATCATGAACCATGGTCTATCTAGATCACTATCTTATATCTTCTCTTGGTCCTCCTAGGATTTATTAAAAAGGAATATTGTCCACATACGATAAGAAAAATATGGGTAGATCCCATGTAGTGTTTAGTATAACAATGCTCAATAGGACACTCCAAAATCACTAAACAATGGGCATTTGGAGAGTAGTTATCTCATAATCACATAGAAACATCATTAAAAATATGAGATATAGAAATAGGAACAATAATCTAGATATACTCATAACATAAAACATGCCTCAATGGCATATTAACCATTATTTTATCCATAAGATTCTACTCAAGGATAAAATTTAACACTCTTCTGGTTTCACTCACAATATGATCTATGCTTTCACTGATGGTGCATTCCCAAGAGGTCATGTTCATCATACCTCACCAAATATGTACTCAATGTAACTCTGAAGATCTTGATACATAGATAGGGGATCTATCCAAGGGCATCTGGGGTATACCATACCATACATAGAATATCCCACTAAGTATGGGATTGTACACATAGATAATTTGGTAATAATGATTCCATAAAACCCACCTAGGGAAATAGAAAAAATTATAGAGGATCACACCCCGGGTCACACAGAGGGATTCCCAAACACTATCTGAAACTAATCCCACAGAGGAGATCACAATCCTATTATTAGGATGTAATACCAAAATTTACCCTCATGGGGATGACCAAGGGGAACACACACAAGTTAATATAGTCCATTTTTGTATCTCATCTTCATATAATTAATCTACCTTCCAATTATATAATCTTAATATTCTAACAATAATGTAGAAATATATTCTTTTTTCTAGTTATTATTCTCATATTCTTACAATTGTAATTCTCAGCCAATTATTTAATATTAATGCTTGGTATATGATATGGTTTATATTTTCAAAATGTCTCTAAATTTCAATAAATCTTTGTAGATTTAATACAAAACATCACAACTCGTTATGAATTAACCCAAACACTTTTCGGAATTGATTATTATTATCTCTTAGATTTTATATAAACTCTTTTTACTATAATAAATCCTCATTCTTGGAACTTATGTATGACTATTCGTGAATTTTTATAATTTAAAACATTTATGAATTCCCTAAACCATAATTTTAATATATTTGTTATGATTTTTTTATTAACTTGTTATTGATGATTACTTAATATCTTATGAAACAATACATATAATGTTAAGTCATTTTCTAGATTATTTATTTAATGTATGTTTATCTGCCTCAGAATGGATAGATAATGGATGTACAACATTGATCGGATCACTGATGAATTTCAGAAGGAGTTACAATAATTTTTAGACTTTGCATTCACTAATGATTCAGATGGCGGATTGATTCGATGCCCGTGTTTTTATTATGTTGGAAGACCTTGGTTAAATCATGAGGAAGTGAGTTACCATATCACTAAAAGTGGTTTCCAAAAAAATTATCATGTGTGGTATCACAATGGAGAAAAAGATCAAGTGTTGAATGACATCGATTCAGCGGAAAATATTGGTATAAAAAATATGATTTCTGATCGGTTTCCTTTTGTTTCTGAAGCTAGCTCCTCATGTAGACCAGTGCAAGAGGAAATGAATACTGGAACACAGTTCTCATCTATTAATCAGGATGATGACATTGAGAGTGTTAGAAAGCTGATGGAAGATGCAAATACCCCAGTATATCAAGCATGTGAAAAAATGAGAAAACTTGAGTTTTTAATGCAATTATATCATGGGAAAACAATGTATTGATTTAGTAATACTATGGTCGACTATATCCTTACATTTATTAATGATTTACTGCCTGATGATGCATGTATTCTAGAAAATGATTACATGGCATCAAAGTTGGTTGAAAAATTTGGATTTTCATCTAGTAAGATTCATTCTTGTCTCAAAAACTGTTGTTTGTTCTGGAAGGAGAATGCAGACTTGAGTTAGTGAAAACAGTGTGGCAAATCAAGGTGGAAGACTAATAAAGACGGATCTCAATCTTACATACCATATAAAGTTATGTGGAACTTCCCTTTAATTCCCAGGCTTCAAAAATTTTTTATGTCAGAAAAAATGGAAAAGAATATGGGATGGCATGCAGATGAAAAAAATAAGGATAACGATGAAATAGTGCATCCTGCAGATGGGTTGGATTGGAAGAAATTTGATAGGTTACATCCTGATTTTGTAGCCGACCCACAAAATGTTGGATTGGGATTATCCTGTGATGGTTTCAACCCATTTTTCCAAATGCATACTGCACACAGTACTTGGCCTATTTTCATTCACATTTATAACTTTCCTTCATGGATGTGTATGAAGAAGCCGTTCACTATCCTGATTATATTGATATCTGGACCCAGTGATCCTAGAAATGATATTGATATATACTTGTATCCATTAATAGAGGAGTTAAATGAGCTTTGTATTGTTGGTGCACAAGCGTATGATTCATTCAGAAAGGAGTACTTTATGTTTCGTGCAGCTTTATTATGGACAATAAATGATTTCCCTGCTTATGGAATGATGTATGGTTGGAGTACTAAAGGGAAATTATCCTGTCCTATTTTTATGAAAAACACACGTTTCTGAAGATTAAAGTTTCGATGAACTTTCAGCTTCATAGGGCATCAAATTTTTCTACTAATGGATCATCCATATAGGAAAAATCGAAGACAGTTCGATAATTCCATCGAGACAGATGAGACACCTCAACGAATGCCAGGGACTGATATTGTTAAAGAACTTGATGATTTGAATTATGTTCTTGGAAAAAGTCAATCAAATATCAGAAAGCGAAAGCATGCTAATTCGAATTCCAATAGCAATTGGAGAAAGAAAATCATACTCTTTGAGTTTTTGTATTGGTCATCAAATTTATTAAGTCATTGTTTGAATGTAATGCATATCGAGAAAAACATTTGTGAAATGTTACTTACTACTATTTTAAATGTCAAAGGAAAAACAAAAGATGATTTGCGGTGTCGTTGTGATTTGATGGATTGGGGTATAAGAGCAAGACTTCATCCTGAGTTAATTAGTCAAAATAAGTGGAAAGTCCCTATTGCATGTTATTCGATGAAAAATGTGGAGAAAAAGAAATTTCTTTAGGTCTTGGAAAGTTTGAAGGTTCCGGATGGTTATTCAAGTAATATTTAGAAAAAAGTGAATACACAAGATGTGAAAATCAAATCTCTTAAAACCCATGATTACCATGTCTTGTTACATGAGTTTATTCCCATTGCCATTCGCCATTTAATTTCACATAATGTTAGAGTTGCGGTGATTAAGTTATGTCAATTTTATCGAGATCTTTGTGCCAAAAGATTGAGAAGAAGTGTTGTTTAGAAATTGCAGAGAGATGCACCGATTATTCTTTGCGACTTGGAGAAAATTTTCCCACTGTCTTTTTTCACATGTATGTTACATTTGACTGTGCATATTCCCACTAAAGTTCTCTTTGGTGGTCCTGTTTCGAGTTGGTGGATGTATCCTACTGAAAGAATGATGTTTACATTGAAATATTATGTGAGAAATAAATATCATCCTAAAGGATCTATTGTGAAATGCTATTTAGCACAAGAATGCATGGATTTATGTTCATCGTACTTGGATAACGTCACTATGAGGTCTAATCGACTAATGAGAACTGAAGATGAGCAATATGATCCCATTGAGCCTGCATTTCCTTCACTACCCCAAACAGGGGGGATATTTGGATCGTACTCGTTGTGTACTTTAAGCAGGGAAGAGTGGGAAAATGAACATCGCACAATATTATTCAACTGTGGCGTGCTTGATTATTATATCAAGTAAGTAAACTAATAAATATGTATTTTTTTCATTGTGTGATTTCTTTATATCTTCTGACATTTTAATGCTTTCATATCTGTGGAGAACATTTAGAAATTATAAAAAAGAGACATCGCTCTCTATCTATTAAGAGAAAGGAACTGTTACACAACAAATAATTTGCTTCCTGGTTAAAGTCAAAGGTAATAGATTTCTTTTTCTTCTTCTCATAACATAATCACATGTCTCTATTTAATATTATATGTTGGTATCTTTTAGGTTTTAACTCTACCAATGATTGAAGTATCGAATGAAATAAAATTATTTTCCTTTGGTCCAAACGATGTGGTACGTGATTGTAAGTCAATGGTTGTCAATGGATTTAAATTTTTTATAAATAGTTGTGCAAAAAAAAATGGCAACACAGCATGACGGTGTCACGATAAGTGCCACAACATATTGTTATGCGAGTGCATCGAATAGGCAGCCTCGATCAGAAAATATATCATATTACAGTGTTGTTTAAAGAATCATTTTATTAGATTACTATACACATGGTCGTGTCGCAATGATGAAATGAAAGTGGTTTAATTCAATGACACGACAAGGAATACATATTGATAACTGTGGATTTAGAGTGATTGATATGAACTGCCAGCTTCGTACCGATGAACCTTATATTCTTGCGTCACAAGCTAAACGGGTGTTTTATGTAAGTGACCCGTTACAACCACAATTTGGTGTTATTGTTGATGTTATTCCTAGAAATATTTTTGACGAAGGCATGGATGACAATGATGTTGTGGATGAACCTGTCAGTATTTATTCTAATGTTGCATTTGATGATACGGATGATGCAATTGTTAGAACAGATTTTGAACCAGAAATTGTCACAGACCCCACATAGCGTTGACACATTAGTAAGTATTTACCTGATATTATCGCAATATTGTATGTGTTTTTTAACTTCCATACATGATATCAAAATAACTAGTATATTTTATACCATTATCGAATATAAAACTATTAATAGCCTGACCAATTTATGTTTAAACACTTCTCTAGTAAATCTTGAACATAGAAAAGTCTTGATATTTTATCAATATAAATATCACACATGAAAATGTATCTCATTGTTTTATGATACAATTGTATTATTTAACATTTTGAATTATTTCTATTTATTTGAGAATATTATTTTAAATTTCCAGGTCAAAATGTCTGATTATGACGATACTAGAAGGAGTAGAAGAATATCGAGAAACAAACAACGTAGGTCTCCTCCTGGAAATAATGTAAGTACAAATTATGTTTGAATATTATGGTCTTTCATATTATTTATCTTGTTATCATTCATTTTATTTTATCATCTATGTTATTTTAGGCTGCATCGTCGAGGAGACGCTTGGATTATGCCACTGAATATGATATTGTGGCGGGGGGGGGGGGGGGTATTGATTCTACAGTTCAGCCTACTACTACGCCGCTTGAGACACCAGGAGTCCATCCTCCCATTATGCCACCTCCATATTATCCATACCCACATTTTCCGCATCCCTTTTTTCCCGCACCCACATCGGATGGTAGTTCTCAGACTCCCATCCCTCATTTTCCATTCCCACCATCCACTGTACAAGGTACTGTGCCCCCATATATCCCACCGCCATATCCATATCCATATCCACCCTCATCTGTACAGGGTTATCCATCGGGTTTTCTGCCTCCATCAGTATACTTTGCATCTACTATACATAGTACTCCTATAGATATCTCACCTACCATGGAGGCTACCCCCCTCCAGATGCAGTACTTCAGGGGTCAGAAGATCCCCCATCTACTGGTATTTGTTTAAACATTACTGTTACAGATTAATGATAAATTCATATATATTATTTTCTTTTATTTTTGGTTTCATGATTAGCTCCAGCCTCTACCAGAGGACGAGGCCGCACAAAAATGTGTGAGTTTTGGAATTGACACATGCAAATCATATTTTATTACAATGAGGACAATTCTATAATTAATAAAAATGGTATAGAATGTAAAAGTTTTATGGGAACACTTTCTAGACACATTAATATCATTCCGGTTCAACTGATAAGTTAGAAGGCAGTTGGAAAACAAATAAAGAACAAAGCCTAGGCAGAGATTTGGGTAAATAATGTTAATCACCCTTTATATATATATAAATTTATAATATTTTCTTAACAAATATTTTGTCCATTGCAGCTTTGATATAATTTTCCTAATGGAAAAAATGCAAAGGCTGCAAGGATAATGGATTTAAGTGAAATGTGGTGAGCCTACAAGTATGATTTATATCTTGGTTGGAAAAAGAGAGTTGGTACAGAGCTTGAAGAAGTACCGGTGATTCAAGATTTCCCAATATCACAATATAAAGAGATGATCATCTATTGGAAGAGTCCAGCGTTTAAGGTGTTTGTTAAATATATATATATATATTCATTTATTTATTTGAAAATGATTTTAAATTACTTGTTTTATTTATGTTAATTAATTTATATAATTATTTGTTTATAGGAGAAATCAAACAGAAATAAAACAAACAAGAGTGCAATGAAACACATTTAAACTCACAGACACATTTCATTACCAGATCATGAGCAGACGCAGGTAATTTAACATTTAAAATATTTAGCTTTATTTAGTGTAATTTTTTTAACTTCCAATTTTGATTTATTTCTTTGTTTTTTTCCAAAAAAAGACATTGAATATCTAGGGTCGCATTCCTCACTCAACTTTGTTTTGTACAAGCTGGAAAAATAAAGATGGTACTGTGCCAAATACCGACACCGAGAAGGCGA
Organism: Viscum album; assembly: GCA_963277665.1. Lineage (NCBI taxonomy): Eukaryota > Viridiplantae > Streptophyta > Magnoliopsida > Santalales > Viscaceae > Viscum > Viscum album. Next base: position 478,239,379 of record OY728156.1, read on the forward strand.
TTGTAAGTATATTTCAATTTCTTTTATTTTTACTGAATTTAATTCCTTATATTATTTTATAATTTTAATTTATGTTATATATCAATCAAAATAATGCTTTAGAGGAATTGGCAGAAAAAGAACCTGACAATTTGGGCCCAAACGATCATCTACATCAGGTATTAGGAGATGAGCATCAGAGTAGAGTGCGTTGTATACCTGGGAAGAAGATTGTAACATATCGATACTGTTCTACTAACATTTCTTCGAGTACCGGTTCTGGTTTTTTCACAGTGGAACAAATGAATGCCGCAATCAAAGAAGCAAGTCAAAAATCAGAACAGGCGATAACTGCAAATATGATGAAATTTATGTCGGCCCTTTCTTATACACTTCCACCAGAATCAACTGCAACGGTTGATGCCTTTTTGATGTCGATGCATTCTGCTAATGTAGATTCTTCTGTCGGAGCCGGAGCTGGACCTAGTGCTGGACCCGGTGCTGGTGCGGGTTCAGATGCAGATGCCGATGATGATGTTGGTGGTGTGAGAGGTGGTGATGGTGTTTCTCTAGGAGGTGTGGATGAGGGTTATCATGATTCTGATGATACTGATATTGAGACTCACTTTTGATGTAAATTGTATTTTTGGATTGGTAATGTATGACGAGTTCCTTAAGACATAGGATGGTGTGTTTCATGGCCATGTTCTTGAATGGGTTTCTTTTCCTGGTAAGGGATTCATGCTTGAGAATAAAAGTTAGCATATCGGTGATGGAAGATTGATTAGCCGAGTGGTGACTACATAATCTATCAATGAAGATTATTTCATGACTCTACAGGCTCCTAAGATATATCCGATAAGAAAAATAACACAACACTACTTGGATCCCTGGTGCCTCATTCTGCACCAGACTAATAAACTTTTTTAAGGTTGAGTTAATGTCGTTAGGCCCTAATAAGGTTACTGAATTGTTGTTCTGGTATGATTGTTTCATCTTTATGCCTTATCCCACACTAACTAGGCGAATTGTCAAAAATGGTTGGGGTTCTTTTAATAAACATTCATACAAAATCTCTCTTCATTGTGGAGTTCTTATGGCTTGTGTAGATGATTTTATTATTTTAGATTCATATTCCTATTACCATTTTTTCATCCATTTCATTTTCATTTAAATGATTTCTCTCCTCCCGTTATCTAGTGTGTGGCGAGAAATACACCATAGGAGTATTCACCAATTTAGGATTATATTTTCACATGAGGACACAAATAATGAGATTATACTTCTGCTTATTGGAACCCTTTTATTTCTATATTATTATTATTATCATGTATGGGTGGAATCGTACCTAGGTGGAGTCCAGGATAGGCTGGTGCTTCTAGTAGAAAAACAATTTTCATCACCGAACCACCTATCTGCATCAATTGTGGAGTTTATTCAAGACTCAATTGAACCTTAAAGGAATCATACTCATCCAGGTGATGGCCATCACATTAGTGTGAAATTGTTTATTGAGAACTATGGGACTTTAATATGATAGTTTTATGATGCATCATTTGATAGAAGAGAACATGGAACCTCCTCTCTTTATTATTAACTGTTTCTACTAATCATTCCACAATATTATGTTTCTACCCCAGTTGCTGTAGAGGAAAAAACGATGTAGGCTAATATAGTAGTATTATATCACCATAATCACTGAGAACCCCCTAGAAACATTTTGTGAACAATAGGAATGTCTTAACTAGCTCTTTCATGATTTGGGGGTGGGCATCGTTGATCCCCAGCCATTGTATGACATCATGAGAAAAAATTTAACAACTCAGAAATAGTTGGCTAGTAAAGGGTATTATGTTATTTAGATGATTCGAATCCTCTAGATGGACTAGAAAGGGAAGATTCTGGGGAAATATAATAGATTCATTATATAATATTTGTGCTGCTCAATGGAATAAGCAAGGTGGGTGGTGCTTTGATGTTCAATTGACGCTTCATGTTTTTCTCTCACTGACATGAAAATTTAAGCAGATTAACACTCACTATAGTCTAATCACAAATGTATTCTATGGAATCCTCATAGAGTCTCTAGATTGCGTTAATTAATCCTTTTTTTATGAACATTATCAATAAATTAATGTTCTAATCATTTCATATCTTTGTCCAGATTTATTTTATTTATGATGTAAATTATAATTATTTGATCTAATGTTTCATAGATCATTAATGATACTAATCCATTTCATAATAGAAATTAAAACTTAATTTTTGTATTTGAATGCTTAAATCTCAATATATTTTTCTTGAGAAACCCTAATGAATTCTCACTGACAAGATATTCTATACTAATGTATCTGCTACAGTTTTCATGTGATAAGGATATGAATTTATCTTTTTCTCAGGCCTCCTAGTTATATAATAAATGACTTGGTAATTTTTTTCTCCTTTTCTATTTATGAATAGTTTATATAGAATGGGGAATGAAAATTTCATGCCCATCATGAATAGAATTCATTTTTTCCCATGATTACCTTGTCAAAATTTCAACCTAGTGGGCATGGTGTATTTTTTATTTAGATATTATAATGTCTTGAAAACATGACAATTCCTCTATTTTATTTCAAGGTCTTCCTGCTTAGAACATATCCTCCAATCCATATTGAGGATTACATAAAAAAGGTTTATTTCCAGAACTAGGAAATCCCATTCTAGATTAACCCTTGAAAGAGTGAGAGTGTAGGATGGACACCTGAAACCCTGATCCTTCTCCTTATTGAGAAAGTTTAGTAACTACATCTCATAAGGGATTATATCAATAATAAATTTCAAAAAATACAGAAGAAAGTAAGAAATAATGGAGTTAGATTCACTAGTATCAAACAATCCTACAACAATAGATTATACCTTAAGAGTAGTACATCAAACTATCACATTCCATGCATCTGATTACACTTCTTTTTTGATCAATATCATTAATATTTACCATATCTTATTGGGAATGAGAATGACTACTAACCTGTAGATATACCTTAAGCTAACTATGTTTAGTATTAGATATAGCCCTACCGCCATGACTTCTCAATCGATAAGCTTCTTCCCTTGATGGTTATGACTGGGTCATCATTCCCATAGAGGTTGTGGAACCCAAACCACTCTGGTATGAGTCTCCAACATTATATAACCACTAAAAATTTCCCATTAGTTCACAATGATGGAAAAGTTTAGGTGGGGATGGAAATTCTCATCGTAAATTCTCAAACCTTCCAAACTGATGGCATAGGATTGATCCTACATATGAAGCCTCAGAAGAAGATGGTCGAGAAGGATAGCCTAAGATACCACATACCCTCTTATCCTTTTTCCAGTCCTCCTCTTCTTTTCATATGAACCTCCTCCACCCTAGCACACTAATGATGACATTAGGGATCAAAAGTATTATAAATCCCTTTTTTCAAGGAAATGACACATTTTGTTCAATACAATGAGTTCATATTGTGGAGACATATATGAAATCATTGGCTAGTAAAGGAAAAAAACCTATGGTTGATGCCGATGGATTCATCACACCGAACCCAAAAAAACTAGGAAAAGAAGGGACTACTCACAAGTAGAAAGAACCATTGTCACATGCTCGATCAATATGCCTAAGGAAAACACCGAAACTATTCAAAATCCTATTGTTGATGTACCTAAGGAGAAGGAAACCCAATAATGCATGGAACCAACGCTTCAGGAATTTGATGCTCACAATGAACAAAAAAGGCAAATTGCTTACCAGAAATTCCAATGTGGGGAAATATCTACGGAGACCTACCTTAAGGTTAAACAAGGTATATTTAAAAGGAGGGTTAGTTTTACTTTAACTTCTCCAGATGCCTGAATTCTGATTTATCACTGTTATCCTTGCATGGCCCATGGTTGTCTACTTTATGTGACTTTACTTTTTCTTCTTCAGTTTGATTTTGTCAAATTTTATCTAGGTTAAAGGCCTTTTCAGGATGTCTACTTTTTTTCTCAGTTAGTTTGTTTTTCTGAAATTTTCTAGTTTTGTGATTTGGTTCTCTACTGGTCTGGTTTGGTTCTTTATAGACTGAATGTTGGATTTTCTTTCTCTCTCTGCCTGGACTTTACACTGCATGCATGAGTCTCATTATTGACTTCAGGTATTGAACAAATCACTGAGGCTTTACTATGTTGAATGTTTGCTGGAATCCAGAATGATTTGTCCCCGTTGAGGCATGTTTTGAAGAAAGTGTAGGTCTGGAACTCACTTCCCTGTTTTGCATTGGATCTAATGGGAGAAGCTGACTGCATGGGTCCTATTTTCCTCATCACGAGGGCTGTATTTCAAGGTTCATACTGCACCTATTGAAGATTTTAGGTGATCATATTGGTATATTCTTGATAGTTCAACTTATATCTATTGAAGGACCTTTTCTGCTTAACATGTCTTGATGATAGAATGGTCTTCTTCCTGGTCTTGTCCTGGTTTTTCTACATCTAGAAGTATCTTCTGTTTTGATTTGATAAGATGTTATTATTATGTCTTTGAAGTGGATTTGTGGAATATCAGTTATTCCGCTTCAATATAAGTCCCTTATGGAATTATCTATGTTTTTTGCTGGACTGGAATGCTTTCACTTTGACCTGGTTTTTAATGCTGCTACTATCCATTATTCAATATTCAGCTGGAAATATTAAGAATGCAGCCTACAGAATGGCTTTTCATCTACAAGGTCTGATCTCTATTTTTTCTCTATTTTATTCCAGTTCATAGATCACTGTAGGGGAGGACATGGCAGGTTTGGAATGGTCATGATTCCTTTATTATGGTGCTTGCTTCCTCTATTGGATTCTTTGTAAAACTAAAATTCCAGATTCGTAGTTCATGAAGGATGAGGAGGATGGATTCATTCCGGCATGCTCTTTATGGCCTAATTCAAGTTTTTAGTATGGTTTTATTGAGATTTTATTGTACCTCTTTGATTTCCCTATTGGTGTAATATATTTACACCTCATGCTTGTACTGTTCACCTTTTTATATTAATAAATTCCATTGGGGGCATTAATTGGGATACCAATTCATGTCACCACATTCTTCTAAAAAAATATTCAGGATCCATATTCATTCATGTATAGAAAAATAATGGGTTTCATAATGATAGGTGTACTTTTCTAATGGTCATGAAATGTTTTCTAAAACCAGAAGCACTAATGACATGATGTTTGATTTATGGGTTGAGGGGCCTAAAAGATGATGGAAGAGCATCATACTCTGGTTGACCAAGGTCAGGATGTTGTGGTCCTATATAAGGAATTATGATGGCTGTTATCTTTCACATTTTAACATCATTAAGTGGGGACATATTTGTAGTGCAGTTTTGTTGTTGTGTGACTAGGATGTATTCCTTTCTATGCAGTTTAAATACATGTGGTAAGGATGTTAGAACCGACATGAATATTGTTCAGTATGTCACTGGGGACTCATTTCAAAAGTTGTGGTAATTTTTTGTAGGAAATGTCCTTTATTCAAGAATAGGATTATTGTTGAGTAGCCATTTGACGGAGTGATTCTTTCATAGATTTATCACACATACAAGAAATCCAAACATAGATCTGTGACTTATGAATATGTAGAATGGAATTTTATGGCTCCAAAATCATTAAAAAGTTCTATATACTACATTTATGGTATGTTCAATGTCAATACCCTTTTTCATGCATTTTAACATAATGCGACTAGGACATGTTTGTGAAGTTTAGTGTCTTGCGACTAGGAAAACCACTGCATAGGCCCAACCAACATGAAAATAGGGGTGAATTTGTTTATCATCTTGTATGTTGTGGATGAAACTAGGGTTGATGATTTGGGTGTTTCTATGTATCCTGTGACGACAATAATCAAGCCATACATAGTTCTTGATATAAATCTACCTGCATATTTTTGACTCATGTGCGGGGGAATGCATACATTTTATTATCATGGATGGATGCACGATTTGGATTTCTTAGCATCACTACATATCTAATGGTAATAGGAACCAAAAAACACATAGTTATTGAATAGAAAGTCCTCCACATAGTTCTGGCCTAGACGCAGAGGGCGACATTGTTCTTATTGATTGTTGTAGCTGGACCCAGGATTGGAGATCTAGGCATTAATATGTTTCTTATATTGAAAAGAATCAAGATCACACATAGTTCCTAAACATAAAATGATCCATGTAAGTTTGACCCATATGGAGAGTTGGGAATTACTCCCATTTTTTTTAGCTAGACCCATTATTAGAGAGTTAGGCATCACTGTGCATCATGTGATGAGAAGAATTATGTCGCATGAAGTTCTTGAAAAACCATGTTATTTAACATTTTATGAAGGTTACCTCATGTGAAAAGAGAATATTCAGGATGGATGGTTCTGATTGAGCTGTCATACCTTTACAGGAAACTGGACCAGCAACTCCATGGTATGGACGATTTGATCATACACGGGGCCAACAACGTATGGTTCTGGTTTTTTTACTGATTGTGAAGGCATAAATCCACGGTTCAGAATCGTGGCTGTAGGTATTCAGCCACGGTTCTGAACCGTGGCAGTAGGGCTTCAGTCAAGGTTCAAAACCATGGTAGTAGGGAAACCTGATTTTAGCTCCAGCCATGGTTCAGAACCGTGGATGAAGCCCTACTGCCACAGTTCGAAACCGTGGCTATAGGATATACCCTATAGCCACAACAATACCATCCATGGTTGAATAAACCGTGGCTATAACTTATAGCCACAGTTATTGGACCTATAGCCACGGGTTTGAACCGTGGCTATACCCTTATTTTGTAGTAGTGTAGTGCAGGAACCCAATAGCTGGCTGTGACTTGAGGAAGAGATCCTTCGTGGGTCTGTGATTGAGGGTCCCACATGGAACCGCTCTAGGATTCCGTGCGGGACTACCCGAGTGATCTTGTGTGGGTCATCACCTAGAGATCCTGTGGGGGTCAACACCTAGCGATCCTGTGTGGGTCAGCACTGAGCGATCCTGTGTGGGTCAGCACCGAGCGATCCTGTGTGGGTCAGCACCAAGCGATCCTGTGTGGTTCAGCACCGAGCGATCCAATGTGGGTCAACACCTAGAGATCCTATGTGGGTATGATAGTGATTAGCGATCCTTCATGGGTGTACCTCTTAACAGAGTAAGATGATTCAGAATTTACATCTAATCATCTCTACTACTGTACTTAAGTTATATCTGGTGTGAGATGAGTCTGTACCTATGTGGTACTTTCCTTTTTGGTAATACCTTGGTGGTATTATTTTGTGTGGCGTACCTGTTTGGTACTTTCCTTCATGGTATTATTTCCTTTGTGGAACAGTTGATCTTTGTGCTTTGAGTTGGACTCTGCGTTTTCCTCATAATTGAGATGGGTATACTTGATAACTTAGGTATATGTATGGGTATATACCTAAGTTGGGCTGTTATTTGATTTCATGATTTTTGGATTATCCAATGTGAATTTTGTGAGACCTTGAGGGTTTCAGGGTCCCTACTGAGTATCATTATACTCACCCCTGCACGGGCTATGCCCGCACCTCGTTGTGTTTGGTGTAGACGACGGACATCGCTGACTAAGGACGAGAGTACTAGGACTGGAGGTAGCTCGGAAGTAGACCTTAGACGAGGCGTGCCATAGAGAAGACTGTATGGGAGCTGTACCTACCCTTCAGGTAGGATCCTTGTTGGGTGATCGCAGGAGCTATTTCATTTTACTTGTAATTTCAGTTTCTTGTACTTTCTAGTTGGGCTTGTATTCTTGACCCTTTTACTTACTGTACTCACTCTATCTACTATTCAGTTTACTTGAGTTCGTATCTTGCTGTGTGCTTGGTTGCATGTGTTTACAGGTTATAAAGGCAATGCCTTCCCAGTTTTAGGGAATATGCCTTCGGTTCTAGTCACCAGCCCCTAGCCTATAGAAGGCGGGCTTGGGGTAGTCACGGCATGGGACCCAGGGGATGGGTCGGGACATTAATATTTTTAGTTATACATTTATAATTAGTAATAAGTTTATATATAGTTATATTTAATAATTATAATTAATTTTATAATAATATGTTTATTATTAATGTTAATAAGTATATTAAAATTTCATCTGCATTTTTTTGTATATACTTAGTAATTAAGTAATAAATATATATAGTTGTACATTTATAGTTTTTTTTGGAAAACTGGAATCCTTATTTCCTTTTTTACTTTATTTTTTAACCAGGTTTGTGTACAGTGGAGATTCTGCTGCATGGATTTGAGCCTCAAGGAGTTGGGCATTCTATTTGTTGGGGTCCTTTTCTCTAGTCACTAATGAGGAGAAGGTCACAAGGTGAATTTTCCATGTGGAGGTGAGAGAATCCATATGGGTTTGGGGATAGATGCTGACAAAGAAAATTACAAGTCTTTAGAAGCAATAAGAGTGAAATATCCCCACTTGAGGAGAAATAAATCATTTATCTCTGATCACAACCCACATTCGAGAACCATCTAGCTGGAGAAGATTCTCTTCACCACCCTCAAGTAGTGGGGCATGTGGGAGCATCATTTTATACACCACTCACAGCAGGCATATGACAGAGATCAGACATTCAGAGTTTCTAGAGACTGAGTAGGGAGAGAGAGAACACTATTCTCTCTGTTTTATTTTATTTTACTCATTTCTACAGCATGGAATATTCTATGTTAAACTCTTTTAATATGCTGAATTCATTTATGATTTTCAGTTGATCTCCACTGGGGGAATAGGCTATCCGGTTCTTATTCATACATTTATATTCTACTGGATGCTTATCTCTCTTTCTTTAGATAATAATTTTTGAAAATCATAAATAATTAGTAAAAAATAATCTTGATCAAGAATTAATTCCAACTATATTTAATCTAATGATTTAACTGAGGAGTGAATCAAACTTAAGAGAGATAATCACATTGAGTTCAACTAGAAAATTGAACTTAGTGATTGATAATTTGTTCCTACTCAGTGATTGAAAGATCTTTACAGTTGATAAACTATAGAAGTTATTTAGTTATAGGTTGACCTAAAATCAAATACAATCATCCAATTTCAATTAGTTCTATATTTCTCAATTCAATTTTATGAATAGATGAAAATTATTATAAAAAACGGTCAGTTGATTTCCCCCTTTTCATCAACTGTTTATTCCAATTATCTTTACTATTATTCTGTCTTCCTTGCCTATTTTCACTCACATTAACTTCCACAATCACAAATAATATTCATTTTATTCACTTATACATCACCATCTACCACTATTACTTGTTTTTTTTGTTTTAATTTTTGTTTTGTCTTGTTTTTGGTCACTAGAATATAATCATTCCTTCCCTGTGGTTTGACCCTCTTACTATAGTACTATTATAGGTAGTAAATAGGATTATCAATTTAAATTTTCACCTGTTCAATGATGAAAATTTTAGAATCATTTTTTGAAAATTCAAAACATAAAAGCTTCAAAATTAAATTTAAAATTAAACCATCAAAACACAACAAAAAACAATTTTTTGGGAAAATGTGTTTTTAAGCACAAAGATATAATTATACCAAAATAATGTATAATTATTGTTAAAATAAAATTAATTAGTTTATATATAACTAAAAATTACTTAAGTTACTTTAGGATCAATTTTAAATCATAAAATTACTTTTAAATATACAAAAAATAAGAGTTTTATAAAAATTGGTATTTTTTATTATTCACAGAAACATTAAACTTTTCAGAAAATTCTCAAAAATTCACCCTAAGATAATTTTGACACGATGAATCTAAAAATTATATTCATTTTATAAAATAAATTTTATAAATGCGTCAAAAATTTATTATATTTATTTTCTCATAGAAAGCAGCAAAAATCACTTTTGAAGAAAACATATATTTGAAGAATAAAATGAATTTACTAAAAATTATGTGTTTATTTCATAAGAATAAATAAAATTTTATTGAACATTATATATATATATATATTTCATAATATATTTAATCCTATTCACACCATCCAATTTAATGACCAGTTTATAATCATCGTGTTAAAATATTAATATTTTGGAGTTCGTTTAAGCTTAGTGTTCTATACAATATAAGCTACAAAAGAGATTAAATTTATTTAAAAAGAGAAATACCATAAAATCTTGGGGTGTTATAATAAAAAAAAATTGAATACATTTTCTCGATTTTGAGTATGTGACTTTTGTTTTGAACTAAAATGTCAATTTTAAATAAAAATACACTTTGAGTCATACCGACCACACCATATGTTAGATTAATGCATGGTTGATTCCTACACATAAAAAATGACTTATGGGTTACTTTCATAACGTATAAAAGTAATCTGAATGACTTTTCTTGGTTTTTAGCATGTCACATTCCTTTTTTATTAAAATGTCAATTTATACTGAAAACACAAACTTTGAGTCATACTAGTCACATCATGTGTCAGTTTTATATGAGACAGATTATTACATATCAAAAATGAATTATGAATCATTTCACTAAAGTATCAAGAATATTTGAGTGCGTTTTCTCATTTTTCAATGAGTGACACACATTTTGAACTAAAATGTTAAATATAAACTGATAACATATACTTTGAGTCATACTGAGCACACCATGTAGTGAATTGAGCTGCGGTTGCTTCCTATATGTCAAAAATGAATTATGGATAATTTTTCTAGAGTATCAAAACAATACGAATGCGTTTTATTGGTTTTGATTCTGTGATGTGTGTTTTGAACTAAAATGTAAATTCTAAACTAAAAACATGTACTTTAAGTCACACCAAACACACTGTGCATCATGTTAAGATAAAATTTATTATTAAACATCACAAATGACTTATGGATCATTTTCCTAAAGTATCAAAAAAATATAAACGTGTTTACTTAGTTTTGAGTAAGTGATGTGTGTTTCAAACTAAAATGTAAATTCTAAATTAAAAACATACACTTTATGTCATATCAAGCACACTGTGTATCAGATTGAGGTTCATATGATTGGGGTGTGGTTGATTCTTAGACCATTCAAGAAAATTCCCATGAAATATATTTTGGGAAGTCATACTTTATTATCCAACTGTTACAAAATCCCTTGGTAGATGCATCCTTACAATTCAATTCATGTTTCAGGTAGCATGTGGTTTCCTCTTCCACCCGAAAGGAAGATATTCTATCTTTTATGTCTTATTATAGATAGTTGAAAAAAAGTATGACTTCCTAAAATATATATTAAAAAAATAAATAATTATCAAATAAAAATGATAAGGAAATTAATTTAAAAATTGTAGACAAAATGATGAAAAAAGTAACTAAATAAGTAGCATGAATTCACTTTTTCATGATGTATGTATACATTCTTGACCCATTTACCTATCACCATTATCTCAGTTACATCCTTGAAGTAAATTCTCAAATGAGAATGACTAGTTTAAAAAATTTTACTAGCTCTATCATATCTGGAACACTATGTATTAAATTGAGGTGCGGTTGATTCCTACATGTCACAAATGACTTATGAATCATTTTTCTAAAGTATAAAATAATCTGAATGTGTTTTCTTGATTTTGAGTATATAATGTGTGTTTTGAATTAAAATTTTAATTTTAATCTAAAAAACAAACTTCAATTCATACTGGGCATACCTTGTATCAGATTGAGGTGCGGTTGATTCCTACACATCACACCGTGTCTTTTTATTTTGCAATGAGTTCAACATTTGGGGTTATCTAATAACATTTCTACTTGATAACCTATAATGTTGAATGAATTGAAGAATAAAAATAAAAGTGAAACATCATGAGTGGATTATCCTTATTGATTTCATGTTCATAGTACATGAGTTCATCATCCTTGTTGAAGACTTTGCCTATAATTTTTTTCTCTGATCATATTGTGATCTTAATAGAGCACAAAATGAATGCAGAAAAAATAATTATAGACGAATTCATTTCTTCATGATCTCTATGAAAATTAACAAAATAAGTATTAGATAAAAAATTATAATGAAATTAACTAAAAAAAGTAGATAGAATGATGAGAAAAATATTGAAGTATATGCCCAACTACCTAGGATAACCTGAAAACAAAATTCATCCATGGTGGAACCAACAAAGAGAATAAACTCTAAAAAATGATAGATTGGAAACTGGGATAAAATTTTCAACAATATGGAAGCAGATATGGATGTTTTGAATACTGGTTATGATTCCAATTTAATGAATGAAAGGTATTCTGAGTTGAGCTTTAAAGAGAGTTTCGGGAGTTCTCATGACTAGGATCAAGGTTTAAATAAAACTATGGATCTATCTCAATGGGATAAACCAATAAAGTCAACTAGAAAAGAGTTTAAGATATTGATGATTTAAAGAAATCTAATGGTGGACCGAGTAAATTCAAGTGGGTTAAAGAGAAAGAACACACTAAAAAGAAAGAATCACTTACTAATTGGAACCGAGGTTGAAATGAAAGTAGAAGGAATCTTAAATGGGGTTAATAGGGGGAATCAAATACTATAAGTGAAAATATACAAAACTATGGCACTATGAATGAAAAATAGGAAAATTCACTTACTAAATAATACATTTTTATTACTTTTTTTATTTACAAATAAAAAACTAATAATTTTGATTTTAATATATCATCATAATTTCAAGACAAAAAAATTATATAAACTTTAAACTAAGACACATAAATTAATGAAAATTTTAGAATTTTAAAAAATCTTTAAACAAAAGTGATTTCACATATTCATTAAAATAATTTACATAATCCATATATTTATTTATTTTAAAATATATAGTTTTAATTTATACATAATCATTAGTATAAATTAATTTTTAAACCTTTAAATTTCAACAACTATCAAAATTATTGACATAAAAATTTTAGAATATTTACACACAAATTATTTACATACATATAATTAAAATTATTTATAAATTACACCAAATTTAAAAAATTAATTCCTTGTTATATTTTTTTACATTAGTTTAGAAAGAGGAATAAATAGAATAAAAATCCTACAAACTATAAAAAATAATTTGGAAAGACTCAGACCCAAGACCTTACCATGAACCCTATCACTAAATTGGGTAAAAATTAAGGGAAGAGGTTCAATAAAATAAAATATAGACAAGGGTAATATAGGAAATTTGAAAATAACAACATTGTTTCATTTGTTTCCTTCCGATTCACTCTGATTTTTGGGTGATTTGAAATCTTCAATCAGGGATAAACCAATTTCTCCCAGTTTCAACCCCACAGATTTGTCTCCATCTAACATAATCTCACCAAATAGGGGAGATGAGTTCAAATCAATTCATTTTTTTAGTTTCTCCCAAAATAACCACATCTAAATGAGAAAGATAATGGCAAAAAATTTCTCAGGGAGTTTGGATCACACAATGATGTTCTGATTCATACTGCGACCTAGATAACAAAATAAATCCATTTTTAAAGTGAGGGAAAGCTCGATGATCACAATTAATTAATGTGGAGGTTGAACAAAATGAAGGAGATGAGAATGTAGGTCGATTGATGTAAGATTGATTAAAGAGGATTAGAAATAATCACATACCTTAGCTTTTGAGAGGATCACTTTGTTAGAGAATTTTGAGGAAGAGCGGCAGTAAAAGTCGACTTTTGCGGGAGCTTGAATGGTGAGAGGAAGAAAGTTCGATTAAGGTTAGAATTTATAATATTGGGAGATGTTTTATCAATGCTAAAAAAATAAGCAGTGATAAAACATATATTTATTAGTACTATAATAATAGTGCTGATAAAGATAGTTTTTTATTAGATCTTTTATAAGAACCTATAAAAGATGCTTAAAATAAAATATAAAAAATTAAACGAATGTATATTAAATATAAATAAATTATAAAAAAGGAAAAAATATTTATAATTATTAATTAATATATAATCTTAAATGAATGTTAAAAATGAGTGAAATTGAATAATTAAAAATGAATATACTTCGAAAATATTAAAAAAGTGGATAAGTTTTATTAATTATATAAATTATTAAAAAAAATTAAAAAAAAAATATTTTAAAATGATACATACAGAAAACATTAAAACATAGTAACACCTATAAAATAAAAAGTAATTTGTAAGATTAATTACATAAATTATAAACATGTACATACAAAATATGAAGATTTCATTAAAAAATGTATTTAAATAAAACATTTATATAAATTTCAAAATTTTTAAAAAATATTGCAACTTAATAAATAAAATTAAATGAATATTGTTCATAAATTAAAAACATATTAATAATATTAAAACATAGTAAATAATTATGTTTGATTTATATGATTAATTACATTAATTAATTGTAAACACATACAAAAAATGAAGAGAATAATGAAAAATACTTTTAAAAAAATTAATTATATAAATTTCAAACACTTTAAAAATAATACAACTTAATACATTAAATTGAATAAATATTAATCATATAAATCAAACACATATTAAGATTATTTAAAATTAGTAAATAATTATGTATAAATAAATGTTAAAAAATGAATAAATTCTATTTTTTAAATATTAAAAAATATTACAAATGAATAAATAATAATAAATAAAATAAAATAAATAATGAATAAATAAAATTAAATAAATTAAACAAATATTTTAAAAAGTAAATTTGTAACATTTACATGAATTAAAGACACATAAAAAATGAATAAAAATGAATAAATAGATAATATTAATTATATAAATAACAAAATCATTAAAATGAATTATATTGACTATAAAAAAATATTAATAATTAAATTTAATTGAATTAAATTAAATAAAATAAAATTAAATACACACACATATATTCATGATTAATAAATTAAAATAAATACATATTAAAGATGAAAAAATATTAAAAATGAATAAATTACAGAAAATAATAAAAATAGGGAGATATTAAAAAATAATAAATAATATTAGATCATTAAACAGACATACGCAAACACATACATATACATACGACACACAAAAACACACATTTATTTTAAATTATTTACAATATCAATATAAATATTTATTTAAATAAATATATTTATTTATATTATTTAATTATTTAATTAAAATATCAATATATTATATTTATTTTAATTATATACACATTTTGTAATTAATGTATATAAATATACTATTAAATATTTTAACTAATATAAATTTGATAATATTATATATATAAAATTATGAAAATAAGACTCATTTTTTATTAGAAGTTATATAAAAATTATTTATATATTAAATTTACATATATATACTTATTGTAATATAAATCTTATTTAAAAATATATAAATATTTTTATAGAAATTAAATTACTCACTATGAAATTTATTAGTGCTAAATAAAAAGTGTTGATAAATGTGTGACTTTTAACAGTGCAAAAAAAGCATCGATAAAGGGTTGAATTTTATTAGCGCTAAAAAAATCGCTCTCAAATGGTACCCTTTTATTAGTGGTTTTTATAACACTGATAAAAGTTAACTTTATCAGTGATTTTTTTGAGTGCAAGTCTCCTCTTTATCAGTGTTTTTTGTTTAGTGCTGATAATGGTCAACATCGAATATCACGCAATCCATTATAGTAGCTGATAAAACTAGGGTATATTAGCACCAATAATTTTTTTAGGGCACAACACCCACCCAACAACCTTTATCACCACTCTCCAAACAACTTTATCAACTCTCCCTTGCCCCACACCACTCACCACCCCCCTTTATCAACGCCCCCACCAATTCATTTATTAGCATTCACCAGTCCTCACACTTGGGTGTGCCTTCCTGGATTTGAACCTATGACCTCTACCACCATGCGTTTGTGTTTTACCACTACTTCATGTTATTTTATTCTATATTTTATGATATATATATATATATATATCGATACATCTTTTTATCCATATATATATATATATCAATATAATTATTTTAAAAACATTTATAAAATATGTTTGTGTGTGTGTATTTGGGTGTGTGTCTATATATATAAATAAATATATTAATATTTATTTATATATATTATAATATGCACATAAATATTTTTTTTGTTAATACAGACACACACACACATATTTATATATAAAAATTATATATACATTTGTATGGGTATATAAACATTAATACATTTTTAGTTTAAATAAAACAGATAATAAATATTTATTTCCATATGTTTTATATTTTAAAATATATTTTACATGTAAATATGTTTAAATTTTTATTTATAAATATAAATATTTTTTTATAAATATATACAAATAGGTATATATATGCATATATTTAATTATAAATAACACTACAATATGAAAAAGGTAAAATATCAACACCATAATAACTATATGAGTGTAAACCCTAGGAATATATTTAGTCTCTATAAAAAAATAAGACCCTCTTAAACAAAGTTAAAATCCCACCGAATATTAAAAAATTAGGGCATCTCAGCTAAAAATTCAGTTTTGGAGGCCTTCTCAACCTTTTTTGACCTAAAAAAATAACAACCATTGTTTCCCTAGTCAATGTAATGTAGATATTTTTATAGGCTTCGATTTGTTATGTGGTAGAGCCTAAATAGACACCCAAATCAAAATTTATGAGTGTTTGAAGTTCAAGTCTCGTTTACAACTTATCTTAATATATAATTATTTTTTGAATTTTTTTATATCACCAAATTGTTATTAAATATCTATTAATCAATACTAATTAAAAAATCATTAATTAATAATAATTTTAAATTATTTTTATACATTTTTCAACAAATCTATTTTATATTAATTTTAAATACATGATATTATATAAATAATATTTATGAAAATATATTTTATATATATCAATATAAATATATTTCTATATTAAAATATGGCTTTTAATAATAATATTTTTTAAGGACATCTTTTATCTGTACTAAAAAAGCACCCATAAATCCCCCCTTTATCGGTGCTAAAA
Source organism: Viscum album (assembly GCA_963277665.1). NCBI lineage: Eukaryota > Viridiplantae > Streptophyta > Magnoliopsida > Santalales > Viscaceae > Viscum > Viscum album. The sequence continues at coordinate 478,256,356 of OY728156.1, forward strand.
AAGAACTGATAAATGGAGTGTCTTAATCAACACTTTTCTTAACCCTGATAAAGGATATCTTTATTAGAGATATTAACTAACACTGATAAAAAGACTCCCTTTATCAACACTTTTTTAGCACTGATAAAGGGTATATCTAAATAATAATGTTTTTTAGTAGTGTTTATTATGTTTTTATATGTCTGCCTTGAGAAATCAGGTGATGGAGTCATCAATATCCTTAAGGGCCGTAGGATTTTGGAAAAGAAAGGGGAGGAATGATAGACAAAGGAAAAGGGGAGATGCAGTCACATGCCCTGCTTGACCACCCACTCACTTTGTTTCATAAGGATTTTATGTTATCTGTGTCATTTGATGCATGCCACCATACACATTATAACTGACTGCAACATTTCTTGAAAAATCCAAAACTTATCATTTTACTCCTTTGATGATTGAGGTATCTTAGTGGATGGGTTCATTTTGTGTCTATATTATATTTCATTTTGATGATTGGGGGGGGGTGTCATTATTCATCTGATTTGTTGGTTCATGACTGTTTGAGATCCTAATACTTTAATAACTTTTGGTACATGCAAAGGGGGTTCTTAGAGGGGATTTGGATCACATGGTGATTTTTGGTTTGTACCTTTCAATATTATAGTTCTATTTTTTTACCATCATGTGATTTTGGATTTATTAATGCTAAAAAAGCATTGATTTTATCTATGCTGATAAAAACCAGGAGCTTTTATTAGCATTATAAAAAGAACTAATAAAAACATATTTGATTAACACTATGTTCAACATTGGTAAAAGTGACTTTTATTAGTGATATCTATAGAGGTGATAAAATGTTGTAAAAGTGGGTGCCCAAGACCCAACTTGAGAAGTGCTTTTTAATTACCATATCATATATAAATATAGTTATGCATGATGTTATCTTACCATAATAGTATTATTACATCTATGTAGACTATTTACATGGTAATGTTGTAAGATTATTTTTTGTATCAAAAGGTTATAGCAGTTCCCATATATAATGAGAAACTTAAGGTACTAAGATAGTAATATTAAACATTTTTCCTTTTATTCATATACATTATAATGTCAAGACATGGATGGTGTCCAACTATTAGGTTCTAGAGGCTCATAATCATTGAGACTCACTACTATAGATTCGACCATATTTAGTGCTAAAAATGGACATTGTTAGCGTTAAAAAGTGCCAACATGATAAGTTCCCTAGATATTTTGTGACCTTTATCAATGATAAAAAAATAAATAAAGTGATAAGAAAGGTCACTTTTATCAATGCTTTTTAGCACTTATAAAATTCATAAAATACATTTTTTTTAAATTATTCTTTTCACACACCCATTTAATTAGAGCTTCCACCTCCCATTAATTAGTGCTATGTGACCTGTTTTCCCACCCCATAACTTTTCTTGAGCCCATTTCATTTTATCAGTGCTTTCCATCACCATTATTAGTTCTTTTTATGACTTAATGCTAAGATCATGTCTGGATTCAAACCCCAGACCTCTACCTTCAATCCAAAGGCCTTTATCACTACATGATCAATATTTTTTTAATATTTTATGATATATCTATTATATATATATATACATAATTCATTTTTATTCATATATTTATTCATATAATTATACACATTTATATAATTAATTTTGAATTCATTTTTAAAATATGTCTATATATTGTATATTTAGATATAAATTTTACTCAAATTTACATATATATTTATATGTATATATTTTTACATGTATTAATACATATATACATATAAATATATATCTAGATATATATTTTTTATAATTTATTTATAAATATTTATTTTAAATATTTTTATATACTATATTTAATCATAATGATATATTTATAAAAATACATTTATATATGATGTATTTATACAATATTGACATACACATACACAAACATATTCACACACACACATACACATTTACATTTCGTACATACACACACAAATATTTACATATATGTATTTATTCACATATATGCGAATATAATCATAAATATATTTTCTTTATCGACACACACATATTTATATATAAACATTACCTTTATAGGTATATATATATATTAATGAATTTTTATAAGGAAAATAAAATTTACATATATTTTTTAATTAAAATGAATAATAAATATTTTTTCCATATGTTTTGTATAATTAAAAATACATTTTTATGTAAACATGTCTAAATATTTATTTGTACATTTTATTTATTATATATAAATATATGAAAATATATATATATTTAATTATAAATAACAATACAATATGGAAAATGGTAAAATTTAAACACTATAAAATCCATATGAGTGTAAGACCAAAGAATAAATTTAGTTTCCATTGAAAAAAAATAAGACCTCCTCAAATGAGGTTGAAATTCCATCAAATGTTCAAAAATTAAGGCACCCCAACAAAAAAACTCAGTTTTAGAGGCCTCTAGGGCCTTTTTTGGCCTAAAAAAACTAATCTAGATCCACATAGATATTATATCATATATATTTTTTATAATATTTTATTTGATATGTGTTAGAGCCCAAATGGACACTTGAATTAAAAGTTATGGTCGTTTGAAGTTTAGGTCATGTTTTCAACTTATATTAGATCATTAATTAATTTATTGAATTTTTATGTCATCCAATTATTATTAAATTAATATTAATGAATAATAATTATAAAATTATTAATTAATATTATTTTATAATTATTTTATAATATATTTTCACTAAATATATTATATATTAAGTGTAAATGCATATTTTTTTGGAGTTTGATTAATAGAACCAACTTCTAATAACTTGATGATTAATTGTATTTATTAATTTTATTGTTAATTTTATTATCATATCATGATAGTTAATATCCATGACATGGTATAAGATAATTTACTAATAATCTATATGTCTCACTGAAAGGTCATAGTCATTCCTCGCATTGATGAGAACCTGGAGGTGCCACAACAATATTCTTAAATTAATGTTCTATATCCATATGATATTATATAATGGGACACAAATGATATAGGATATTAGGGGTAGAAGTATCAAAATATATCGAGACATATTCTCATGGTGTTCACCCTTGGTAATCTCTAAGAAGCAAGGTTATGATAACAGACCTGCCAGTAGGAAATCCACATATTACCTATCGTTTAATTTTCCTTTCTACAAATGTGTGTATTGATCCTTATACTTTAACATTATCATTAATAAATGTCAAGAGTCACATACTTTTATGTATTGATGAAAATCATGATGATGTATATTCACAGTGAAGTAGGATACATTGGGTGTGTTGTGAGTGATATTTCATTAATGGATAATGCGAGAAAGAATTTACCCCTTACATACCTTGATTGAAGTTGATATCTCAAACCCTTTACTAGAAATGGAACTACCTAGATAAATCTATGACCATAGTGTTTTGTGGGCATGTTTATTTTTGAAATGTCAAAGAAAGATACATCAAACACATAGGTTGATGACACCATCATGCAACCTACTTGATTAGATATATCACAGTAAAGGGAATATATTACACAATAAGCATTTATAGGAGCTTTCATATCATTGTGAAATTAAATTCTTTCTCTATGAGTGCCTTGGAATATTGATAGATTTTAACCTTGGTCTTTAAGTGTCAATTCATATTTCCACCATGAAAGATGCCTATAAGGTTACATACTAGGTGAATCTGTAATCTCAGTAAAATTTGATATTGATTTTAACAAGTTTGAATAAATATTATTTCTGATTTGTGGTTTAATAATTATTCAGGCCTGGTTGATCAACAATATTTAATCACAAATTATTTAAAAAAATAAGAAAGTTAAATAATAATAATAAATATTTATTTGAATGTTTTATTGAATACAATATTTATTATATTTATTGATGAATAATGCAGTGATACTTATTTATTAAATAAATAGTCATTATTCATGGTTTAATAAATGTTGAGGAGGATAAATAGACCGAGTTTAATGATCATATTAGAAATAATATAAAAGATGTTAATTTATATTCTTATGTGGTGCACATGTTTAGTGAATAAAAATTATATTATTATTAAGACATGGGGTTCACTAAGAGTTAAGGAATAAAAAGGGGCTTGTGTTCAAGTTTGGAAACCTAGAACTGCCTTTAAAAATATCTAATTATATCACTTTTCAAAACACACTTTTTGTGCACAACATATATATAGATTCTCTCTTAATTCATAGAGAGAGTTATAGAGACCTAAAGTGTGCTCTCTTCTCCTCTTATCTCAATCCATTGAGAGAACATCATGAGTTCTCCATCTTCATAGAATAATTTTTATATGAGCAACCATGAATGATGAAAATTATCATGATCAACCATTAGTACTTAAATATTACATGGTGATGTTTAGTGTCATGACCCATTCCCCAGGGCCCATGCCGTGACATCCCCCAAGCCCGCCTCCCGAAGGTCAGGGGTTGGAGACTAGTGCCGAAGGCGTCAATCTGAAAGTGGGAGACATTTTCCTGAGTACCTATACACTTGCACACACAACCACGTCCCAAATCTGGAAAGGTAAACATGTATTCCAGTAAACAAACACTGAATAAAATTACATACTATAGGTTAAATGGGCCAGAATACAAACCCAACAAAAGAGAAACTGAAAATAGGAAAGTATAAGGAATCTCTGAAAGCCATCTGCTGAAAACCCCACCTGATGGGTAAGTAAAAAGTATCTCCTAGAAGCCATAGAATCATTACGTACCTGCCCGATCTCATTGGAAACCACCAAGTCCTGGTCCACCAAGTTCTCCATCAAGGCTGTAGTCATCCGCCCCAGACACAACACATGCAGGTGAAGCCCGTACATGGGTGAGTAACAAAATACTTAGTAGGGACCCTAAACCAACAAGGGAAGACCAAAAAGCTATCAAAAATCAAAACATGAAGTATAAACGTGAAACATGATCACAAATCAAGACAGTTCATACCAGGTATAATCTAAATTAGGAAAGTAAGATTATTAGTCATTTTACAGAACACCTTGGGCTGCTTGAGAAATCCTCCTCAATGAGTACAGTGGGCCTACCGGGTCACACATAAGCTATTTACCACTAACCTTAGACTACTGTGGTAATCATCCCTGATGAGTACTGTGGGTATGTTGGGTCACACAGAAGCTTCTCCCCACCATGACCATGATGGGTCATACAAAAGTCGCTTCCCACCTTGTCCATATTGAGGTACTCCTCCTGTCGAGTATCGTGGGTCTCGCCGAGTCACACGGATCTGCTCCACACTATAGGCCTGCTGGGTCATATAGATCCACTTCACACTAGGACATCATATCTTATCCACACAGGGTATCTTATCAGCAATCTTTAGTTCCCATCCAATCGTAGGGTTTCCGCAGATAGTGCGTTTGATTTCAGGAGAACTACCCCTCAAGCCATTCTTCGAACCTTAACTTACATTAAAGCCTCCATAGAGTATTCCAAAATATCTGCCTCATTGCGAGGGTTCTAACACCACCAATGACTCGTCAATCAGATTCCCTGTTTGAAAGATATTGGCATTTTTCTAAAAAGGGGATGGTGGGGTCTAGGTCGGGTTCACTGGCTCAACTCGGATCCGACCCGACCCGGATTTGTCCTGGCCTAGATCCGACCCATTGGACCATGGGCCCATTAGGATGTGGGTCTGGCCCACTAGGGTGACCCATGCCCTGCCCGGTCTGCCTGGCTGGAAAGCGGTTGGAAGTCACGTCTGCCTCCTCCTGCCCCGCGGGTCATCTGTGGGGCCACCACCTCCACTGAGGTCAATCAACCATGGCCTTTTCCACGTGCTACGTAGTGTGGTGCCACGTCTATGGTGTACCAATGCTGTCGGGTGGCCGTGTCTGCCCGCCATCGGCACATAGGCTGGTGGCTCTTGCCACATCGCTCCGGCACACTCCAGTCACGACAATCCTCCCAACACGCTGCCGCCCACATGTGGTCGTTGCTGCCACAAGAGGCATGCTAGTGTCTTCTTCTACGGACCACCAGGTCTGTTTTGATGGTTCATTATTCGCTCCGCTTGCACCTACGGTCTCTGGGGGATGTTATATTCCCTACAATGGCCTCAAATCCTCCTTGCCGCCACTTCAAAGATGTAGCCACGAAGAACACACAAGACGCACAAGGTGGAGGGTCTTGAGCCTTGTTTGTGTCGGTCCTCACCCTATGTGTTAGATTTTTAGAAAGCATGGGAAAAATATTTGACGTTCTATTACAAAATAATTTAATCTCGTTATAGAAAACCCAAGAAAAACACCCTCCTGCAAGAACAAGCGATCTGTGGATCAACATGTCCGTGGGTTGATCAGTGTTTGTCATTTTATAACAAAGAACGAGGAAAATTAAAACAAAAAAAACCCCTTCCTCAAAGGTGTTAATCTCTGAAGCGATCTGTCCATGAGGATTCAAGTTCTGCTCGAAGCTGCCAGCATTCGTCGCCCTCTAGTCCCGTTCTTCGAGGTGCATTAACGTCGCTAGCGATTTTCCAGAGTTTGTCATTCGTCGTTGGAGAAGATTTTTTCCATAGATTCATCAGAGGAATTCCCCCTTTGATTCCGAAATGTGTTATCTCATTAATAGAGAAACACATCACAACGTTTCTGTTATGATGCATCACCACATCATTACATTTTTTCCTTAATAAAATAATGTGTCTGTTTCACTTCCATTAAAGAGTCTCATTAAAGGGAATTATCGCCACCTTGTTGCCACACCACAGTGATAGTGTTCCACTTCTTAACAGTGAGAAAAGAAAATAAAATAAATTTTTAAGTTATTTTATTATTTTCTAAATTTTTTGAAAACTATCTTTTTTGATCGATCCTTTCCGGTCGAAGTTAAGCCCATTCTGGCGAATCCCAACATTATAAGTTCAATAGTGCCTTCATATTTTTGTTCCGAGCACCGGTTTACATGTTAGAAAAACATGCTTTCACGTTTATTTAAATGAATTTAAAAAATGTTCAAAATTCTATTATGGGATCACCGGGCCTCAGAATCAAGTGTCTTCAAAGCGTCTGGTCTCAAAGTAATTTCATATAATTAAATTACACAGAATTTCCGAGACATTATATTACTCCCCCCGTTTTTGGATTCACATCTTATTAATCCAAAACAAGGCTAAACAAACAAATGGGGGTACTGAACATGAATAAGGGCCTCCCACTCTTAATTTCTCTCCTGAAGATTCTTGTGCTGCCACCGAATGTGCACTAGAAGAATTGACCATCCACAAAGGACCCACTCCTATCTATCCTTTATCTCCACCGAGAAATCTACAAACGTTTCCCCATCATCATTGTCTAGGTCGCCTTAGTCAATGACGTATGATGGATCATGCATATACCTCCTCAGCTACGACATGTGAAAAAAATCGTGCACCCAGTGCATCTGTGGGGGAAGAGCTAAACGATATGACATCTCAACAACTCTACTTAGAATATGGAAAGGTCTGATGAACCTCAAAGATAATTTTCCACCCCGTCCAAATCTCCGCAATCCCCATCAGGGTGAGACCCGAAGGAAAACATGGTCTCCCTATTAGAACTCCAAGGGTCTTCGTCTCCTATCAGTATAAGATTTCTACCTACTCTGTAAAGTCCTCATCTGATCCTGGATGATATGAAATTTCTCAATGGTAGCTCGTACCAACTCTGGACCCATGAGTGCTAACTCCCTTAGGTCTGTGTAGCACAGAGGTGATCTGCATAGCCACCTGTACAAGGCCTCAAATGGTTCCATGCCAATGGTAGAGTGATAACTGTTATTGTATGTGAACTCCACCAGTGGTAGGTGGTCCTCCCAACCACGACCAAAATCAAGGACGCAAGCAAGAAACATGTCCTCTATGGTCTGTATGGTCTGCTCTGTCTGACCATTTGTCTGAGGGAGAAAGGCTGTGCTCAAGCTCAACTGATTCCCAAATGCCTCCTGCAATCCCTTCCACAACAGGGATGTAAAACATGCATCACAGTATAAGACAATCATCAAAGGAACCCTATGAAGCTGCAATAGATCTTGGACATAGAGGTTTCACAAGCCCTCTACTGATCCCTACTCTCAGATGGGTATGAAGTGATTTTACTTGGTGAGTCGGTCAACGATCACCCAAATAGAATCATGACCCCTAGACGTGCATGGTAATATCATCACGAAGTCCATCGAGATACCATATCATTTACACTTTGGTACCTTAAGTGGCTATTCCAATCCTACTATAACCTGATGCTCAACCTTCACTTGATGACAAGGGAGGCATCTTGAAATGAAATCTGACACCACTTTCTTCATCCCTGGCCACCAGTACTGACATCAGAGGACATGGTACATCTTCGACACACCAGGATGTACCACCAAATGGGATGTATGTAACTCACTCAAAACCTTATCTTGAAATATCACTGGTATTATCATGTGTCCTATGTAAAGGATGACATGCTCCCTACCTATCAAAAATCTATTAGGAGCTTGTACTAAGGATAACTTAGCATGTTGGTCCTCACAGTCAACATCCACAAGCTGTGCCTCCATAACTCATTGTAAGAGTGGGTGAGTTACAATCATTGACTGAAGGTAATCTACTCCATCATCATCCACAAAGTATATATGCATTGTGGCTAACTACTCTGTTTCTTCACTCAAAAGCTGTAGAACATACCTCCCACTGAGTGCGTCTGCCACCACGTTCCCCTTAATAGGAGTATAGACTATCTCAAAGTCATAGTCCTAGAGGAAATAGAGCCATTGCCGCTATCTCAAGTTTAGGTCCTTCTGTGATAAGATATACAAGAGGATCTTGTGGTTGGAGTAGACGATAAACCATTCATCCATCAAATAGTATCACCACATCTTCAAGGAAAAGACCACTACTGCTAACTCCAAGTCATGGGTCATGTAGTTCTGCTCATGCTGCCTTAACTACCATGAGCCATAGGCGATCACTACTTGCTTCTGCATTAGGAAACAACCTAGTCTGGTCCTTGATACACTGTAGAAGACTACATACCCAACACCCTCTTCTGGTAGTCTCAAGATAGGGGCACTCTTGAGTCTCCACCTAATCTCATAGAAACTCTATTTTCACTTCTCCATACACATGAAGGATTTTCCATTATTTTTTAAATATGATAAGGGTGATGCTATTCTGGAAAAGTCAGGCACAAACCTCTAGTAGTATCTATCCAACCCCAAGAAACTCCGCACCTCAGTCATGCTCCTGGGTGGATCCCAAGAAATCACTAACTCTATCTTCGCCGGATCCACTGTAACTCTAGCCTCTAAGATGAAGTGTCCCTGAAAGTGGAAATCTTGAATCCATAACTAGAACTTTGAGATCTTACCATAAATCTGGTGCTCTCAGAGTGTATCCAGGACTATCCACAGGTGTGCAGCGTGTTCCTCCTCTGACACCGAGTACACCAAGATTTCACCAATGAAGAACACCATGAAATGATCGAGGAAATGCTATAATATCCTATTCATGAGTCCCATGAACACTACTGGGGCATTGGTCATAGTGAAAGGCATCACTAAAAACTCATAGTGGCCACACCGACATCTAAAGGTTGTCTTTGGTACATCCTCATCCTGTACCCAAAGCTGATGATAACATGATCTGAGGTATATCTTTGAGAACCACCTTGATACCTTAAGCTGATCAAAGTGGTCATCAATTCTCGATAGTGGATACTTTTTTTTCACATTCACCTGGTTCAGGTGCTAGAAGTCCATGCATAGCCTCAAACACCCATATGTTTTCTTGGAAAAAAACACTAGGGTTTACCATGGTGAAACGTTGGGCCTCATGAAGCCCTTCTCTTGAAAGTCATTCAACTATACCCTCAATTCATGAAGCTCCACGGGATCCATCCAATATGATAGTGTTGACATCGGTGCTGTCCTAGGGTACAGGTTGATGCTGAAGTCTACCTCCCTGCAAGGAGGTAGTCCCAAAACATCCTCAGGAAAGACATCATCATACTCATCCACCACTACTGGAAAGCTTGGAATCCTCTTGTACACCACACCGAGGGTGAGACTAGTAAATTGGTGAGTGGTCTGCTGCACCTTCCTTCGATAAAGTCCATCCTATGCTGCACAAGTTCCCTTATTTCCAATGAAGGAAAACCTAGTCCCATCCTCGCGGACACATTGCACTTTGCGCCTAATACAGTCGATCTGAGCATGGACTGGAGATAACCAGTCCATACCCAAGATGACATCGTAAGGCCTCGACGCCACTACCAGGAGATCCTAGCCAAATCTCTCGCCTTCTAGAGTAAGCTCACACTGTCGTCACCAATGTGTAATCATATAATCCCCTCCCATAGGAATCTCTAATCATAAGAATCGATCTAATGGCTCCACTGGAATCTATGAGCCTTGAACGAGGTCCGTGGTAAGGAAAGAGTGACTGGAAACTATGTCTATAAGAACTAAAGTAAGGTGGAGAAGACACAAATAATACCTCTAACCATCTCCGAAGCTCCGTGGTCGTAGGCCTCCACTGCCTGAAGCTGAGCTCTCCCCTGTCCAGCTACTCCCTAAGGCCATGGTGGACCACCTAGGGGTAGTGGAGGTAGCACCTCAAACCTTATTCCACCTATTTCCGTTCAACCTGATCCCCTGCCATGTCGGACTCCCTAAAAACCTCCTCACTCGAGCCTATGCCTCTACCTTGGAGGTCCCTCGACAGTATTCTAATCGTTTGTGCGGCAAGTCAGGAAGTCACGAGCCATGTGTACTTTCCCACCACACGTGAAGCACATCCTAGATCCTTGCTGACTCCCTCTACTATGGGAGCCCCGTATTACCGACCTTGAGTCCTAGGGTCATCCCCTAAAGGATCTAACCCTCTTGGGTCCCCGCATCTACTGCCTGCTTCTCACTACTGAAGACTCTGCCACCTGATGTCCACTGGTGGATCCAACTGTCGGTGCCTACTCTACTAGGAAGATCTCCACAAGAAGGGCACACTCTAGAACCCCAGCCTGAGTGGGGATGATGATAAACACCATGGATTCCCTGATCTCCCATATGAGTATCTAATCAAAGGTCCAAGCCCTAAATAAAGGGTCCTGAACAATGTCTATGGTGTAGCGAGAGAGGTCTGTAAACCTCATAGAGTACTCAACCACTAACATGGTACCCTACTGCAGGTGGAGAAACTTTTGTATATGCACTGAACACAAGGTTGTGGGGAAGAAAGCCTCCCATAAAAGCCACTCAAAGTCATCCTAAGAGAGGGTCTCCTCATCATGAGTCTGAATCATCAAACTCCACCATATCCCTATCGATCCCTGAAGAAGGCTTGTAGCTAAGATTTCCATCTGATCGAGTGGCGTCCTCACTAAGCGTAAGACCCGCATCACTGCCTGTAGACATTCCTCAGCGACCTGAGGATATATATATCCCCTAAACCTAGGGGGTCTATATCTCTGGAACTCATGCAAGGGGCTAAGCCTGCGTACATCCTCTACTAGTAATCACTGTAGTAACTGTTGATCAAAGGGTGGTTGTAACAATGGTGCACCACCCGATGGGGCCATCTCTAGCATTGTTACCTAAACCGATGCATCATCGTTAGGTTGGCTATCCTCACGGTCACACATCATAATCTTGGATGGTTGCTTACACGGAGGAATCCTAATATAGATCAAGATGTACCACAATTAATAGATTATACCTAGTGATCTGACTCTAATTCAAGAAGAACGTGAGGAAACACACACTTCTTATATGATGCATGCAACTAGTGTTTTTATGTATAGAGTCGAAAAGAAGAATTCAAGGTCCTAGTGTATGGATATATCAGCCTCCACACCAATACTAGACTCTATGAATCTAAAGGTCAAACTCAAAACATTTAACACTATTTCCCAAACACAAAACAATAGACTCTCAGTCTTTGAGGTAGAACTGACAACCTCTAATACCACTTTGTCACAACCCGTCCCTCAGGGCCCATGTTGTGACATCCCCCAAGCCCACCTTCTAAAGGATAGAGGTTGGTGACTAGTGCCAAAGGCGTCAAACTGTAAGTGGGAGACATTTTTCTGAGTACCTGTATGCACGCACACACAACCATGTCTCAAAGTTGAAATGATAGAAATACATGACGCTAAACAACAACAGAGTAAAAGTATAGATTATAGGTCAAATGGTCCAGAATAAAAACCCAACAAAAGAGGAACTGAAAATAGGAAAGTACAAGGAATCTCTGTAATCCATCCGCTGAAAACCCCACCTAATGGGTAAGTATAGAGTAGCTTCTGGATTCCATAGAAGTATGTACTGCCTGCCTGATCTCACTAGGCACCACCGAGTCTTGGGCCACCAAGTCCTCCATCAAGGCGACGGTCGTCTGGACCATACACAACACATGTTGGAAAAGCTCGTGCAGGGGTGAGTAAAAAATACTCACTAGGGACCCCAAACTAACAAGGAAATACCACAAAGAAATCTATAAAAAAACCATGAAGTATGATCATTAACCATGATCACAAAGTAAGACATATCACACCAGGTATAATCTAAAGTAGGAAAGTAAGATTATCAGTCATTTCAAAGAACACCTTGGGATCCTGGAGAACTCCTCCTCAATGAGTACAGTTGGCCTTCCGAGTCACACATCAGCCGCTTCCCACTAACCTTGGACTACTCTGGTACTCATCCCTGATGAGTACCATGGGTATGATGGGTCACACAGAAGCTACTCCTCACCGTGGGCATGCCAGGTCACACAAAAGCCGCTTCTCACCTTGGCCATACTGAGGTACTCCTCCTGTCGAGTACCATGGGTCTTCTGGGCCAAAAAGAGATGCTCCCTACCATTGGCCTACCGAGTCACATAGATCCACTTCCCATTGGACCATTATAGATGATCCACATAGGGTCACTTGTCATCAGTCTTTAGGTCTCATCTAACCGAAGGGTTTCTGCATGTAGTGCGCTTGATTTCAAGAGAACCACTCCTCAACCCATTTGTTGAACTTCAACTTCCATGAAATAATCATTAGATTATTCTAAAAGATCTTCCTCGTCATGAGGGTTCTAACACCACAAATGTCTCATCAATCAAACGCTCAATTTTAAAGATATTGGCCATTTTCTGAAAAGGGGATGGTTGGGTCTTGGTCTGGTCCAACCTAGTTGGACTGACCCGATCTGACCTAGTCAGACCGACCTGATATGACCTTGTCTAGGGTCCACCAACCTGACTTGGGTCCGCCGACCTAACTCGGATCTGGTCTGACCTGGGTCTAGCCCGGTCTGGCCCAACCTGATGGGGGGGGGGGGGGTCAGGCCCACTAGGGCAGCTTGCACCCTTCTTGGTCCACCATAGGTGGACCAATTTCACCTCTTCCTACCCCACAGGTCGTCTGCTGGGCCACCTCCTCCTCCACGATCAATCAAATGTTGACTTTGCTGCATTCTATGTAGTGAGGTGCCACATCTGTAGTGTATCAACATGGCCAGGTGGCCGCGTCCGCCCACCACTGGCATATAGGCTGGTGGTTCCTGCCGCACTACCGCAGCCTAAGCCAGCCATGGTGCTCCTCTTAGCGTGCCACCCCCCTCCCACAGATGCCACTACGGGTCACCGGTGGGTTCTTCCATGGACCACTGGGTCTGCTCTAGTGGTCCATTCTTCACGCTGCTTGCGCCTACGGTCTCTGGGGGATTCCATCTTCCATGTGATGACCTCAAATCCTCCTTGCCACCACTTCGAAGATTCTGTTATAAAGAATTCACAAGACACACAAGGTGGAGGGGCTCGGGCCTTGTTCGTGTTGGCCCCCACCCTCTACATTAGAGGTTTAGAAAACATGGGAAAAATATTTGATGTTCTATCACAAAATAATTTAATCCTGATATAGAAAAACCAATAAAAACACCCTCCCACAAGAATGAATGATCCACAGATCAACCTGTTCGTGGGTTGATCTGTATTCAAAATTTTAAAACAAATAATGGGGAAAATTAAAACAAAACAAACCCCTACCTAAAAGGTTTTAGTCACTGAAGTGATCTTCCCACAAGGATTCAAGTTCCGCTCGAAGCTGTCAGTGTTCGTCAGCCTCCAGTCCCATTCTTAGAGGTGCGTTGACATCACTATAAATTCTCCGGTATTCGTCATTCATTGTTGGAGAGGATTTTCACCATAGGTTCGTCAGAGGAATTCTTCGTTTGATTTTCCAATGTTGTATCTCATTAATAGAGAAACACATCACAATGCTTCTGTTATGCTACATCGCCACGTCGTTATGCTATTTCATTAATGAAAAAACATGTCTGTTTTGGTTCTGTTAAGGTGTCTCATTAAAGGGGATCATCGCTACCTCATCGCCGCACCACAGTGCTGACGTGCCACCACTCAATGATGAGAAAAAAAATAAAACAACTTTTTTAGTTATTTTATTATTTTCTTAAAAGTCCAAAAACTATCTTTTTCGGTCAATCCTCATCGGTCGAAGTTAAGCCCATTCTAGGCAAAGACCACCGTTATGATTTCAATGGTACCCTCATATTTTTGATCTGAGTACCAGTTTAAACGTTAGAAAAACACGCTCACATGTTTACTTAAATGAACTTAAAAAAAGTTGAAAATTCTATTCTGGTATCACTGGGCCTCAGAATCAAGTGTCGTCAAAGCTTCTGGTCTCAAAGTAATTCCATATAAAAAAAAAATTACATGAAATTTCTGGGACATTACATTCAATTATTGTAGTGCATGTGAGGATCATCGCTAGAGGGATTTTGAACTTGGATACTATATAAAAATGATGGAATGATGAGATTAGGTTAACTATATCATTAAAGAAGGAAGAATTAAATGTTTAGGTAATTCTATATTTGATTATAAATTAATTATAAATTACATGTAAAGATCCTCCTCTTATGGTTCGAGTGTTTAATCTAGTCAACTAATCCAAAAATTACTTTGTACATGATGTTAATCATTATGAACAATAATGATTATTCATAAATTAAGTCTAAAATATAGGTTTTCTATTCCATATAGGCACTTCTGTTGTGCTCAGAACCTACAAGTGGTATCAGAGTAGACCCATAGTTAATTTATAATTATTTATTAATTTTTTATTGTTTTCATGTATTGTAAATTTATTTTAGTTAAAATATATTATTTATTTAAATAAAAACATCATTTTCTATTATTTATTCTCTGTTCTTGCTCATGTAACAAATAAATTAGTTAAGATAAAATAAAGAGACATATGAAAACACATTTGGAAGTTCCAAAGGTTATACTTGTATAACACAAGAGTACATGTCGTGTACTCTAATTTACACCATGTAATCATGTATCTCATATGTATATCACTTGAATACTTGATCAATATGATAAAATAAGACTATAGATATGATAAAATTAGTTCATTATGTAGATCCAGATAGGTTGGTACACAGTTTAAAGAACCACACATCGTGCAACCTGTTTACATGGCGTGTAGTCCTGTTTTATTCCTGATATAGAATTCAGGGGAGGGGGGGGGGGGGGGTCCAGGAATTTTGTGTATCTTCTAAACGATACAAGGAATAATGAATCATGTAAATTTTAGGACACAAGTGATGTTGGAGCATTACACACCGTGTATATCATATAAATTTGTGAAATTGAACATGCCCAGTTTCTATGCATATGCTATGATCATGGGTAGAAAAGATTTAGGTATCTCAGAGTTAGGTTCATTCTGTGGCTAGATTATATTTCTTTTTCTAAGAGAGATGGGTTGGGGATATCATTTTTCATATGATTTTTTGGTTCAAGACTATTTGAGATCCTGATACTTTAACTGCTTTTGGTACATGTGAAGAGGGTTCTTAGAGGGAATATGGATCATGTGGGGATTGTTGGTTTGTGGATTGCACTATTACAGTTTGTGTTTTTAACATCATGTGAATTTGGATTTATCAGTGCTAAAAAAGAAATTATTTTATTAGTACTGATAAAAACTGGGAGTTTTATTAGTACTTGAAAAATCACTAATAAAAATGTATTTTATTAGCACTATATTTAACAATGTTAAAATTTAATTTTATCAGCGCTATCTCTATAAGTGATAAAACATTGTAAAAATGGGCACCCTATTCCCAACTTGAGAAGTAATTTTTGATTACCATATCATGTATATAGATATTTATGTAAGATGTTATCTTACTATAATAGTGTTATTAATTTTATGTATACAATTTATATGGTAATGTTTTAAGATTATTTATTGTATCAAAAGGTTATAACAGTTTCCGGCTATAATGAGAACCACAAGATACTATGATAGTAATCTTAATCATATGTCCTATGGTTTATATACACCATACTGACAATATAGTGACTATACTTTTCTTACATAACTGTTGCATGATTTTTAAGATAAACAACATAAAAAAGATACAAATTCAAGATCAAAAGGTTTAGTGTCTTTGGAAAATTTGGATCACATATAACTTGGACATAATAAAACATAAAAAATTTATTTAAAACCTTTATCTTAATGCTTAATAATATCACATTCTCCTTAGTAAATGTAATCATCTGAGGATATACATCAAATAAAAGGGTGAGATAAAATTACAATAATAGGATGAATAAGGAACACGAATCAGTATAACACAAGTGAGAATAATAATAATCATCACAATATAATCATAGGATCATCATCAACATCATGAGTGAAATAATTAATAATGTCATGGAATGTGGAAATGCATAAAAATTAAACATCATGCCATAATTTTCGAAAACCATATATAGTTGTGAACAAACCTAACATCATGTTCATGCATAAAATATGTGCATAATCATAAAATCATCTATGTGAAGAAATATAACATCATGTTTACAAATAAAACACATTATATCATGACATAAATCACTTTAACCAATGCATTGTAGGGCTATATAATTTTCAGACCACCCATCACATCATAATATTTACATAATCATGCATGCCACATAGAACATATTACAATCATTATCATAAATTAAACCATGGAAATGAATGGGTTTCATAAGGATTTAATAAATAATTATTTCATGAATAAAATTGGGGTTCCCAAATTAAAAAGGGAAAAACATATTTGGTATATAAATCACCACTCTTGAGAGAATAAGAAACAAATCAATAGGAATGAAGATGTGTTTTTGAAAGAAGAGTTATTTTGGAAAATATTTATATTTGTCATAAAATAAAGTTTGAAAACATGTATATCCCCAAAAATAAAGTGGAATAATAATAAAATGATATTTAAGGAGCATTATAGGAGTATTCATACCAAAGATTTTGTGAAATAGTAATAACCCAAAGAAAAAGTGTTGGGTTCGAAAATCACCTTACCTATGTACGAATGCATTCTGCATTTACACTTAATATCTTTGATAATTAAATTTGATTCATTAATTACTAAATTAAGAACTTATTATAAATTTATTTTATTTATTATAAATTCATTAAGTACCTTTATGTCCATTTAGATGAGTTATAGAGTTCAATTTTGTCATTCCAGGAGTGTTTGTTTTCAAGATTTTCCTGATCAGTTCACTTGTATATAATTATGGAAGTTATTGTAAAATGATAATAATTCAACAGAAGTGAAATGAAGTGTTATTAATGCACTTAAAGAATTCTTAATTTCCCCATATATCATTTTGGTTACTGTTATGAGGATGATTTATTTTTAAAATGTTGATGATAAATGTATAGTTTATTTTGGTAGTTTTTCCGACCATAACGAACTAGTTTTGTTTTATTTAATATCATGTCTATAAATTAGTTCCATAACATAAAAAAAGTTATATTATACATATTAAAATATTATTTAACCATAATAATGGTTTTATGACCATCATTGAAGGCGGTAATGGAAAACGAAAACTCATCGTCCACGAACGAGGTGAATCGACATATCATGGATGATGTTTTCATTTTTAGAATAAAAGGAGAGGAGAAGAGATTTGATGATGAATATTCCATTAACACTATAAAATTACAATATATATATGATATTGGGATTTTCATTCTACTTTGGATAGGGGAAGTGAGGAGAGGATAAGAAAATAAATAAATTAAAAGAGAAGGTTTTCTTACATAACTATTACATCATTTTTAAGTTAAACAACATAATAGAGATATAAATTTCAGATAAAAAGGTCTAGTGATTTGGAAAAATTAGGCTCATACAGAAATTTTATATAATAAAACATAAAAATTTATTTAAAGACTTCATCTTTATCCTTAAAATCCCACCTTCTCTTTAGTACTTGTAATCACCTGAGGATATACATCAAAGAAAGGGGTGAGTGAAAATCCCACTAAGAGGATGAATAAGGAACACGAATCAATATAACATGAGTGAGAATAATCATCATAATCATAAAATAAACACAATATCATCATCAAAATCATGAGGGAAATGATGGATAAAGGCATGGAATATGGTAATGTATAAAAATGAAACATCATGTTATAGTGGTTGAAAACCACACATAGTTGTGAAAAAAATAGCATCATGTTCACACAAAACATATGTGCATAATCATAATATCATCTTTATGAAAAAATCTAGCATCATTTTATTACATAATAAAAATTATCTCATGAGATACATCACTTTACCCAATGAATTGGAGGGCTATATTGTCACACCTCAACCTTGGATATTACCTTATTGTTTTTCTTTTCTTGGCCTTAGATATTTTTCTTTGAGGTTTGAGTTGAGACTTGCTTTAAATTTTTGAATTTTGGAAGTTTCAGGTGAGTTTTTGGCCTTTTAATGATTTGGGTGCACGGTTTAGGAAACTATGCGCCACTTCCTAGGTAACCATGTGACATGTATTGGGTGTCCAGTAGTGAGGCTTATGGGTTTTTCATGGTTTGGGAAACCAAGCAGAAATCATGCAGTTTGGTTCTGTAACTGGAAAGAGGCATTCAACTAGCACTTGGTCTGTTAACTATGCATCCAGCCTATGTGGGGTGCCCCTCCTATCCAGTAGAGGGTGCATGGTTTACCAAACCGTGCGGCCTACCTAGATTTTTAAAATCTTGAAATTCTAAGTTTTCGCCTCCATGTTTTTAACCATAAATCGGGTTTTCCTCCCTTCATATAACCTAGGCATACTAGGGGGTCCTCTAATCTCCCTCTCCCTTTCCCTACATAAATTTTTGAAGCCCCTTGAAGGTTCGATGGTATGATTCATTCTATTTTTGGTTCTCTTAACCCTTTTCTCTTGTGATCTTGATATCTCATGGTGGGGTCACTACTACAAAAATGGGTAAGGGAAGAGCCCCCTTATATCAGTGCTAAGCAAAACCGCTGATAAAGAAACCCTTCATTAGCGCTAAAATTTTAGCACTGATACAGGGTAACCTTTACCAACGCTACACAAGCGCTGATAAAACGACCCTTTATCAGGGCTAGAAAAGTGCTGATAAAGAATTCCTGTATCACCGCTAAAATTTTAGCACTGAGACAGGAAGGATTTATCAGCGCTTTTGTAGTGATGATAAAGAGTACCATTATCAGCGCTTTGTTAGCGCTAATAAAACCTTAGTCCATTTTTTTATAAAGTCGGTCGCATAGTGACCTTGTTTTATCGCAACCTAAAGCTCTCGCGGTACTGGAACCCTGAAAATCCCCTATGCCTCCCACTGAGTTCGCATTGACGGACCTCTGCCGCCCTCGCTTCTCGTTGCCGGACCTCCGCCACCAGCTGAGTTCGTGTTGCCAGACCTCCGCCGCCCTCGAGCTTCGGTTTTCCGGACCTCCGCCGCCCGCTGAGTTCACATTGCCAGATCTCTGCCGCCCTCGCTTCTCGTTACTAGACCTCCGCCGCCTGCTGAGTTCGCGTTGCCGAACCTCCACCTCCCTTGAGCTTCGGTTTGCTGGACCTCCGCCGCCTGCAACTCTCTCGAGCTGCGGTTTTCCGGACCTCCCTTTAAGGAATGTTTTCCAAATCATTTTTTAATATTGTTCTTCTAATGGTTATAGAACTATTATTCTATAAATAATATCAAACTATTAAAAAATTGTTAATTGGAGTTTTGGGATGTGAGGCTTGCCCATCAATGGTGTTCTAGTGGATTTTGTGTTGAATTATTTCATCCCTAGGTTTCATTTCCTCCAGTGGTGATGATTCTGCTTCATCGTAGATTCATGAGTGTTCTTCCTACATATTGTGATGGGGTTCTTGGGGGTGATCATCCAATATATTTCTATTACTTATAAGGTATCACCTTTTTTCTAATGAATACGGTGGGTTTTTAGGTGATTTGGTATTTGTTTATTCTAGATCCTAGAAACCATTTAATTTGATGGTGGTATGGCTGGATATGTTATATAAATTCTTCCAACAACCACCTTTATGAGAAGGTTTGGTTTTAATTATAGAATATATATGCTTTGATTTAATTATATTATTAGGTCATGTTGGGTTGGAAATGGGTGATGAGGTTCCTAAGGTGACGAATTCTAGTTTGTTATCTTGTTAGTGAAGTTGTTGATGATGATGTTGATCAGGCGCATCACGGTGCAGGTATCAAGGCACAAGTATCATCTTGATTTGAGGCATGATTAAATAGCATATTTTTGTTTGAAATTTGAATTTAGTGGTGTTTTATGGGGTATTTTTTATAATTTCACATACTATTTGAACATATGTGGCTATGACATATTTATTTTTTCTTTTATCATTACTCCATTATTCTAGGATTTTCTATTAGTGTAGTTTTTTTACTGTAAATAAAAATGTGGAATCTTTGGGGAATGTTTGACATGGGTTGATTTTCTTTAAAAGGGATGGTTTATTCATGTAAAATATCTCTTGACAAAACTAGTATTGGTGAAAAGATTGATATGCTCATCATCAATGACAATCAATGAGTTTACACTATCAGAGTGAAGTTTATGAAAAATTTAAGGTCCTTCACACTTGGATTCCAGTTTGACTAGATTCCTCCTAGGTATCATCGATTCCCTTAGATCCAACACCATGTCACTGTAAAGTAAGGAATGAAGGATAACCTTTTTCTTTAAGGACAACACCACCCGGTTCTGATTAATTTCTAGGTCATCCAATGCTTGAACCCTATTTTGTTCGAGGGGTTCCCCCCTTATTTCCTTCATGCTATTTGAGTGACTTTGTCTGATAGTGAACTTGTATGGAATGATTCCCAGACCACCAAGCTTTATAACCTTGCCACCCCTACCTCCATCTCTGTCCTTCTCTCTCACTGAGGTTACAGACTGCTTATCTGTAGTGGCCAGGCCCCTTCCTAGCAGTTTTTGTTCTGTCTCCCTCTGAGCCTGTCATCCATCTCCAAATACTTATTGATCTAGAGAGAACTCCCTCACCAGCCCCCAAGTTTAATTACCCATCCTTCCCCTTCCCCTTTGGATCCTCATCTCCCACTCATATGAAGCTTACTAACTAGAATGGATTATGAACATGTTCAAAATCAAGGGACCTCAATGAGAGATCATCCTCCCACTTCAATAAGGCTACTAACTCTAGATCCAATGCCAGAGCCCTATCCTACCCATCATTATTATCTTCATATTTAATTCTCATGGTCTTAGTGACCATGTTAAATAGGACTTACTCACTATAGAAATAAAAAATCATAATGTCATTTTTGTTGTTGTTAAATAACACAAAAAAACCTATAATAATCATAGAATTTTCCTAGAAGAATAAGTTGCATGGATTTCTACACTCCGACCCCTCCAACAGACAAAAATGGGTATTTTGGCACAATAAATATGTTGTTGAGACTGTTCAAAATTTCAATCAATTCATCACTACCAAGGTGTCCAACGGTGACACCTCCTTCCTTATGACTTTTGTTTTTGGAAGCTATGACCCTCTTCAAAGGGAATCTCTATGGAGTGAACAAAATACCTTTGATCCCGGCCACCATCCATTGTTTGTTGGGGGTGACTTTAATGTAATTTAAAACTCAAAGGAAAGTAAAGGTATAATCCCATTCTAGAGGAAGGCCATCATGTAGTTTTTTCAGTTCATGGCTGGGAAGGGCCACATTGATCTCAACTTCTCAGGTGACAGTTTCACCTGGTGCAACAACTGAAGGGGCCATCACTTCTTGTGGAGTCTATTGAATATGTGTCTATACAACATGAAATCCACTAACCTATTCTCAAATACTATGTTTTTCCATATTTCTTGAGGTATTTTGATTCACTACCCCCTCTTGGTTTCCATTTCTTCTTGGCATGATCATCAGGAACGGTTTCACTTCCACCAGCAGTGGGTTAACATCCTAGGGTACCGGGACATGGTTTTTGAAATATGTAATGAACCCTTGTAGGAGTATCTGGCCACCTTCAACCTCAGTGAACTGACCTCGAACCCCGATAGGTGTGTGTTCGCCCCTTCCTCCTTAGGAACCTTCACCACCTGGGACTACTGTCGCATATGGGCTCCTTCAGAGTATTCTGATAGATGGAATGCTACCTTTGGTTTATTGGATTATTAACATCGGTTTGAGATTTATGTGTGACTATATACTTATTATATTTTCTTATTATTTCTTACACAACACCACTTGAGTTGAGTAACCTGATTGAAATCCATATTGGTACTTTGGTTCTGATGTGGATATGGGTTTTTATGTGTTTGTGACATGTGTATGTGTGGATATATGGGTATTTAGGCATGATGATATTGAATTTAGGGTAGAGACCTAGGAGTGGTAGATGTATCATTCTTGATTATTCTTGTGTTTGGTCTGGGGTGATTTGAGGAAACTATAATAAATCTAAAGTAATTATATTTAATGAAGATGAATAAATACTAATGGTTAGGCTCTACTAATCTCTATTTTTATAAGGAAGTGGTTCTCTTCTACTGTATTTTGAAGTATTGTTTTGTGTACGTGAACCATAAATACTAATATTTGAGATTCAAATAGGATGAAGATGAATAAAGATTGGATGGATGATAATCGTTTGACAACAGAGTACGAGAACGGAGTGAAAGAGTTCATCAAGTTTGCAAAGGATCACACAAATGATCCTTCTCAAATCCTTTATCTATGTTTACTTTGTTGTTTTTCTAGACTACTTACTCCATAGGAGTTGGAAGAACATTTGATATGTCACGAAATAGATCAGAGTTATAAATGCTGGAATAAACACGAAGAAAAAGTGAATGTAGCTACTGGCTGGGATAGAACTGCGTTTTATGGATCATCAGTTATGAATACAAATATGGATAATGAAGAAGACCGTATGGAGGATGTGATTACATATGTCAATGATGATAAAGATCGTATTGATGAAATGACAAAGACAATTGAATATGAACTCCGTGATTGCCCAAAATTATTTGAGAAGTTAAAGAGTTGTGAAAAGATGCCATTGTATGCTAGTTGCACTAAGTATACAACATTGTAAGCTGTACTGAAGTTGTATAAATTGAAATCAGGCAATGGATGGAGTGATGTTAGTTTTACAGAACTAATTTCTCTCTTGAATGACATGCTCCTGGAAGATAATGAGCTCCCAAGCCGGACATATGAAGCTAGACGAATGCTACGCTCGATGGGTATGATTTATGAAAGAATACATGCCTACCCGAAAGACTGTATATTGTTTTGCAAGGAGAACAAATCACTTACAGAATGGTCAAAGTGTGGTGATTCTCGATACAAGAAAGATAAATCCAATCCTATGAAAGTTTTATGGTACTTTCCAATCATTCCAAGGTTTAGGCATCTATATGGAAGTGAAGAAACTGTAAGACAATTGTCGTGGAATGCAGATAAAAGAAATAAAGATGGGAAATTATGTCATCTGGATGACTCTCCTCAATGGAAGAAAATTGATCATGAGCATCCTGAGTTTGGAAAAGATCCGAGAAACCTTTGTCTTGCGTTATCTATAGATGGAGTGAATCCTTTTTGTTTTCAAACCAGCACTCATAGTATATGGCCTATTATGTTGGTAAATTATAACTTTCCCCCTGGTTATGCATGAAGCAGAAATTCATCATGTTATCTATGCTTATATCAGGACCAAAACAACTAGGTAACGATATTGATGTTTATCTGGCTCCTTTGATTGAGGATTTGAAGTTATTGTGGGATTCAGGTGTTATGTAGCATGATGCTAATAAAAGTGAAAACTTCACGTTGAGAGTGATGTTGTATGGGACAATAAATGATTTCCCTAATTATAGAAATTTTTCAGGCTATAGAATTAAAGGAACTCAAGGATATACCATGTGCGAAGAAGATACAGAATAAATTAGGTTGAAACATTCATCGAAATATGTGTTTCTAGGACATCGTAGATTTCTACCTCGTTGGAATAAGTACCGATCTTGGACGACATCATTCAATGGAAGTTCAGAACAATGCATAGCACAATCTCCACTAATAGGTGATCAGCTGTTTGAGAAAGTAAAAGATCTGAACACTGTTTTTGGTAAACCATTTTCGAAAAACCTTACAAAAATCAGTTAGAAAAAGAGATCAGTTTTTTTTGAATTACCATACTGGAATTTTTTGTACGTCAGACATTTTCTTGATGTGATGTATGTGGAAAAAAATGTATGTGACAGTGTTATCAGAACGTTGACAAATTCCCCTGGAAAAACAAAAGATGGAATTAAGGTAAGGTTGGACATTGTTGACATGGGAATACGAGAAGAGTTGGCTCCCATGAAGGGTGAAAATCGAATGTTTCTTCCTCCAGCAACTTATACTCTTTCTAGGGAGGAGAGATATCATTTTTGAAACTTCTTCAATGATGTAAAGGTTCTAGAGGGGTATTCATCAAATATCAAGAACATTGTGTCAATGAATTATTTGAAGTTAAAAGTTTTGAAATCACATGATTTCCATGTTTTCATGCAAGATCTAATTCCTATAGCTTTACGTTGAATTTTCCCAAGAATGTTCGTCATACGTTAACCAAACTTTGTTTCTTTTTCAAATCTATATGTAGAAAAGTTTTTGACCTGGTGAAATTGCCAGCTATGGAAAAAGAAATTGTCATCATATTATGTGAATTAGAAATGTTCTTCCCGCCAAAATTCTTTAATATGATGGTTCATTTGATGATTCACTTAGTGAGAGAGATTCGACTTTGTGGTCCTGTGCACTATAGATGGATGTATCCTATTGAACGGTATATGAAGATTTTGAAAGGGTATGTCAAAAATTGAATTCGTCCAGAGGGTTGTATAGTGGAGTGATATATTGTTGAGGAAGCCATTGAATTTTGTACCGAATACTTATCTGATGTGGAAAGCATTGGTCTCCCGAAATATCGTCACATTAGGCGCATTGAGGGTGAGGGAATTTCTGGAAGAGAAGTTGTGACAATTAGTATTACAGATCGAGAGCAGGCCCATATTTATGTTTTGCATAACAGTTGGGAGGTTTCTCCATATATTGAAAATCACAAAGAAATTCTTAGGCACTTGAATCCATCAATGGCTGAAAATGGTTATCAAATACACATAATCACCAGTTTATAGGATGGTTTCAGAACCATATTTTTAAGCAGTTGGATAAAAAATCAAATTCAATTTTAGAACGACTTCGATGCCTAGCCGCTGGACCAAGTGTGTATGTATTATATTATAGTGGTTATGTAATTAATACTTATATATTCTATACAGATGAACATGATGAATATAGTACCATGAAAAATAGTGGAGTTACACTAGTGGATAAAGTGATGCATGTTTCTAGTAGTAAGGACAGAAATCCAATTTATGAAAATATGTCATAATTTGGCATTATCAAACGAATATGGGAGTTGGATTATACGACATTCCAATTGCCGATTTTTCAATGCAAATGGGTTGATAACAACAGTGGTGTTAAAATAGAGGAATGGGGATTTGTGAAAGTTGATTTTAGTAAAGAAGGGTACAAAGATGAACAATTTATAATGGCATCACAAGCGGTACAAGTTTTTTATGTTCTAGATCTCACAAACTGAAAGTGGTCGATTGTTCTATTATCGTCCAAAACTATTGAAGGGTCCAATGAAAATTCAGTTGAGGACGATCCTTTCAGTGGTACGTCGCAATAATTTCATAGCGGTCCCAATATAGATGATGTTTTTTATGTTAGAGGAGACCACAATGAAGGGATTTGGATAATCGATAGAGTTGTCAAATCCCTTCAACCTTTGAAAAAAAGAAATAGAGTTCAATAAACAGGTTATATATTTTTTAATATAGATCTTGTTATCTCATGTTATTATCTTATCATTACTGAATTTATGTAATCTAAATTAAATGTTCAAACACTTTTGCAGATAATGACTTCTGCACATTCTGGTGCTCCTAACCTTGAGGCTGAACAAGTCTCTCAAGCTGCTACTGCTGTGGCTGCTGCTGCTCCTGCTGCTCCTACAGCTGCTGCTGCTCTTGCTGCGGCTCCTGTTTCTCCTCCTGCTGCAGATCCTATTGCTCCTGCTGCTCCTGCTGCGGCTGCTGCTGCTGCTGCTATTGTGGCTCCTGCTACTTCTAGTGTTGAGGTACAACAACAATCAGCACATGTCGTTGATACCATTTCAGATGAACATATAGATGATGTTGATATCGATGAAATGGTTGGGAATGAAGGACCGACGTCGCAGAAAACACAGGTGCATCGTATTTTGACGATGTTAGCCAAAGTTCTTAAGGTGAAAAGCAAAGGCATAAAATTTTAAGTCGGATGGAATGCACAAGGACAACATGTGAATCCAAAAAAGGCTATGTTTAGAAGCTACATTGGAGTTGTCACTCGGAAACGCATGCTGATTGACATAGATTCATGGCACCATGTTGTCTCTGGGCTGAAAGTTGTGATCTGGGAAGAAATTACGATAACATTATGAATTTATTTCTTTAATTTACTAGAAAATAGAATAATGAAACAATGTCTTACTCTTCTCAATCTCTTGTAGAGTACATTTATAGTAGACGATTCACACAAGGATTATGTACTAAGGCTTTCAAAAAGGATTCATCGAGGTTTTCACACTATTTTAACAAGATGTCACCTGAAAGATTCCAAAGGCAAAATAAAACCGCACCCACCCATTGTCTACGCTCACCTGATATCCCAAGAAGCATGGGATGCATTTATTGGCTGCCGTGGGGATGAGAAGTTTTAGGTACATTGTGGGTGATAATACGTTGTTTGAGGATACCTGTATTCATCACTTTGATTGTCAATATTTCATTTATGAAACAGAAACTCTGTACTGAAAATAAGGAACGTGCATCAAAACCAACATACCCCTATCGTAAAGCAAGGATGGGGTACGCTTCATTAGAAAAGAAAATGGTACGTATTTTAAATTTACAGTAATATTGTTAGGTTCCAATAAACAACATCATAATTATATTTCTATGTTTATATATAGATTGATGAGTCTAAAACCAAATACACTTCCATCCCACGTCATGTGCTATGGAAGGAGGCACGTGTGAATAAGGAAGGGAATTTAGTATATGAGAACACACAAAAAGTGTGGGAAATATGAGTAAGTATGACACGACGATAAAAAAATTTGTTTTAAATTTCTATTACATAAAAATAATTAGTTATTTTCCTATATATGACAGTCACAGGAATCAGCTACTCCTGTAGTGGATACAGACCTATTATCGACGGCTTTGAAGCAGCCAGAAAAATATGGTCGTGTCAGAGGTGTGGGGTTTGGGGTGACACCCCGAGTATATTTTGAGAAGAAGAAAAAAAGGATGATACAAATGAAAAATTGGAACAAATGAGCGAAAAAATAGCAACCCTTGAAGAACAATTGCAATGGAAGGGAGAATTGCTAGCAACTTTTATGGGTGGGAAGCAAAGGGAAGACACAAGTCAGGAACAACCAGCGCGTGAACATCCCGCCCCACCCCCCACCAGCTTTGAGGCGAGCCATTCCCCTCAAAGAACTATCTTAGCCATGGTAATCAATATTCTAATAATTGTTCCCATGAAATGTGAATCAGACAAACACTAATAATTTTTCTGTACTGATCTTCTACAGGGTGATAATGATTGTAATTTATATCTGTCAACACCCACCTATCACCTTGTATCGAGGGCTATAGTGTTCAATATCCCAGATGCCACACTGCATAATAGACCACTTCCAAAAGATCATCTGAATGTGGCAATTACTGTAGCTCATGATCCAAATGCAGAGCTACCTATTCCACTTGTTGACGATGATATTCATATGGTCGAAAAGGATATTGGGACATTCATTGCATAGCCGTCACAACTTGTATGAGTACATACAGACAAAGAGGTATTTATTTCCTTTTTTTTTCAAGATAAATATTTAACAATTAATGAAAAAAGGGTCTGAACCAATGATTGTTGTTATAGACGAAGAAAGGGAAGGGGGTGACAAACGTTGGCTCAAAACCATCTAAATGATCGACCAACCGACCCCAAGGAGCTACTGAAAGCACAATAACACCACCTGTTCTCTATCCACATCTACTAGCATTGAAGAATCATCTGGATACGAAGCTAAAGGATGGTAATAGTCATATAGTGGTTTTCGAAGAGAATATATATGAAGAGGAAAGTCAAGATTTCATTACTGCTGAAAATGTAAACGATATCCTTGAAAATGGTTGGCTAGGCATCATAGTTGTAAATGTATATATGAGGTATGTTTCCATGAATTGATTTTCTAAAAGCTTATCTAATGTGAAAATAATGACTAAATGCATTTTATATTGTTGACAGGCGCATTTATGAAAAACAGTTGAAGGAATTTTCCCATGAGCCAAGATTTAGACTCGTTAGTCATCATACCACATCAACACACCTAACAAAATTAGAGCCATCAAAAAGGGATGAAATAGTGAACAACTTGCTGAAAATATTTGAAAGGAAGATTACAGATGACAGAATCTTCCTAATACCAACCATGTAGGGGTAAAACTCTACGATTAAATCATATCAATTATATTTTCACTTATTTTATTACTTATTCCTTTTTGTGTTTTTAGGAAACATTGGTTGCTAATTGCGGTGAACTTGGATACTCCAAAGATTTATTTTCTGGATTCAAAGCAAGGATATCCATCAAACTGACCACACATGATGGAGTTTGTGAATCTGTAAGACACTATATCTTACATTTTAGGTCTAAACATCAAGTAATATAATTTATATTATCTTTTACTGAGGATTCTGTTATGATAGGGCGATGTATCATTATCATCTAAAAAAGGAATGAGGATAGGGGATAAGCATAAGGAGGTGAGCAAGTACTACGTTTGGACAAATATTAGGGTATATATAATAAAATTTCACTATCCAAACACATCTCAACACAAGTTACTTATTCTCCTAATGATCAATTTTTTACAGTGTCCAAAATAAACAAATGATAATGATTGTGGTTATTATGTTTGTAAATTTATGAAATAGATCAATTTTCATCAACAAAATAGAATCCCTAAAGAGGCATTTTCAAAAACAACTACTAGTTCATTTAATTTATTTATTAATTATTTATTTTTATATTTTGCAGTACTAATATGACTGCCGAAAAGCCTCATACTCACAAGACGATATATATATGTTCAGAAATAAGTGGGCCGCATACATGATGGTAGATTTTACACAAATACAATGAAGATCTGACTTGGGGACATGTATAATTGGTGGTCATTTTTGAGAGGGGTTAAGGGGATCAAAAGATGAAACATTGTTGTCTGTAAATGTTCATAGAAAAATTGTAATTGTTATTAAATAAAACATCCTATCTCCAATGAGTAATTTTCCCATTTTAACAGATTATATGCACCAGCAACATGCAAGAATGCTGAACCACTCAAAGGGTCTCAATTTTGTTTAAAATGAACACAATTTTAAGTGAAAACAACAACTGACCTATGGAAATCTGAACAAACGCATTCTTATTGTGTTGATCCTTTAGGATAACGATACAAGGGTCCTTGGTGATGTGTAAGAGTAAACTTCACCTCAATCCGAGGCATGGTGTGACCGGTACCACTCAAAGGGTCTCTATTTTGTTTAAAATATAAACAATTTTAAGTGAAAACAACAACTGGCCTACGAAAATCCAACCAAACACATTCTAATTGTATTGATACTTTAGCATAATGATACACATGTCCTTTGTGATGTGTACGAGTCATATCCTCTTCAATCTGAGGCACGGTGTGGCCGGTAGCACTCAAAGAGTCTCACTTTGGTTTAAAATGGACACAATTTTAAGTGAAAACAACAACTGACCTACGGAAATCCGACCAAACGCATTTGGATAATCTTTATATTTTCTAAGAACAATCCAAGATTCCATTGTAACGTATACGAGTAAACTCCGCCTCAATACGAGGCACATTGTGGCTGGTATCACTCAAAGGGTCTCTATTTTGATTAAAATGGACACAATTTTAAGTGAAAACAACAAATAACCTATGGAAATCTGACCAAACCCATTAGGATTGTGTTGATACTTTAGGAGAACGATCAAAAGGTCCTTTGTGATGTGTAAAAGTCAACCTATCCTCAATCCGAGGCACGGTGTGACCGCTATCACTCAAAGGTTCTCTCTTTTGTTTAAAATGGACACAATTTTAATTGAAAACAACAACTGACATATGAAAATCTGACCAAAAGCATTCGGATTGCCTTGATCTTTTATAATAACTATCCAAGGGTCCTTGGTGACGTGTACGAGTCAACCCCACCTCAATCCGAGGCACGGTGTGACCGTAATCACTCAAAGGGTATCTCTTTTGTTTAAAATGTAAACAATTTTAAGTGAAAACAACAACTGACCTACGGAAATCTGACCAAACACATTCGGATTGCATTGATATATTTTAAGAACGATCCAAAGGTCCTTGGTGACATGTAAGAGTCAACATAGCCTCAATCCGAGGCACGGTGTGGCCGATACCACTCAAAAGGTCTCTATTTTGTTTAAAATGTACACAATTTTAAGTGAAAACAACAAATGACCTACCAAAATCCGACCAAATGCATTCATATTGTATTTATCATTTAGTAGAATGATAAAAGGGTCCTTTGTGACATTTATGAGTCAACCATGCCTCAATATGAGGCACGGTGTGGCCGGTACCACTCAAAGGGTCTCTATTTTGTTTAAAATGTAAACAATTTTAAGTGAAAACAACAACTGACCTATGAAAATCCGACCAAAAACATTATAATTGTTTTGATCATTTAGGAGAACAATCCAAGAGTCCTTTGTGATGTGTAAGAGTCATCACTGCTTCAATCTGAGGCACAGTGTGGCCGGTAACACTCAAAGAGTCTCACTATGGTTTAAAATGGACACAATTTTAAGTGAAAACAACAACTGACCTACGAAAATCTGACCAAACGGATTCATATTGTCTTGATGTTTTATAAGAATGATACATGGGTCCTTTTTGATGTGTAAGAGTCATCCCCGCCTCAATCTGAGTCACGGTGTGGCCGATATCACTCAAAGGGTCTCTATTTTGATTAAAATGGACACAATTTTAAGTGAAAACAACAACTGACCTACGAAAATCTGACCAAAACCATTCAGATTGTGTTGATCCTTTAGGATAACGATACAAGGGTCCTTTTTGATGTGTAAGAGTCAACCCCGACTCAATCCAAGGCATGGTGTGACCGCTATCACTCAAAGGGTCTCTCTTTTGTTTAAAATGGACACAATTTTAATTGAAAACAACAACTGACCTATGAAAATCTGACCAAACTTATTAGGATTTCCTTGATAATTTATAAGAACAATCCAAGGGTCCTTAGTGATGTGTATGAGTCAACCCTGCCTCAATCCAAGGCACGGTGTGACCGCTATCACTTAAAGGGTCTCTCTATTGTTTAAAATGTAAACAATTTTAAGTGAAAACAACAACTGACCTACGTAAATCTGACCAAACGCATTCGAATTGGCTTTATATTTTTTAAGAATGATCCAAGGGTCCTTTGTGACATGTAAAAGTCAACCCTGAATCAATCCGAGGCACGGTGTGACCAGTACCACTCAAATCGTCTCTATTTTTTTTAAAATGTACACAATTTTAAGTTAAAACAACAACTGACGTACGAAAATTTGACCAAACACATTCATATTGTGTTGATCCATTAGGAGAACGATAAAAGGTTCCTTTTTGACGTGTAAGAGTCATCCTCGCTTCAATATAAGGCACAGTGTGACCGATAGCACTCAAAGGGTCTATCTTTGGTTTAAAATGGACACAATTTTAAGTGAAAACAACAACTGACCTACGGAAATCCAATCAAACCCATTCAGATTGTGTTGATCCTTTAGGAGAACGATCCAAGGGTCCTTTGTGATGTGTACGAGTCATCTCTGCTTCAATATGAGGCACGGTGTGGCTGGTATCACTCAAAGGGTCTCTATTTTGTTTAAAATGGACACGATTTTAAGTGAAAACAACAACTGACCTATGAAAGTCTGACCAAACCCATTCAGATTATGTTGATCCTTTAGGATAATTATCTCTGTGTCCTTTTGTGGTGTGTACGAGTCAACCCCGCCTCAATCCAAGGCACGGTGTGGCCGGTACCACTCAAAAGGTCTCTCTTTTAATTAAAATGGACACAATTTTAATTGAAAACAACAACTAAGCTATGAAAATCTGACCAAAAGCATTCAGATTGCCTTGATATTTTATAAGAATGATAAAAGGGTCCTTAGTGACGTGTGAGAGTCAACCCCACCCCAATCTGAGGTACGGCGTGACCGCTATCACTCAAAGGGTCTCTCTTTTGTTTAAAATCTAAACAATTTTAAGTGAAAACAACAACTGACCTACGAAAATATGACCAAATGCATTCATATTGCCTTGATATTTTATAAGAACGATCCAAGGGTCCTTGGTGACATGTATGAGTCAACCTAGCCTTAATTCGAGGCACAATGTGGACGGTACCACTCAAAGGGTCTCTATTTTGTGTAAAATGTACACAATTTTAAGTGAAAACAACAACTAACCTATGGAAATTCGACCAAACGCATTCAGATTGTGTTGATACTTTATAAGAACGATCCAAGGGTCCTTTTTGATGTGTAAGAGTCATCCCCGCTTCAATCTAAGTCACGGTGTGTC
Organism: Viscum album; assembly: GCA_963277665.1. Classification (NCBI taxonomy): domain Eukaryota; kingdom Viridiplantae; phylum Streptophyta; class Magnoliopsida; order Santalales; family Viscaceae; genus Viscum; species Viscum album. Next base: position 478,289,560 of record OY728156.1, read on the forward strand.
CGGTAGCACTCAAAGGGTCTCTCTTTAGTTTAAAATGGGCACAATTTTAAGTGAAAACAACAACTAACCTATGGAAATCTGACCAAACTCATTCTTATTGTGTTTATCCTTTAGTAGAAATATCCAAGGGTCATTTGTGATGTGTAAAATTCATTCCCGCTTCAATCTGAGGCACGGTGTGGCTGGTAGCACTCAAAGGGTCTCTCTTTGGTTTAAAATGGACACAATTTCAATTGAAAACAACAACTGACCAATGAAAATCCGACCAAACACATTCGTATTGACTTGATATTTTAGGAGAACAATCCAAGGGTCCTTGGTGAATTGTAAGAGTCAACCCCGCCTCAATCCGAGGCACGGTGTGGCCGGTATCACTCAAAGGGTCTGTATTTTGTTTAAAATGGACACAATTTTAAGTGAAAACAACAACTGACCTATGAAAATCTGACCAAACACATTCAGATTGACTTGATCTTTTAGTATAACTATCAAAGGGTCCTTGGTGAAGTGTAAGAGTCAACCTCACCTCAATCCGAGGTACGGTGTGGCCAGTACCACTCAAAGGGTCTCTCTTTTGTTTAAAATGGACACAATTTTAATTGAAAACAACAACTGACCTATGAAAATCTGACCAAAAACATTCGTATTGCCATGATCTTTTATAATAATGATCCAAGGGTCCTTGGTGACGTGTATGAGTCAACCCCTCCTCAATCTGAGGCACGGTGTGACCTCTATCACTCAAAGGGTCTCTCTTTTGTTTAAATTGTAAACAATTTTAAGTGAAAACAACAACTGACCTATGAAAATCTGACCAAACACATTCGTATTGCCTTGATATTTTATATTAACTATCCAAGGGTCCTTTATGACTTTTAAGATTCAACCCTTCCTCAATCCGAGGCATGGTGTGGCCGGTACCACTCAAAGGGTCTCTATTTTGTTTAAAATGTACACAATTTTTAGTGAAAACAACAACTGACCTACGGAAATTCGACAAAACACATTCAGATTATGTTTATCCTTTAGGAGAATGATAAAAGGGTCCTTTTTGGTGTGTAAGAGTCATATCTACTTCAATATAAGGCACGGTGTGGCCGGTATCACTCAAAGGGTCTCTCTTTGGTTTAAAATGGACACAATTTTAAGTGAAAACAACAACTGACCTACTGAAATCAGACCAAACCCATTCTGATTATGTTGACCCTTTAGGAGAACGATCCAAGGGTCCTTTTTGACGTGTATGAGTCATCCATGCTTCAATCTGAGGCACGGTGTAACCGGTATCACTCAAAGGGTCTCTCTTCGGTTAAAAATGGACACAATTTTAGTTGAAAACAACAACTGACCTATGAAAATCTGATCAAACGCATTATAATTACCTTGATAATTTAGGAGAATGATAAAAGGATCTTTGGTGATGTGTACGAGTCAAACTCGCCTCAATATGAGGCACGATGTGGCCGATATCCCTCAAAGGGTCTCTATTTTGTTTAAAATGGACACAATTTTAAGTGAAAACAACAAATGACCTACCGAAATCTGACCAAAACTATTCTGATCTTGTTGACACTTTAGGAGAACAATCCACGAGTCCTTTGTGATGTGTACGAGTCAACCCTGCCTCAATCTGATCCACGGTGTGGCGAGTACCACTCAAAGGGTCTCTCTTTTGTTTAAAATGGACACAATTTTAATTGAAAACAACAACTGACCTATAAAAATCAAACCAAACACATTCATATTGCATTGATATTTTATAATAACGAACCAAGGGTCCTTGGTGATGTGTAAGAGTCAACCTCGACTCAATAAGAGGCACGGTGTGACCGCTATCACTCAAAGGGTCTCTCTTTTGTTTAAAATGTAAACAATTTTAAGTGAAAAGAACAACTGACCTACGGAAATATGACCAAAAGCATTCGTATTGGCTTGATATTTTATAAGAACGATCCGAGGGTCCTTGGTGACATGTACTAGTTAACCCCGCCTCAATACGAGTTACAGTGTGGCCGGTACCACTCAAAGGGTCTCTATTTTGTTTAAAGTGTACACAATTTTAAGTGAAAACAACAACTGACCTACAGAAATTCATCCAAACGCATTCGGATTGTGTTTATAATTTAGGAGAATGATACAAGGGTCCTTTGTGATGTGTACTAGTCATCCTCGCTTCAATATAAGGCACAGTGTGGCCGGTAGCACTCAAAGGGCCTCTCTTTGGTTTAAAATGAACACAATTTTAAGTGAAAACAACAACTGACCTACAGAAATCTGACCAAAACCATTTGGATTGTGTTTATCCTTTAGAAGAACGATCCAAGGGTATTTTGTGATGTGTATGAGTCATCCTCGTTTCAATCTGAGGCACGGTGTGTCCAATAGCACTCAAAGGGTCTCTCTTTGGTTTAAAATGGACACAATTTTAAGTGAAAACAACAACTGACCTACGAAAATCTGACCAAACCCATCCGGATTGTGTTGATCCTTTAGGAGAACGATACAAGGGTCATTTTTGACGTGTAAGATTCATCCCCGCTTCAATATAAGGCATGGTGTGGCCGGTATCACTCAAAGGGTCTCTCTTTGGATTAAAATGGACACAATTTTAAGTGAAAACAACAACTGAACTACATATATCCACACAAACACATTCAGATTGTCTTGATATTTTATAATAATGATACATGGGTCCTTTTTGACATGTAAGATTCAACCCCGCCTCAATAAGAGTCACGGTGTGGCCGGTATCACTCAAAAGGTCTCTATTTTGTTTAAAATGGACACAATTTTAAGTGAAAACAACAACTGACCTACGGAAATCTGACCAAACCCATTCGGATTGTGTTGATACTTTAGGATAATGATCCACGGGTCATTTTTGATGTGTAAAAGTCATCCCCGCCTCAATCCGAGGCACGATGTGTCCGGTATCACTCAAAGGGTCTCTCTTTGGTTTAAAATGGACATAATTTTTAATGAAAACAACAACTGACCTATGAAAATATGACCAAACGCATTCAAATTGCCTTGATCTTTTATAATAAATATACAAGGGTCCTTGGTGATGTGTAAGAGTCAACCCCGCCTCAATCCAAGGAACGGTGTGGCCGGTACCACTCAAAGGGTCTCTATTTTGTTTAAAATGTACACAATTTTAAGTGAAAAGAAAAACTGACCTATGTAAATCCAACCAAACACATTAGGATTGTATTAATCCTTTAGGAGAATGATCTAAGGGTCCTTTGTGACGTGTACGAGTCATCCCCGCTTCAATCGGAGGCACGGTGTGGCCGATAGCACTCAAATAGTCTCTCTTTGGTTTAAAATGGACACAATTTTAAGTGAAAACAACAACTGACCTACTGAAATATGACCAAACACTTTTGGATTGTCTTGATCTTTTATAAGAACGATCCATGGGTCCTTTTTTTCATGTACGAGTCAACCCCGCCTCAATCCGAGGCACGGTGTGGCCGGTACCACTCAAAGGGTCTCTCTTTTGTTTAAAATGGACACAATTTTAAGTGAAAACAACAACTGACCTACGTAAATCTGACCAAACACATTCAGATTGTGTTGATCCTTTAGGATAACGATCCACGGGTTCTTTGTGACATGTAAAAGTCATCCCCGCTTCAATATGAGGCACGGTGTGGCCGGTAGTATTCAAAGGGTCTCTCTTTGGTTTAAAATGAACACAATTTTAAGTGAAAACAACAACTGACCTATGGAAATCTGACCAAACGCATTTGGATTGTGTTGATATTTTATAATAATGATCCATGAGTCCTTTGTGACGTGTACGAGTCAACACCACCAACCCCCTGGTCCGCCCCCACCCCCTGTACACCAACCCACCCCCTGGACACCCCCACCCCTTTGGACACCCCTACCCCCTGTAAAGCCCCCCGACACCCTGGACACCAGCCCACCCCCCTATAAAGCCCCCCCCAAACACCCCCATCCCCCCAGACACCCCTACCCCCCTTGGACAGCCACCCCAAACCCTTGAACATCCCCCAACCCCCTGAATTATGAATTGAATTCTTTATATACTTAATTAACTTATGAATTATGTGTTAATGGTGTACTAGTATACTTGTTGTATGGGTATACTTGATCTAATAAGCTTATGATTTATGTGTTAATTTTTCATGGGTATACTTGCTCTAATTAGCTTATTGAGATGCTGAATTTTTTTTGCAGGTGTTCGGGTGTGCTGCTGCAGATTTTTTCGTAGTAGCAGACAAGGCATTTATCAGCGCTTTTTTAGCACTGATAAATGGAGCTTTTATCATCACTAAAGGAGTGCTAATAAAACACGCATTTATCAGTTCTCTTTTAGCACTGATAAAGGGTTGTTTTATCAGCGCTCTTTTAGTGCTGATAAATTCCACCTTTATCAGCTCCTTTTTAGCACTGATAAAGTCCACCTTTATCAGCGCTAAAAAAGTGCTGATAAAGGGTACCCCCCTTTATCAGTGCCGAGATTTATAGCACTTTTTTAGCGCTGATAAAGCCCTTTTTGAGCACTGATAAAGACTGTTTTTGTAGTAGTGGGTTTCCCTATTGGATGAACCCTATGGATTAGGATTTGTGTATCATTAAATTTCTTGAATGTTAGGGTGTATGGATTATGTATCAGGCTTGGATATTCATCCTCTCAAAGCTTTGTTTCATTTTCATGTCATTAAGGTAGGTGTTTCTATCTTCTTCCTTTCCGATTCATTCCATTTGATGCTTGGGTATTTTTAAATAATATATAAATGTGTTTTTCATTCTTATGGTGTGATTTTTTGTATTATTATAGTGTTTTAATGTTGGAAAAAATTAGTGTAAGTGGTTTTAAAAAGGGTTATTTAATTATGTTACGTAGTTATGCACATGAAGTGTTCATTAAAATTTCAATTGTTCTCTTAAAATGAAATTGTGTGTTTTGGGTAGTTTTTAACCTTGGTTATGTTATTATATCATTTTGGGATTATTAATTTTGAATTGTGTGTGTGAATTGGTGATTTTTATGGCATGAATCATACATGTGGTTTGTTGTGTTGGTTGGGAAACATGTGGTGTTCCTTTAAAAATGGTTCTGGGTAACTTCATGGATGCTTGTGGTGAACCATTGGATGTGGGAACATCTATGTGTGCTCGAGATGCACACATGGATGGGAACACAAGTGATAATGGTCTTAGATAATTTTTTCAACTTAAAAACCTAGATTTGAAAACATTCATCTCACCTCATCCTTTTCTTCTTTAAACTTTTGATGCTTTATTTGTGGATTCTTGGTTCTCAAATGACATGAAAGTGGTTTCAATATTATCTTTTAAATTATATACCATTTGGTGATTCGAAATGTGGTTGATTTCTAAATGGTATGAAATCCCGTTTGGCACCTTTATATATTTTGTATGTTTCAAATTTTCTTTGAAATAGTGTTAAAAGTGGGATTGGATTTGGAACATAAGGCATGTTTGGAATTGTTAACATGAAAGTGGTGTTTAAAGTTGTTTTGGAAATGGTTTATAACATTTTTTTTAATATATTGGAATTGATTGTGTTAAAGGCCCGGTTGGCACTTTATAATGGTTTGAAGATGAATTGTGGTTTTGAAAGAACAAATGCCCGGTTGGCATATTAGTTTGTTTTGATAAATGGTTTGAAAGATCAATTGATGTGACATACCAACTGGCAATTGTGAATGGTTTTTTATATGATTGGTACCCCTATGGAGGATTTACCCATGTGGGTTATCACATGACTGGTGTTAATTTTTGGGGTATGTAAGTATAGTGGTGGTAGGTAAGTCAAGTCAAGTGTGCGAGGGCCTCCCACTTACATAGTTTACTATTAACATGGGTTTCCTGGTCATATTTTAGAGGTTCGAGTGATGGTTTCTTGTCAACCTTGATTAGATAGATTTGAACCCCTATAATTTACAGGGCTAGGTGGGATGTTCCACTATATTGGCTAGTTTAGAGCGACCAGTTGGTTATTTACTATAGAGCTACAACATACGCTAGAAGGTGAGTCTGATTCAAGTACATCCAGGGATCTCTATAGGTATGTTTAGGAAATTCCCACAGTTACTATCTATATTTTTTTTCTTTATATTCTATTTCACCTGGATCCTTGTTTATACTACTTGTTTATTTTTAGCATATCTTGGTATTATTGTGTTTGGATTTTGGTTAGGGTTTTGGTTATAAAATGGTAATCCGTTTTGAAAATAGTGATGTGATGTGTGTTGTTTAAAAAAAAGTAAAGTTGTGTTTGTTTATTAAAATGAGAAAAACTTATTTTTATATATATGAATTTCAAACTGGTGTCTGTGGACTATTTTTGGAAAGAAAATGTATGTATTCTGTGGTGGTTTTCTACCGAGCTGTTAAAACTCACACCCTACTTGTATCATTCGGTGTTGGTATACTCGAGTTGTTTTTTAGGTTCAAGTTCTTGGTTCATGCACTCATTTTTGGAGTGGTTTAGTATTTTTGTTGGTGGTGACCAAGAGGTTATGTGGAGATCATGGTAGCGTGGTTTAGTTTTAGTTTTGTTTTCAGTTTCAATTATCTGTTTTGTTTAACATTTTTTGTATATATATTAGTTTATAAATTTATTCATGTTCAGTTCTTGTTGGTTCTTCCACTTGTTCAGTTTATTTTATTTTGATCTTAGATTATTGGGAAAAAATAGTTCCTATAGTGATTTTTTGGATGCCTGACACTAGTAGCCTTCCCATGGGGATCGAGAATGCCCTTTGGGCCATGTCTCGAACCAGGTCGGATGTCGGGTTAGATGAAATCCCAGATTGATTTGTGACAAAATGGTTTGAAAGGAGGTTCTTGTTATTTGGGGGTGTTAGGTAGATCCGAGATAATATTGTTGGGACTCGAGAGGTCGGTACGGGAAGAGCATCACAAACTCTTGCTCATTTTGATCCTCAAGTTACCAGGGGAAGTCCGAGATTTGAGTCTTTATCTTGGTTTTTGGATTGTTTTGGGTGAGGAATTAAAATGGAGATGAGCCGGTGTTATGTCTTGATCTTATATGGAGTAGTGACCCATGTGGATTCCAAGTACACAATTAAAGATCCTCTTAGTTTTTGATTATTACTTGGGGAATGTTCCACTAACAATGTCATCAGTTTATGAATGACTACTAGTTCCACACTCTGAGAGTTTGGCATGAGTTATGTCTTTCTTTGGTCTTAGTTTATGTGAGTAAGCTTTTAAAATGAAAGTTATTTTTGAAATGGAAATGATTTCTTTCAAGTGGTTTTGAAATTGGTAATAATGAGCTTTAAAATAAGGTGTTTTGGATTGAAAATTTGAAAATTCTTGGGTTTTTATGAAGAAAACAAATGTGCGACCCTTGGTACTCCTTATGAATGTTCACATATGTGTGAGTGTGTATGAAAAGTGCATGTGGGGAATTATGCATGGATGATACAAGAGGAAGTGGATAGAAACATATATGATGGTTCATAGGATTCCATCAGTGAGTTTTAGAAATTAAAGGTTGAAATGGTTATTCTAAAATGTCTTTGAATAAGAAAATGATTTTGGGAATTGAATTTTGTTTAAAAAGTGGGTATTAGTATTTAGAAATTGTCCTCAGAAGAAGGAAGTTTTAAAAATTTAAAATTGAAATGGGATCTTTGAAAAGAGGATTGTGGTTGTGTTTGTATATGTTCATATTATGAGCCTATTGTTTTTTATTGATATATTCTTTCTGATTCTATCTCAGGTTTATTTTTATTTTGGTTTTGTGATCTTTGTGTTGTTCATAATATGACACCCAGAAAAGTCCCCAAAACTTCTAGTGAATATTTCCCAGTTTCTGGTTCTTCTCGATTGTTTCCTGTCCTTCATTATGATCAAGGTCTGTTAGGGGTAGTGGAGTGGATTTAGGATGTTGATCATGTATTTAGATCATTGGTAACTCTAAAATCTATTATACTTCATGTTGTTCAGTATTTTTTTGAGGGTCTAGATTTGGATGAATGGGAGTTTGTTTTTCCATCGATGCAGTTTGGGATGATGTGGGATGTGTTTAAGCCTGTATTTTTCTGATGTTTTATACCTAAGGAGGTGAATACAATGAAAAAGGAAGAGATCATGAGTATTCACCAAGGAAAGTGGATGGTGAAGTCCTATGTTGGCCACTTCATGGAGATGGTTTCATTTTCTCTGTAGGTAGTGTCGCAGGATTTGTTCAAGGATTTTATTTTCATTAGGGATATTTGTCCAGATATCAAGGAGTGATCCCTCTCCTCCTAGGATCTTAATTTTGAGAAGTTAGTAGATGAAGTGTTTTTAGAAGACTTGGTTTCCAGAGCATAGGTAGTAGAGGATCTGGTATCACTTACTGCACATGGGGGTTGCCCATCTGGTGAGAGGTGTGTGCTAGAGGAACCTATTTCTGAAAAGAATCTTTTATTAGTTCTTGTTTCCAGTTCATCAGACCGTTCGCTTGTATTTGGGTATTCAAAGTCATACTGTGTCAATCCTCCAAAGTATTTTCATCATTGTGGTTGTTTGGTTCATCTATAGAAGTTTTGTAGGAACCATTTCCTAAAGAGGTATTGATCATAGGATGTTAGTGCATGAGTATGAGGTATTTGATACTTCAACCATCTAGGATCCATCCATGGGACCTAGAGTGAAGCTGGTGTGTGGTTAGGAATTTATGAGGGCATGTAGGGATCCTTGGACTAGCCTTGTCTTCCGTGATAGGGTGGAGACATTCAATGTTTCCTTATTTTAATTTTTATTCTATTGTAAGTTCATATTCTCATTATAAAACACTACTAAAAAAAAAACGGTCTTTATCAGCGCTCAAAACAGGCTTTATCAGTGATAAAAAAGTGCTGTAAATCTAGGTGATGATAAAGGGGGGGGGGGGGGTACCTATTATCAGCGCTAAAAATGCACTGATAAAGGTGGAATTTATCAGCCCTAAAAGAGCGCTGATAAAACAACCCTGTATCAGCGCTAAAAGAGCGCTGATAAATGCATGCTTTATCAGTGCTTCTTTAGCACTGATAAACTTATCCTTTATCAGAACTTCTTTAGCACTGATAAAAGTTAAGTTTATCAGCACTTTTTTAGCACTGATAAAAGCTCCATTTATCAGTGCTAAAAAAGCGCTGATAAATGCCCTGTCTGCTGCTACAAAAAAATCTGCAGCAGCACACCCGAACACCTTCAAAAAAAGTCATCATATCAATAAGATAATTAGAGCAAGTATACCCATTCAAAATTAACACATAAATCATAAGCTAATTATACCAAGTATACCCATACAACAAGTATACCCGTACACCATTAACACATAATTCATAAGTTAATTAAGTATATACAGAATTCAATTCAGAATTCAGGGGGTTGGGGGGATGTTCAAGGGTTTGGGGTGGCTATATAAGGGGGGGTAGGGGGTGTCCGAGGGGGATGGGGGTGTCCGAGGGGGATTTCCAAGGAGGTGGGATGGTGTCCAGGGTGTCGGGGGGGCTTTACAGGGGGTGGGGGGGGGGTGTCTAGAGGGGTGGGGGGTGTCCAGGGGGTGGGTTGGTGTCTAGGGGGGGTGGGGGGCGGTCCAGGGGGTTGGTGTGGTTGACTCGTACACATCCAAAAGGACCCATGGATCGTTTTTATAAAAGATCAACACAATCCGAATGCGTTTGGTCGGATTTCTATAGGTCAGTTGTTGTTTTCACTTAAAATTGTGTCCATTTTAAACCAAAGAGAGACCCTTTGAGTGATACCAGCCACGCTGTGCCTCATATTGAGGTTAGGATGACTCATAAACATCAAAAAGGACCCATGGATCATTCTCATAAAGTATCAACACAATCCGAATGTGTTTGGTAAGATTTCCGTAGGTCAGTTGTTGTTTTCACTTAAAATTGTGTCCATTTTAAATAAAAGAGAGACCCTTTGGGTGGTACCAGACACACCATGCCTCGGATTGAGGCGAAGTTGACTCATACACATCAAAAAGGACCCATGGATTGTTCTTATAAAATATCAAGATAATACGAATGCGTTTGTTGGATTTTCGTAGGTCAGTTGTTGTTTTCACTGAAAATTGTGTCCATTTTAAACCAAAGAGAGACTCTTTGAGTGATACCAGACACACCATGCCTCAAATTGAAGCGGGTATGACTCTTACATGTCACAAAGTACATGTGGATCATTCTCCTAAAGGATCAATACAATCTGAATGTGTTTGGTCAGATTTCTATAGGTCAGTTGTTGTTTTCACTTAAAATTGTGTACATTTTAAACAAAATAGAGACCCTTTGAGTAGTACCGGCCACAATGTGCCTCATATTGAGGAATTTTTGACTCTTACACATCACCAAGGACCCTTTTATTTTTATTATAAAATATCAAGACAATACGAATGAGTTTGGTCAGATTTTCATAGGTCAGTTGTTGTTTTCATTTAAAATTGTGTCCATTTTTAACCAAAGAGAAACCCTTTGAGTGATACCGGCCACACCCTGACTCGGATTGAGGCAGGGATGACTCATACAAGTAAAAAATGACCTTCTCATTGTTATCCTAATGGATCAACACAATCCTAATGGGTTTGGTCGGATTTCCGTAGGTCAGTTGTTGTTTTCACTTAAAATTGTGTCCATTTTAAACAAAATAGAGACCCTTTGAGTGATACCGGCCACACCGTGCCTCTGATTGAGGCGGGGTTGACTCTTACATTTCAAAGAGGACCCATGTATAGTTCTTATAAAATATAAAGACAATCCGAATGCGTTTGGTCTGATTTCCATAGGTCAGTTGTTGTTTTCACTTAAAATTGTGTCCATTTTAAACCAAAGAGAGACCCTTTGAGTGCTATCGGCCACACCGTGCCTCAGATTGAAGTGGGTATGACTCATACACGTAAAAATGGACCCTTGGAATGTTCTCCTAAAGGATCAACACAATATTAATGAGTTTGATCAGATTCTCGTAGGTCAGATGTTATTTTCACTTAAAATTGTGTCCATTTTAAAACAAAGAGATACACTTTTAGTGATACCGGCCACACCGTGCCTTATATTGAAGAGGGTATGACTCTTACATGTCAAAAAGGACCCTTTAATCATTATACTAAAGTATCAACACAATCCTAATGGGTTTGGTCAGATTTCCGTAAGTCAGTTGTTGTTTTCACTTAACATTGTGTCCATTTTAAACCAAAGAGAGACCCTTTGAGTGCTACCGGACACACCATGCCTCAGATTGAAGCGGGGATGACTCGTACACGTCCCAAGGGACACTTTTATCATTATCCTAAAGGATAAACACAATCTGAATGCGTTTGGTCAAATTTCCTTAGGTCAGTTGTTGTTTTCACTTAAAATTGTGTACATTTTAAACAAAATAGAGACCCTTTGAGTGGTACCAGCCACACCGTGCCTTGGTTTGAGGTGGGGTTAACTCTTAAATGTCACCAAGTACCCTTGTATCGTTCTTATAAAAGATCAAATAAATCCTAATGCGCTTGGTAGGATTTCCATAGGCCAGTTGTTGTTTTCACTTAAAATTGTTTACATTTTAAACAAAAGAGAGACGCTTTGAGTGATAGCGGTCACACCGTGCCTCTGATTGAGGCGGGTTTGACTCTTACATGTCACCAAGGACCCTTGAATCGTTCTTATAAAATATCAAATAAATCCGAATGCGTTTGGTTGGATTTTCATAGGTCAGTTGTTGTTTTCAATTAAAATTGTGTCCATTTTAAACAAAAGAGAGACCCTTTGAGTGATACCAGCCACACCATTCCTCATATTGAGGTAGGGTTGACTCATACACATCAAAAAGGACATATGGATCGTTATAATAAAGGATCAACACAATCCGAATGGGTTTGGTCAGATTTCCGTATGTCAGTTGTTGTTTTCACTTAAAATTGTGTCCATTTTAAACAAAATAGAGACCCTTTGAGTGATACCGGCCACACCATGCCTCATATTGAGGCAGGGTTGACTCTTACATGTCACCAAGGACCCTTGGATCGTTCTACTAAAGGATCAAGGCAATCTAAATGCGTTTTTTCAGATTTTCATAGGTCAGTTTTTGTTTTCAATTAAAATTGTGTCCATTTTAAACCAAAGAGAGATCCTTTGAGTGTTACCGGCCACACCATGCCATAGATGAAGCAGGGATGACTCTTACACGTCACAAAGGACCCTTATATAGTTCTCCTAAAGTATAAAAACAATCCTAATGGGTTTAGTCAGATTTCCATAGGTCAGTTGTTGTATTCACTTAAAATTGTGTCCATTTTAAACCAAAGAGAGACCCTTTGAGTGCTACTGGCCACACCATTCCTCAGATTGAAGAAGAGATGAATCGGACACATCAAAAAGGACCCTTGGATTGTTCTCCTAAAGGATCAATACAATCCGAATGCGTTTGGCCAAATTTCCATAGGTCAGTTGTTGTTTTCACTTAAAATTGTGTACATTTTAAACAAAATAGAGACCCTTTCAGTGGTACCGGCCACATTGTGCCTCATATTGAGGTGTTGTTGACTCATACACATCACCAAGGACCCTTGTATCGTTATTATAAAAGATCAAGGCAATCCAAATGCGTTTGGTCAGATTTACATAGGTCAGTTGTTGTTTTCACTTAAAATTGTTTACATTTTAAACAAAAGAGAGACCCTTTGATTGATAGCGGTCACACCGTGCATCGGATTGAGTCGGGGTTGACTTTTAAACGTCACCAAGTACCCTTGGATCGTTCTTATAAAATATCAAGGCAATCAAAATGTGTTTGGTTGGATTATCATAGGTTAGTTGTTGTTTTCAATTAAAATTGTGTCCATTTTAAACAAAAGAGAGACCCTTTCAGTGGTACCGGCCACACCATGACTCAGATTGAAGTGGGGTTAACTCGTACACGTCAAAAATGACCCATGGATATTTCTACTAAAGGATAAATACAATCTGAATGGGTTTGGTCTGATTTTCATCGGTCAGTTGTTGTTTTCACTTAAAATTGTGTCCATTTTAAACAAAATAGAGACCCTTTGAGTGATATTATCCACACTGTGACTTGTATTGAGGAAATGTTGACTCGTACACATCACCAAGGACCCTTGGATAGTTATACTAAAGGATAAAGGCAATCCTAATGCGTTTGGTTGGATTATCATAGGTCAGTTGTTGTTTTCAATTAAAATTGTGTCCATTTTAAACCAAAGAGAGACCCTTTGAGTGCTACCGGCCACACCGTGACTCATATTGAAACAGGGATGACTCTTACATGTCACAAACGACCCTTGGATAGTTCTCCTAAAGGATCAACACAATCTTAATGGGTTTGGTCGGATTTCCGTAGGTCAGTTGTTGTTTTCACTTAAAATTGTGTCCATTTTAAACTAAAGAGAGACCCTTTGAGTGCTACCGGCCAAACCGTGCCTCAGATTGAAGAGGGGATGAATTTTACACGTCACAAAGTACCCTTATATCATTATTATAAAATATCAACACAATATGAATGCGTTTGGTCGAATTTCTGTAGGTCAGTTGTTGTTTTCACTTAAAATTGTGTACATTTTAAACAAAATAGAGACCCTTTGAGTGGTACTGGCCACACCGTGCCTCGGATTGAGGCGGGGTTGACTCATACATATCAAAAATGACGCGTGTATCATTATACTAAAGGATAAATACAATTCTAATGTGTTTGGTCAGATTTCCATAGCTCAGTTGTTGTTTTCACTTGAAATTGTTTACATTTTAAACAAAATTGAGACCCTTTGAGTGGTACCGGCCACACCGTGCCTCAGATTGAGGCGGGGTTGACTCTTACACATCACCAAGGACCCTTGGATCATTCTCTTAAAGTATCAACATAATCCGAATGCGTTTGGTCAGATTTCCATAGGTTATTTTTTGTTTTCACTTAAAATTTTGCCATTTTAAACAAAATTGAGACCCTTTGAGTGGTTCGGCATTATTGCATGTTGCTGGTGCATATCATCTGTTAAAATGGGAAAAAAACTCATTGGAGATAGGATGTTTTATTTAATAACAATTATAATTTTCCTACAAACATTTACATACAACAATGTTTCATCTTTTTATCCCCTTAACCCCTCTCAAAAATGACCACCAATTGTATATGTCCCCAAGTCAGATCTTCATTGTATTTGTGTACAATCTGCCATCAAGTATGTGGCCCACTCATTTCTGAACACATCTATATCGTCTTGTGAGTATGAGGCTTTTCAGCCGTCAGAGTAGTACTGTAAAATATAAAAAAAATAATTAATAATTAAATTTAATGAACTAGTAGTTGTTTTTGAAAATACCTCTTTAGGGATGCTATTTTGTTGATGAAAAATGATATCTTTCATAAATTTACAAACATAATAACCACAATCATTATTGTTTGTTTGTTTTGGACACTGAAAAAAAATTGATCATTAGGAGAATAAGTAACTTGTGTTGAGATGTGTTTGGATAGTGAAATTTTCTTATATATACCCTGATATTTGTCCAGACATAGTACTTTCTCACCTCCTTATGCTTATCCCCCATCCTCATTCCTTTTTTATACGATAATGATACACCGCCCTATCATAACAGAATCCTTAGTAAAAGATAATATAAATTATATTACTTGATGTTTAGACCTAAAACATAAGATGTAGTGTCTTAAAGATTCAAAAACTCTATCATGTGTGGTCAGTTTGATGGATATCCTTGCTTTGAATCCAAAAAATAAATATTTGGAGTATCCAAGTTCACCGCAATTAGCAACCAATGTTTCCTAAAAACACAAAAAGGAATAAGTAATAAAATAAGAGAAAATATAATTGATATGCTTTAATCGTAGAGTTTTACCCCTGCATGGTTGGTATTAGGAAGAGTCTGTCATCTGTAATCTTACTTTCAAATGTTTTCAGCAAGCTGTTCACTATCACATCCCTTTTTGATGGCTCTAATTTTGTTAGGTGTGTTGATGTGGTATGAGGACTAACGAGTCCAAATCTTGGCTCATGGGAAAATTCCTTCAACTGTTTTTCATAAATGCATTTATCAATAATATAAAATGCATTTAGTCATAATTTTCACATTAGATCAGCTTTTAGAAAATCAATTCATGGAAACATAACTCATATATACATTTACAACTGTGACTCATAGCCAACCATTTTCAAGGATCTCATTTACATTTTTAGTAGCAATGAAATCTTGACTTTCCTCTCCGTATATCTTCTCTTCGAAAACCACTATATGACTATTACCATATTTTAGCTTCGTATCCACATGAGTCTTCAATGATAGTAAATGTGGATAGAGAACTGGTGGTGTTATTGTGATTTTAGTAGCTCCTTGGGATCGGTTGGTCAATCCTTTAGATGGTTTTGTGCCGATGTTTGTCACCCTTCCCTTTCTCTGTCTATAACAACAATCATTGGTTCAGACCCTTTTTTAATTAATTGTTAAAGGTTTATCATGAAAAAAAAGGAAATAAATACCTCTTTGTCTGCATGTACTCATACAAGTTGTGACGGCCATGCAATGAATGTCCCAATAGCCTTTTCGACCATATGAATATCATCGTCAACAAGTGGAATAGGTAGCTCTGCATTTGGCTCATGAGCTACAGTAATCATCACTTTCAGATGTTCTTTTGGAAGTGGTCTATTATGCAGCGTGGCATCTGAGATATTGAACACTTTATCCCTCGCTACAAGGTGATATGTGGGTGTTGATAGATATAAATCACAATCATTATCACCCTGTAGAAGATCAGTACAGAAAAATTATCAGTGTTTTTCTGATTCACATTTCATGGGAACAATTATTAGAATATTGATTACCACGGCTAAGATAGTTCTTTGAGGGGAATGACTCGCCTCAAAGCTGGTGGGGGTGGGGCGGGATGTTCACGCACTGGTTGTTCCTGACTTGTGTCTTCCCTTTGATTCCCACCCATAAAAGTTGCTATCAATTCTCCCTGCCATTGCAATCGTTCTTCAAGGGTTGCTATTTTTTCCCTCATTTGTTCCAATTTTTCATATGTATCATCCATTTTTTTTCTTATCAAAATATACTTGGGGTGTCACCCCAAACCCCACACCTCTAACAAGACCATATTTTTCTGGCTGCTTCAAAGCTATCGACAATAGGTCTGTATCTGCTACAGGAGTAGCTGATTCCTGTGACTGTCGGATATAGGAACATAACTAATTATTTTTATGTAATATCAATTTAAGACAAATATTTTTATCGTCATGTCATACTTACACATATTTCCCACACTTTTTATATGTTCTCATCTACTAACCTCCCTTCCTTATTCACACATGCCTCCTTCCATAGCACATGATGTGGGATGGAAGTGTATTTGGTTTTAGACTCATCAATCTACATATAAACCTAGAAAGATAATTATGATGTTGTTTATTGGCACCTAAGAATATTACTGTAAATTTAAAATATGTACAATTTTATTTTCTAATGAAGCGTACCCCATCCTTGCTTTACGATAGGGGTATGCTGGTTTTGATGCACGTTCCTTATTTTTAGTACAAATTTTCTGTTTCATAAATGAAATATTGACAATCAAAGTGATGAATAAAAGTATTCTCAAACAACGTATTATCACCCACAATGTACCTGAAACTTCTCATCCCCACGGCGGACAATAAATGCATACCATGCTTCTTGGGATATCAGGTGAGCGTAGACAATGGGTGGGTGTGGGTTTATTTTACCTTTGGAATCTTTTAGGTGACATCTTGTTAAAATAGTGCGAAAACCTCGATGAATCCTTCCTGCAAGCCTTAGTACATAATCCTTGTGTGAATCGTCTACTATAAATGTACTCTGCAAGAGATTGAGAAGAGTAAGAAATTGTTTCATTATTTTATTTTCTAGTAAATTAAAGAAATAAATTCATAATGTTTCCACAATTTCTTCCTAGATCACAGCCTTTATCCCGAACACAACATGATTCCATGAATCTATGTCAATCGGCATGCGTTGCCGAGTGAAAAATCCAATGTAGCTGCTAAACATAGGCTTGTTGGGATTCACATGTTGGCCTCGTGCATTCCATCCAACTTCAAATTTGATGCCTTTGCTTTTCTCCTTAAGAAATTTGGCTAACACCGTCAAACTACGATGCACCTGTGTTTTCTGTGATGTCGGTCCTTCATTCCCGACCATTTTATCAATACCAACATCATCTATATGTTCATCTGAAATGGTATCAACGACATGTGCTAATGGTTGTTGGACCTCAACACTAGAAGCAGCAGGAGCCACAACAGCAAGAGCAGCAGCAGCCACATCAGGAGCAGCAGGAGCAACAGGAGCCACAACAGGAGCAACAGGAGCCGTAGCAGGAGCAGCAGCAGGAGCAGTAGTAGCTGTAGGAACAGCAGCAGCCGCAGCAGCAGCAGCTTGAGAGACTTGTTCAGCCTCAAGGTTAAAAGCACCAGAATGTGTAGAAGTCATTATCTGCAAAATTGGTTGAACAGTTAATTTAAATTACATAAATTAAATAACGATAAGATAATAACATGAGATAAAAAGATCTATATTAAAAACAAAATATAGCATGTTTATTGAACTATCTTTCTTTTTTTCAAAGGTTGAAGGGATTTGACACCTCTATCTATTATCCAAATCCCTTCATTGTGGTATCCTCTAACATACAAAACATCATCTACATTGGGACCACTCCGAAATGATTGCAACGTACCACTGAAAGGATCATCCTCAACGGAATTTTCATTGGACCCTTCAGTAGTTTTGGACGATAAAAGAACAATAGACCACTTTCGGTTTGTGGGATCTGGAACATAAAAAACTTGTACCTCTTGTGATTCCATTATAAACTATTCGCCTTTGTACCCTTCTTTACTAAAATCAATTTTCACAAATCCCCATTCATATATTTTAACACCACTGTTGTTATCAACCCATTTTCATTGAAAAATCGTCAATTGGAATGTCTTATAATACAACTCCCATATTAGTTTGATAATGCCAAAGTATGACATATTTGCATAAATTGGATTTCTGTCCTTATTATCAGAAACACGCATCGGTTCAGCCACTAGTGTAACTCCACTATTTTTCATGGTACTATCTTTATCAAGTTTATCTATATAGAATGTATAACCATTAATTACATAACCACTGTAAGATAATACATACACACTTGGTCCAATGGATAGCCATCGAAGTCGTTCTGAAATTGAATTCGGGTTTTCATCCAACTCCTTAAAAATATGGTCCTGAAACCATCCTATGAACTGGTGATTATGTGTATTTGATAACCATTTTTCCGCCCTTGATGGATTCAACTGCCTAATAATTTCTTCGTGAGTTTCAATATATGGAGCAACCT
This sequence comes from Viscum album, assembly GCA_963277665.1. Classification (NCBI taxonomy): domain Eukaryota; kingdom Viridiplantae; phylum Streptophyta; class Magnoliopsida; order Santalales; family Viscaceae; genus Viscum; species Viscum album. Next base: position 478,307,956 of record OY728156.1, read on the forward strand.
CCCAACTATTATGCAAAACATAAAGATGGGCCTGCTTCCGATCTATAATATAGATTGTCACAACTTCTCTTCCAGAAATTCCCTCACCCTCAATGCTTCCAGTGTGACGAGATTTCAGGAGACCAATGATTTCCACATCAGATAGGTATTCGGTACCAAATTCAATGGCTTCCTCAACAATATATCGATCCACTATACAACCCTCTGACTGACTTTAATTTTTGACATACCCTTTCAAAATCTTCATATACCGTTCAATAGGATACATCCATCTATAGTGCACATGACCACAATGTCGAATCTCTCTCACCAAGTGAATCATCAAATGAACCATCATATCAAAGAATGTTGGCGGGAAGAACATTTCTAATTCACATAATATGATGCCAATTTCTTTTTTCCATAGCTGGCAATTTCTCCGGGTCTAAAACTTTGCTACATATAGCTTTGAAAAAGAAACAAAGTTTGGTTAACGTATGACGAACATTCTTGGGAAAAATTCAACGTAAAGCTATAGGAATTAGATCTTTCATCAAAACATGGAAATCATGTGATTTCAAACCATTTAACTTCAAATCATTCATTGACACAATTTTCTTGATATTTGATGAATAACCCTCTGGAACCTTTACATCATTGAACAAGTTTCAAAACTGATATCTCTCCTCCCTAGAAAGAGTATAAGCAGCTGGAGGAAGAAACATTCGATTTTCACCCTTCACGGGAGCCAACTCTTCTCGTATTCCTATGTCAACCATGTCCAGCCTTGCCTTAATTCCATATTTTGTTTTGCCAGGGGAATTTAGCAACGTTCCGATAACACCGTCACATACATTTTTGTCCACATGCATCACATCAAGAAAATGTATGACGTACAAACAATTCCAGTATGGTAATTCAAAAAAAAACTGGTCTCTTTTTCCAACTAATTTTTGTAAGGTTTTTCAAAAATGGTTTACCAAAAACAGTGTTCAGATCTTTTAATTTCTCAAACAGCTGATCACCTGTTAGTGGAGACGGTGCTGCGTGTTGTTCTAAACATCCATTGAATGATGTCATCCAAGATTGGTACTTATGACAACGAAGTAGAAATCTACGATGTCCTAGAAACACATATTTCGATGAATTCTTCAACCTAATTAATTCTGTATCTTCTTCGCACACAGGAAACCCTTGAGTTCCTTTAATGATATAGCCTGAAAAATTTCCATAAGCAGGGAAATCATTTATTGTCCCATACAACATCGCTCTCAACGTGAAGTATTCACTTTTATAAGCATCATACAACATAACACATGAATCCCACAATAACTTCAAATCCTCGATCAAAGGAGCAAGATAAACATCAATATCATTACCTGGTTTTTTTGGTCCTGATATAAGCATAGATAACATGATGAATTTCCACTTCATGCATAACCAGGGTGGCAAGTTATAATTTACTAACATAACAGGCCATGTACTATGAGTGCTGGTTTGAAAACCAAAAGGATTCACTCCATCTGTAGATAACGCAAGACGAAGGTTTCTCAGCACTTTTCCAAACTTAGGATACTCATGATCAATTTTCTTTCATTGAGGAGAGTCAACCAGATGATGTAATTTCCCAGCTTTATTTCTTTTATCTACATGCCACGAAAATTGTCTTGCAGTTTCTTCACTTCCATATAGACGCCTAAACCTTAGAATGATTGGAAAGTACCATAAAACTTTCGTAGGATTATATTTATCTTTCTTGTATCGAGAAGCACCACACTTTGGGCATTCAGTAAGTGATTTGTTCTCCTTGCAAACCAATATACAGTCTTTCGGGCAGGCATTTATTCTTTTAGAAATCATACCTATCGAGCGTAGCATTCGTCTAGCTTCATATGTCCGGTTTGGGAGCTCATTATATTCCGGGAGCATGTCATTCAAGAGAGAAAGTAGTTCCGTAAAACTGACATCACTCCATCCGTTTCCTGCTTTCAATTTATACAACTTCAGTACAACTGACAATGTTGTATACTTAGTGCAGCCAGCATACAATGGCATATTTGCACAACTCTTTAACTTCTCAAACAATTTTGGGCAATCACGGAGTTCATCTTAAATTGTCTTTGTCATTTCCTCAATAATATCTTCATCATCATTGAAATATGTAATCACATCCTCCATACAGTCTTCTTCATTATCCATATTTGTATTCTTATCTGATGATCTATAAAACACAGTTTTATCCCATCCAGTAGCTACATTCTCTTTTTCTCCGTGTTTATTCTAACATTTATAACTCCGATCTATTCCATGACATATCAAATGTTCTTCCAACTCCTCTTGAGTAAGTAGTCTAGAATAACAAAAACGTAAACATGGACAAAGTATTTGAGAAAGATCCTTTGCGTGATCCTTTGCAAACTTGATGAACTCTTTCACTCCGTTCTCGTACTCTATTGTCAAACGATTAGCATCCAACCAATCTTTATTCATCTTAATCCTATTTGAATCTCAAATATTAGTATTTATGGTTCACGTACACAAAACAAGACTTCCAAATACAGTATAAGAGAACTAATTCCTTATAAAAATAGAGATTAATAGAGCCTAACCATTAGTATTTATTCATCTTAATTAAATATAATTACTTTAGATTCATTATACTTTCCTCAAATCACTCCAGACCAAACACAAGAATAATCAAGAATGATACATCTACCACTCCTAGGTATCTACCCTATATTCAATATCATCATACCTAAATACCCATATATCCACACATACACATGTCACAAACACATAAATAACCATATCCACATCAGAACCAAAGTACCAATATGGATTTCAATCAGGTTACTTGACTCAAGTGGTGGTGTGTAAGAAATAATAAGAAAATATAATAAGTATATAGTCACACATAAATCTCAAACTGCTGTTAATAATCCAATAAACCAAAGGTATCATTCCATCTATCAGAATACTCTGAAAGAGCCCATATGCGACAGTAGTCCCAGGTGGTGAAGGTTCCTGAGGAGGAAGGGGCGAACATGCACCTATCGGGGTTCGAGGTCAGGTCACTGATGTTGAAGGTGGATTAATACTTCTACAAGGGTTCATTCCATATTTCACAAACCATGTCCTGTTACCCTAGGATGTTAACCCACTGCTGGTAGAAGTGAAACTGTTCCTGATGATCATGCCAAGAAGAAATGGAAACCAAGAGGGGAGAGTGAATCAAAATACCTCAAGCAAGATGAAAAAACATGGTATTTCAGAATAGGTTAGTGGCTTTCATGTTGGCTAGAAACCTATCCAATAGACTCCAAAAGTGGTGATGGCCCCTGCAGCTGTTGCACCAGGTGAAACTGTCACCTGAGAATCTAAGATCAATGAGGCCCTTCCCAGCCATGAACTGAACAAACTCCATGATGGTCTTCCTCTGGAATGGGATTCTACCTTTCTTTTCCTTTGGGTTGGAAATGACATTAAAGTCACCCATAACAAACAATGGATGGTGGCCGGTATCGAAGGTATTTTTTTCACTCCATAAAGATTCCCTTTGAAGAGGGTCATAGCTTCCAAAAACAAAAGTCATAAGGAGGGAGGTGTCACCGTTGGACACCTTGGTAGTGATGAATTGATTACAATCTTGAACAGTCTCAACAACATATTTATTGTGCCAAAATACCCATTTGTGTCTGTTGGAGGGGTCAGAGTGTATAAATCCATGCAACTTATTCTTCCAGGAGAATACTATGATTATTATAGGGTTTTTTGTGTTATTTGACAAAAACAACAATGACATTATGCTTTTTGATTTCTATAGTGAGGAAGTCCGATTTAACATGGGCACTAAGACCATGAAAATTACATATGAAAATAATAATGATGGGTAGGACAGGGCTCTGGAATTGTATCTAGATCTAGTAGACTTATTGAAGTGGGAGGATTATATCTCATTGAGGTCCCTTGATTTTGAACATGTTCATAATCCCTTCTGGTTTGTAAGCTTAATATGAGTGGGATATGAGGATCCAAAGGGGCCGGGGAAGGATGGGTAATGAAACTTGGGGGCTGGTGAAGGACTTATCTCTGGATCAATAAGTATTTGGAGCTGGATGACAGGCTCAAAGCCAAGGGAGACAGAACAAACACTGCTAGGAAGGGGCCTGACCACTACAGAGAAGCAGTCAGTAACCTCAGTGAGGGAGAAGGACAGAGATGGAGGTAGGGGTGCAAGGATAGAAATCTTGGTGGTCTGGGCATCATGCCATACAAGTGCACTACTATACAAAGTCACTTATATAGCATGAAGTAAAGAAGGGGGGAACCCCTCGAAGAAAATAGGGTTCAAGCATTGGATGACCTAGAAATGCATCAAAACCGGGTGGTGTTGTCCTTAAAGAAAAAGGTTATCCTTCATTCCTTAATTTAAGGTAACATGGTGTTGGATCTAAGGGAATCAATGATACCTAGGAGGAATCTAGTGAAAATGGAATCCAAGTGTGATGGACCTTAAATTTTTCATAAACTTCACTCTGATAGTGTAAACTCATTGATCGCCATTAATGACGAGCATATCAATATTTCCACCAATACTAGGTTTCTCAAGAGATATTTTACATGAATAAACCATCCCTTTTAAAGAAAATCAACCCATGTCAAACATTCCCCAAATATTCCACATTTTGATTTATAGTAAAAAACTATACTAATAGAAAATCCTAGAATAATGGAGTAATGATAAAAGAAAAAATAAATATGTCATAGCCACATATGTTCAAATAGAATGTGAAATTATAAAAAATACCCCATAAAACACCACTAAATTCAAATTTCAAACAAAAATATGCTGTTGAATCATTCCTCAAATCACGATGATACTCGTGCCTTGATACCTGAACCATGATGCGCCTGATCAACATCATCATCAACAACTTCACTAACAAGATAACAAACTATAATTCATCACCTTAGGAACCTCATCACCCATTTCCAACCCAAGATAACCTAATAATATAATTAAATCAAAGCATATATATTCTATAATTCAAACCAAACCTTCTCATAAAGGTGATTATTGGAAGAATTTATCTAACATATCCATCCATACCACCATCAAATTGAATGGTTTCTAGGATCTAGAATAAAAAAATACCAAATAACCTAAAAACCCACCATAGTCATTAGAAAAAAGGAGATACCTTATGAGTAATAGAAATATATTGGATGATCTCCCCCAAAAACCCCATCACAATATGTAGGAAGAACACTCATGAATCTAATATGAAGCATAATCATCACCACTAGAGGAAATGAAACCTAGGGATGAAATAATTCAACACAAAATCCACTAGAACAACATTGATGGGAAAGCCTCACATCCCAAAACTCCAATTAACAATGTTTTAATATTGTGATATGATTTATAGAATAATAGTTATAGAACCATTAGAATAAAATATTAAAAAATGATTTGGAAAACATTCCTTAAAGGGAGGTCCAACAAACCGCATCTCGAGGGCGTTGCGGGCGGCAGAGGTCTGGTAAACCGAAGCTCGAGGGCGAAAGAGGTCCGGCAACGCGAACTCAGTGGGCGTCAGAGGTTTGACAATGAGAATAGATGGTGGTGGAGGTCTGGAAATTCAAACTCAGTAGGCGGCGGAGTTCCAGCAAACCGAAGCTCGAGGGCGGCGGAGGTCTGGCAATGAGAACTCAGCGGGAGGCAGAGGTCCAGCAACGAGAAGCGAGGGCGGTGGATGTCCGGAACCGCGAACTAAGTGGGAGGCAGAGGGGAGTCACAGGGTTTCAGTACTATGAGAGCTTTAGGTCACGATAAAACGAGGGCACTGTACGATCGACTTTAAAAAAAATGGACTAAGGTTTTATTAGTGCTAACAAAGCGCTGATAAAGGTATCCTTTATGAGCACTTTTTTAGCACTGATAATGGTACTCTTTATCAGTGCTAAAAAAGCACTGATAAATCCTTCATTTATCAGCGCAAATTTTTTAGCACTGATACATGGATTCTTTATTAGTTCTTTTCTAGCACTGATAAAGGGTTGTTTTATCAGCGTTTGTTTAGCGCTGATAAAGGTTACCCTGTATCAGCGCTAAAATTTTAGCTTTGATAAAGGGATTCTTTATCAGTGCTTTTCTAGCGCTGATAAAGGGTCGTTTTATCAACGCTTGTTTAGCGCTGATAAAGGTTACCCTGTATCAGCACTAAAATTTTAGCGTTGATAAAGGGATTCTTTATTAGCGCTTTTCTAGCACTGATAGAGGGCCTCTTTATGAGCGCTACAAAAGCACTGATAAATAATCCCTGTATCAGCGATGATAAAGGGTTGCTTTATCAGTGGTTTTTCTTAGCACTAATATAAGGGGGCGCTTCCCTTTCCCGTTTTTGTAGTAGTGAAAGTTTGATGGATTTGTTTTAGAGTAGTTTGAGTTGTTGTGTTTATTTGAATATGGCTCTTTGAATCGTTTTTCTTCTTTGATTGTTCTTATCCCTTGTATGAGTTTGTCTTGGTTTTAACTATGTTTGTTTGGAGATACTTTAATTTTTTTTGAATTGATGGATTTTGGTTCTGGTTCACTGTTTACTTTGAGTTCCTTCCATGGGATTCCCCTAATGTTGGCGGTTTGGTTTGTGTAGGAATTTTTAGTTCCGGTGGTGTTGTTGTTCAGCCTGTGCAAGAAGGTTGGGTTAGTTGGGTTTGGATTTCCCAATTGTAGTGGGAATGTTTCTTAGTTGGTATAGAAGAGTTTTTTTATTTCCTGTTTAATTCCTGGTGGTGTTTTGAGTTTTAAAGTTTCTGTGCTAGTTGAGTTCTTGTGGTGGGGAAAGCCCTCTTGTGTTCTCCCCTCATTCTTGTGTTTTGGTTTTGTTCTTGATCAATCAGGTGTGACTTGTGGAGTGAAAGGTCACACCAAGGTTCATGGTTTCTTTCAGATTTGATCAATAATGGATTAAAGTTTTGGTTATCTTTCAGCTAGGTGAATTTTTTGGGTGGGAAAAGGGTCTGTAGTGGGGAGAATTGTCACACCCCATCCTTGTATATTCCCTTATTTTATTATTTTCTTGGCCTTGAATATTTTTGGTTGAGTTTTGGGTTGAGACCTAGTTTAAATTTTTGAATTTTGGAAGTTCGGGGTGAGTTTTTGGATCGTGAACGGTTTGGGAAACTATATGCCATTGCCCAGGTAACTATGTGGCTAGTGTTGGGTGTCTAGTAGTGAGACACATGGGTTGTGCATGGTTTGGGAAACTGTGTGGAAACTGTGCAGTTTAGTTCTAGAATTGGACAAAGGCATTCATCATGGTTAGTGCATGGTTTGTTAACCATGTGACCAGTCGATGTGGGGTTCTCATCTTATCTAGTAAAGGGTACACATTTATATCATTGTTTACCAAACAGTGCGTCCAAACCATGTGAGATTCCCAAAATTTTAAAATCTTGAAATTCCAAGTTTTCACCTCTGTTTTTTAACCCTAAATTGATTTTTTCTCCCCTCCACCAACCTAGGCGCACTAGGGGGTCCTCCAAGCCTCCTCTCCCTCTCCCTCCTTCCATTTTTGGAAGCCCCTTGAAGGTTCCAAGGTAAGATTCCTTTGGTTTTTGGTCAATTTATCCTTCTCTTTTCCCTTCTCTCTTGATATCTTGGTCTCTCTTAGTGGGGTTTACCTCTTGGATGAACCCTATGGGTTAGGGTTTGTGTATGATTCGATTTCATGAATTTTAGGGTGTGTGGATCGTGTCTTGAGCTTGGATCATCCTCCTCCTAATATTTCATTGTGTTCACACATCATTGAGGTAGGTGTTTTCATTAGTTTCCATTATTATTCATTCCATTTGATGCTTGGGTATTTTTAAATAATATATAAATATGTTTCTCATTCTTGTGGTGTGATTTTTTGGCTTAGTATGGTTTTTATGTCATAAAATATTAGTGGAAGTGGTTTTAAAAGGGGTTATTTAATTATGTTACATAGTTAAACACACAAGGTGTTCGTTAAAATTTCAATTGTTCTTTTCAAATTAAAATGTTTTTTTGGATAGTGTTTAACCTTGGTTATGTTATGATATCATTATGGGATTACAAATTTGGAAGTGTGTGTTTTAATTGTTGATTTTTATGTCATGACTCATACATGTGGTTTGTTGTGTTGGTTGGGAAACATGTGGTGTTCCTTTAAAAATGGTTTTGGGTAACTTCATGGATGCTTATTGTGAACCATTGGATGTGGACACATCTATGACCTGTTTGGTGCTGTGAAAAGTGGTTGGTTTATAAATGGTATGAAATCCTATCTGTCACCTTTATATATTTTTTATATTTCAACTTTGCTTTGAAATGGTGTTGATAGTGGGATATGATTTGAAATATAAGGCCTGTTTGGCATTCTTAACATGAAAGTGGTGTTTAACTTTTTTTTTTGTAAATGGTTTGAATTTTTTTTGTAATATATTGGAATTGATTGTGTTGAAGGCCTGGTTGGCACTTTATAATGTTTTTAAGATTAATTGTGGTTTTGAAATAAAAAATTCATGGTTGGCATCTTAGTTTTTTTTCTAGAAATGGTCTGAAATATCATGTGATGTGAAGGCCCAGTTGGCACTTGTGAATGGTTTGTTATACAATGGGAAATTCTATGGAGGATTTACTTATGTGGCTTATCGTGTGAGTGGTGTCAGTGTTTGGGGTAGACAAGTGTGGTGGCGATAGGTAAGGTGAGTCATGCATGTGAGAGACTCCTACTTACATAGTGTACTATTACCATGGGGTTCCTGTGCATATTTTAGAGGGTTGAGTGATGGTTTCTTATCGACCCCGATTAGACAGGTTGAAACCCCTAAAATTTACAGGGCTAGGTGGGATGTTCCATTGGATTGGCTAGTTTAGAGTGGCCAGTTGGTTACTGAATATGGAGCTGCACCATATTCCATAAGGTGAGTCTGATTCACGTACATATAGGGATCACTCTAGGGATGTTTAGGAAACACCCATGGTTACTATATGTATTTTTTTTGTTTATATTTTTTTGCACCTAGCTCATTTTTATACTACTTGTTTATTTTTGAAATATCTTGGTATTGTTATATTTGGATTTTGGTATGGGTTTTGGTTATAAAATGGTAATTCATTTTGAAAATAGTGATATGGTGTGTTTTTTTTGGAAAGAGGAAAGCCATGTTTGTTAATTACAATGAGAAAAACTTATTTTTATATATATGTATTTCAAACTAGTTTTGGTGGAATGTTTTGGGAAAGAAAATGTGTGGATTATATGGTGGTTACCTACTAATCTGTTAAATCTCAAACCCTAATTGAACCATTCAGTGTCAGTAGACCTGATTTATTTTGCAGGTTCAAGTTCTTGGTTTGTGCGCTTGTTGTTGGAGTTGTTTGATCTTGTGGTTGGTGGTGACCAAGAGGTCACATGGAGATCATAGTAACGTGGTTCAATTTTTGTTTTTTTAGTTTTAGTTCCCTATTTTTTTTCATTTGTTGTATCTAGATTAGTTTATAAATTTATTGATGTTCATTTCATGTTGGTTTTTCTACTTTTTCAGTTTATTTTATTTTGATCCTGGTTTATTGAGAAAAAATAGTTCCTATAGTGATTTATTTGATCCCTTAAACTAGTTTCCAGCCTATGGGGATTGGGAATTCCCTTTGGACCATGTCTTAAATCATTTTGGATGTCGGGTTGGATGACATCTCAGCTTGGTTTGTGACATATATAATTTCAGGTCCACTCATCACATCATAATATTTATATAATCATGCATTCCACAGAGAACGTATTACAATCACTATTAGGAATTAACCCATGGAAAGGAATGGGTTTAATAAATATTCAATCAATAATGATTTTATGAATAAACTTGGTGTTCCCAAATGAAAAAGGTAAAAACATATTTGGTATATAAATCATCACTCTTGATAAAATAAGAAACAACTCAAGAGGAATCAAGATGTGTTTTTGGAAAGAATATTTCTTTTGGAAAATATTTATAATTGTCATAAAATCAAGTTTGGAAACATTTAAATCTCTAAAAATAAAAGTAAATAATAATTAAATGATATTTAAGGAACATTATAGGAGTATTCACTCAAAATATGTCATGAAGGAGGAATAACCCAAAGAAAATGAGTTGGGGTTGAGAATCCCCTTTCCTTATGCCCGAATGCATTATGTACTTTTAGTTAATATCATGGATAATCAAATTAGATTCATTAATTACTAAATTTATAACCTCGTATACATGTATTTTATTTATTATAATTTCAATAAGTTTGTTTATGTCCATTTCTATGAGTAATAGAGTTCAATTTCATCGTTCTAGGTGCGTTAGTATATTTTTGTTTTCATGATCGGTTCACTTGTATATAATTATGTAAGTTCTTTCAAAATAAGAATAATTCTACAAAATTGAAATAAAGTGTTATTAATACACCTCTATAAGTATAAATAGTCCCATATATCATTTTTTTTGGTATCAGGATGATTCATTTGATAAAATTTTAATGATAAATGTATAGTTTATTTTTGTGTTTTTTCCAACCATCCCAAACTAGTTTTATTATATTTAATATCATGTTTATAAATTAGCTATAGAACATGAAACAAGTGATATTATACATATTAAAATATTATTTAACCATAATAATGGTTTTATTACTTGCCTTTAAGGCACTAATAGAGAATGAAAACTCATCATCCACAAAGGTGATGAGTCGACATATCACAGATAATGTTTTCATTTTTAGAATAAAAGAATAATAGAATATATTTAATGATGTATATTCTATTAAAAAATAAAATTAAAGGATATATATGATAATGGACTTATCATGACACTTTGGATAGGTGAGGTGAGGATATGATAAGAAAAGAAAAGAAATTAAAAGATAAGGATAATGTAATTTACCTCTTGAATTTTGTCTCCTTGAGATCCTCCTAAAGGCACTTGGGTTTGGTAATTTGTTGAAACCAAAAGCTCTTGGACATGGAGAATAGGCTTGGGAAGGTAATTGGGAAGAATATTGACAATGTATAAGGCTTATAAGGTGTGATAACTAGGGGTATAATTTTTAGGGAGAGGAGAGGGGCGTTTTTGATTATTTTATTCATTTTTTTATTAATTTGGCTCAAGACATCCAATAGTATTGATTTCTATGACTAAATATAGTAAATGGTTCTATATAGTTCAAACCAATAAGTGATTATAAAATAATAATTTATTCAAAAAATACCAATTTTAATATTATAATCGATTTTATGATCCTTTTAAAAATTAATTAAAGCCTTATAAAATTATATTATAATTATAATACAAAAAAATATTAATTTATGAATATATTTTATGAAAAGAAATTTTCTTTTAAATCATAATATCAATTATAAACTTGTAAATAAACATTTACATTTTTTAAAAATACAAACACTTAATTTATCATTTTTAAAACATTTATTTACTTATACCATGATATAATTATACAATATTTTAATTTATAAAAATACCTAAATTTTATTTATACTTTCATAGGTGAGGTTACTATTCTGACGACTAGATTACTAATCCTATCGGTCTAACTACTATTCTAGTGGTAAAGTTACTATTTCAATGGTATAGGTTCCATAATTCTTATAAATACTTCTTATTTCATTAATTATTCATTCACTTCTATTTAATCTCAAGGTTATATATATATATATATATTCATATTAAAAAATAATATTATATTATTAACATTATGTTTTATTTCTATGGATTTTTTTTGAATTTGGTATTTCTAGTGGTTTGAGTAGATCCAAATTATTATTTTTTCTATTTTTTATCCCATTGTAATATTTGGAATTCTTATTGGTTTATTTACTGAATAATGTATCATTTATGAGAATAAAGTTTTCACTGGTTTCTCTATGTTATGTATGTGTTTTATTGTCACGACCCGTCCTCTAGGGCCCGTGTCTTGACTACCCCAAGCCCGCCTTCCATAGGCTAGGGGCTGGAGACTAGCACCAAAGGTGTAATTCTCTAAAACTGGGAAGGCATTTCCTTTATAACCTGCAAGCACACGTAACCAAGCACATAGAAATATAGGAACACAAGTAAACTGAACTATAACAAATTGAGTGCAGTAAGTAAAAGGGTCCAGAATACAAGCCCAATTAGAAAGTATAAGTACAACTGTGATACAATACAACTGAAGAAAAGGGAAAGTCAGCCGCTGGGTCGTCCTCCGCGGTTCCTACATGAAGGGTAGGTACAGATTTCCTCCTCAACACTCCTCATCTGTCCGTCTCCTCCGTGTACCGATTCGTCCTAAGGTCCACCTTTAGGTACCGTCCAGTCCTGGTACTCTTGGCCTCAGTCAGCACTGTTCATCGTCTGCATCCAACACAACAAGGTGGGGGCATAGCCCATGCAGGGGTGAGTATAATGATACTAAGTAGGGACCCCGAGACCCTCTAAGTCTCACAAAATCCAACAAGGATAAAACACAGAGGTATGAAATCAATAGATAACCTTACTTAGGTATATGCCCATACATATACCTAATTTATTAAGTAATCCATCTCAATCATGAGGAAAACATAGAGGTTCTGACTCAGCTCAAACCAGGATTTATTCTAGGGGTAGTATCAAGTAACATTCCGAACACAACATCGAACTCCTTGGCTGCAGGAGAACTCCTCCTCTATCGAGTACAATGGGCCTGCTGCGTCACACTGAGGCGCTTCCCACAAACCTTGGACTGCTGAGGTACTCCTCCTGTCGAGTATCGAGGGTCTATCGCGTCACACAGAGGTGCTCCCCACCATGGGTCTGCCGCGTCACACATAGGCACTCCCCCTCAAAGCCTGCTGAGGTACTTCTCCTATCGAGTACCATGGGTTTGCCACATCACATAGAGGTGCTCTCCAACGTGGGTCTGCCGCGTCACCAAGGCGCTCCCCACCGGGCCTGTCGAGTCACTCCGAGTCAAAACAGTTAGCAACCGTCAAGTCTCAGCCATCCACTAGGTCCCCGCACTATGCTCGCTCATCTCTAGGAGGATCCACTCCATAAGCTACTGGTCGATACTCCAACTACCACGAAGTCCCATGAATAAGTATCTCAAAGGTCATCCTCGTCATAGGGGTCTCAACGTAACAGACGACGCGTCAATCAGACACCCGGTCTGTGAGTTATTAGCCTTTTTGTCCCGGGGGACCGGTTGGATTTATGCTTGATCCAACCTAACCGTTCCCCATTAATCCAAAACTCAGTGGGGGAATTACTCAAAGGGACCATCTCACTCTAATATTTCCAGTGCCGCTGATGGTTCGTCAAACGGACATCTGATACCAAAGTTACGACCAAAAGAAAGTAACTGGGTCGTAGTGGGCCCGGGTCCGGCCCAACCCGGTCTGACCCGGACTGGGCCGACCCAGTTCGGGTCGACCCGGCCTGACCCGTTGTGTCTGGCCCAGCCCACAGTGCGGCCCGGCCCGGCCCGTAAGGGCCGTAATGGTGCTGCTAGGGCGGCTCGGCCGAGGGGTACCGCGGGGGTGGCGAACCCGGCCGCGAGAACACAGACCGACAGCAAATGCACGGACCGGCCGTGAGGGGCATAGACCTTTCACGAGGAGTTCATACCAGCCACTGGTCATCAGACCAGCCGCGGGGGCGCAGACCGGCCGTGAGGGGTGTGGACCGGCAGTGAGGGGCGCACACTGGCTGCGAGGGGTGAAGATTGGCCACGAGTTGGAAGACTGACCGCGGTTCGGTGACGGTTCAGTCAGGAGGGCAGAGCGGCTCGGCTCGGCTGCGCTGCTCGGCTCAGCGGTGGCGTGGATCAGCTCAAATGGCGGCGTGACTTGGCAAACGACAGCGTGGCTCGGCTTGAACGGTGGCACGACTCGGTGGACGGCGGCACGACTCGGCTCGGACGGCTGCGGGGCTCGACTTGGCGGCGTGGGTCAGCTCGGATGGCAGTGCGGCTCGGCTCGGCGGCACGACTCGGCTCGGACAGCGGCGTGGCTCGGTGGACGGCGGCGCGGCTCGGCTCGGACGGCGGCGCGGCTCGGCTCGGACGACGACGTGGCTCAGCTCGGATGGTGGTGCGACTCGGCTCGGATGGAGGTGTGACTCAGTGGATGACGACACGACTCGACGAGGCTGCGGGTCGGCCGAGGCGGCGCGACGTTGCCGCGGGTGGCGGCGGCGAGGCCGCGTGTCCTCTTCATCCCCTTCCCCCATTTCGAAGAATACACTAAAGAAGAACGACGAAGGGGTCAGGCCGTGTTTGTTTGGCCTGCACCCTTTGCGTTTAGAGTGGTAGCAACTGGTTCACAAAGAACGAAGCATGAACGTGAAACTATAATCTTCCACAAAGTTTGTTCCCAACCCACATAGGAAAAGAAGGGAGTACATGGAAATAATTATCATGCAAATAAACCCCTACCTCGTTTTCTTGTTGACGTTGGCGCAATGAGGTAGTTAGATCGTTGATTAATTGTAAATGAAGACGTCCCACGTCGGAAGAAGTCCCAAGGAAGAAGGTCGAAGTCAAGGTCAGCATTCTTCATCGGTAGAGCATTCTTTGTGGAAGAACGCATTCTTCGTTGGAGAGTTTTCTCCCACCAAGAGCTCTCTCTCCTTTTCCAACAAATGTTCTCAAAAGAATAACCCACCAAAATAAAAGAGGTAGCCAATATAATAAAAAGTATTTCCCCAATTTAATCGTCGGCACAATTCAAATTGGATTAATTAAATTGGATCAATTAAGTGGTGCGTTGACACAATTAAGCGGGGGAGGGTTGGCACAATTAATGTAGAGGAATATCAAGAGGCCTCTCCACATTAATGAGGGAGTTGAAGAGGTTTCCCTACATTTATGAGGGAGTTGAGGGTTTTCTCCCAATTAAAGGGGGGTTTTAGGGGGGTTTAATCCTGGGTGGTCCCCACCACCATAACCTCTCATGGGAGGTAGGCTCGGGTGGTCCCCACCACCAACTTTCACAAGGAGGTTGGTTACAACAAAAATAAAATAAAATGTGTGTTTATTTTATTTTATTGTTTCCACAAAAAAACCAAAAACTAACTTTCACCCTCGATCAACTGCCATCAGGGTGAAAGTCTTCTTAAATGAATACCAGTGCTGCAATTTCAATGGTGCCCTTGGATTTCAATTTCAGGTACCGGTTTAAAAGTTAGAAAAAGACGCTCGCACATTTACTGGACGCACCCAAAAAAAAAGTTCAGAAATTTATTCCGGGCACTCCAGACCTCGGAATTGTGCACCGTAAATTTTCGCGAACTCTTAAAATTCCCATTTATTTAAAAAAAAATAAATGGAATTTTTGGGTCTTTACATTCTCCCCACCTCAGGGCTCTATGTCCCCATAAGCCACAACTCAAACTAGGTAAACAAGTGGGGGTACCGAGCACACATATGAGCCTCCCACTCCCATGTGCTCTCTTGGAGGTTCCCGTGCTACCAGCGAACGCGCACCAGAGGTATCGACCATCCATGAAGGACCTGCTCCTGTCGATCCTCAATCTCCAATGGAACCTCTGTAAAAGTCGCCCCATCGTCGATGTTCAGTTCTCCACGATCAATGATGTGAGAAGGGTCATGCACGTATCTCCTCAGTTGGGATACGTGGAATGCATTATGCACCCGGTGCAACTGAGGTGGAAGAGATAAGCGGTATTCCACCTCACCAACTATACTGAGGACCTGAAAAGGTCTGATGAACCTCGGAAATAACTTGCTACCTCGGCCAAATATCTTCAAACCTCATCGAGGTGAGACTCATAGAAATATGTGGTCGCCATCCTCGAACTCCAGAGGTCTCCTTCTCATTTCGGCATACGACTTCTGCCTGCTCTGTGCAGTCTTCATCTGCTCCTGGTTGATCTACACCTTCTCTGTGGTAGCCCGTACCATCTCTGGTCCCACGAGTGCTGACTCCCCTGGGTCAGTCCAGCACAGAGGTGATATGCAAGGTCGCCTGTACAACCCCTCAAAAGGTTCCATCCCAATGGTGGAGTGATAGTTGTTGTTGTATGAAAAATCCACCAAACTTAAGTGATCCTCCCAGCTGCGACTGAAGTTGAAGACACAGGCATACAACATGTCCTCGAGGGTCTGAATGGTCCGCTCAGTCTGGACATCCATCTGAGGATGGATGGCGGTGCTCAAACGAAGCTGCATCCCAAAAGCCTCCTACAACCCCTTCCATAGCCGGGAAGTAAAACGTTCATCATGACCAGAGACAATTGTCGAAGGTACTCCATGTAACTGTACAATCTCCTACACATAGAGGCATCCAAAGCTCTCTACTGAACCTTGCTCTCTGATCGGTAGGAAGTAGGCCGACTTGGTGAGTTGATCGACGATCACCCAAATAGAGTCATGACCTCTAGATGTACATGGAAGTCCTGTTATGAAGTTCATGGATATACCATCCCACTTCCACTTTGGGACCTCTAAAGGTTGAACCAATCCTGTTGGTACCTGATGATCTGCCTTCACTTGCTGACAAGTGAGGCACCGAGAGACAAAACCTACTATCGCTTTCTTTATTCCCGGCCACCAGTGCTGTCGTCGGAGATCCTGGTACATCTTCGCCACTCCTAGATATACTGCTAGAGGGGAAGTGTGGAAATCCCTCAAAACTTCCTCCTGAAGTGACACTGGTACCATGTTACGTCCTCTGAAGAGGATGATGTGCTCCCCACCTTTAGAATACTCATCAGGTGCCTACCCTGTGGATATCTGAGCACATTGAGGCTCACAGTCAGCGTCCCCACACTGCACCTTCCTGACTCGCTGAAGAAGTGGGGGAGTGACTGTAAGAGACTGAAGAAAGGCTGCTCCATCAAGTTTTATGAAGGATAACTACAAAGCGTCCAACTACTCCATCGACTCACCAAGTAGCTGTATACCAGACCTCCTGCTGAGTGCATCTACTACAACGTTCCCTTTCCCAGAAGTATAGACTATCTAGAAGTCATATTCCTGGAGGAACTCAAGCCAACGTCGCTGTATCAGGTTCAGGTACTTCTGAGATAAGATATACCAGAGGCTCTTATGATTATAGTACACTGTAAAGAATTCACCCATCAGATAGTGTCGCCACATCTTCAAGGAAAAGACCACTGCTGCTAACTCTAGGTCATGGGTAGCGTAGTTCTGCTCATGTTGTCTCAGCTTTCGAGAACCATATTCGATCACTTCTCACTCCTATATCAGGACACATTCGAGCTCATTCCCTGATGTGTTGCAGTAGACTATGTACCCTACGCCCTCCTTTGGTAGCCTCAAGATGGGTGCACTAGTCAGCCTCTGCCTCAGCTCCTGAAAACTCTGCTTTCATCTCTCTGACCACACGAAGGGTTGACCCTTCTTCGTCAATGCTGATAGAGGTGGTGAAACTCTATATAAATCTGGTACAAACCTCTGGTAGTATCCATCCAAACCTAGGAAACTTTTTACCTCCATCACACTCCTGGGTGGCTCCCAAGTAAGTACCACCAAAATCTTCGCTGGATCCACTGCAACTCTAGCCTCCGTTATGACATGTCCTAGAAAGTGAACCTCTCAGATCCACAAATGTCACTTTGAGATCTTACCATAAATCTGGTTCTCTCGGAGTGTTTCCAATACTACCTACAAATGATAGGCATGCTCCTCCTCAGCAACCGAGTATATCAGAATGTCGTCGATGAAGACCACTACAAAGCGATCAAGGTACGGATGAAAGATCCTGTTCATGAGTCCCATGAACAATGATAGAGCGTTGGTCACACCGAATGGCATAACCAAGAACTCGTAATGGCCATACCGACATTTGAAGGCCGTCTTATGCACATCTTCATCTCGTACTTTGATCTGGTGATAGCCTGATCTGAGGTCTATCTTTGAGAACCACCATGATCCCTTCAGTTGATCAAAGAGGTCATCAATCCTCAGGTGTGGGTACTTATTTTTCACAGTCACCTGGTTGAGGTGCCAATAGTCAACATAAAGCCTCAAGCTCTCATCCACCTTCTTGGCGAATAGAATCAGGGCTGTCCAAGGAGAAACACTGGGCCGGATGAATCCCATCCCCTAAAATTCCTCTAGCTGTACCCGCAACTCACGAAGATCTGCGGGAGCCATCTGATACACTGGTGTAGATATCGATGTCGTACTAGGGTACAAGTCAATGTAAATTCCACCTCTCTACGAGGAGGTAGACCCAAAACATCATCAGGGAAAACATCCGTGTACAGGTCCAGTAATGGAGGATAGCTCAGACTCTCCACATCAACAGCTCCGAGGGTAAGGCTACCCAACTGATGAGTGATTAGATGCACTCTCCTCTGGGTAAGTCCATCCTGCACTGCAAAATCTCCCTTCTCACCAGTGAAGGTAAACTTGGTCCCATCCATGCGGACACACCGCACCTTGTGCCTAATACAGTCAATAAGAGCATGGACTGTAGATAACTAGTCCATACCCAAGATGACGTCGTAAGGCCTTAACGCCACTACTAGGAGATCCCTGTAACATCCCAGGTAAATCAAGAATATTACTTTTTCATATTTATTAATTTTTGAATTAAATATTAATTTTACTTTAAAAGGGTTTCTATGTTTCATAGCATTCCCGATACGCAACAACAGGTTTCTTTGAAATCTTACGTTGCACACTAATAATATATTATTATTTTAAACGGTAGTTAACTCCTAGCTGTTGTATTGGCGGGAATGAACAAAACTAACTAAAATATGATTTTACATGTTTGTTAAATGTATTTTCATTTATCCAATAAAAGTTAGAGGCTTAAAATGTGAATGAATCTAATTTTAAGAATAATTTACATTAAAAGGCCGATTTATCACCTTTTAATGGCGAACCCTTTTTAAATCTAGTTTTGGTCACTTTAATACATTATATATGACCAAATAAAATCCTTATTTATAATGGGGACATCAAAATTTACTTTGTGTAGATTTTTGGAAATTTTCCGATAAAGTTCATTTTTTAATTAATAGTGAAAAATATTGTATTTTAATTCAAAAGTGCCTTTTAATCTAATTTATTTATATGGTTAGATTATCTTTTTAATTAGTTTTAAAGTGAAATTAAAATATATTTTTACCATTTAATCCAATGTTGGTCATCAGAATTAATTTCACTTTAAAATTGGACATAAACAAGTATCAATCTTTTGATAGTTATTGTTTCTTAAAAACATGTTATTTGTTTTGATAACGGGAATTAATTTTATAAATAATTAATTCCACTTATATGTTTTGAATTTGAAAAAATCGAAATCATTTTTGAATTCGGAATATCAAATATAGCTTAGGATAAATTGTTTGGTATTTTTCTGAAAAACTTCAATTTCTCATGAATAGTGAAACCACTTAGTGGTAGTTAAAAAAACTGACTTTTTCATTTAAATGAAATTTTACCACTTTTGTGAATTGAATTTCAAAAATCCTACATACATGGTTGTTATTAATAATTAAAATGTGGTTCATTAAGATGAAAATAATTTTTTGTGAATAGTAACTTTTGACTTTTATTTACCGCAGTTAAAGGTAAATAGGGTAATTCAAGGTTAAAAGAATATTATAATAATTCAAAATTACCTTAACACTTGTCCAAACCTTATTGGTTGAGTCATTAAAGAACATGGGAATCTTTGGGTTGATTTTGGGACCCCATTGATCCACTTGAGAGTGATAATGACAATTTAGATTAATTAATATAATGTAAAGACAAAATTGACATTAACAAAAATCTTTTAGTAATTAATTTTTATATAGTGTTATATAAGTCATATTTTAAAATATAAATATTCAATGGAAATCTAAAAATATTTCCTACATCATGGTATTTTTTTTATAATTTTTAGACATCAAATAAATTAAATTATTTATGACACAATAATGATGCAGTATTTACCTCATTAATAAATTATTTAAATAAATAAGATTATAATGATTACAATATCATCCAAAACATGTCCAATTCTGATTGGATGATTTTATTTCGACCATGAGTCATCTTATCTTCATCTTTAATGATTTTTGGACCATTGGAAACCAAATATCATTATATAATAAAATAATATTTTCACACTTTCCTAAAAAGCCCCTCCTCTCCCTTATAAAAGGAGACCATTTATATCCAATTACTCACACCTCTCAAGCCATTTGGCTCATCCAAACTCTTCCCAATTAATCTCCCTATATCCCTCTCCTCCACCTAGAAGCCTTACCTTAGGAAGAAGGCACTTCAAGAAGTTCTTTGGTTCAAACCAAAGGGAGTTACCCAAATTAAAGGTAACAGTTTCTCTTAAAATGTTTTCTTTTATTTTACTTCCCCAACCCCTAAACTCTTTTTATTCCTTTATTTTGTAACAACACCAGTATCCTCAATATACTGGGATGTTGTTCGATTATCTCCTACCGCCTCTCATGGTGGACATTATGATGACACTATATTTATATATGATATATATTATGTTTATTTTTTCTTTATGATTCTGTATTTTACATTTATAGCATGCCTTTATGGTTTCCATAGTGGGTAAATATGATAATCTCATTTGAGGAAGTGCGGACTACCGCCCACTCAAAGTGATGTGACTCGTTAATGGATTATGTGGTATGTATACATGATAGAGTTAATGATATTATATATGATATTATACTATAATTTTAATATACCTATGTATAATTATGTTTAAATTCTATTAAAATAAGAAATAGAAATGAAAGTAGCATTCATGCGTACGTACGGATTAGCGTCTCCATGAACGGTGCATTTCATTTCTTACCTCCATATGTTATGTACTATTATAAATACATGTATATTCTGGATATATATGATATATATGATATCTAAATCATGAATATAATTCTGGATATAATGAACCTTTGACCACATGAACAACATGTAATTATAAGAAGTCCATTTTTGACTCAAGTACCAAATATCGACAAAACAGACATTATTAACTTAAATGATTACATAATGTTTATAACACGGTAATAAGTGATATAAAAGGAATAATAAACTTGAAAAAGGTTCTTAAGAAAGTATAAATTAACTTTAGTTTATTATTTAGGATATTAAAGAATGATCGAGTTAATTTGGACACGAGGTAAGGGATCCGACCTCTCTCTTTCTTTTTAAGTACTCCCTTTTATGTAATTTATTTTATGCTCCATGTTCTTATGTTGGAGGATGTTCTTTTATATTCAACATAATGTAAATTTTATTTTCATATGATGAGATACCCCCTCTTACTCTCATCAATTTATTTTAAGAATTTTTAAGTGGCACCGTTAGGCTGTCGAATTTTTGTAAGGGGTTTTCTTATCTCACTTTTAATTCTGTGATATTTCCATTGTTCGCCACTTTTTAATTACATGTGGTGTATTGTGTACTTCCGTTTGATATATATTATCATGATTCTCATTATATTCATGGTATTCTGTGATTCATTTGGTGGTTATTAACTTTTGGTCATACGACTCAATTGATTACAATGTGGTAAAGGGTTTCGTCTCACTTTTTATTCCCGTGAGATTCGTGCTATATTTTATACTATTTACTTTTGTGTGATGTATGTACTGACCATGATTGTACTCTTTGTGTAATATAATTTCATTTATGAGTATTTACATCTTCATTGTATGATCCTTCTTTCATGAGTTGTATGTTTCGTAAGTTACCAAATCGGTAAGGGAACCTTTTAACCCAATTTCCATTCATTGGGTTAATCTTATAATTCTTGATTATGTCATGATATTATTATGTGGGTAATCACTATTTATTATTTGTGTAGTAATTTCCACTCCCCTTTCTATGGATATACTTTTGATACACATAATCACTCCACTAATAAATTCTCAACTCATCGATATGAACTTGATAAGAGTAATTTTAACTCAATCTCTATTTATTAAGTTAAACATCCTATTCATTGGTGTTGATTTTACAAGAATATGTGTGAATGTACTATGATTTATTTACAGTGAATATACAATCATATTGAGTGTATTTATATTTGTCACACATAATTATGTAATTTATTTATCCTTAATCTAAGAATACCATCTTTATAAGGGATTTCGTCTCAATTTACATTTCTACTGAGACTTCATTGTTGTTATGAACCAATTCACTCTTATATGGTGTATATACTATCCTTTGGAATATTATATCATGAATACCTTTATTATGATGATATTATAAAGTTATGATTAAATGTTATTCCTCAATTATTTGTAATCAATAGTCTCTCTTTTTGTTAAAAACTCTTTAACTAAAATATCATTTTAAATGTTTTAAAGATTTATTCTTATATATATTTTTCCTTAATGTCCATGTTTTAAAAAGGGATTTTAGGATTTATTTATATGAACATTAATGTTTTCAAAATGTTAATTCATTTAAAAGCTTCAAAGTGGTATGGGACACTTTGATTCAAAAATTTCTTTTTAAATGGTTTTTGAAAATAGTTTGATAAAGCATTGTTTACTTCAATATCTTGATTTGATATATTGTGATTGGAATGTGGAAATGGTATCTTTCCTTT
The DNA here is from genome assembly GCA_963277665.1 of Viscum album. NCBI lineage: Eukaryota > Viridiplantae > Streptophyta > Magnoliopsida > Santalales > Viscaceae > Viscum > Viscum album. The sequence goes on from OY728156.1 coordinate 478,330,542, forward strand.
ATTCTTGTGATATATGTTATGGTTATTGGGTATTGTTTATGTATATGGGTGGTTCCCTGATAAACCTAGGGCGGGTGAACCCGATATAGCTCTCTAATGCATTGGGTAACGTGACAGAGGTGAACGTGATGTTTCTCCTAAGAGATTTAGGGAATATACCATGATGGGTATTACAAGTGTAACTACCTATGTAGTTGTGATAGCTAAAATGTAAGTTTTATATGGATTCCATAAGTAACCTTTATGATTTATGATTTGTGTGTGTTATTCATAAATCTTATTATTTCATAAGGTATGTTATGATTGAAAAGTATGGTTTCATTGATTTGTATTTATTGATGGGATAATTTTTTCCTTCCTTATTTTATAACCCTTACTGAGATTTTTATGCTCATACCAAGTTTTTGAAATGTTTTCCATAGGACTTAAAGATGAATAGGGTCAAGGATGGGATCAAGGAAAAGTCATGCTATCTAAAACATGGAACTAGAGATGTTTCTTTTTAAGAGTTTTTATTTTATGAAAAAATGGATACTGAGTAGTAGTGTATACTTGTAATATTCAAGTTGTAATGTAATAGTTATGGCCTAATTCTCTAAAACTATAAACCTGAAATGATCCTCAATTTGAATTATTCATTTAATTCAGTATTATGTAATGTTTAAGGTCGGGTCCTTATAGTTGGTATCAGAGGTCGGTTTAGACAAATTTAGGGATTATGAATTTTTGTTAGATATATGGTTAGTCCCTATCTACTATTTCAGTTAAATACTTGTTTTATAAATTTTTCAGATCAAGGAAAGTTAGTTACAAATGGAAGGAGGAGGATCTCAAATGACATTCCTATCTCTTCCGGATGACATGCTTGCAATAATTATTGCAAAGTCATGTTCAGATGATTGTGAAACATTTTCTAGCATACAACTCACTTGCAAGAAGTTGTTTGAGATATCAAACACCTCCACTATACCTCATTATCACCATGGATCATGGGTTGTATTTATAAAAATCCTATTTTCACAATATTCTTATATTTTCAAGAAAGGTAAATATTATCAAGGAATTTTAAAATATTTTACCTTATCACAAGATTTTGAAGCATATTATGATTTTAAAAAAAGGTGCTGAAGAAGGAGACCCTTTCAAAACCTATTTATATTGGATTTAAAAATATAGTCTCTCAGTACATACTTAAGGTATTTTAAAAGAACCATTAATTTAAAGTTTCAACTCAATTTCGGTTTGACTGTTTTATAGAAATCATGTATTATCAGATTTTTTGAAATTATATGTCATACATGATTATTTTCCAAAACTGTTTTTATATGAACACCCATATGACCCATGTTGTACAAGGTGTATTTGGATGGAGGAAGAAAATGATTTTGAAGGATCTCTAAATCATTTTTGCAGTGCATGGACCTTCTACCTACGTGAACAAGGTGACGATGAAACCAAATGGACACCATGATCAAGGTATGTTGTTCTTCATTTTGGGGATTGTATTATTTTTTTATATGGTGGTGAAATATGACTTCAAGAATTAAGATGTTGAGATCATAATGAATTTGGATGAAAATGAGAGGTATAAGGAAACCATTGAGGTTAAAACATGTTAGGGTTATTTTTGAGTTTTATAAAAAGGACAACCCGTAGGATGGGTGACAACCCGTCTCATCCGGCAAGGCTGCATGAATCGAACCCACAACTGAAGGGTGACAAGGGAACATCGCCTACCAATAGCCTACATAAAGTCCCTGGTTAGTATGACTAATTATTTTTAGTTATATGATCTTATGAATCAGGAATAAGTTGATTTTAGGTTATCTATGGAAATGATTAACCTATCATGAAGGATATGTGATTAGGTTAATTACATTTTAGTATGAGACTTTAAGAGTAACTGATGTTATTTGGAGATAAATGTTAAGATTTACCTTAGAAGACTATGTGATTAAATCCTTCAGAGATTTGGGTTTCAATCTTAGTTTGGATTACTTTGAAGAATTTTAAGGACAACTGTTTATTTAATGGTCTTTCTTGAACCTTGGGTTCTTTTTGTTGAATTTTGGAGATTAAGAGTAGTATTTCTTTTTATAAAGGATTATCCTTTTGGTGATTATCTGATCTTATACTAAACATTTTGGTTTTAGTTAATATCTAAAGACCTGGGAAATATATAGTTCATCTTTTGTTGATTATGTGATTCTCTCGAAGTTGATTATAGTGCTCTTAATGTGAAAAAAGTCATCCTGAATATTCATCGTTTGGAGAAAATATGTGTTTGCGTAAAAAATCTAGTAAAAGATGAATGTCTACATGACAAGTAAGTATATTTAATTATGTTTTTGGTTAATCTCATAAATAAATTCTTTAATGAAAATTAACTTTAAACAAAAACCTTTTCCGTTAACTTTTCCTACTGGGGAATCAAAGACTGTTTAACCCATCACAAGTTTGTGATTTTTTGGTTGTTAACTTTCTCCTAAACATGTTTCCTATCACTCTCCATCAGAACTTGAACCTTTGTTTTCTTCTCCATATCCATGTTTTCATGGAATCTTAGTATGGGTTAACTCAGGTGACCATTGTACTTCTCTTTCTTTCTTTTAAAGTGATAGTTTTACTGACTCTTTTTTCCGATATAGGACTTTCAATAAAGTTTCTGAGCTGAAATTTTAAAATTGCGAGGACGCAATTCCCAAAAGGGGGGAAGGATGTAACATCCCAGGTAAATCAAGAATATGAATTTTTCATATTAATTAATTTTTTAATTAAATATTAATTTCACTTTAAAAGGGTTGCTATGTTCGATAGCGTACCCGATACGCAACAATAGGTTTCTTCGAAATCTTACATTGCACACTAATAATATATTATTATTTTAAACAGTAGTTAACTCCTAGCCGTTGTATTGGCAGGAATGAATGAAACTAACTAAAATATGATTTTACATGTTTGTTAAATGTATTTTCATTTATCCAATAAAAGTTAGAGGCTTAAAATGTGAATGAATCTAATTTTAAGCATAATTTACATTAAAAGGCCAATTTATCGCCTTTTAATGGAGAACAATTTTTAAATCTAGTTTTGGTCCCTTTAATACATTATATATGACCAAATAAAATTCTTCTTTAGAATGGGGACATCAAAATTTACTTTGTGTAAATTTTTGGAATTTTTTCGATAAAGTTCATTTTTAATGAATAGTGAAAAATATCGTATTTTAATTCAAAAGTGCCTTTTAATCTAATTTATTTATATGGTTATATTATCTTTTTAATTGGTTTTAAAGTTAAATTAAAATATATTTTTACCATTTAATCCAATGTTGGTCATTGGAATTAATTTCACTTTAAAATTGGGCATAAACAAGTATCAATCTTTTGAAAAGTTATTGTTTCTTAAAAACACGTTATTTGTTTTGATAACGGGAATTAATTTTAAAAATAATTAATGCCACTTATATGTTTTGAATTTGGAAAAATATACATCATTTTTTGATTTGGAATATCAAATATAACTTAGGCTGATTTTTTGGTATTTTTCCGAAAAACTTCAATTTCTAATGAATAGTGAAACCACTAAGTGGTAGTTAAAAAAACTGACTTTTTCATTTAAATGAAATTTTACCACTTCTGTGAATTGAATTTCAAAAATCCGACATACATGGTTGTTATCAAGAAGTAAAATGTGGTTCATTAAGATGAAAATATTTTTTGGTGAATAGTAACTTTTGACATTTATTTACCGCTGTTAAAGGTAAATAGGGTAATTCAAGGTTAAAAGAATATTATAATAATTCAAAATTACCTTAAAACTTGTCCAAACCTTATTTGTTGAGTCATTAACGACCATGGGCATCTTTGGGTCGATTTGGGGACCCCATTGAGCCACTTGGGAGTGATAATGACAATTTAGATTAATTAATATAATGTAAAGACAAAATTGACATTAACAAAAAGCTTTAAGTAATTAATTTTTATATGGTGTTATATAAGTCATATTTTCAACTATAAATGTTAATTGGAAATATAAAAATATTTCCTACATCATGGAATTTTTTTTATAATTTTTATACATCAAATAAATTAAATTATTTATGACACAATAATGATGCAGTATTTACCTCATTAATAAATGATTTAAATAAATAAGATTATAATGATTACAATATTATCCAAAACATGTCCAATTCTGATTGGATGATTTTATTTAGACTATGAGTCATCTTATATTCATCTTTAATGATATTTGGACCATTAGAAACTGAATATCATTATATAATAAAATAATATTTTCACACTTTCCTAAAGAGCCGCTCCTCTCCCTTATAAAAGGAGACCATTTCTATCCAATTACTCACACCTCTAAAGCCATTTGGATTATCCAAACTCTTCCCAATTAATCTCCCTACATCCCTCCCCTCCACCTAGAAGCCTTACCTTCGGCAGAAGGCACTTCAAGAAGTTCTTTGATTCAAACCAAAGGGAGTTACCCAAATTAAAGGTAACAATTTCTCTTAAATTGTTTTCTTTTATTTTACTTCCCCAACCCCTAAACTATTTTTATTCCTTTATTTTGTAACAAAACCAGTATCCTAAATATACTAGGAAGTTTTTATGAGAATTATTCAAACTACACATACACACACCTCCATATAATGGATGAAGAACATAATGTTCCTGTGGATGAAAAATTAACGCCTCACGAAATGATGATTGTTCGATTATCTCCTATCGCCTCTCATGGTGGACATTATGATGGAACTGTATTTATATATGATATATATTATGTTTATGTTTTATTTATTCTTCTGTATTTTCCATTTATATCACGCCTTTATGGTTTCCATAGTGGGTAAATACGATAATCTCATTTGAGGAAGTGCGGACTACCGCCCCCTCAAAGTGATGTGACTCGTTAATGCCTTATGTGGGATGTATAAAGGATAGAGTTAATGATATTATATATGGTATTATACTGTAATTATAATATACCTATGTATAATTATGTTTAAATTCCATTAAAATAAGAAATAGAAATGAAAGTAGCGTTCATGCGTACGTACGGATTACCGTCTCCATGAATGGTGCATTTAATTTCTTACCTCCATATATTATGTACTATTATAAATACATGTATATTCTGGATATATATGATATATAAATAATGAATATCATTCTGGATATAATTAACCTTTGACCACATGAACAACATTTAATTATAAGAAGTCCATGTTTGACTCAAGTACCAAATATCGACAAAACGAACATTATTAACTTAAATGATTACATAATGTTTATAATATGGTAGTAAGTGATATAAAAGGAATAATAAACTTGAAAAAGGTTCTTAAGAAAGTATAAATTAACTTTAGTTATTATTCAGAAGTTTAAAGAATGATTGAGTCAAGTCGGACATGAGGTAAGGGATCCGACCTCTCTCTTTATTTTCAAGTACTCTCTTTTATGTCATTTCTTTTATGCTCCATGTTATTATGTTGGAGGATGATCTTTTATATTCACCATACTGTAATTTTTATTTTCATATGATGAGATACCCCCCTTACTCTCATCAATTCATTTTAATAATTTTTAAGTGGCGCCGTTAGGCTGCCGAATTTTCGTAAGGGATTTTCTTATCTCACTTTTAATTCCATGAGATTTCCATTGTTTGCCACTTATTCATTACATGTGGTGTATTGTGTACTGAAATTTGATATATATTATCATGATTCTCATTATATTCATGGTATTCTGTGATTCATTTGGTGTTTATTAACTTTTGGTCATACGACTCAATTGATTACAACGTGGTAAAGGGTTTCGTCTCACTTTTTATTCTCGTGAGATTCATGCTATATTTTCCACTATTTACTTTTGTGTGGTATATGTACTGCCCATGATTGTACTATTTGTGTAATATACTTTCATTTATGAGTATTTACATCTTCATTGTATACTCCTTCTTTCATGGGTTGTATGTTTCGTAAGTTACCAAATCGGTAAGGGAAAATTTTAACCCAATTTCAATTCATTGGGTTAATCTTATAATTCTTGATTATGTCATGATATGATTATGTGGAGAATCACTATTTATTATTTTTTGTAGTAATTTACACTCCCCTTTCTATGGATATACTTTTGATACACATAATCACTCCATTGATAAATTCTCAACTCATCGATATGAACTTGATAAGAGTAATTTTAACTCAATATCTATTTATTGAGTTAAACATCCTATTCATTGGTGTTGATTTTACAAGAATATGTGTGAATGTACTCTGATTAATTTACACTAAATATCTAATCATATTGAGTGTATTTATATTTTTCACACATAAATATGTAATTGATTTATCCTTAATCTAAGAATACTATCTTTATAAGGGATTTCGTCTCAATTTACATTTCCACTGAGACTTCATTGTTGTTATGCACCAATTTACTATTATATGGTGTATATACTATCCTTTGGCATATTATATCATTAATACCTTTATTCTGATGATATTATAAAGTTCTGATTAAATGTTATTCCCCAATTATTTGTAATCAATAGTCTCTCTTTTTGTTAAAAACTCTTTAACTAAAATATCATTTTAAATGTTTTAAAGATTTATTATTCTATATATTTATCATTAATGTCCATGTTTTCAAAAGTGGTTTTATGATTTATTTATATGGACATTAATTTTTTCAAATTATAATTCATTTAAAAGCTTCGAAGTGGTATGGGACACTTTGATTCAAAAATATATTTTTAAATGGTTTTTGAAAATGGTTTGATAAAGCATTGTTTACTTTAATATCTTGATTTGATATATTGTGATTGGAATGTGGAAATGGTATCTTTCCTTTATTATTGTGTTATATGTTATGGTTATTGGGCATTGTTTACGCATATGGGTGGTTCTGTGATAAACCTAGGGTGGGTGAGCCCGAGATAGCTCTCCAATGCATTGGGTAACGTGACGGAGGTGAACGTGAAGTTTCTACTAAGAGATTTATGGAATATACCATGATGGGTATTCCAAGTGTAACTCCCTATGTAGCTATGACAGCTATAATGTAAGTTTGATATGGATTCCATAAGTAACCTTTATGATTTATGATTTGTGTGTGTTATTCATAAATATTATGATTTCATAAGGTATGTTATGATTGAAAAGTATGGTTTCATTGATTTGTATTTATTGATGGGATAATGTTTTCCTTCCTTATTTTATAACACTTACTGAGCTTTTTATACTCATCCCAAGTTTTTGAAATGTTTTCCACAGGACTTAAAGATGAATAGGGTCAAGGATGGGATCAAGGAAAAGTCATGCTATCTAAAACATGGAACTAGACATGTTTCTTTTTAAGAGTTTTTATTTTATGAAAAAATGGATACTGAGTAGTAGTGTCTACTTGTAATATTAAAGTTGTAATATAATTGTTATGGCCTAATTCTCTAAAACTCTAAACCTGAAAATATCCTCAATTTGAATAATTCATTTAATTCAATATTATGTAATGTTTAAGGTCGGGTCCTTATAATCCCAGTCGAAGCTCCCACCTCCTAGAGTAAGCTCACACTGCCGGCACCAGTGCATAATCATCAAATCCGCTCCCATAGGAGTCTTTACATGTAAGGATCGAGCCAACGACTTCGTCAGAATCTTTGAGCTCCGAATGAGGGTAGTGGAAATAAAATAATGTCTGGCAGTTGTGTTTATAAGTACTCTAGATACGGTGGAGTAGACACAGTTCGTACCTTGTATCATCTCCGGAGTGCTGTGATCGTAGGCCTCAGCTACCCGGAGCTGAGCTCTCCCCTGTCCACCTACTCCCTACGGTCTGGGTGGACCTCCTGGTGGTTGTGACAATAACACCTCAAATCATCTCCCACTGCTAGCTGCACGACCAGCTCCTCTACCACATCCGCCTACTCCCTGCAGACCTCCTCGGTCGAACCTCTGTCTCTGCCTGGGCGGTCCTTCGACTGTATACTGATCATCCAAATGGCGGGTCGGAAAGTCACGATCCATGTGACTCTGCCCACCACATATATAACACTGACTGCTCTTGGCATGACTAGCTCTGCTTCGGGTGCCCTGCATAACCGATCCTGAGTCATGCAGTCGTCCATCCATAGGTCTGGTTCTCTTTGACCTCTGTGACGTCTGTCTGCTTCCAGCTACAGATGACTCCGCTACGTGATGACTGATAATGGGTCTCTCCGCTGGTGACTTCTCAGCACTAAAACTCTCCACCAAGAGGGCTCTCTCTAACACCCCCACCGGCTTTGGGATGCTGAGTGAGATCACCAAAGCCCTGATCTCCCGCCTGAGTCCCTGCTCGAAGGTCCGGGCCCTGAAGAAAGGGTCCCACAGCATTTCTATGAAGTAGCATGAAAGGTCAATGAACCTCGCTAAGTACTGAGCTACAAACATACTGCCCTGCTGCAGATGAAGAAGATCCTATATGCGCATTGCGCGAAGAGTCACTGAAACAAGCTCTGCCCGAAACAGGCTCTCGAAGTCTGCCCAGAGAAGCGTCACCTCGTCATGAACCTGGAGCATCAAGCTCCACCATCTGCCTGCTGCTTCCTATAGAAGGATGGCGGCAAGGATCACCATGAGATCGGATGGTGTCCCTACGAGTCGAAAGACTCTCACCACAGCCTCCATCAAATCCTCAGCATCCTGTGGTTCAGTCTCTCCCCTGAACTTGGGTGGCCTCTGGCATTGGAACTCGTTCAATGCACTCAAGCGACATGCACCGTTTGCCGCTGGGGCTGGTGGTATCGGTGGCCCAATAGGGAGTGGTACCACTGGTGCCTCAACTGGAAAAGGGACCTGCACTGAGGCCTCATCGCTCGATGGGCTATCGGTGCGTATAACTCTCGGAACTCTAGCTGGATATCTGCATGGGGGAATCCCGAAAAGAAACAGGTGTTCCATGGTCAAAAGTTATACTTGGTGAGCTGACTCAAAAGATCACAAATAAAACTTTTTAAAACACACATGCAATTAGTGTTTTCGTGAACAGAGTCAGAAATTAGAAGTCAAGGCCCATGTGTATGGATATGTCGGCCACCGCACCAACACTGGACTCGCTGAACTAAAAACCGCACTCATTACCCTTTACACTATTGCTTCATAGAAATGATCAGAGTTCTAGTTCTATAGTAGAACCAACTCCTCTGATACCAATTTGTCACGACCCATCCTCTAGGGCCTGTTCCGTGATTACCCCAAACCCACCTTCCATAGGCTAGGGGCTGGCGACTAGCACCAAAGGCATAATTCTCTAAAACTAGGAAGGAATTGTCTTTATAACCTGCAAGAACACGTAACCAAGCACACAAAAAGATAGGAACACAAGTAAACTGAATTGTAACAAAGTGAGGGAAGTATGTAAAAGGGGTCAGAATACAAGCCCAACTGGAAGGTACAAGTAAAACTGTGATACAATACAACTGAAGAAAAGGGAAAGTCAGCCGCTGGGTCGTCCTCAGAGGTTCCTACCTGAAGGGTAGGTACGGATTGCCTCCTCATCACTCCTCGTCCGTCCATCTCCTCTGTGTACCGACTCGTCGTAAGGTCCACCTCCAGGTACCATCCAATCCTGGTACTCTCAGCCTCAGTCAGCACTATCCGTCATCTGTATCCAACACAACAAGGTAGGGGCATAACTCATGTAGGGGTGAGTATAACGATACTCAGTAGGGACCCCAAGACCCTCTAGGTCTCACAAAATCCAACCAGGATAAAAGAGAAAGGTATGAAATCAACAGATAACATTACTTAAGTATATACCCATACATATACCCACGTTATTAAGTAATCCATCTTAATAATGAGGAAAACACAGAGGTTCTAACTCAACTCAAACCATGATTTATTCTAGGGGTAGTATCAAGTAACATTCCGAACACAACATCGAACACCTCGGCTGATGGAGAATTCCTCCTCTTTAGTGTAGAGTGGGCATGCCGCATTACACATAGGCTCTTCCCACTAGACTTGGAATGATGAGTTACTCCTCGTGTCGAGTACCGTGGGTATGCCGCGTCACACAGAGGTGCTCCCCACTAGGGGTCTTCTGCGTCACACAAAGGCGCTCCCCCTCAAAGCCTACTGAGGTACTTCTCCTGTCAAGTACTGTGGGTCTGCTGCATCACACAGAGGAGCTCCCCACCGTGGGTCTTCTGCGTCACCAAGGCGCTCCCCACTGGGCCTGTCGAGTCACTCCAAGTCAAAACAGTCAGCAGTCATCAAATCTCAGCCAGCCACTAGGTCCTCGCACTATGCCCGCTCATCTCCTAAAGGATCCACTCCACAAGCTACTAGTCGATACTCAAACTGCCATGAAGTCCCACGAAGAAGTATCTCAGAGGTCCGCCTCATCATAGGGGTCTCAACGTAATAGATGGCACGTTAATCGGATGCCCGGTCTGTGAGTTATTAGCATTTTTGTCCCTAGGGCCTGGTTGGATTCATACTCAATCAAACCTGACTGTTCTCCATCAATTCAAAACTCAGTGGGGAATCACTCAAAGGGACCATCTCGCTCCAAGATTTCCAGTGTCGCTGACAGTTCGTCAAATGGACGTCTGGTGCCAAAGTTATGGCCAAAAGGAAGTAACTGGGTCGTAGTGGGTCCGGGTCCGGTCCGACTCGGCCTGAGCTGGCCTGGGCCGACCCGGCCCGACCCATTGGGTCTGGCCCGGCCAGCAGTGCGTCCCAGCCTGTTGAGTCCGTCCCGACCCGTGATGGCCGCAGGGGTGCCTCTAGGGAAACTCGACCGAGGGGCACTGCGGGGGCAGCGGACCCGACCGCGAGGTCACAGACCAAGCACGAGGGGTACGAAACGACCGCGAGGGGTGTAGACCGGCCGCGAGGGGTGCAGGCCGGCCGCGAGGGGTGGGTCGGCGGACCGGTCGCGGAGGCACGTACCGGCCGCGATGGCGTGTACCAGCCGCGAGGGGCACATACCGGCCACGAGGGGTGCGGACTGGCTGCTGGTCGGCAGACCGGCCGCAGTTCGGCAGCGGTTCGGCCAGGTGGGTGGAGCGGCTCGGCTAGGCGGTGCAGCTCAGCTCAGCGGCAGCACGAATTGGCTCGGACGACGATGTGACGCGGCTTGGCTCGGACGGAGGCGCGACTCGGCGGAAGGCAGCACGACTCGGCTCGGATCGGCGGTGCGGCTCTGCTCGGAAGGCGGCGCGGCTCGGCTCGGATGGCGGTGCGGCTCGGCTCAGACGGCGGCGCTGCTCGGCGAACGACGACGTGGCTCGGCTCGAACGGTGGCGCGTCTCAGCTTTGACGACGACGCGACTCGGCTCAGATGGCGATGTGGCTCGGTGGACGGCGGCACGGCTCGTTGAGGCCGCTGGTCGGTCGGGGCAGCGCGGCGGGGCCACGGGTGGCGGTGGCGAGGCCGTAGGTCATCTTCGTCACCTTCCTCCATTTCGAAGAATACACCAAAGAAGAATGGCGGAGAGGTCGGGCCGTGTTTGCTTGGCCCACACCCTCTGCGTTTAGAGTGGTAGCAAGTGGTTCAAAAAGAACGAATCATGAATGTGAAACCATAATCTTTCACAAAGTTCGTTCCCAACCCGCACAAGTAAAGAAGGGAGTACATGGAAAGAATTATCACGCAAATAAACCCCTACCTCATTCGCTTGTTGACGTTGGTGCAAGGAGGTAGTACGGTCGTTGATTTGTCATAGATGAAGACGTCCCACGTCGGAAGAAGTCCCGAGGAAGAAGGTCGAAGTCGAGGTCGACGTTCTTTGTTGGTGGAGTGTTCTTTGTGGAAGAACACGTTCTTCGTTGGAGAGTTTTCTCCCACCAAGAGCTCTCTCTCCTTTGCCAACGAATGCTCTCAAAAGAGGAACCCACCAAAATAAAGGAGGTAGCCAATATAATAAAAAGTGTTTCCCCAATTTAATCGTGGGCACAATTCAAATTGGATTAATTAAATTGGCTCAATTAAGTGGTGCGTTGGCATAATTAAGTTGGGGAGGGTTGGCACAATTAATGTGGAGGAAGCTCAAGAGGCTCCTCCACATTAATGAGAGAGTTGAAGAGGTTTCCCTACATTTATGAGGGAGTTGGGGTTTTTCTCCCAATTAAAGGAGGGTTTCAAGAGGGTTTAATCCTGGGTGGTCCCCACAACCATAACTTCTCATGGGAGGTAGGCTCAGGTGGTCCCCACCACTATAACCTGTCATGGGAGGTTAAGGTTTCACTACGAGAAAAAGGACTTTTTGCGACGGGAATAAATCCCGTCGCAAAATGTCCGTCCAAGTGGTTATTTGCGACGAGATTTCGTGTCCCGTCGAAAAAGGTTTGGCACGGGTAGCACGCCAAACCGCGCGAAGGTTATTTGCGACGGGGGGATCCCCCCGTCGCAAATACCCGGCGGCGGTTAATAGTTTTTTGCGACGGGATGTCCTCCCGTCGCAAAAGGTGTGTCGACAGAGACTATTTGAGACGGGTCCCGTCACAGATAACTTTTTAACCACCAACAACAATTAATGAGGGCGTAGGTATTTGCGACGGGTCCCGTCGCAAAAGATACTATTTGCGACGGGTAACCCGTTACAAATAGTCCCGTCGCAAATAATCTAACCAATATATACCCCCATCCATTTTTCTTCTCATTCCACTCAATTCCTAGATCTTGTTTCTCTCTGAACTCTGATTTCAGAGGGAAAATTTTTCTCAGTTAATTTTTTTGGACACGAAGAAGTTGTGAAGTCGTCTACATCAATAGCAAATCAAGTTTAAAGGTATTTATGTTTTATTTAATTTATTATTTATTTCAAATTTTTATGTTAATTTTTATTATTGTTGATTAGTTGTAATTAAATTGAATTTAAATTATTTTATCATGACTGTTTATTTGTACTAATAAATTGAAATTTTTAGTATTAATTTTTAATAATTAGTAGTAATTAGTAATTATTAACGATAATTAGTTATGTATATAATTAATTTGTAGAAATTAATAATAATTGGTAATAAATAATAATAAATACTAATAAATAGTAATAAATATTAATAATTATTAATAAATAGAAATAAATAGCAATAAATATTAATAAATAGTAATAAATAGTAATAATTATTAATAATTATTAATAAATAGTAATAAATAGTAATAATGAGTAATAGATAGTAATAAATAGTAATAATGAGTAATAAATAGTAATAAATAGTAATAATGAGTAATAATTAGTAATAAATTGTAATAATTAGTAATAAATTCTAATAATTAGTAATAAATTATAATAAATAGTAATAAATTGTAATAATTAGTAATAAATTGTAATAATTAGTAATAAATTGTAATAATTAGTAATAAATTATAATAATTAGTACTAAATTGTAACAATTAGTAATAAATTGTAATAATTAGTAATAAATTGTAATAATTAGCAATAACTTGTAAAAATTAGTAATAAATTGTAATAATTAGTAATAAATTGTAATAATTAGTAATAAACTGTAATAATTAGTAATAAATTGTATTAATTAGTAATAATTAGTAATAAATTGTAATAATTAGTAATAAATTGTAATAATTAGTAATAAATTGTAATAAATAGTAATAAATTGTAATAAATTGTAATAACTAGTAATAAATTGTAATAAATTGTAATAATTAGTAATAAATTGTAATAATTAGTAATAAATTGTAATAATTAGTAATAAATCGTAGTAAATTGTATTAATTAGTAATAAATTGTAATAATTAGTAATAATTAGTAATAATTAGTAATATTTATTAATAAATACGAATAATTAGTAATAATTAGTAATAATTAGTATTAAATACTAATAATTAGTAATAAATACTAATAATTGGTAATAATTAGTAATAATTAGTAATAATTAGTAATAATTAGTAATAGTTAGTAATAATTAGGAATAATTAGGAATAATTAGGAAGAATTAGGAATAATTAGGAATGATTAGGAATAATTAGGAATAATTAGGAATAATTAGTAATAATTAGGAATAATTAGGAATAATTAGTAATATTTATGAATAATTAGTAATAATTAGGAATAAATACTAATAATTAGCTATAATTAGAAATAAATAGCAATAAATAGAAATAATTAGGAATAAATAGTAATAATTAGGAATAAATAGCAATAATTAGCAATAAATAGCTATAATTAGCAATAAATAGCAATAATTAGTAATAAATAGCAATAAATAGCAATAAATAGCAATAATTAGCAATAATTAGCAATAATTATAAATAATTATCAATTAGTAATAAAGAGAAATAATTAGTAATAAACAGGAATAATTAGGAATATTTAGTAATAATTAAGAATATTTAGGAATAATTGATAATAATTAAGAATAATTGATAATAATTAGTAATAAATTGTAATAATTAGTAATAAATTGTTATAATTAGTAATAAATACTAATAATTACTAATAATTACGAATAAATACTAATAATTAGTAATAAAAACGAATAATTAATAATAAATAGGAATAATTAGTAATAGTTAGTAATAATAATTAATAATTAGTAATAATTAGTAATAAATAGTAATAGTTAGTAATAAATAGTAATAGTTAGTAATAAATAGTAATAGTTAGTAATAAATAGTAATAGTTAGTAATAAATATGAATAATTTGTAATAAATAGGAATAATTAGTTAGGAATAGGTAAGAACAGTTAGGAAGAAATTTTAATAAATTTTAATAAATTTTGAGAACTTGGCTCAATTTCCAGTGGATTGACGATGCTCCATTTGCTCGATGACTTTTCTCCTTTCAACTCTCACCGATTCAAAATGTTATAAAAAATGTGCGGCTACATGGGCATATTCAGTCTCGTATGCACGAGATTGGATATGCATTCGTAGTATCACATTTTTTATAATGTTTTTAGGCAGTGATAGTTGGAAGAAGACGATTCATCAATGAAATGGGGTCTCTTTTGTCCGACGACTCATTTACTTGCATCTTTCTCACACTGAAATCACAATGAAGAATCTGGTCGGAGATACGCATATCCATTCTCTTGCATATGAGAATGAATATGCATATCTCCGACCAGATTCTTCATTGCGATTTCAGTGTGAGAAAGATGCTAGTAAATGAGCTGTCAGACAAAATTGCAGCCATCAATCCACTGGAAATTTTGTCACCCTTAATTAATGGTAATTATTAAGAAGTAGTAGTAATTAGTTATTTTTTTTTTCAGATAGTGTTTTTATAATTCCAAATTATTCAAAAACAGTGATGATTTTATATTTTGTAGAAAAATATAGAACAAGGAAGTCGACATCAGTCATTATTATATGATCGTGCTTGGATAAATCAGCACAGAAATCCAAATGGTTATGGTTTAAATTATGTATATATTGAGGGTGTTGAAGCTTTATTATCATTTGCATCATCAAAACTAGATTATGTTTCAGAAGGCACAATTAAGTGTCCTTGTAAAAAATGTGCTCTGAGAACGTTTGACACATTTGACAAGGTTGGGGGACATCTCTTGTGGTTTGGTTTTCAACCAGATTATGTTTTTTGGTATCAACACGGTGAACACAGTTCTAGAGAAGATACTAATAACTTGATTCTAAATCCATCACGGTTCTAACATTTAGTACATGATGTTGCAGGCCCATCTCTTCAACAAACTGAAACTCACGATGATATTGATTTAACTCTTGAGTTGGCACCATCCAAATTTTATGAGTTGTTGAGGTATGCTAAGGATGCATTATATCCTGGTTACAAGATAAGAAAATTAGAAGTGGTTGTAAAATTTATTGCTATTAAATCAGATAATTTTTTTTCAAAAAACTGTTTTGATCAGATATTTTCTTTGGTTAAAACACTGTTACCTGGAGGAAATGTGTTGCCTGAAAATTACTATGAGAGCAAGAGGCTGGTTCGTAATCTGATCCTTAGTTATCAGAAGATTCATGCATGTGAAAATGATTGCATCTTATATTTAGGTGAAAATGAGTCGTTGGATAGTTGTCCCACATGTGGAAAATCGAGGTATAAAGAAGATCAGCCAGGGAAGTATGGATTGATTCTTGTAAAATAATTGAGATATTTCCATCTTACACCCAAGCTGCAATGTTTATTTATGTCTCATAACACAGAGTCAATCATGTCAAGGCACATAACCAATATTTCAACCGGTAAAAGCTTGAATCATCAATCTGATGGTGATTCATGGAAACATTTTGATTATCTGTATCCATATTTTTCTTTAGAAGCCTGAAACATGTGATTGGGTCTTTCTACTGACAGTTTCTATCTGTTTGGTTCTGATGGTGATCAGTATTCATGTTGTCCTGTCTTTATAACTCTGTACAATCTACCTCCATGGATGTTGATGAAGGATCCCCATATCTTTTTGGCCTTATTAATCCCAGGACATCCGAAAAAGAATATTGATGTTTATTTGAAACTATTGATTAATGAGTTAAATGCATTATGGAGTAATGGTGTTAGTACATATGATGTTGGTGCGAAACAAAATTTCACATTAAAAGCTGCATTGATGTGGACGATTAGTGACTTTCCAGCATATGGCATGTTATCTGGCTAGAGTACACATGGTCTGAAATCATGTCCTTACTGTATGAAAGACAACAAAGCTTTTATGCTAATCAATGGAAAAAAACCTTGCTATTTTGACTGTCATCGCATATTTCTTCCAACCGATCATCCTTTTCGAAGGAACAAATCTCATTTAAAAAAGGCACAATTGAAAGGGATGAACCTCAAAAAATGATCTCTGGTACAGAGTTAAAATATGTTGTATTTTCATTACCTCCCATCACATTTGGGCCAATAATAAACCAACAAAAAATTCATGGCTTTGGAAAAGAACCTAATTGGATAAAACAAATCATTTTTTAGGATCTCCCATATTGGTCTAATTTGTTGGTCCACTACATATTGGATGTCAAGCATATTGAGAAGAACTATTTTGATAATTTATTTCATACAGTTTTGGATACACCAGGAAAGACCAAAGATACTATAAAAGAACGATTAGATCTTGCCCAAATTTTCAGGTGACCAGAACTTGAACTATTTGAAAATGTCAAATCACAGAGGTTAATGGAGGAAAAAGTAGCTTATTTACTGTCCAAATTGATTCCCTTATTATTTTTCCAGTGGATTGTAGATTTGAGACTTCCAGATGGCTATGCTTCCAATTTGGGCAGATGTGTTAAGAATGGTCATATTACCGGATTAAAAAGTCATGATTGTCATGTTATAATGGAAAGACTTATGCCGATTGGATTCAGAGGTTTGTTGAATTCTATGATTTTGGATTCGATAACGGACATATCATATTTTTTTTGAGACATTTGTACAGCGAAAAAATACTACGATGTGCTAAGAAAACTGGAAGAAGATGTTGCTGTAATTATATGTAAACTGGAAAAAATCTTCCTACCTACTTTCGTTAACTCAATAAAACATCTGATATTACATTTTCCACATGATGATAATTGTGGAGGTCCATTACAGTTTCAATGGATGTTCCCATTCGAGAGATGAATGCAGAAATTGAAGAAAAAAGTATGTAACAAAGCATCAGTTGAAGGCTCAATTGTTGAAGCTTATTTACAAGAGGAAATTGCTTTTTTCTTCTCACATTATTTTGAATCTGAATATCCCTCAGAACAAAACCGCATGGGATAGAATGAGGGAAATGTTAATGATGAAATGGAAAATCAATTATTAGTTTTTAATCAGCCAAATCCTGGCTTCGTTGGAGTTCAAGAACGATGGTTTTCAGATGATGAACATCACAGAGCTCATACATATGTTCTGGTCAACTGTGAAGAAATGACAACATTTGTACTTTGAGTGATTCTATCACTTATTTTATAATTTCTGTTACAGTATGTAAACTTATTTTATTTGTAGGTTATATAATAATCATATCAAGAAAAAACTTCCACAAATTACAGCAGCTACTCTTGAAGAACACAGACAAATTTTTTTATCAATGGTTTCAAAAACTGGTAATATAAATTATTGATGGTTTAATATCAATTCAGTTTACTATTTATTATATTGATAATTGTTTTAAAAATTTTCAGGTGTCTCAACATGCTGATAAAATTGATAAGAGACTGTGTATATTGAGTAACCCACTATCCAAAATGGTTAAATATTATAATCCATATGTGGTTAATGGTTTTATATTTCATACACGTGTATATGGGGAATAAAAAAAACAATGAAAAGTGGAGTTTGTTTGAGAGGATCACATCATAGAGAAACTGAAGTTGAATTTTACAGCATTATGGATGAAATTATTGAGCTATGTTATCTTGAACAGAATTATATAACGGTGTTTAAATGTCGGTGGTTGGATACTGAGAGAGGTCTGCGTTTTCATCCGACTCATGGAATCATCGATATTAAATATAAAATTCTTCTTGCATTAAATGAACCATTTTTACTGGCTCAACAAGCACATAAATTTTTTTACTCAAAGTACTTTGCTACTTCAAGAGACCTGAGTGATTGGTGGATCATAATAAAAATAAAATCTCGGGAAAATAAATTTACTCAAACAGAATGTGAATTTTCTGAAGTAGAAGGAATTGAAATTTTTCAAGAGACTACTCAAAATTCATCTTTTTCACAAAGAAATGTGAATATCGATGATGAAACTCCCTAATTAAGGGTCGATGGTGATGAATATGTTAATGATGTTACAAATGAATTTGAATTGACAAGGGATGGTGAAAGTGAAACTCATATGGATATTGATGATGCTGAGAAAGAATACGAAGACATTGACATCGTCAGATATGAAGATGATGATGAAGGTGAACATTGACACAGTTAAATGCTGGTTATGATCATAACTAATATATATCTATATATGATAGTTATTTTCAACTATCTTCTAACAAAAATCATTTTTTAGATGGATCCTGATATATTTCATGAGTTTCAGGAAGCTGATCTACCTTTGGATGAGGGGGATGTGGGATCATCTGACCCTCAGCCTACTGGTGGTTCAGGAGGTACATGGAGGGGGCGTTGTCTTGCGTGACTGATGATTCCTGACCCTATCCTCGAGCGATATCCACGTCTTGGCTTCGATCCACGCACATGGAGGTATGATAACCTGTATATTTTAGTTAGCTTTTTCATTAATTTATTTATATATATACTAATTGTTTTATTATTTATTCTTTTTTCACAGTTTTGTGCATGTATCTATTGGACATGGGAGCACTATCTTGCACAATTATTTTTCTCAGCCATGGATCACATGGGAACAGATTTCCGTTGATGTGCAGCTCGCCATGTACAATCATTGGATGGTACGTAAATAAATAATTTTTATTTTGAAATTTATTTTATTAATAACTTGATATTATAAATTATTTATAGGGTTTATGGTATCCCATCGAGGATAGAATGCGTGACGCTATCCATACAACATGGGAGGTGGCTATGCGTGAGCATTTGCGTCAGTTTTTTCACAATTTGAGAAAGAAGGCCATTAAGAAAGAATGAACGACAATATTTGAAGAGTCATGTAGATCCCATCGACCAGAGTACATTTTATCTCGGTTTTGGGATGGATTATGTGTACACTGGTTGGGTGGTGGATTTTAGAGGAGGTCTTCATTGGGTCAGCAGAACTGGGGGAGACAGGAGGTGACACATCGAGCTGGTAGCCGTACATTCAGTACGCATAGAGAGCATCTGGTAAGTATATTTTTTTAAAAAATTATATAACTTTAAATATAAACATTTTATTTTATATTTCTGTAGGCAGTCGAGCATCCCGATATTACGGAGTTTGATGTTTATTGGAGGATGTATAATGATCCAGCCACTGGAGAGATTAGAGGTGATCATCAGCATTAGATTGTGGTTAGTATTATTTTTTCGTTTTGACAATTAACTACATATAATATTTTCACAATTTTAATTTCAAATTGGAATTGAAGGAGTCATATGAGGCTGCGACCTCTCAGACACAGGATGAGGGTCATGACGAGGTGACTGATCAGACCAGTGCACACCATTTTGACGAGGCGACATGGATGCAGGTGACTCAGTATGGATTTGAGAAGGGCCGATTAGTTGGTATCGACTCTCATGTGACTCTTGGTACTTATTATGGTACTGCTGCGATATCGGCGTCCAGCTCGAGAGGAGCTCATGGAGAGGCATCATCTTCTTCCTCACAGTATCAGGAGCAGTTACGAGCTCAGAATGACATTATAGAGAGTTTACAGAAGCAGCAAGAAGAGATGCATCAGCAGCAACAACAACAGAAGCAGCAACATGAGGAGGAGATGCGTCGATGACAACAGCAACATCAGGAGCAGATGGAGTACATGCGCCGTCTAACTCGTAGTTTGAGGATGGAGTTTCCTCCACCTTCTCCTTCAGCTTCTCCACCTCCTCCATAAGACGACCCCCAGTGATTTTTTTATGTTAAAAACATTTGAATTTAACATTTGTTGTAATATGAACTATTTACAGTTTCTGTCTTTTATATTAGTGCGAATATTAGATAATTTAATTTTTAATATTTTATGATTTTTTTGTGAATATTGAGAATTTTATTAATTTTATTAATTTTTATTTTTTATTATTTTAATAATATTAATATTATTATTTCATTAATCATAATTTTATTAAATATATTTTTTCAGTATTATATTTTTTAATGTTTGTTTATTTTACTAATAATAAAATTATTATTATTATTATTTTATGATTTTTTTAATATTATTTTGTGAATATTGAGAATTTTAATATATTTTAATAATATTAAAATTAATTTTTCAATAATCATAATTTTATTAATTTTTTTTTAAAATTTATTTATTATTTATGACGGGATCTGTTGTGACGGGTTCCCGTCAAAAATAGTCTAAATAATTTTTTTTAAAAAAGTATTTGCGACAGGATTAGGGACCCGTCGTAAAAATTATTTGCGACGGGCCCGTCGCAAATAGTGTAAATAATTTTTTTTATAAATGTATTTGCGATGGGACTACGGGCCTGTCGCAAATACTTGTTGTGACGAACCCGTCGCAAAAAAAGTTTATATATATATAAAGTATATAATCGGAGAATTATTTGCAATAGGGAAGTAGCCCATCGCAAAAAATGTTATTTGCGACGGGCCTATCGCAAATAATATTTTTTGCGACACCGTTTTCTACCATGGGCTATTTGCGACAGGACCCCGTCGTAAAAACCTATTTGCGACGGGATCCCGTCGCAAATAACCCCTTCCAAATATCTAGAATTCTAGTAGTGTTTGGTGGTCCCCACCACCAACTTCCACAAGGAGGTTGGTTACAACAAAAATAAAATAAAACGTGTGTTTATTTTATTTTATTATTTCTACAAAAAACCCAAAAACTAACTTTCACCCTCGACCAACTACCGTCGAGGTGAAAGTCTTCTTAAATGAATACCAGTGCTGCGAGTTCAACTGTTCCCTCAGATTTCAATTTCGAGAACCGGTTCAAAATTTAGAAAAACCCGCTCGCACGTTTACTAAACGTACCTGAAAAAAAAGTTCAGAAATTCATTCTGGGCACTCTGAGCCTCAGAATCGTGCGCCGTAAATTTTTGCAGACTCATAAAATTTCCATTTATTTAAAAACAATTACATGGAAATTCCGGGTCTTTACATTTATGACATAATCATAAGTAGGGAAATTCTATTGAATTTTTTTTGGGTCATTACATAAAAGACACCAATGATGTCTGACTATTAGGTACTAGGGGTTCATAAGCATTGAGACTTACTACTTTAAATTTGGCAATAATTAGTGCTCAAAATGGCCACTTTTAGTGCTAAAAAGAACAAAAAAACTAAGCACACTAAAAATATTTTGGCATTTATCAATGCTAAAAAAATAACTAATAAATTCCACCTTTATTAGTGCTAAAATAAAGTGCTAATAAAGGGCTCCTTTGCCAATGATTTTTTAGAGCTAATAAAAATTCAAAAAATGTCATTTTAACATTTTTCATTCCAAAAACATTTTTTATCTACACTCCCACCCCCTTTATCAGTGATATGTGCTTCGTGCACCCACCTCATAGCCTTTACCGAGAGAACCCCTTTTATCAATGCTTTCCAACCCCTTTATCAATACTTTTTACACCCTATTCAGCCTAGCTCACACCTAGATTCTAACATTTTACCTCTACCTTCAAGCCTAATGCCTTTACTGCTACACCATCAATATTTGATTAATATTTTACAATATATATATATATTCATAATTATTTTTTATTTATATATTTATTTATATAACTATATACAATTATATAATTATTTTTAAATGCATTTTTAAAATATATCAACATATTTTATATTTATAAATTAATTTTATACACATTTACACATAAATTTATATGTCTATATATTCACACACACACATATATATATATATACATATTTATATATAATTTTATAGTTAGATATAATTTTTTATAATTTATTTATAAATATTTATTATAAATAAATTTATATACTATATTTAATGATAGTGATATATTTATAAAAATACATTTATATATGATGTATTTACACAATATTGACACACATGCACACACTCATATATTTACACACACATGTACCTATTTATATTTCTCACATACACCCATACATATTTACATATATGAATTTATTTACATATACTAGAATATACAAATAAATATATATTTTTTTATTGACACACACATATTTATTTATAAACAGTACTTATATAAGCATATATATATATATATATATATATCTATATTTATAAGCTAAATAAAATGGATAATTTTTTTAAAAAATAAAATGAATAATAAATATTTATCTTCATATGGTTTATATATTTAAAATATATTTTTATGTAAACATGTTTAAATATTTATTTTCAGAATTCGATTTCTTATATGTAAATATTTGAAAATATGAATATATTTAATTATAAATAATAATAAAATATAAAAAATGGCAAATTTTAATCACTATAATATCCATATTAGTGTAATACCTAAGAATAAATTTAGTCTCCACTGATAAAAGACAAGAATACTCCCTCAAATGAGACTAAATTTCCATCAAATGTTCAAAAATTAAGGAACACCAACAAAAAACTCAGTTTTGGAGGCCTTATAGACCTTTTTTGACCTTGAAAAGTGGTTTCCTTGGGTCACCCTACTATAGATATTTTCTCAATATTCGATTTGATATGTGGTAGAGTCCAAACAGACACCCATACCAAAAGTTATGGTCATTCAAAGTTGAAGTCACGTTTTCAACTTATCTTAGATCGTTCATTCGTTTGTTGTATTTTTTTGTCATCTAATTTTTATTAAATGAATATTACATAATAATAACTATCAAATTATTAATAAATATTTATTTTTAATTATTCTATATTCCAATTTCACTGAATATATTTTATATTAAGTGTAAATTCATATTTAGTCTTATATAAATCACATTTAATAAAATATATTATATTTATGATAATATAAATATATATATATGTTCATATATGGTTTTTATTGATATATATATATATATTTATGAAATACACATTTTATCAGTGCTAAAATAGTCTTGTTAAAGGTCACCCTTTATCAATGATAAAAAAGCACTGATAAAAGTAATATTTACTAGTGTTAAAAAAGAATTGACAAATGTGTTTTTTTATCAACACTTTTTTAACATTGATAAAGATGATCTTTATAAGTTATTTTATCTATCACTAATAAAGGGTAGTGATGAATATATCTTTATCTATAGTAGTGAATTATTCCCATGAAGTTCACACTTAGTGATCTCAAGTATATGTGATCATGAGGACCAACCCACTAATAGGAACTCCACATGTTTTGGGTGCCATTTTGTGTCCCTATCTACGAGGATGTGTATTGGTCTATCAAATTGAGATCATTATCAATGTGTATCATTTTTCCATATACTTTGATGTAATATGAAAACCATAAAATTTATATTTATGGTGATGTATCTTGCATTGGGTGCATCATTGGTGGTATG
Organism: Viscum album; assembly: GCA_963277665.1. NCBI lineage: Eukaryota > Viridiplantae > Streptophyta > Magnoliopsida > Santalales > Viscaceae > Viscum > Viscum album. Next base: position 478,354,619 of record OY728156.1, read on the forward strand.
AAATTGATTGAATGATCAAGAAAGGATTTGTCACTTTTATATAGAAGGAAGATATCATTGGCCTATTGACATGGATGGTAGTTCCTTGAAAAAGTAAATGGTAATAATATATTAAGGAAATCCCATCCTATATAGTCAAAAAAGATAAATAAATCATCAAAGGATGATGATATGAAGTATGCATCTTGCTTTATTAGATTTCAAGAGATAGAGAATATATTGCACGATACATGTTCATATGAGGTAGCCATAATTACAAATTATCCTTATCTCTTTAGGGGAATTGATGCATTGTTATATACCAATATTAGTTAGTGAATACGATTCACTGCTATCATGATAAGGGTCTAGAGGGTCACCCATGATGTTTATCCACAGATTTTACAAATTCCGATGAATTGATGTTTAAGATAAAGTGAGCCCCATGTGCGGAGCTCAGTGAACCTATGAGTGTGAAAAATCATAATTAAATTAATTAAATTATATTATTCATGTTTAGAAAAATTATAATTGAATTTATTTCTCAAGGTACTGAAAATTTATTTAATTATAAAAGTAAATATGAGAAAATATTATTTTTCGAATGACATTAAGGGTTCAAGGTTCATTAAATAATTACAGGTGGAATGAGTAGAGTTAGTGAATCATAGTTTATCATATGTAATTTAATAATGTAAAAAGTAAATTGTGAAATATTTGTGACATTTATGACACAGTTACTTAGTTATTCATATTATCTTGGGCTGGTATAATATGTTTAACTTATCCAAGGGATTAAGTGAAATTTGGAAAGGTAAACCTAACTATTTAAGCTCATTTTTGGCCATTAATAGTGGGAGAATAATTTTTCATGAATTTGGATATTTTCACTCCTCTTTTAACTCCAATTATGCTTCCACATAGAGAAACTAAAAGAAAAATCAAGAATTGATCGATCCAAGTTTGAGGATCGATCGTGTGATCTTCTATAAATCAAACCAGCATCGTAAAGCACTTCTATCTCCTGTAATGACACTCAATAATCCATGAACAACATTTTTGGAGTAGTGGTATACGTGTGTATGATCTAGAGGGTTCCTTGTTTTTCACCTTAGAGATAAGATGATATAGAGACATGCATATAGCACCAGGATCATGCAGTTCTACCGAGGCACCATTTCATTATCACTTCTTAACAATATATTAACATTAAGAAGTGATAATGAAATGAATGATTTTGGTACCTATATATATAGGAATGAAATATGGATGTTATAAATACGGTCGTTGGAATGGTCTTTGAAAATATTGTCATTGGAGATATGGTCATTGGATATACATATATCCAATATTTATACCAAAGTTGTATATTGTTAGTGAATAATTTAAATAATATGCATTATAAATAATAAACAACAAAAATATATATTATTTAATTAAAATATTTTATTATAAAAATATTTTTATGAGTTAAAAATATTATTATTAAAGAATGATATGATAAAATTCATAAAAATACCTTAATATCAATAGATTTATAAAATTAATTATTAAAATAAAATTAATTATTTTAATTTTATTTGGATTAAGATCATTTAATATAAAAGGAATATTTTTTAAATAACTATTTTTCTAAATTGTTGTTTATTTTCATCTTAATAAAATTAATCACTAAAAAAAGAATGATTTTAATGAAATTTATTGATAACATACACAATGAAATAAATTAAAAATCATTCAGTAGTTATTACTAGATAAATAATAATAATAAATTCATTTTATGCTTAAAAATTCATTTTACTGCCAACGAGCCTGTACCCTAGTGGTACAGGCTCCTGTTTGGCATCCAAAAACCCAGGATCGAATCCAGGCAGGGGCGAATTTCCCAGGTACTGTAGCAGTATTATAGCAGTACTGTTGCAGTGGCGACACTGTAGCAGCGGCAGCACTGTAGCGGTAGAGGAACTGTAGCAGATATTGTAGCGGTGGTGGTACTGTAGCAGGTACTGTAGCAGCATGGGTACTGTAGCAATACTGTTCGCCGAGGGGTCCTTTGGGCCAAAAAAATGGGCTTTCAAGCCTTGTATTCAGGCCACTTGGCCTTGGGCCTTCGGTCTATGTAATGTGTCTCCCTATACCCAGTCTAAAGAGGTCTTTGCTTTCAAATAATAAATTGAGGCTTCGGCCCCAACCTTTTAAAAAAAATGCATTTTACTAGATATTATCTTTTTATGCGCTATACATTTTTTTAAGAAAATAAATATATTATTATTTAACGATGATAAATTATATTTTTGATATTAATAATATATTAATATTAATTTAATTATTAATTGATAGTAAATAAGAGTAAGAATAGTTAATATTTGAAAAATTCATTTTTCTATAAAAATTGTTTTCATTATATTTTATGTTTCTATTTAAAAGGTAAATTCATAAATTTTAGAATTTAAATTTGAAAAAATGAACTTCATTTTTGGATTCAACATAAAAACATTAAATTAGGATGAATTTTTATGTGTTTTATTAAACAATTTATTTTTAGGTGAATAGTGTAAAATATCGTTTTTACAAATATTACAACTTTTATGACATCATTAGGATATAAGAATAACTTAAAATTTATGAAACTTTTGTCTTGATAAAATATTTATTTTATAATAAAATTATACATTTAAAAATATTATATTTAATTTATAAACCTATATTTGACATTTTATAATTTAATTTATATTTTTCACTAAAATTGTTTTAATCCATTATGCATTTTTCATTCTAGAATCAATTTTTCCACTTCTATAAATTACATGTAATAAAATGAATTTCATATTTGGAATTAGAAGGTACAAATTATGTAATAATTTCCATTTTATTTTTAAGTCTAAAATGAAATTACTTAGGTAAAAGTTAGTTACCACGGTAAAACAAAAAATGGTAAAAGGGTTAAATATAAGGGTTAAAATACCTAAAACATGTTAAAAATGAAGGTTCCAGATAAAATAAAGTTACTATTTCATCCCATTTCAACTTATATTTTTTCATATTAAAAAAATAACTTTTAATGTACGTGGAATGTAATGATATGACCAACAACAGTTTTCCGATGAAATTGACAAAGGGTTCTAGAACCAAGAGGACCTTTCATGTTAAATTTATAATTAAATTAAAATATAAGAAGAATTATTACCGTAGTCTTGAGTTATTTATTCATTGATGGTATTTATCTTTTGAACCCCATCTGGTTTATCTTCATTATATCATAAGGACCAAAAGTAGGGCCCCTCTAGTGGTGATTCACATGTGTTCCTTCGATCTCTGAACAATGTCGATGGGATTTTTGGTGCTAGAACAGTTGATTGATCGTCTTACATTTTTCATATTGGTCAATTAATGTTCCTTCATCCTTGATGGAATGTATTTTATTCTTCTTGATCTTTAGAGGAAGAGAGGATTATGAATAGGTTCTCTTAAGTTTGATAGAAAATACTAGATAAATTCTTTATTGGGAGAAAATTATCTATGTAAGGAATGTTTTTCCCAAAAATTATTTTCAAAAAGGATTATATCTAAAATTGTTTTTTCTGCAATAGTTTGTATCTACAATGATTTTTATATATTACAGTTCGTATCTATATCAATTTTTATCTACAATGGTTCATATCAATCTATTAATAATCCTTGGCATAGGGTTTAAATATTTCTTAATTACACAGATCACCTTAATAAGATATTAAAACCATAAAGTTCCTCATTCAATGAAAAAATAATAATAATATTTTTCTTCATGTCATTATCTAACCTATGCAATGATAAATATTTTTTTTACATTATGGTAAATGAATATTTATCATCAGAACTAATACTTAGTCAGCTCATCTTTCTGAATATTTATTAAACCACAAATAAATATTTTAATATATATATATTTTTAAATAAATAAATAAATATTATATTCATTGTCTTACGAATAAATATATATTTTATATTTATGATCAATAAAACTCTGAATAAATATTATTCACGAGTCTATAAAAAAATATTTATTCCAATTGTTAAATATAAATAATATTTAACTGAGATTAATAGAAACACTAAGTGTTTGACCCTCTTGGATTATTCCTATATGGAATTAGGCAAGCTAGGCTAAAGTCTAATATCGACATCTAGTAACATGTAAAGGCACCCAATAATAAGAATTTAATGTTTCAATGATTTAAACCACATAAAAAATCTTACCATGTAATATAATCTCTAGGTACCGATATCTCATCAAGTAGGTTACATACCCATGTCATCAAACTTTGTGCTTGATAAATATTTTTTTGGATTCCTAAAATAAACCCCTCCACACACCATAATAATGGAATTTATTTTAATATTTTCATTTCAATCAAAGGGACATGATAGAAACTTCCACAAATATGGAATAGATAAATCCTTTATCAACTTATTCATTAATAGCACACCACTCGTGACACACCCAATATACCCAACTTCAACGTGAACATATAACATCAAGTTTTATAAAAATAAATATAAGTACATGACTCATGATATACATTAATAATAATCTTAAAATCTATGGATCCTTACACATGATTGTAGATAAGAATTATGATGACACAAAAACATATGGAATTCTTATTGGTGGGTATGTCCTCATGATTCATCTATCATAGTGATCATCAAGTGTGAAAATCATGAGAAGAAGTCTTATCCACTTATGAGTACTCAAACATGAAATTAAATATAATATGTACCCTATCATAGAATGTTTCCCTAATCGTATGACTAGTTATTTAAGATATATCATTATTGAATCTTGAGGTTCTTATCCTACCAGGAAACTGTTATGACCTATTTTGATGTGATAGATACTCTAAGAAATTATCACATTAAAGTTACATAGAATAATAATAATAATATGATAAAGTATTTTTTAATATTCAATTATGTGTATATATAGTCAATCTAAAGTAAAAATTACTTAGTTCTAGGAAATTAACTTAAATAGACTCATGATTTCAGTTGAAATAATTGCTAACTGACAGGATAGTTCTCACATGTTAAACATGTTAAACATGTTTCCTATATGTATGAATATAGCCACTAGGAATATCACGATTCTATGGATAAGGAATGTATAACCACATATATGTGTGTAAAATCTACTAACTATGACTTCAATACCTTGAGAAAATCCCTCAAGTAGTGATATTGTAATGACCAATACTTTATTAGTGACATTTATTTTCTGAATAATTGTGTCTTATATTATATAGCATTATAATCATACAAAACATAGAAAAATTAACAATACTTTTTTTCATTAATGAATAATGTTAAATTAGCCAGCAACTAAACCCATGAAAATGCCAAACATCACAATGGGATAAAAAAATATTAAATAAGAAAAGTATAATGATAAGATTTGAATCTTTCTAATCTGCTAGGATCATTACCTCCATGGACAACACTATAAAAAAGAAATATAATATTATTAAACCAATCAAAATTTTATAAAAGGAAAATATATAGAACACTGAGAGGAATTATAGTGAATAATGTTTGAAGAAATGTAAAGGTGTTTATAGGAGGTAATATGAGCATTGAAATAATAATTCGACCATTGGTCAATATGTTTGTTTTTTAATATGACCGTTGGGAACCATGACCATTGGTAATAATGTTATCATTAGATTTAGTGTTTATAAAAGGTAATAAAATATTATAATTGATAAAGAAAGGAGAAACGATGGACACAACAAGTATATTAATGCCTTTTGAGTCCATTTGTTAGAAATTGGGAGAGAGGTGGAATTACTGGGGTTCAAACTTGACCAATCCCAAGCAGAGCTTCAACAAATGAGGTTCAAATGAAATTGACTATAGGAGAAGTTCAAGTTTGTGTAGATCAACACTAATTTAATGTTAGTTGAGCCACTCCGTGAAATTATCACCATCACACACCTTACCCTTAGGGTGTGTGCCACTACAATAACTGGCTATGTGTCTAGAACTTTGTATCATAAAAGTGTAATTTTCTTTATATAAGTGAAATGGTTATTTTTTCAATCCGATTTTTAGTATTATTATTTTTAATAAATTATCCATGAAAATAAGATGAATATGATAACTTGATTTTTGGATACAAATAAAAATATATTTTCAAAAAATATATATAATTTTATAATAAACTCAGGTATTCTATATAAATTTTATTTTCATGAAACAAACTTTTAAAAAACAATTTATTTAAATATAAATGATACTATAATTTTACAATAGATTAATAAATTTTCATATGTTTCAAAAATTTGAGAAATTTGATTGTCATAAAAATAGTTATTTTTCAATAAATAAGTAGATTTTTTTAAAACTTAAAATAATAATATTTAGAAAATTATTTTGATAAAATAAACTTTATATTTGAAATAATCACATTAGAATTAGTTTAGGGTGAATTTTTGAGAATTTTCTAAAATTATTTATTTTTCAATGAATAATAATAATACAGTTTTGTTTTTTTAGAATTTTTTATGACTATATATATATAATAATGATTTAATAATTAATTAAATAGAATCTATGACCTAAAATATTATATTTTTTAATATTATATATTTTAACGTATTTAAGTCAATTTCCAAACCTAAAAATCACTTTCCAAAGTCTAAAATAGATATTATGATCTTAAAAACTATATTTTGTGGAAAAATCACTTTTCCATGTGAAAAGTAAAATTAAAATTTGGATTTTGATTTTATTAGATAAAAATAATATAAAAAATGACTCCAATTTCTAAAACCTTGAGAAAAAACAATGGGCAAGCTGATGGTTTAGCATTTTCCACAACCTAAAATTCCCAGACCTATATTTAGAAATTATTAAATAATTCCTCCTCTTTTACTATAAATAACCACCTATACCCCATTACTATCCACTCAAAATTCATAATACCTAAATTTATAGTCATTTTAATTCCCATATAGTCACTTTAAGGTGTATTTATGTCTGCAATGTTCCATCCTCAATTTTTAGGATGTAACTCTTCAAGCTAAGGGAATTCTCCAATTACACATTTCCATTCAAGTACCTCTTTTGTGGTATATTTTATAAGTGTTTATTTCTTCCATTTAATACCTTTTTTATTATCTAATTAATTACATAATATTTTTTTATCAAAAGGAGACATTCGTTCCATCCCATTATAACCTTTCCTTAATCCACATTATATACCATCATGCTTCCAAATTCATTTCATGAATTTTTATCTTTTACCTAATATGTTATTATATTGAGAATAAACAAACCCTTTACTTTTCAATTCCAATTCACCTATATGTAAATATAATTTATTTATTCTAGGATTTACATGTATGCACCCCAAATCCCCTTTTCATGGGTTATAAATGATGTAATGTTCAAGTCCTTAAGCCCTCATGTACTTAATGTTTTTATATGAAACCTATTATTTATTATCCTTAGGTTAATGATGAAATTATTTATTTTTATCAATTTGTCTCACATGAATTAATAAATATGATGTTTGTGCCCTGATAACGCTTCAATTCATTAGGTAAATAATTAATGTCTATTGATGACTTGTTTTATGATACCTTGGTGAATAAAATTGTTATTTATGATTTATGACAACTTGGTGATAAACCTTGATGATATTCTTATGAATGTATCATTTTTTTGTTTTATCCATATTTCTATGTTATGATTAATTATATTTCTATTATGATAAGCCTCATTTTTTTATTCTCAAACCTTATTGAAATTCCTCATGGTTACATGTTAAATATCTCCTTTGTTTATTCCCTTACTAGGCTTTATGTTTACCCTATTCTTTTGATGTAGGTCACTAGGATATAAGATACAATAAAAGTAACTTATGATGAACCTATTAAGAATAATTTCAAGTGGATTAGAATATTTCTTATTCTATTCATGTATTATATTTATAATTTCCAATAAACTAAACCTTAAAATATCTTGTGTGTTATTAAGTGTTGTATCATGTAATGATAATTTTATGTATTAAAAAGGAGGGATGTCATAATTGGTATTAGAGTTTGGTTTAGTTATTTGTTGTAATTAGGATTATAAAACTTAGTAATAACCCTAGGTACAAGTAAAAATATAGGAAAAATTCCTGAAATTTTTGTGAAGTATTAAGTGAGTGGTTTCCAAGCAATGAAATCCATGTCTAGATACTAAAGTGGATGCAGATTTGGAATAGTTGTACATAGGGGTAATAAACCTAAAAAGGATTCATTTGGATTTTACTCAATCTTCACTTGGTGTATAACAGTGGTACTTGTTTCACACCTAATTTAACACTCCCAAGGGATATTTTTGGCTAATAAAATGTTTTGTATAAACCATAATGAATGATATATAGAAAATGTAATTCTTATTATAGGAGATTAAAGTAATAAAATATTTAATATTTTTTTAGGACTTAAACTTCCAATAGAATTAAAAGATTATAAAAGTAACACATTTCTCACTAATATTTTATTCTTTTAGAAAAATGGAAGAAAATAGGAGGAATTATGTAATTGATCAGTGTAATGGATTATGCATTGAAAACCTTCCTAACATGATGGAATATGGAATTGAAAACTTCATGAGGATGATGAATCAACTATCATGGGTTATGAATAATGACTTGAATCATATTGATAGTCCAAATTAACCTAAAAGGGAGAAAATTTAAATTGATTCCTTTATGCATTAATGGTTATTGTCCTTTAATGGATCTATTGATCTATTAATTTCTGAATAATGGATTACCTCTATAGAAAAGATATTTTTTGTAATTTGTTGTTCATATATAGAAAAAATCACCTTGGTAGTATAACTCTTAGAAGTATAATATTATAAGTGATTAAAACTTATTAATACCATAAATCCAAGAGGGTAAATTGATTCTATAGAGAGGGAAGAGTTCATGATAATTTTTTAAATAAATATTCTCCCTATTCGATGAGAGAAAAATAGATAAGGAATTATTAGAGTTAAATAAGTAGGAAAATTAATTGGTGGAATCTATGAAATAAACATTACAATAATTTCTTGATACACCTCTATATTTTTTATGGATCTTAAGGGAATGTTTGATAGGTTTTTAGTAGTCTGAGACCCCATCTATGTAGGAATATAGGAAATCAAGACTATAAAAGCTATGAAAATATTGAACAGAGTGATTTGAAGGTTGATATATAGTTTAGAGAGATGTAGTGGTCACATAGGCTGAATGAAAAGAGTATAAAAACAAATCCAAACCTAGGGAAGAATTTTGTTCATGGAAGTGAAGGAAAGAAACTACAACTCCCCTCATGCAACAAATATGGGAAGAAGTATTTGGGGAACTACTTGTTTTGGAGTGGAATGTGCTAAAAGTGCATAAGAGATGGCCATATGTATCATAACTATGATAGTGAGGTGAATCATCGACATCTCAATGAAAATGACAATGGTATGAAAGTGAAATCACAACATGAAGTTTAATGCTTCAAGTCTAGAAAGATTGGGCACTTTGCAAATCAATATCCAAATCAGAATATAATGGAGGGGAACCACCATTAACCTCATCATAGGAAAATGGATCAAGGGTGTTATTTCATGATCATAATGGTTGAAATAGAGTCTCCAAATGATGTGGTGGTAGGTACACATATTTATCTCTCACAACCAATAAGTGCTTTGTTTGAATCTGGTTTTACACATTCCTTTATTTTATCTAAGTTTTCAAAGAATATAAAATCAAACCTAGAACTTCTAGAAGTAGAGTTATTAGTTAAAATTCCTAAAAGGATTATTCAATCATTAAAGGTGTATATAAATTTTACTATCAAATTTGGTGATGAAAATCTCATCTAAAATATAGTACTAATTCCCATGGTGGAATTCAACACCATACTAGGGATAGAATGGCTCTCAAAGTATAATGATTAGATAAACTGAAAAAGAATATAAATTTTAATGGTCTTGAATGGAAAACCTTGAGTTATTTTCAAAGGATAGACATTCCAACCTAAACTCTATATTTATGTATCACCTATATCCTTATTTATGGAAAGAATTGGTGAAGAAAAAGAATAAAGAGAATGTATAAAGAAAGAAAATGTACCCATTTTTTGGGAATATGTTGATGTATTTCTTGAAGATTTTCATAGAACTCCCCCATAAAGAGAGGTATAGTTCTATATTGAACTCATACATGGATCCAAGCCAATATCAATGACACTGTATAAAATATAATATGTAGAGTTAGAGGAATTAAAGAAGAAACTTCAAGATCTTTTGGGGAAAGATTTAATTTAACCAAGTGTGTCTTTTTAGGGAGAAAATGTTCTCTTTTTAAATAAGAATTATGGATAAATGTGGTTATGAATTTATTATAAAGAATTTAATTGGATCACAATGAAGAACAAATATCATCTTCTAAGGATTTATGATTTGTTTTACCATCTTTATGAGGAATAATTATTTTCTAAGATTGAAATTCTGTTGGGGTATCATTAGTTAAGGGTGAAGAAATAAGATATCCCAAAGACTTCCTTCTAAACAAGATATGATCATTACAAGTTTGTTTTTATACCCTTCATCTTGACTAATGATCCTTCTATATTTATGGATTTAATGAATATAGTCTTTAAAGATTACCTTGATAAATTTACAGGGGTATTTATTGATGATATTCTGATATATTACCAAATTATTGAGGATCATGAGGATCATCTAAGGTTCATATTAAAAACTCCAAGGAAGGTGAAATTTTTTGGTAAATTTATTAAATGTGAGTTTTGGTTATAACAAGTTGCATTATTAGGGCACATTGTGACCAATAAAGGAATATCAGTTGATCCTTAAAAGACAAAGGCTATGGAGGAGTGTACACATCCTACTACTATAATTGATATTTATAGTTTCCATGGTTTAACAAGATACTGTAGAAGGTTTTTGAAAACTTTTTATGTATTTATAATCCACTAACCAAGTTAAATCGAAAGTGAGTTTAGTTTATCTAGATAAAGGAGTGTGAAAAAAGTTTCCATGAACTGAAGAAGAGATTGGTTAGTGAACCTATGCTAAATTTACCCTCTAAAGGGAAATTATTTTTCATTTATAGTGATGAAACCTTAAAATTACTTGGATGTGAAGTTTGGAAAAATGATAAAGTGATTGCCTATGCATCACAATGGTTAAAGCCTCATGATAAAAACTATCATACTCATGACCTAGAGTTAGCTATAGTCATATTTTCTTTGAAGATATAAAGACACTATCTTTATGAAAAAAATGTGATATATACAGAGAATATGAAATTTTTAAATATATATTCACACAAAAGGAGATCAAAATTCATTAACAAAGATGGTTATAACTAATCAAGTATTGTGATTGCTCTATTCACCACCATCCTAGAAAGGTGAATAAGGAAGTTGATTATCTTAGTAGAAAAGAACCTTTTAATATATCCTTGATGAAGATTTATAAATAACCTATATTCATAGATATATGAAGGATGGACCTAGAAATCATAATGACATGTAACACATCCTACCTTTCCTAAATGATTACCCAACCATCTATCCAAGAGAGAATCAAGGAGGCATAGAGGGATGATCAAGAGCTTCAAAAGTGGGTGAAAATAGTAATGTAGGGGAATATTCATGAATTACATATCGATGAAGATGATTTCATTCAATTTAGGAACTATACTTTATGTGCCTTCATCACATGAGATAAAGAAATAGCTAATGGATAATGCACATAGATCATATTTCTCCATTCATCCCGAGAGTACCAAGATGTACCATGATATTTTAGAGAACTTCATATGGGACAATATAATGAGGAAGATCATTGAGTATACCTCAAAGTTCTTTCTATGTCATCAATTTAAAGTAGAGTGATAGAAGTCTAAGGGGTTGATGAAACTATTTCCCATACCCACATAGAAATGTGAGAAGATCACCATAAAATTTTTCACTTATATCTTAAAGAAACCCAAAATAAAAAATGTGATATGGATTGTGATGGATCGAATCACCAAGACTTCACACTTCATCATTATATGAAAATATTTCTATCTTGACCAACTTTCCAGGATATACCTAAAGGAAGTAGTAAGGCTATATGGGGTACCACTTTAAATCATTTCTGATCATGATCTAAATCTCACTTATAAATTATGGAGAAGTATTCAACATGATCTGAATAATTTATTCAATTTTAGTATGGAACATCACCCCAAAACTAATTTATAACTAGAAAGGACCATTTATAAACTTGAAGATATGATGAAATCATTATCAATGGAATTTAAAGGTTGATGAGATAAACATCTCCCAATAGTATATTTCTCATACAAAAACATCTTACACTATATTATTCAAATAGATATATATATATCTCTATATGGGAAGCGATGTAAAACTAATAATTTTTAGGATGAATTTGGTTAACTAATGATAATTGGTCATAATATCATGAAAGTGATGAAAAAAAGGTTCGAGGCATCTGATAACATATAAAATATTCTCATAGTTTGAAGAAGAGCTATAATGACAACTATAAAAGAGACTTATAGTTTGATGTTAAAGACAAAGTATTCCTTTAAATATCACCATAAAATAGAGTTGTACAGTTTTAAAAGAATTTAAATCTTATCCCTAGGTACATTGTTGCCTTTGAGATACTTTAATGCATAGGAGTAGTTGTCTATCTACTAGAATTTCTACCAAACACGGATTAATTTCTTGATGTGTTCCACATATCACTCCTAAGGAAGTACATACCCAATACATTTATTGTATTGAATCTAGAGGTCGTATAACTGGAGAATTATCTCTCTTATAAGGAGTATCTTGTGAAGATCATGAACTGTTGAGAAAAAATTCTATGCAACAATACAAATCACCTTTTCAAAGTGTTGTGGCAGAACCAAAAATATGAAGTGGAAACATGGGAACTAGGGAAAAAAACGTGAACAAAGTACCCTTATATATTCTCAACAGAGAAAATGAGTTGACATTTTAGGGATGAAATTTATTTAGTGGGAAATAATGTAATGACCTTAACTTTATGAGTGACTCTTGTTTCCTAAATATTTATGTCTCATGTTATATATAAATATACTCATACAATGCATAGAAAAATGGAAAGCACTTTATTTCATCAATGAATAACATTACATTGGTCAATAACCACACCCATTAAAATGATAAACATTACAATGGGACAAAAAAATATAAAATAATAAATATATAATGGGAAATTTTGGATCTTTCTAATCTTTAGGATAATTACCCCACAACAAAAACTATAAAAAATAAACATAATATTAGTAAACTAATCAAAATTTTAGAAAAGTTAAATATATAAAACCTTGAGAGGAATTGTAGTGAATAGTATATGAAGAAATTAAAAGGTATTTATAGGAGGTAATATGTCCATTGGAATAGTAACCTAACCATTAATCAATATAGTATGATCATTGGGAACAATGATCCTTGATAATAATGTTACTGTTAGATTTAGTGTTTATAAAAGATAATGAAAAATGATAATTGATATAGAAATGAGAAATGATGACCAAAAACAGTAGATTAATTCATTTTTAATCCCATTTGTTTGAACTGGAGAGGGAGTTAGCATCCGTGGGGTTTACCCTTTACCAAGACTAAGCAGAGCTTCAACAAGTGAGGGTCAAATGAAATAAACTATAAGATAATTTCAAGTTAGTAGAGATCAACACTAGGTAAAAGTTAGCTGAGCCACCCCATGAAACTATCACCATCACACACCTTACCCTTAGGGTATGTGATGGTATAATAAGGGGATATGTGTCTAGAAATTAGTATCATAAAAGTTTAATTATGTTTATATTAATTAAATGGTTATTTTTTAATCCCATTTTTAGTATTATTTTGTCTAATTAAATAATCATGAGAATAAGATGAATTTGATTATTTTATTTTTGGATAAAAATAAAATTTGACGTTCAGAAAATATATACACTTTTATAATAAACAGAGGTATTCTATATAAATTTTATTTTCATGAAATATCATATAAAACACTATTTATTTAAATATAAATGATAATATAATTTTACAATAGTCTAAGAATTTTTTATATGTTTCAGGAATTTGACTATGCCATAAAAATTGGTTTATTTCAAATAAATAGACTTCTAAAACACTATTTATTTAATATAAATTATAATATAATTACACAATGGATTAAGAATTTTTTATATGTGTTAGGAATTTGACTTTCATAAATACTGTTATATTTCAAATAAGCCTATTATTTATTATCCTCGAGTTATTAGTGAAACGATTTATTGTAATCAATGCAGATCACATGAATTAATACATATAAAGAGTTCACCCTGATTGTGATCCAATGAATTGGATAAATAATTGATCTCTATAGATGACATGTTTTACGATACCTTTGCGAATAACCTTGGTAATTATGATTTACAAAACCATGGTGATAAGACTTAGTGATTTGATTATGAATGTTCATTTTTATGTCATATCAACATTTCCATGTTATGATTTGTGATATTTATATTATGATATCCACCATTTTATTATGCTAATTACTTATTCATATGCCTCATGGTCACATGCTAAATATCTCTTTTTTTATTCCCTGACCAGGATTTATGCTCACCCTTTTCTTTTAATGTATGTCCCTAGGATATGAGATGTAGTAAAAGTAACTTAGAATTAAACCATGAATAATCCTTTAAATTGGATTAGAATATTTTATATGTTATACATGCATTACGTTTCTAGTTTCCAAGAAACTAAACATTAAAATATCTTGTGTGTTATTAAGTATCATGCCATGTAATGAAAGTTTTATGTATTAAAAATGATGGATTCCATAAATATATCCAAGTATCCACTTATTTATCCATTTTTATAAAACTGATATCTTATATAATACCATTGTGAAAGATTATAATAATAATGATAATTCTCTTATCATTTGGTATAAACTAAAATTAAGAAAATGATTGTAGAAATACTTATAAAGCTAAATCAGAAGCTACAATATAGTTGGTTATTGTAGATATGGAAACTGTGGGCTGTAATAAATTTGTTTGTCACATTACCTTATCCATACTATGATCTAATATCATAAATGATCTGCAGGAATACTAGAGTTATATTCCCTTAAACACCAGTATTCCTATTTCTCTTTATTCTAGGAACTTGTCTAGTTCTAATTTATCAAGTATTTTTGGATAATTTAAACTACAAGTTTGTGTAGTTAAAATAGTTTTATTTTATTAGTTTTAATCCATGAATAAGTAATATAAAACATTAGTACATATAATGGAATAATGTATAGAATATTATCACTCAGGCTTGTGAAATTTTATCCACAATCCCCTCTTATGCCCCTGCACATTGTCATAGAGAGTTTTTATTTTATATGACTTAGGTAAAAATTCCATTTTGAATTATTACACTATGAATTTTAAATACATAGTCAACATATGCACTATGAATATAATAAAAAAACCCATAGATACATATATATAAATAATTTTATCTAGAACTAGGTTTTTTATTTTAATTCATTCTTGGAGAAGAAACTTTGGTCTTAATAAACAAGTGTGACTGAAAATCTATTTTCATATGTTGTCAACATATCTATCCTAGAAAACAGCAGTACTCCCACTAATCAGTTGTAGACATGTGGTTCTATTTCATTATAAATGAACATTATATGATCATTATTCTCACTTTTATCTATAGATGTATATTTTCTACTTGCATACTTTATTGGAATTCATTGGTGTCACCAACCCTTTTTGGTTATTTCATATAGTCATATTCCTTTACATATCCATTGAGGAAACTAGCCTTGATATCTAACTACCCAATATAATGATAATATAAAATTTCTATGATAAGTATAATTAAAATTTATTTTAGTATGATGATTGAAGTAAAGAATTTCTCATAGACTATGTCTCACAAATCCTTTAACAATAATTCAATCCTTATTTGTACTGACTTATATAATATATGTATAGTTTCTCTTGAATACTCACTAAGAGTATCAAGTTTAGAAACATCCAAAATACAGTGCCCCAAAATTTTGGTATATGGATTCCATTACTAAATTAATGCATACTTTTCAATATTATATTATTCACTATTCATAAAGAATAGTATATATATATATATATTACCCACCATGGGGAATATAAACCACTAAATTGTGTTTAATTTCTTATGTAGTATGCACCTTAGAACCACTCCTCCCACCGATCTTAATTAAGTATGTGTTCCTATGACAACTTATGTGAATCCATAGCCTATATTTCATTAAAGTCTAGCCTACTCCCACTATCTCAAAAGAGATGTGATTCCCTCTTATAGAAAGATAACCGATCTTGAATAATAATGGAATATCCTCAATGGATATAAGATAAATAATAGGGAAGTATTTGTTGTTTCCTGATGTTCTCTTATACGTAAAGTAAAATTTTAAAAAATGATTCCTAATAAACACTAGTAATTATAACATATGGATTCTTTATCATATTATAATTAATATGATATCTATTAGTAAATTTTGTTTTCAAACATTTGGTGATTGTGATTTTATTTATAAAACTTGTCTTGGAATAAATTATATAATATTTTCAATAAATATAATAAATTACATCGATCCCACTTCACTACCATAAAAAATTTTATGGATAAGATAACGTGAGTCTGGGGTTAACTTCACTCCACTTATCAATGACTGGTGAATACTTGGTTATGATGCACTGCGACAAGACAACCTAGATTTTCTAGTAACAATTGAAAAGTGTATCCATTTCTTCAATGATAATTCCTAAAATCACTTGAAGGAATCTCATGAATTATATGAACATACTAATTATCTAATCCTTTAGAATAGTTTACACAGTTTTTCTTAACCAACTCTAGTAACTTTGTGGATCACATTTATTTGTGAGTTTTTCAGTGTACCTAGTGTCTTAGCTCAAAATATATTAGAACACTTTTATGTATATATACTATTCAAATATGATCAGTTTTACTTGACAAATAATTATCTTATGATAATGAGATATTATTAGTTTTATAATTTTATTCATCATTGATTAATGATTTAAAATAACTATGAGTCAAGAATTATGGAACTATTAATTGAGTATGAAAATACCATAACAATATCTATTCCATTATGAAATAATATCTCAGTTTGTTTAAATGGGAACTAAGATAAGTGTTTTGGTAATAATACTAAATAATAGTTCAACTTGAATTCATTAGGCAATCGAGAATCCATACAATACTCTATACTGATATAGGAATCACCCTTCTTCATATTTTAGAGAACAAAACTCACTTCTAGTAATATTTTGGTACTTAATTGGTTCTTATGTTTTAATAAAAATATATAAAACACATTTTATTTAATACCCAATAAGTAACACAAGAGAATTTAATTTAATGAATATGATTTACTTATCAACATATACTTGATTTTTTGTTGTCTCTCTTTGAATGAAATTTCTTCCCACATGTGAAGAAAATAATATCCAAATCCTTTGATTTCCGCTGTCTCCTAATTCTATGGATTGGGCATCATGTAGGTTCCTTATACTTAGAGTTAATCTTAGGGTATTTCTACTTTCCTTTCCTCATGTTCACCATAAGATTAAAATTATTATCATGCTTCATGTATTTATTTACTTAGTTAAGTAGAGTGAGGAGATCAGGAAGAGACTTATCAATGTTGTTCATATTGAAATTTACAATAAAGCTGGATAATCCCTGAGAAAGTGACACAAGAATGAGATCAATGTTCAATTCATCAGGTAGTAGAATCTCTAAAATATCTAGACACTCAATGTTGCTAAAATATTTGACTACACGAGGCCCAACTATCACACCTTATCTAAGATTACTCATGAAGAGTTCCTTAGAGATCTCGAACCACTCCTTTTTATTTCTCTCATAATAATGATCATAAAGATTATTGAGTATGTTATAAGCTTCCATGTTCCCAAGAAACTTCATGGGATCACTAGACATGGAAAATTACATCAAACACTAAACATCTAAAGTATCATTCATGTGTTTTTCATAGACATTGAACTACTCATCACTCACCTCCTTAGTATGTAGACTAGGGATTGGGGATTATAGAACCTAGAGATTCCATTCATGGAATAATACAATTCACAAGTTTTCATACCATTTCTAAAAGTTACTACCAGTAAGGATATGGTTTTTATCTAGAATAGATCACATGGATAATGTGGTAGATAAAATTTCTATTTTCCTATAACAATAAAAAATAATATTATTTATTCTTTATATTACTACCAATTATGTGGGATGTAATTATAATTTATTATTAGTATCCCACTATTTTATCAAGTCCCAACAACCCTCACCATTGGACTCAAAATGTATAATTACAATAACATTATAGTGTAAAAGATCTATATTTCCTTTCTTATGATATAGATGAAGGCCATGAAAGTTATAAGAAAGTATTTCAGTAAGCAGTATTTCCAACTGTGGACTTATGGTTCCTTGAACCATTGAGTGGAATACATTATTCTGAAATCCTTATTTTTGATTTCCTCAGCACTTTCCACCAAGTTTTTATTTGAAAAAATAAGGTCATTAAACCCAATATAAATTTAGTTAGTTCAACCCACTATCTTTTTAATATTTTATAATAATTAAAAATTCCCCCGATGGAGGCCTAACCAATAATTTAACTACGAGTGCATCTTAACTGAGACAATGGAATACATAGTCTAAATTAATATTTATTTGAGTGATTTTTCCATTATATGGAAATTTCTTATTTTATCTTTGACACAACTTATGAATATTAATTAGATTTTACTGAAGTGATTAAACATGGGCCGATAAAAAAATTATATATGTTCCATTTATTTTAATTTTATATTTAAATGTTAATAAATTTATTTATATGTGATCATGGACTAAAAAATATAAAATAAAACATGAAAAAGATAAAAATAAAATAAATAAATGAATTGATCATGTGATTTTCTATTGGTTGATTTGTTGAGTGGCTAATAAATCAACCTATGACCACAGGGAAAAAACCTATTATACTGGTTTGGGCATGGGTTTCAGCATTCCACATGTCCTCCTATGTATCACTTGAGTTGGTTTCACCTTGGATCCATCTTAAACAACATCCATGCACTACGATACTCCTTCCATTACATATTTTTTACACTCACACGTAGGTAATGGGAACTAAAGGATTGGTTAAAGGAAAATTATATGAAACAACCATGGACACACATTTACTACCTAATAAAGGAGGGAGGGATGACACAAAAACCATCAAATTTAATTTAATAATAAATAATTTCAAGACCCATGTAATTAATATCAAATTAAATAAAACCAACATATATATATGTTTGGTCTAAGCTCATAATTAGTCACATAGATATAATAAATATAAATTTAAAATAACCAGATAACATTATTTATTAAGATAAAATGCGCACAAATTAATTCGATTGATTATCTGAAAAATAAATTAATTCATTTTATCTTAATCCTCATTCAATATATCTTGAAGAGACTAACCTACCATTATTTTAAATAAAATTTAATAATTTAATTTTATCTGAAATTTAATAAAACAAGTGAACAAGTTGTAATTGAAAGTAACTTGATGGGTACCTATTAAAACTACTATATGCATCCCTTGTTACATCCAATGAACTCACATGAAATTTCATGTACATAGCATGTGATTTAATTTAATGGAATGTACTGTCAATAAATGACACATGAAACAAATGAGAATTACATTGTGTATACTAGTTTAATGTACATGGATTGTGTATTATGTAACGTGTAATGTCCCAACCTACACCATCAGGTCTGATTCAGAGAGTAACATGACCTCATGCACACCTTCCCATATACAAAAGGCTGCTAACTACCAGCAAGGGTACCATACAGTGTCAGTGGGGAGATTATACCCTCAGTATCATGTCAGTGTATCATTATTAATAATAAATAAAAAAACACAAGTAAACATGGTGGAAGAATATAATGTTATATGGTACACATGTCATACAATGCATAAATTAGTAGGATCCCAAGGTGTAAATCAAAATTGGAGTATAAGTGTAATATATATTTAAATAAAACCATAGTATACTCCAATGTATATCTCAATTCCTCCACTATTTCTATGCTCTAATGCTTAACCATATGCCATGAGCCCCTAGACCTTACTCGAATCCCCAAACAAAAATTCTATATGTGCATCAAGATATCTGTGTAGGGTGTGAGTAATAAAACCCAAAATACACAATAAATGAATCCATAAAAAAATATAAAAATGTATATCAGGTGTATTCCATGATAACAATATATTCATAAGAAAGAATAATAATCACATACAGAGCACCTATGTGTTAACCAAGCCCGCATGATCCATGAATGTAACTACTTCAGCTCCATACTAAAATAATGATCAAGATGTTTGAAATGATCATGAACTAGCCACAAGGCTGGTGACATGTTAATTGACATCCTCAAGGCATCGAGTGGACATGATTCTCAGTATCCACAAGGCACTGAGTTCCAACATGTTCCTTGGTATTCTCAAGGCATCAAGTTCTATTCGATCCACAATGCTATAAAGTTACTACCCCATGAATGGATCCACCATAATCATTTCCACATGTTATGCACACTCCCCCTCTAAGGTATAAACATTCCACGATAGTCTACCTCTCTCGAATACCAATAAAAAACCTCTAACAATATGCTAACACACAAACATGTAGAGAATAATAGGACAAACATTACATTTCATCATGATCATATAATAGAAAACATAGAACAACATGTGACCAAAATCAAGCATGATATAAAGATAATATAACAAATCACATGTCACAAATTGACCCACCGAGGCCCACTTGGCCAGTGATAAGCCAAGTACGAAACACCAAGCCTACCTCCAATAAGCCAGACCTATAGACCATCATCGAGTAGGCATATCACACATATAGGAGGAATTATACTAAGTACCTATACACACTTACACATCTACATGCCTATATAATATTGAAAATAAAATACTATCTAATAATATAATTCATGTATATCATCTATCCCACATCCGAGTACGATATACATACTGAAAGTATAAAGGCCAAATATAAGCCCAAGAAAAACTAAAAAAGATTCTAAACTACTCAAAAGGAGGGGACTGCTGTCAAATGAAATCCTGGGTATAAACTAAACTCTTTCAATATCACCATGCTCTGCTTACTCCTGGTCCTCCCAGGACTCTATTCAAAGGCCTTTCATCTGTATAAGGCATGACATGTGTGTATAGAGACCATGTATGGGTGAGTATAACAATACTCAGTAGGATACCCCAAAATAACCAAGCATAATCATTAAAAGAGTATCCAACTCACTGCAAAGCATGCCAATAGTATATGACACATGACAATAAGAACCATAAGGACACCCATATATACTCATAACATACTATGAGTGTAAGGACCGAACCTTAAACATTACATAATCTTGTGTATTTAAAAAATAATTGTAATGACCCGCCAATCCTCATTGTCTTGAGAACTCAATGAGTCATTACTAGGCCTTAAGTGACATCCCCAAGATGCCAAATGCTGACAGTAAATGCCAAAGGGTTTAAAATACAATTGGGGGATGATTTACCCTTTAAGAAAATACCCCATCCATTAACCATTCACTATATGATGCATGAACAAAAGTAGACCAAAAAACAACTTCATTTATAATCAACCACATCAAAGTACACAACATCGGAATACCAACCAAACATCAAAGTACACAGCAGAAAGCGAACAACACAAGGCTCCCAAAAGACACCACGACTCATTGGTCCACAAGCTCCAAGTTCCTTAGAATCTCCCAAACATCACCACAAGCCACTAATAATGATATGTTTTACCTTTACCTGTGTATCAGAATACAACATCTGCAAAAGCACCAAAGTTCCAAAGAAGGGGTGAGTATAAAACTCAGTAGGTTTTCCCTAATGACTTCCCCACTCACGCAACTAGGATAGAAGAGTTAGCCACATTTATATAAAAACAGTTTATATAAAAAAAATTCACCAAAGCAGTTTATAACTAAATATAAACAAGTTTTCCAAAACCATCCATGCTCAAAAGCATCAAAGTGCAGTTTAAACCAGCTTTTCCAACACGTTATTTTTCCAGAAAAATAACCAAACATATTTTCAAACCATTTCACAAACATCCCGTTTTCATACCCAACCATTTCACAAACCCATGAAATCCACCATGCATGCTTCGTTATGACAGTTCCATACTCATGAGCAATATCTCATAGATCTACCAAGTCTTCACAAGGTAATTGTTTCCCATGTTCCATTACACCTTTGGCATCGAGCACAAGGTTATATTTCAACCAAGCCTCGTATAAGTAGTTACCATGTTACATTACACCTTTGGCACTGAACACAAGGTCCTATTTCAACCAAGCCTTTTATATGAAACATGAACACACACCACACATTCCCAACAATAATGTCAAACCATTATTTCAATAAAACACCCTTTTATTGAAAACCATTTTCTATCCAAACCAAGTGTGTTCAAACAATTCAAACCATTTCAATAAAGATGCCTTTTTATTGAAAACCAAATCCATCAAAACCATTTCAATAAAACACCCTTTTTATTGAAAACCCATTTATCAGTAAACCATTTACAATTTCAGCAATTTCATAATTTAAAATCAACATTTTAAATTCAAATATCCAAGTCACTTTGCAAACAATTTACTAAGATTTCACAATTTCATCAAAACCATAAATCATCACTAAAGAAGATTTATTCCATGATTTTCACAATAAATTCCATTCAAATAACCAATTTGAAACTAAGACAACCAATTCTAACAAGAGGAGTCAAGAGTGAAGCCACCTACCTCAACAAAAAGGTGAAACCAATCAACGGACGAATAATGCTCAAGAACACCGGGTCAAATCTCCAAAAATCCACCTTAGATATCTTCTCCTAACACAGCCAAGACCAAATATAAACATATTTGGAATTCACATACTTAGGTATACCCATAACGGGCATAGATCTAAGAATCTGAGGGAAGAGGAGAAGTAGATCTAAGTAGATATAAGAAACCGATCAAGAACGGTCCCATACCTTAAGAATATAGATTCAATTCGCCAAGAGAAGCCTTCGGATCGCCTCCGGAACACTTGGGAGAAGTTTCCTAACCCTCAAGGGAGAGTAATCCTGAGTTAGGGCTGCTTAGGAGGTTTAAACAAGGCAATTAAAGGAAAAAGGAGTTATATCCACAATTTTAGGATCTAACTTTAAGTGACCACATGATTAGTCCACACGGTTTAACAAACCATGTGCTAACCGTGCATTAGCTCCTACCTCAGCCATCCATACTCGCATAGTTAGTCTGCACGGTTAGTCAAACCATGTGCTAACCATGTGGTAAAACCCTGCTTGGAAGGGGTGCTCTGCATGGCCTTCATGCACGGTTTGCCCAAACTATGCGCACACCATGCGGTCATCCCTATCCAAGGTGACTACCAAGCACGAATTCCGCACGGTTTGGAAAACCGTGCGTAGCCCGTGCGTCACCACCTTTTTTCCCTTTAACACTTTAAAACTTTCCAAACTTGTCCAACCACTTCCCAAATTCTTTATACACTTAAAAAGCATAAAATAAGAGTTACTTACCAGAAACCAGGGGTACTACATTCTCCCCACCATTGGTCTTTCTGTCCTCGGAAAGTAAAAAACCAATGCTTTCCTGAAAGAGTTCCGGCCACAGCTCTTTTATTTCTTTCCCGCGTTCCCAAGTTTCTTCCTGAATCTGACCATGGTGCCATAAAACCCGCACTAGACCGATGCTTTTTCCGTGCAAGACTTTATCCTACCTATCCACAATCCACACCGAGATATGTACCAACGAAGCATCCGAATCTAGGTCAACGTGATCCCGTATGATCACATGATCAGGATCAGGTTGATACTTCTTCAACTGAGATACATGGAACACATTATGCACTACACTAAACCATGGTGGTAATTTTAACCAATATGCCACCTCGCCAACCCGTTCCAGTATCTCAAAAGGGTCAATACATCGAGGAGATAATTTGCCCTGGTTCCCAAAACGACGTTGTCCAAGCCTTGGAAAAATTCTCAAAAATACGTGATCACTCATCGCAAACGACAATGGTCTTTGGCGATGATCCGCATAAGATTTCTGACGACTTTGAGCTGTATCCATCCTCTTCCCAATAAACTAAATCTTCTCCATTGTTTCTTGTACAAGGCTCGGACCGACTAGTGAAGTTTCACCAGTTTCCACCCAGCATAGTAGAGAATGACAAGGACGCCCATACAAAGATTCAAAGGGAGCCATGTGTATCGAGGCCTGATAACTGTTGTTATATGAGAACTCCACTAAAGGCACATTCTCTTCCCACGAGCCACCAAAGTCCCTTACACAAGCCCACAACATGTCTTCCAATGTATGTATCGTCCTTTCGGATTGTCTATCCGTCTGAGGATGATACGTCATACTCATATTCAACTGAGTTCCTAGGGCTATCTGTAAGGATTTCCAAAAACGATATGTGAACCTCAGATCTCTGTCTGACACGATTTAAACTGGTATTCCATGTCTCTTTACCACTTCTCGGATATATATTTTTGAAAGATCTTCCACCATATGAGTTTCACGAATAGGGATGAAATGGTCAAACTTGGTCAGACGATCCACTATCACCCAAATGGTATTGTGTTTCTGGACCGTTCATGGAATACCTGTAACAAAATCCATTAATATATGATTCCATTTCCACACTGGAATTGGTAGAGACTGCAACATACCCGCTGGTATCTGATGCTCTGCTTTAACTTATCGACAAGTTAAACACCTTGAAACAAATTCAGCGACCTTCCGTTTCATGCTGCTCCGCCAAAATTGTGCCTTCAGCTCCTTATACATCTTTTGTGTACCTGGATGTACAGCCCATCTTGAATGGTGGTAAGCATGAGCGAGTTGTTCCTGAAAATCTAAAGGTACAACCATCCGATCTCAAAACCGCAAAACTAAATTCCCATCCAACTTCCATCCCTCAATGGTCTCCCCACTATTGAGTTTTGAACTCATCGCTACACATTCAATGTCGGATGTCTGTGCCTCTTTTACCATATTCACCACATCAAGAACAAGTGTAGCTAAAAATAAAACAGCAACATCACCCCGGTCTTCACATTCCACATGCATGTCGGCTAATACCGACATCAACTTCCATTCGTCTGAAGCTTCTTTTTCCAACTGAGCATACTACTTCTTGCTTAATGCATCGGCCACCGAATTTCCCTTACCCGGTGTATACATTAAGTCAAAATCGAACATTTTAAGATACTCCATCCATCTCCTCTACCTCAAATTCAAATCTCGTTGTGAGAAAATATGCTTCAAACTCTTATGATCTATAAACACAGTGAATTTCTCCCCAAAGAGATAATGACGCCATGTCTTCAAGGCATGGACAACTACAACTAACTCCAAATCGTGTGTTGGGTAATTCTTCTCATGCACCCTCAACTGCCTTGAACCATAAGCAACAACATGGTCTCCTTGCATGAGAACACATCCCAACCCTGTTCCCAAAGCATCACAATACACCACATACCCCTGTCCTGATTCAGGCAAGATCAAGATGGGTGCTGATGTAAGGCGAAGTTTCAACTCTTGAAAAGATTTCAGACATTCCTCAGTCCATTGAAATGCACTGTTTCTCTTTTTCAAAGCTATCATTGGTGACGCTAGTCATGATAAGTCATGCACAAAGTGTCAGTAATAACCAGATAGACCAAGAAACCTTAGTATTTCAAAGACATTCTTCGGTGTTTTCCAAGAAAGAATAGATTCTATCTTTTCCGGATCCGTTGAAACACCTTTCTCAGAAACGACATGGCCTAGAAGACGTACCTCTTATATCCAAAAATCACACTTTGATAATTTGGAATAAAACTGATGGTCTCTCAATATTTCCAACACTATCGCCAAGTGTTGCTCATGCTCAGCCCTTGTTCTTGAATACACCAATATTTCATCCACAAACACCACAACAAAAGAATCCAGATATTGCTGAAATATCCGATTCATCAAATCCATGAAGACCACTGGTGCATTCGTAAGACCAAAAGGCATGACTACATATTCGTAGTGGCCATATCTGCTTCTGAAGGCTGTCTTCGGAATATCCTCCTTCCGAACTTGCAACTGGTGATATCCTAACCATAAGTCAATTTTGAAGAACCACTGAGCTCCCCTCAATTGATCAAACAGGTCATCAATGCGTGGAAGTGGATATCTATTATTTATCATAACTTGGTTAATTTTACGATAATCCACACATAGCCTCAAAGTTACATCTGCTTTCTCTACAAACAAAACTGGTGCTGCCCATGGATACATGCTTGGCCGAATAAAACCTTTGCTTTCCAGCTCCTCTAACTGCACCTTCAATTACTTTAACTCCATTGGTTCCATCCTATAAGATGGAAGTGAGATAGGACTGGTCCCTGGAAGGAGATCAATCGTAAACTCCTCTTCTCTTACAGGTGGTAACCCGGAGAAGTTTTCGGGAAACACATCAGGAAATTGATCCACGACTACTGGAAAACTATTATTTGCGATATCATATATAGATTCCAAGTTTAACGCAGACAAATGCTAAGAGATCATTGCCACTATTGGTGCCAACAAGCCCGTTGCACCTGCCTTCACCACTCTTTCTTCTATAAAGAGATGCTCAATGCCATCCTCAGTCGCAAAAATGACTGTTCTACTATAACAGTAGATGTGAGCCCTAAACTCTGTCAACCAATCCATACCAAGGATTATATCATAAACATACATCTTAAGAACTTAGAAATCCCACATCTATTTGATGTCATCCACAAATAAACAACACACTCGATATAGGAAGGCTGGACACTCTCTTTGACCCAAAGAAGTTAGTAGTTTCAAAAGAGAAGACATCATTTCTATGTTTAAATCCAACAGATCAACGATACAAGAAGCAAGAAAAGAATGGGGAGAACACATATCAAACAAATCTTGCATCAATGTGGAAATTAAAAGAACTATACCTCACACTTTAGAGGGTCCTGATTGATCATCCACTACAACTTGATCAGCTCCAAGCAGATGCGTGCTTTCCATGCTCTGCTCTTTATTTTCATGTTGACACTTCCCTTTCTGAAGAGTGTCACGAGCACCCGACCTTAGAGCATTAAGGTAATAGTGATGAAGGTGTCCCATCTTGTTACAATTATGAAACTCTCGAGGTTGTGCCTTACAACCCCTCTTGATGTGGCTCGTAGAGCCACACTGGAAACATCCAAGCTTACTCTTGGGTCTCGGAGGAAGTTTTAGCAATATTGTGGTCCGATTCTGATGTGTTATTCCTCCTTGAGAAAAGTTGGCTGATTCCCTTTTGCTCTTAGTGTTAGAGTTCTCAGATCCTTTAGTGAAGATAACCGTACTTCCTCCACTTGGATTTTCAGCAGTGACAGATATCGTAAACATGGTATCCGGTTGTAGTCCCAACTCAACGATTTTGAAAGCCTGATCGATGATTTGGACCAATTGTTGGTTCACTTGTGGTTTAGGTGCAACCACATTCTCACTGGCCTCTTTTGACTGGTTTCTATTATGCCTACCGTGTGCCATTTCCTAAACCAAAAACAAACTCCATCAATCTCACTCTCTAGCAACTATTTTCTTAGCATTTTAAATTCTATCACATCCACTATCACAACATTGTTTTCCAAAATAACCTTTTTTCATGTTCAACCATTTTTTTTGAAAACATTCATCATACTCTTTGAAAATCAATCCATTTTCAAAATACACCAAATATGTAGTTTTGAAAGTCATTTGGTTAAAAACAATTTCCACAATTTTCAAAAATTGCCACCTTTCACAAAATTCATACTCATTCCTCACAATGAGATATGCAATCCTAGTGGGAAGTAATTCCTCTAAAATGCATTTCATGCTCATCTCATTGGATAAACCCATGACAATTAGATTTTCAACATTCTAGAAGTGTATCCAAAACACTTATGTACCCAACACCCTAGTAACTTGAAGTTCAGCATAAATGGGTTAGTTGCGTCCTTTTATGCAATACATTTCAAGTTCTGACAATCCTACTCCCATCTAAGATTCCAAACCAAGGAATAGACGAGAATGAATTTCAACTCCAAGACCAAGAACATCAATGACCACATGTTAGGCAAGGACCGAATAGACTGATACCATTTGTAATGAACCACCAATCATCATTGGCTTGAGAGCTCAACGAGTCATTACTAGTCCTCAAGCGACATCCCCAAGATGCCAAAGGCTATAAATAAATGCAGAAGGGTTTCAAATACTATTGGGGGACAATTTACCCTTTAAGAAAATAACCCATCCATTAACCATTCACTATATGATGCATGAACAAAAGTAGACCAACAAACAACTTCATTTATAATCAACCACATCAAAGTACACAAAAACGGAAGACCAACCAAACATCAAAGTACATAGAATAAAGGTAATAGCACAAGACTCCCAAAATACACCATGAATCAGTGGTCCACAAGCTCCAAGCTTCGCAGCATCTCCCAAACATCACCACAAGACACTAGTAATGAGATGTTTTACCTTTACCTGTGTCTCATAATACAACATCTGCAAAAGCACCAAAGTGCCAAAGTAGGGGTGAGTATAAAACTCAGTAGGTTTTCCCCAATGACTTCCCCACTCATGCCACTAGGATAGAAGAGTTAGCCACATTTATATAAAAACAGTTTATATAAATCATTTTCACCAAAGCAGTTTATAACTAAATATAAACTAGTTTTCAAAAACCATCCATGCTCAAAAGCATCAAAGTGCAGTTTAAACCAGATTTTCCAACACGTTATTTTTTTAGAAAAATAACCAAACATATTTCCAAACCATTTCAAAAACATCCCATTTTCATACCCAACCATTTCACAAACCCATGAAATCTACCATGCATGCTTCGTTATGACAATTCCATACTCATGAGCGGTCTCTTGTCGATCTACCAAGTCGTCACAAGGTAATTGTTTCCCATGCGCCATTACAACTTTGGCACCGAGAACAAGGTCATATTTCAACCAAGCCTCGTATAATTAGTTACCATGTGACATTACAACTTTGGCACCGAGCACAAGGTCCTATTTCAACCAAGCCTCGCATATGCAACATGAACACGCACCACATATTCCCAACAATCATGCCAAACCATTCTATGAATAAAACACACTTTTATTGAAAACAATTTTCCATCCAAACCAAGTGTGTTCAAACAATTCAAAACATTTCAATAAAGCTGTCTTTTTATTGAAAACCAAATCCATCAAAACTATTTCAATAAAACACCCTTTTTATTGAAAACCCATTTCTCAGCAAACCATTTTCAATATCAGCAATTTCAAAATTTAAAATCAATATTTTAAATTCAAATATCCAAGTCACTTTTCACACAATTCACCAAGATTTCACAATTTCATCAAAACCATAAATCACCACTAAAAAAGATTTATTCCATGCTTTTCACAATCAATTCCATTAAAATAACCAATTTAAAACTAATCCAACCAATTCTAAAAAGAGGAGTTGAGTGTGAAGCCACCTACCTCAACAAATTGGGCGAAACCAACTAACGGACGAAGAACTCCAAGAACACCGAGTCAAAACTCCAAAAACCCTCCTTAGATCTCTTCACCTAACAAAACCAAGACCAAATCTTGTCATATTTGGAATCCACACCCTTAGATATACCCATAACGGGCATAAATCTAAGAAAACGAGAGAAGAGGAGTAGTAGATCTAAGTAGATCTAAGAAACTGATCAAGAACAATCACATATCTTAAGAATCCGACTTCGATTCGCCAAGAGAAGCCTTTGGATCACCTCTGGAATGCTTGGGAGAAGTCTTCCAACCCTGAAGGGAGAGTAATCCCGATTTAGGGCCGCTTAGGAGGTTTAAACAAGGAAATTAAAGTCCAGACAAGTTAGATCCAAAATTTTAGGATCTAACTTTAAGTGACCCCATGGTTAGTCCGCAGGGTTTAACAAACCATGCGCTAACCGTGTGTTAACTCCTGCCTCAGCCATCCATACTCGCACAGTTAGTCCACACGGTTTGTCAAACCGTGCGCTAACCGTCCGGTAAAACCCTACTTTGAAGGGGCTCTCCGCACGGCCTTCACGCACGGTTTTCCCAAAACGTGCGCACACCTTGCGGTCATCCCTGTCCAAGGTGACTACCCAGCTCGGCTTCCGCACCATTTGGCAAACCGTGCGTAGCCCGTGCGTCACCACCTTTTTCCCTTTAACACTTTAAAAGTTTCCAAACTTGTCCAACCACTTCCCAAATGCTTTATATACTTAAAAATCATAAAATAAGGGTTACTTACCAAAAACTGGGGGTACTACAATAATTCACTTCCTTTATTTCCCAAAGGTATTTTAAGTTTATAGTTTTAGAGAACCAGGTCATAATTTTTACATAACAAAACCATAAATTACAGGTTGGACACTTTTAAATAGTATCTATTTTTTTCACAAAATAAAGCCTTTAAAATAAAACATGTTTTCTTTTCATGAAAATTATTTATTACTTTCAACATGAATTCTTATTTTTCATTATCCATCTTTAATCTCCATGATTTTTTTAAAATGTGGGATGAACACAAAAATCTTAGTAAGGGACATAAATGTCACGACCCCCACCCACCAAAGATGCCCCTCCTGAGATGGAAATGGTGAAAGGGAGATAATGACCCCCGAGTCCTTCCCCCAGTAGGCCCTGGAGTGGCGACTAGCACCAAGGGTATGAGTTCTCAGAAATATGGGGGGTATTACCCTTTTTATTATTTAAGATCGGGAAATAGGATGAGTCAAATACCAAAAGGAAAAGGAACAAGTAAATGAAGTTAAACCCAAAAAAAACCTATAAGCATGTTTTATACAATACTAAAACAAAATTTCAAGTACAAGAGAAGCTCCAAAGTACGATACCAAAAAAAAGAAAGCAAAAACTGCAACCAGCAAAACTCCAACGCCCAACTAGAAAGGTCCCGCACGGTCCCTGAAGTCCTCCTGAAAACCTGAAAGTAAACGTAGGGTGATCATACAAGTATACTCAGTAGGAGAACCTAAAGCTCTCGTGCATAGGTGGGGAGACAACCTAATGCCCCGTGAGAAAATAGAAGGAACCAAAGCCTAGCAAGGAATCTATCCACCCAACCTTACAAGCCACACTCACCAAATATCACAAGTCAATAGAGTAGTATAGTAATATTATCAAAGTATGGGTACCCCACACCACCTTCCCACTGAATACTGCTCAAGACCTCATGCCTAATGCTCTGATGCTTCCCCCTCTTCCTGAGCTAGTGCCGCAACCTGACCATACGAAGCTCGAGCTAGTTCCGCAACCTAGCCATACGAAGCTCATAATATCCCACCGACACTCAATCCTCGACCATCATAGTATCCTGCCGGAACTCAATCCTCGGCCATAACCACATCTCATCTTGAAGACACCTGAGAACCACATCACATCTCATCCCGAAGATACCTGGGAACATATCACATCCTCATCCTGAAGACTCTTGGAAAACATCTTTTATAACCTGCCCGAAGGATCTTGGGCTATAGAACCTAGAAGAGGGAGCACAGGGAAGAACAGTAACCAGTCATCCTTTGGATGTTTGAGAATCTCACCACCCATCCCACGGGTGTTCGGTACGTAGTGATCAACATGGGTGGGGTGCATAAAGAAACATAAAACGTATAGATTTATATAATTATATAAACCACTTAGCCCATCTTAAGGCTTCTACACAAAAGATCCGAGCACATGCCTCGACACTGCTACATCGAAAGTATGCACACAATAAACAGCCCCAAACCCCATTAATCTTTTCATGTTTGAACAATTTTATTTTGTCAGTTTCTTAACTACTGAGCAACTAACAACAACCAAACCAGATCAAAAGTTCGTAAAACATATCTCTGCAAACCACAAATAAATTTAGGGAAAACACAATCAACACAATACCATTTTCTTTTATCAGCCAATCAATTCCATTGATTTTTCGTATTTAAACAACTACCATGCCCCACAATTCATTAGTTAACACTTCCACTTTTAGTCATTTGAACAACCCATCCCTGCAGCCTTACTACCAACCACCATAACCACAAAAACATCAGAAACAATACCCGTACGACATCATCATCCCTTTGATACTATTTACCATAGCTTCGCTGCCCATCACAACCATATCATACACGCCAACCCATAGCCAAGCCAACCACAACCCCACTGCTCACCCATTCCACAACAAACCACGAAACACCCCTTCACATAATTAAACCCCAACCAGAACCCAAAATTCATTCTTTCATTTAGTTTAACTAGGGTGATCATACAAGGGTTCTTGGTATTCATTTAATCATCCAACTTTACATGATTAACCAATTTACACATTCTATGAAATTCTATCCACAAAACAATCCAGAAAAATAGGGCAACATTTAATTGTGCAAGCAAAGGTCCCCAACGACCGTGATTTTCAGTAGGCATAAGCCTATCCAATTCACAACATAATCAAAGGATAATAATTTATGGAAATAAAAAAACAATATCAAAAAAATTTCCCCAAACCCGTTCTTTAACCAGTTATTATCTTTATTTTATGGTTCAACTGTATCTCACGAAAAAAAGAGGATACCCACCCCACATGATGCACAAAAGAGAGAGAGATGAAGGTAAGATCCCTACCTGAACAGGTTTTTATGTCCTTCTGCGAGAACAACCACCACGAGGATTTAGATCACTCCTCCCGACGACTACGTCCTTCCGTGGATGCTACGGAACTACCGCACTAACAACCAAGAGAGACTCCATTAAGGTTTAAGGGGTCACTTGTCATAGCATAGAAAGGATGAACAAAAATAGGAGATCGAGGAAGGAATAAGAACGGGGTAGAACGTACCATTAAGATAACGTTCGTCGAAGAGTGTCATTCCCATCAAATATCAGCAATATGCTTGGTAGGAAACTTTGAAGAGGAAGTCAAAGAAGAGGGAAAGGAACAAGGTGCACGATGTTCACCTCGTCGACATGATCCCGTAGCCACCGACAGATCGACGATCGGAGTCCGGACGAAGAAGATTGGAGGAAGGATTTTGGGTCATCCGGGAGTGTCGCCGTGCAGAGAAGAAGAGGGGTCCGTAAATAACATGTGACCATCTCTTATATAGGAAATTAAAAGGTAAAACGGTACACAATGTGTGTTAATGAATACATGATGTGACTGTACAACTGTTACGTTTTTTGACTAGTCAACACACGACACATCACGCTGTTTCCATGCGTTTAATGATAATAATAAATTCAATTAATAATAGGTGTTTTATTGACCCGAGACATGATTCATAAAAATGTATTCATCATTGTTCTTAAAATTAATGTCATAATTTCAGGGTTACGCTGCCTCTGACGGTTCGTCAATCCGATACCGTATGAGTGAGATACGTTGGATACAAGATCCCATAATAATAATGATATTATTATTATTGGGTGTCTCATGGACTTGAGCCATGAACCATAATTTAAAATCCAACATTAGACTTGAAACGACCGTATTAATGATAGGATCACATCGCCACTGACGACAAGTCAATCGGATGTTGCACGCGGGAGTTATGGCGGGTCAAAGATTTAATAATAATATTAAATCTATTAATTCACGAGCGTTTTGGGTACCCGATCTGAAAACTCAAAAAAGACATAAAATATTGGACTCATAATTTCCGTCTTGAAGTCAGGGTCACACTGACGTTGACGGTTCGTGAAACCGAGGTCGCATGAGGAAGATACCTTCAAAATTCAGTTTTCCCAACGAAAATAATAATTACATTATTACATTATTATTATTTTATTTAACCATTTTTGCCTTTAATTCCAAATCCCACGCACAAATAGATTCCCACAATTTCCTTTGGGCACATCACCATTTATTTCAGATTTTATTTCTATTTTGTTTTATTTACTTTATTTCCTTACAAATTTCTTCTCCCTCCGATCTTCATTCTTCTTCTTCAAGTTTCTCACGCTCCAACCCCAAAGTAGCGCCTCCCATTTTATTCCATACCCAACAAACCCCATTTTTAAACCTTTATTATTATTTTTTTAACATAATTATCATAAATAATAACATCTCTCATCTATCCTCATATCTCAAATCTCATTGCATTGAATTCAAAATTTAAATCTCATTAAATCTTTATTAATGGATCTTTCAAAATTTAAGCCAACATTATTATTATAATTAGTTAGTATAATAATAATAACAAGTCTCCAATTAAAATTTATTAACTCATCACCAATTATTATTATTGACGTTCGCTGCTTTCACCATATCCGACCACCATTACATCAACGTCGAGCATCCTCCCATTACATGCCCATTACACACATAATTTATTGTTTATTAAAATTTAAATAAATCAAAAAGAAACCATGCATCTCCCCTCATTGAATTAAATACATTCAATTTTATTTCTTTTATTTCAAAATGATTAAATTAAAACCATATAATCTAATTAACACCAAATATTTTCATGCCACCATTATCAATTATTATTAACAAAAATTATTATTATAACAAGCGTCGTGTTTGTCCACATCAAATTTTTACAAAGTAATGGACCAGAGAGGTCCGGGCCATTACATCAGATACCTCTCAAAACATTCCCATCCTCGAGAATAAAAAACCAACCCATAAAAATGTGAAAGGTCCGAACAACCACCCCACAAGATACCTCTCAGGGATCTCGTCATAATAGGAATCCAACCACTACCCTAATTATATGAGTCAGGTAATTCCTTCCCCCATTTCGAGATATTATCCGCTTTAGGTGGCACTAACTCACCTGCACGGGTTTAATCGCATCCACATTAATGCATCTCGATTAGGGATTAGGTCCTCCCACCCCCATATTTTAGGATTTCTCATACAGATACTACCCCCAACACTACACAAAACAAGCAACACGCTGCCCCAACACATGGATTAGGGAATTACTTCTCCAATGTCAAGATACTATCCCCTTTAGGCGGCACTGACTCACCCGCACGGGTTTAATCACATCCACATTAATGTGTCTTGATTAGGGATCAAATCCTCCTCTCCCCACATGTTAGGAATCTTCACACACATTTAAAGGAAAGAGGGAAACAACTTAGTATTATAGACTCATGAAAAACAAGATCCAGGACCAAAGCATGGTCAAGAATGAGTTTAAACAAAGGAGTGTGATGCTGCTGAATTTAAACAAAACATAAACGAGATCATTTAAGTAAAACCGAAAACATCTCTCTCGATCTGTGGCCTTGTTAGGGTTGCCGCTTCTGTTGCGTGCAACTGCCCACGTCCCACTCCTCTGCCTTTTTATTGATGCCCACCTCGTCGACCACATCCCAGTTGGGATCCTTGGGGAACTCGCTATGGTTGGCCACCACCTGCTCCAGCTCCCCTTGGAGGGACTGAAGCCTGTTGCTGCTAGAAGGGTCGGACTGGGAACTGCTGCTAGGGCTGGGGCTGAACCTAGTCAGTACCTCTATACTGAGTCTGAAAAGGTCAATGTCTACCAAGTTTCCCATGATTCCCACATGTAAAGCACCTCGGTCCCTATCCCATAGAAAACGTGCAGAAATTGTGAGATTGGTATGAGACCTGCTGAAGTCTGTTCCCTGCCGGTCAAAACTTGGAAGGTCCTATTGCTGGGGATCTACTGCTGACTGCCTCCTTCTTGAATGAACTTGGGTGAATCATATCTCACGGTGGACCTACTTTAGAGTGCATCCTCTTGATTATCTCCGCCTTCTTCTGTACTTCTAGGTATGTTGGTAAGGTGAAAGGGGTCACCGCACACTGAATAGAGGGGTGAAGTGCCTCTTCTAAATGTCTGGATCGGGAATCCTCATCCGTAAAGAGATTCGGGGAAAAAAGGAGGAGATACTTGAACTTGACCCCTAGTTCCCGCACTGACATTATTCCTTGTTGGAGAGAAAACAACTCCCGCCTCTTCTCGGCCTTCCTTGTCAAGGAAAGAAATTCCTCGCAGAACTCCTTCTCGAAGTTTCCCCATAGAACTTCTATCTCCTTCCCCTCCCCAAGGTAAAGCATCCACCACTGACACGTCAATCCTCACAGCTGGCTTACTGCTAGAGGAACCCAATACTCTGATGGATCCCTGATCAACCCAAAGGTGATCTTGAGTTCCTCCAACCAACTCTTTGATTCTGTATCCGAAGTGTTGCCTTCATATTTCTTCAAGATCTTTCGCTAGAAATCACGAAACGTGCACTGCCACAAGTTGTCTTCCTCCTCTCTATCAATCCTCAGCTGATCGACCGTCGGAATCTGCTAGGCCTCGACTGCCCGAGTCACCCGGGAACGACGTCCAGGTGCTATAGTTGTACGGTAAACAAAGAACACCTAAGCCCAAGTATTAAGGAAATTTTCTCAAGGTTTCATTTTATCATTTTATTTTTATTTCTTTCCCAGAACACCCAAATCAAGTAAAACACAAATCATGATGATGCATGTACCTTTCCTAGGGTCTCTAACCTGCAATCAATGTAGTATTACTTGGTCGTTCTGTAAGCTCAGAGTCCTTGCATCGGATCACGGGGTCCCCTAAAATTCTGTGTCATAGCCAGTCTTCCCTAGCTTATGTCACGCACCAAGATCAGCCAACACTATTTCCCTACCATCCCATCACTACTGGAAATACTGTTTTTCCCAACGGGTGTTTACCAACGGTTTGATAAAACTATTGGGCTTGAAGGATTAAGGGAGTCTTTACCAACGGTTTTATAAAACCGTTGGTAAAGAAATGGCCAGGGAAGCCTTTCCCAATGGTTCACTGAAACCGTTGGGAAAAGCCACACCTTTGCCAACGGTTTCTTCAAACCGTTGGTAAAGGGGTGTGTTAATCACCCTTTTGCCAACGGTTCTGTTGAACCGTTGGGAAAGGGTCACC
The DNA here is from genome assembly GCA_963277665.1 of Viscum album. NCBI lineage: Eukaryota > Viridiplantae > Streptophyta > Magnoliopsida > Santalales > Viscaceae > Viscum > Viscum album. The sequence continues at coordinate 478,391,864 of OY728156.1, forward strand.
CCTTTTCCAACAGTTTCCTCAAACCGTTGGTAAAGGGGTCCTTAGCATCTCTTTCCCAACGGGTTTTAAAAACCATTGGGAATTATTTCCCCCAAATCCAGCCGTGGGGCTGCTCTCCCCCATTCGCACAGAAACCTAATTTCATCCGCTCCACCGCTCTCCTCTCGCGAACTCCCCTATCCGAAGAGGTGAAAACCATTTGAAATCAGGTATTTTTTCATTTATACACATATACTTCCTTATTTTTATTGTTATTCCTTTAGTATTTTAGTTTTAAGTTATCAATCCACCTCCAGCTCTCTGCTACTCTCCAAATCCCCCATCCGAATAGGTGAAAACCCATTTGAATCATCTCAAATCAGGTAATTTTTTGTTTATACACATATGGTACCTTGTTTTTATTATTTTTATTGTTATTGCTCTAGTATTTTAGTTTTAAGTTATCAATCCATCTACAGCTCTCTGCTACTCTCGAACTCCCCCATCGGAATAGGTGAAACCCCATCTGAATCATCTCAAATCAGGTAATTGTTTCTTTATACACATATGGTACCTTGTTTTTATTGTTATTGATCTAATATTTTAGTTTTAAGTTTGGATTTTGATGTGATTTCACCATGTAAAATAGTTAAATGAATGAATATTTTGTTAATTAATTAGTTTCCCCTGGAATATCAATTGTGTTATAATGTCCATGCTAAATAAAGGGGTAATGTAATAAAAGACCTTGAATAAATAAATTGTGGAAGTTGGGGTATGTTGCCTCTATGAGAGGTTTTTTTTTGTGTTTCATTGTATGTTGTAGGCTGTTTTATGGGGATTGAGGTGACCAGTTGGGCTTTGTGATATGTGGGGTTGTAATGTGATGGTTAGTGGGCATGGATGTGTCATGTGAAGTTGTATGATAGTGATGATGTGTGGTGGTGTTGTGTCGTGTGGAGGTGTTGTGTGATGAAGTTGTGGTGTATAATGTGGTGAGGTGGTTTTGGTTGTGTGGTGGTTTGTGATGTGAAATATTTTTTATTGTGATATGTGGTTGTTTTGGTGAGATGGTTGGTCGATGTAACATGGTGTCGATGGTTATTGTGAGATGGTGAGTTGTTGTGTGGTGGTTTTATTAGTTTCCTAGTTATCTATGGAATAAATTATGCTGTTAAAACAAAAAAACAAGATATTAAATAAATGAGATGGAATAGAAATGGATGTGTGGTAAATGGATTTAATTAATTTAACATTAAATGAATGGACAATGTAAGTGTGAATGAAGTGTCTTATAAATGAAAGTGAGAAATGCTATGCGTCTTGTGTGGTGGTGGTGTGGTTTATGTGTTTTATGGTAGTAGTGAAGTGTGTGATTATGTAGTTAATGTGAACCCATAGGTTGAGTATTTTGTGCTATCTATATATCATGTATTTTTATGTTATTTCTACACATTCCCAACCAGAGTTGGATAAACTTACCAACGATCAAAGGTTTTGAGTTATGGGTATTTTTTCTAATATATAGGATGGTGGTTATATGGTTGGATAACTACCATGTCTTCCCTAATCTTCCTTCAAAAGTGATTTACCATGTGTTTTTAGTCAAGATGCGATGTGATTGTCCATGTGTCTTCAGGTGAGATGTACTATGATTTCCCTAGTGTTTTCCGGTGAGGTGTGATGTGATAAGGCTATAATAAGATGTGGAATGTGGTTGGGGTCATGTAGGGTAGGAGGATGGCACAAGGTTGATGTTATTCATGTTCATGATACCCTACTAATATGGTTATGGGATGAGGCATGCTGTTATGTGATATAACACATTAAGTTCTTGTTGGTTTTACATTTTTTCAATAACACATTTGTATGTTTTTTTCACATGTGTAGTTGATACCTTGATTATTTTCTTCCTTTATCGTTTACGTAAATGTATTTTCTATTAAAGTTAATGCCTATTGAATTGTTTATGACAAAATGACTTAAATAAATTATTTTTATAGAATGGACAGAAGTTGGATGTATGAAACCGATCGGATCTCAAACGATTTTCAAAACAATTTGGAGAGCTTTATAGATTTTGCATTTCACAATGCTTCAAATAGTGGTCGCATACACTGCCCATGTTCCAATTGTGTTGGTAGACCTTGGTTGAGCCGTGAAGAAGTCAGCTACCACATAACCAAAAATGGGTTTCAAGCAAACTACTTTGTGTGGTATCACAATGGAGAGAAAACGAAATCTCAAATTGGTGATGATCGAAATGAAAGGACTGGAATAGAGAATTTGTTAGATGATCAGTTTCCGTTTATTCGTCATCATGAAAAAGAAAGGATTTCGACTCAAGAAGACTTCGATATGAGGACAGCTGATGCATCTAGTGAAAATGATGATATTGATAGGGTGAAAAAATTGAATGATGCTACCACGACTCCAGTATATCGACAATGCGATAAAATGAAAAAGATGGAATTTTTAATCCGATTATTTCATGGGAAAACTATGTATGGGATTTCTAATACAGCAATCGATTACATTCTTACCCTCTTGAAGGATTTACTTCCATATGATGCAGATATTCCCTCAAACCACTATATGGCATGGAAGTTAGTTGAGGAACTTGGATTTTCAAGAAACAAAATTCATGCTTGCCCGAAAGATTGCAGTTTATTCTGGGAGGAAACCGCTGAACGAAATGATTGTATAAAATGTGGCACATCCCGCTGGAAGTCAAAATCTGATGGAACACCATCCCGCGTTCCACAGAAAGTAATGTGGCACTTTCCATTGATCCCCAGACTCCAGAATCTTTTTATGTCTGATGACATATCAATAAAAATGATATGGCATGATACCGAGAGAAAGAAGACTGATGATGAGTTGGTTTATCCTGTAGATGGATTTTCATGTAAGAGATTTGATGCTTGACATCCTGATTTTGCAGCTGACGTGCGTAATTTGAGGCTGGGTCTTTCATGCGACGGTTTTAATCCATTTGGGCAGATGCTTACTTCGCACAACACATGGCCAGTTTTTATACACATTTATAATCTTCCTCCATGGTTGTGTATAAAAAAACCTTTCACTTTCATGAGTATACTCATATCTGGTCCTTCTGATCCCGGCAATGATATTGATGTATACATGCAACCTTTAATAAAATAATTGAAACTTCTTTGGGATGTGGGTGTGCACACATACGATGCATGTTCGAAAGATATATTTCAGATGCATTCTGCGCTTATGTGGACGATCAATGATTTTCCAGCTTATGCAATGATGTCTGGATAGAGCACGAAGGGAAAACTGTCATGTCTAGTTTGTATGAAGAATACACGATCCAGAAGACTGAAACATCGTTGTAGTTTCAGTTTTATGGGACTTCGACGATTCTTACCAAAGGATCATCCATATAGATTGAATCGTCGAAGATTTGATAATACCATTGAGACCGATGATCCACCTCAGCGTATGTCTGGAACTAATGTGCTTAATGAATTGAAAGATTGCATTTTTTCATTTGGGAAGGGTCAAATGAAATCTGAAAAGAGAAAGAATGTTTCCATTGAAACCTGTTACAATTGGAGGAAGAGGAGTATCTTTTTTGATTTGCCTTATTGGTCAACCAATTTGTTACGTCATTGCTTAGACGTAATGCATATTGAAAATAATATATGCGAAATGTTGCTTTCAGTTCTTCTAAATGTCAAGGGGAAAACAAAAGATGATTTACGATCTCGGCGTGACTTGGTGGATTGGGGAATCAGACCAGAATTGCATCCTGTGTGTATCAGTGAAAATAAATGGCAACTTCCATGTGCTTCTTATGTGATGACACCTACGAAAAAAAAACAATTTCTGGAAGTATTAGAGACTACTAGAGTTCCTGATGGCTATAGTAGCAACATATCTAAACGGGTCAACAGAAAAGAGTTGAATCTAAAATCTTTGAAGACTCATGATTATCACGTTCTTCTGCATGAGTTGCTTCCAATAGCTATCCGTCATCTTTTTTCCAATAATGTAATGGTGGCTGTTATTCGGTTGTGCCATTTGTTTAGAGATCTTTGTGCTAAGAAGTTGTCCAAGTCTTTATTGCAAAAAATTTTGACAGATGCCCCATTAATTTTGTGTGAGTTGGAGAGAATATTTCCTCCATCATTTTTCACATGCATGCTGCATCTGAATGTCCATATTCCCACTGAAATACTTCTCGGAGGACCTGTTTCTTTTCGTTGGATGTATCCAACTGAAAGAAATATGTTCACATTAAAGTCTTATGTCCGAAATAGAAATCACCCTGAAGGTTCTATCGTGAATGGTTACCTGGCCCAAGAATGTATGGATTTCTGCTCGATGTATTTGTCCGATATTACTAAAATATTGAATAGACCAATGAGAAATGAAGAAGAACAATATGAGCAAATTGAACCCAGTTTTCCATCACTTCCTCAAACTGGAGGAATTCCTAGATCATATACATTGAAGACATTAAGCCATGAAGAGCGGGAGATGGTACATCGCACAGTTTTGTTCAACTGTGATTTGTTCGATGACTATATCAGGTAACTAAATTGATTATGTATATCTTACATATATATCTGTTAAACTATTCATATTTTTTATCTACAGGGAACATAAAACAATGATAAATAGAAATAATTATTCTTTATCTTTGAGAAGGAGGGAGGCTTTGCATAGCAAAGAGTTTTCTGCTTGGTTAAAATTGAAGGTAAAAATATTACTATTTAAAATAATTAAATCAATATTTAATTAAGTTTAAAAATAATTTATATTGCAGGTATTGAGTTTTTCTGCTGACTCTGTCTCTGAGGAAATAAGAGCTTTGGATTTTGGTCCTAATACCGTGGTTCGTGACTATAAATCAATTGTTATCAATGGGTACAAATTTATTTTCACTGAACGAGCAAAGAATATGAGAACAAAACATGATGGTGTTATGATTATTGCCACAACAGATTGTTACGCCAGTGCATCAGATAGTAGACCGCGATTTGAAAATGTGGGTTATTATGGAGTCGTTGAGAAAATAATAATATTGGATTATTACTCTCATGGATGAGTCACAATGTTGAAATGTCATTGGTTTGATTCGATGAAGAGACAAGGCACATTTATTGATGATTGTGGATTTCGAGTAATTCATATGACTCGCACTCTTGCTATCGAAGAGCCATATGTGTTGGCATCAATGGATAAACAAGTTTTTTATGTCAAAGACCAACTTCGACCTGAATTTTGTGTCATAGTTGAAGTAATTCCAAGACATATTTTTGATGATGGTGATGATGAAATTGACACTTTCCCTACTGTCATTGGAACCAATTCATTTATTTCTTTTGATGACTCCAATAACTCAATTGTCAGAGTTGAATATGAACCTGAAGTTGTGGTTGAAAATATATAGAATCATTCATCCATGTTCTCAATTCTTTTGGTTTACCTCAAGTTGGGTTGTTAAGGTTGGTACTATTCAAATTGATTTAGTATTGATAACAAATATATTTTGGCTAACTTGACCGTTATGTGAATTTTCAATGTTTATTCTTTGCAGTTTTATTTGAATTGAATTTTCTAATTTGGAATTGAACTGTATTCAAACCTAGTCAAAGAATATTTTTAACTTGGTAAACATTACAACTTGTATGATTTATTAAATCCATTCAAGCTCTTATAAAACAATTGATAGAAAAATTACCAATGAATCCCCATATTCCATCATATATTTATTTTTTTGGGTTACACTTTAGTTTCCTTTTTCTAATTAATTACATATTTGTTTTCAAAAGTAGGAAATGCAGCCTATTGAAGAGAGACGAAGAAAAAAAATGATGGACAACAATCGTCGAATGACGGATTTGGGAGTTCCACCATTAGTACCTGTTGTGAGTACTTTATTTAAAATATATATATTTAAAGAATATATAATGTCATGTGACTAATTTTGTTGTAAATTTTTTTGTAGGATCCACCTTTACGTCGACAGTTATTCGATGAGGAGCCTAGTACTGGTCCTAGTACTCAGGCCGGTGGTACGAGGGGGGTTCGTACCAGAGGTCGACGATCAGCTGCGCGTGCCCGACTAGACCCTACCCCTCCCACTCATGACATGTCATCCTTACCACATTCTGATCCCGGTGTTCCATTAGGGACACACGGGATATTTAGGCCTCCCATGTTTTCGCTACCGTCTGCATCTTCTGCCCCATCATTTTCACATCCCATGATGATTCCCACTCCCCAGTCAGAATCTGGTCATACTGCTGTCCCATCTTATTTTCCTTCTATTTTTGTCTCTCCGAGCTTCCATATTCCTTCGTCCTCGACTCCTGTTCCAGCACAGGGTGTTCCATCAGTTTCTGTGGATCCGGCAGCGCTCAGCGATCAGACTGGCGCAGGTATATTTATAAAACCCTAACAAAATTGTATAAAAATATTTATTTTCATTATAACATGTTTTGATAAAATATTTGTTTTTTATTTAATGACAGATACAGCTACTGACAGGAGGCGGGGGCGGGGGCGTACACTCATGTGTTCAGTGTGGAATCACCGCACACAGGTTATGGTTGATTATAATGAAGACAACCAAATGGTTGAGAAATCCGGGCAGCAATGTCGGAGTTTTTTGGCGACGCTTGCCAAATACTCCGACATCATTCCCGTCAGCCCGCTGTCGTGGAGACATTTGCCACATGAAGTCAAGGATAGAGCTTGGGCAGAGATATGGGTAAAAAAATCTATTGTATTTAATGACATGAATTATTTTTGTATTTATATGAATTAATATTTTGATGTCAGCTTCGATTTAATTTTCCCGATGGTGAGGGTGCTCGAGCGGAACATCTAAAGGATTTAGGCGAGCTTTGGAGAGCCTACAAGCATGAGTTGTATCTTGGATGGCGTGCTAGAGTTGGCACTGAGTTAGAGGCGGTACCAGTCATGGATGACTGTCCTATAGAGCAGTATCGTCAGATGATTACTCATTGGATGAGTTCCCAGTTTAAGGTATGAATTACATTTGAGGTATTTAAATAACAAATTTCATGTTTCGAATTAATATTATCCTTTGAATTATTGAATTTTATTTAGGAATCATCTGTAAAAAATAAAAAAAACATTGATGCAAAAAAATATCTCCACACACTAGGACGTACGACGATGCCAGATCATGAGAGGAAGCAGGTATGACAATTTTTTATAAGTTTTCTTTATGACTTACATTTTCTTTTGTTTTCTCAATTATTTAATCGTTTGTTAAAGTTTTCATATAACTTTAGTTTTCAATATCATTGTAGAGGAAAATACAGAATATTGAAGGACGTGTGCCTCGAGCAAAACTGTTTTTCTCGAGTAGACGGAAAAAGGATGGAAGTGCCGTCAACGAAGCGACTCATCAGCAGATTGTAAGTTTTAATCTATTGATTTTATATTTTAATATCTATTTTGTAACATAATAATATATTTATATTTGTAACAGGTTGCTTTAGAGGCCCTCGATGCCCAAGAACCGGACAATTTTGGGCCTAGAGATCACTTACATCAGGTGTTAGGAGAGGAGCATCCTGACAGAGTACGCTGCCGACCTAGGATAGCCCCGACGAGGTATTGGCCCTCCTCAGGTACGAGCTATAGTGCCACCGAGCTGCAGCAAGTTAGGGCACAGGCAGAACAGGCTGAGAAAAGGGCCACAGAGATGGCAGAACAGTCTGCTAGGGCAAACAATGCGTTTATGAAATTTATTGAAGTTCTACGTCCAACACTTCCAGCAGAGGACAACCCAACATTTGATGAGTATATATCGTCGATACATTCTATATATGGTGCACCAGGTGACAGTTCTAGTGCTGCTCAGGATGATGTTCAGCTTGACGATGATGATGGCGAGGAGGAGGGCGAGGGCGAGGATGAGGGCGAGGGCGAGGAGGAGGGCACTAAGGAGGGCTAGGACGATGATGGGGATGAGGACGATGATGGAGACGAGGACGAGGGTGATGATGATGGTGATGATGATGGTGATGATGATGATGATGGTGATGGTGATGGTGATGATGGTGATGATGGTGAGGGTGATGTGGGACAAATTGATCCATTGCATTTTTGACTAATATTACTGAGATTTGATATTTAATCTATTCTAGTTGTTGGTTTTATCTAGACTCGTATTATAGTATTGGAGTTGAGTTATTTTTATATATTATCTATTTTTATGGATGTTGATGTCTTTTAGTGTTTGTGTGTTTGGGAACCCCCTCCTTCTTGGACCTCGGAAAGCCCCCCAAACAGCCCCCACCCTCCTCCCTGGACCCCGAACAACCCCCCGAACACCCCTCGGACAACCCCCCACATAGCCCCCCCACCCTCCTCCCTGGACCCTGGACAACCCCCCAAACACCCCCCGGAAGCCCCCCGCACAGCCCCAATACACCCTCCTCCCTGGACCCCTGACAACCCCCCGGACAGGCCCCAAACAGTCCCCTGGACAGCCCCCCAAACAGCCCCTCGAACAGCCCCCCTCCTCCTTGGACCCCGAACAACCCCCCGTACACCCCCCGGACAGCCCCCCGCACAGCCCCCCACCCTCCTCCCTGGACCCTAGACAACCCCACGAACACCCCCCAGACAGCCCCCCGCACATCCCCCATACACCCTCCTCCCTGGACCCCTGACAGCCCCTCGGACAGCCCCCGGATAGTCCCCCGGATAGTCCCCCGGGCAGCCCCCCAGACAGCCCCCCAAACAGCCCCCCCTCCTCCTTGGACCCCGGAAAACCCCCCGAACACCCCCCGGACACTCCCCGGACAGCCCCCCCACCCTCCTCCCTAGACCCCGGACAACCCCCCAAACACCCCCCGGACAGCCCCCCGCACAGCCCCCCCACCCTCCTCCCTGGACCCCGGACAACCCCCCGAACACCCCCCGGACAGCCCCCCGCACAGCCCCCCGAACAGCCCCCCTCCTCCTTAGACCCCGAACAACCCCCCGAAAACCCCCCGTATAGCCCCCCGCACAGCCCCCCACCCTCCTCCCTGGACCCCTGACAACCCCCGGACAGCCCCTTAGACAGCCCCCCAGACAGCCCCCCACCCAGCTCCTTGGACCCCGGACAACCCCCCGAACACCCCCCGAACAACCCCCCGAACACCCCCCGAACAGCCCCCCGCACAGCCCCCCACCCTCCTCCCTGGAACCCTGAAAACCCCCCGAACACCCCCCGGACAGCCCCCCGAACAGCTCCCCGAACAGCCCCCCACCCACCTCCGTGGACCCCGGACAACCCCCCGAACACCCCCCGGACAGCCCCCCCGAACAACCCCCCACCCTCCTCCCTGGACCCCGAACAGCCCCCAGACAGACCCCATACAGCCCCCCGAACAACCCCCCTCGTCCTTGGACCCCAGACAACCCCCCGAACACCCCCAGACACTCCCCAACAGCCCCCCGAACAGCCCCCCACCCTCCTCCCTGGACCCCTGAAAACCCCCCGGACAGCCCCTCAGACAGCCCCCCGGACAGCCCCCCCACCCAGCTCCTTGGACCCCAGACAACCCCCCAAACACCCCCCGGACAGCCCCCCGAACAGCCCCCGGACACCATTTTAAGTACATACGGAAAACCGACCAAACACATTCGGAATAAGTACATACGAAAAACCAACCAAACCAATTTTTAGTATGCGACATGTACGAGTCAACCCCGCCTCAATCCGAGGAGCGGTGTGGCCGACACCGCTCTAACTGTGTCTCTTTTGTTTAAAATGGACAGGATTATAAGTGAAGAGAACAACTGGCATACGGAAAACCGACCAAACGCATTCCGAATCTGTTGATAATTTATCCCAACAATCCATGGGTCATATGTGACATGTACGAGCCAACACGAGATGAATCCGAGTCGCGGTGTGGCCGGGATCAGTCTAAGTGACTCTCTTTTGTTTAAAACGGACACCATTTTAAGTACATACGAAAAACCGACCAAACAGATTCGGTTTCCATTGAAACTTTAGGAAAACGATCCATGGGTCATATGTGATGTGTAAGAATCAACCCCGCCTCAATCGGAGATGCGGTGTGGCCGACACCACTCAAAGTGTCCGTCTTTTGTTTCAAAAGGACGTCATTTTAAGTGAAAAGAATCAATTGACATACGGAAAACTGAGCAAACGCATTCGGACTATGTCGATACTTTAGGAAAAGGATCCATGGGTCGTATGTGATGTGTACGAGTCAATCCCGCCTCAATCCGAGTAGTGGTGTGGCCGACACCGCTCTAACTGTCTCTTTTTTGTTTAAAATGGAGAGGATTATAAGTGAAAAGAACAACTGGCATACGGAAAACCGACCAAATGCATTCCGAATCTATTGATAATTTATCCCAATGATCCATGGGTCATATGTAACGTGTACGAGCCAACCCGGGATGAATCCGAGTCGCGGTGTGGCTGAGATCAGTCTAAGTGACTCTCTTTTGTTTAAAACAGACACCATTTTAAGTACATACGGAAATCCGACCAAACGGATTCGGTTTCCATTGAAACTTTAAGAGAACGATCCATGGGTCATATGTGACGTGTAAGAATTAACCTCGCCTCAATCGGAGACGCGGTGTGGCCGGCACCACTCAAAGTGTCCGTCTTTTGTTTCAAAAGGACGCCATTTTAAGTGAAAAGCATCAACTGACATACAGAAAACTGACCAAAGGAATTCTGACTGTGTCGATACTTTAGAAAAAAGATCCATGGGTCGTATGTGACATATATGAGTCAACCTCGCATCAATCCGAGGAGCGGTGTGGCCGACACCGCTCTAACTGTGTCTCTTTTGTTTAACATGGACAGGATTATAAGTGAAAAGAACAACTGGCATACAGAAAACCGACCAAACGTATTTAGAATCTGTTGATAATTTATCCCAACGATTCATGGGTCATATGTGACGTGTACGAGCCAACCTGGGATGAATCCGAGTCGCGGTGTGGCCGGGATCAGTCTAACTGGCTCTCTTTTGTTTAAAACGGACACCATTTTAAGTACATATGGAAAACCGACCAAACGGATTCGGTTTCTGTTGAAACTTTAGGAGAACGATCCATGGGTCATATGTGACGTGTAAGAATCAACCCCGCCTCAATCGGAGATGCGGTGTAGTCGACACCACTCAAAGTGTCCGACTTTTGTTTCAAAAGGACGCCATTTTAAGTGAAAAACATCAACTGACATACGGAAAACCGACCAAAGGCATTCAGACTGTGTAGATACTTTAGCACAAAGATCCATGGGTCATATGTGATGTGTACGAGTCAATCCCGCGTCAATCCTAGGAGCGGTGTGGCCGACACCGCTCTAACTGTGTCTCTTTTGTTTAAAATGGACAGGATTATAAGTGAAAAGAACAACTGGCATACAGAAAACCGACCAAACGGATTCCGAATTTGTTGATAATTTATCCCAACGATCCATGGGTCATATGTGACATGTACGAGCCAACCCGGGATGAATCCGAGTCGCGGTGTGGCCGGGATCAGTCTAAGTGACCCTCTTTTGTTTAAAATGGACACCATTTTAAGTACATATGGAAACCAGACCAAACGGATTTGGTTTCTGTTGAAACTTTAGGAGAACGATAAATGGGTCATATGTGACGTGTACGAATCAACCCCGCCTCAATCGGAGATGCGGTGTTGCCGGCACCACTCAAAGTGTGTGTCTTTTGTTTCAAAATGACGTCATTTTAAGTGAAAAGCATCAACTGACATACGGAAACCGACCAAAGGCATTCGGACTGTGTCGATACTTTAGAACAAATATCCATGGGTCGTATGTGACATGTAAGAGTCAATCCCGCATCAATCCGAGGAGCGGTGTGGCCGACACCGCTCTAACTGTGTCTCTTTTGTTTAAAATGGACAGGATTATAAGTGAAACGAACAACTGGCATACGGAAAACCGACCAAACACATTCCGAATCTGTTGATAATTTATCCCAACGATCCATGGGTCATATGTGACGTGTACGAGCCAACCCGGGATGAATCCGAGTCGCGGTGTGGCCGGGATCATTCTAAGTGGCTCTCTTTCGTTTAAAACAGACACCATTTTAAGTACATACAGAAAACCGACCAAATGGATTTTGTTTTCATTGAAACTTTAGGAGAACGATCCATGGGTCATATGTGACGTGTACAAATCAACCCCGCCTCAATCGAAGACACGGTGTGGCCGGAACCACTCAAAGTGTCTGTCTTTTGTTTCAAAAGGACGTCATTTTAAGTGAAAAGCATCAACTGACATACGGAAAACCGACCAAAGGCATTCGGACTGTGTCAATACTTTAGCACAAAGATCAATGGGTCGTATGTGACTTGTACGAGTCAATCCCGCATCAATCCGAGGAGCGGTGTGGCCGACACCACTCTAACTGTGTCTCTTTTGTTTAAAATGGACATGATTATAGGTGAAAAGAACAACTGGCATACGGAAAACCGAGAAAACGCATTCCAAATCTGTTGATAATTTATCCCAACGATCCATGGGTCATATGTGACGTGTACGAGCCAACCCGAGATGAATCCGAGTCGCGGTGTGGCCGGGATCAGTCTAATTGGATCTCTTTTGTTTAAAACGGACACCATTTTAAGTACATACAGAAAACCGACCAAACGGATTCAGAATAAGTACATACAGAAAACCAACCAAACCAATTTTAAGTATGCGACATGTACGAGTCAACCCCGCCTCAATCCGAGGAGCGGTGTGGCCGACACCGCTCTAACTGTGTCTCTTTTGTTTAAAATGGACATGATTATAAGTGAAAAGAACAACTGGCATACGGAAAACCGACCAAACGCATTCTGAATCTGTTGATAATTTATCCCAACAATACATGGGTCATATGTGACGTTTAAGAGCCAACCCGGGATGAATCCGAGTCGCGGTGTGGCCGGGATCAGTCTAAGTGACTCTCTTTTGTTTAAAACGGACACCATTTTAAGTACATACAGAAAACTGACCAAACGGATTCGGTTTACGTTGAAACTTTAGGAGAACCATCCATGGGTCATATGTGACATGTAAGAATCAACCCCACCTCAATCAGAGACGCGGTGTGGCCGACACCACTCAAAGTGTCCGTCTTTTGTTTCGAAAGGACATCATTTTAAGTGAAAAGCATCAACTAACATACGGAAAACCGACCAAAGGCATTTGGACTGTGTCGATACTTTAGCACAACGATTAATGGGTCGTATGTGTCATGTACGAGTCAACTTGGCCTCAATCCAAGGAGTGGTGTGGCTGGTATCACTCCAGGTGTATGTATTTTGTTTAAAATGGAATCATTTGAGGTTAAAATATTTGGTATAGAAAAAACCGATCAAATTATTAATTGAATTCCGGATTCGACATATAATTGTCATCTAAATTTGAAATTGAATTCTAAATTAATTATGTATGTTTATAATTACATTATGAATTCTAATTTAATTATGAATGTGTATAGTTTTAGGATGTATTATATATTAATTGTGTATGAATTTGTTCTTAATTGAATATGTTGTGTATGAATTTGTTCTTAATTGTATATGTTGTATGTGTATGTCTTATTTTATTGAAGGTACAATTATTGGATTTAAAATGAGCTCAAAATGAGCCCCAATGAGGCCCCTGGTTTAAATTGCAGGAATTGCAGGCAGTCTGCCGGGCTTCCTGCTGGGAGGCTGTTGTACAGGGTATGCCAACGGTTTTAAACCATTGGCATAGACTAGAGCTCCTCTATTTACCAACGGTTCATTGAACCATTGGTAAATAGATGTTTTCCAAATGGTTTAGAACCGTTGGGAAAAGGATCCATGGATAAACACTATCCCAACGGTTTTCTAGAACCGTTGGGATAGTTGTCGACTATTGGGATTTCCCAACGGTTCTGGCCAAACCGTTGGGATAGTTTTTCCCAACGGTTTTCCAGAACCATTGGGGTATATTTGATTTTCCCAGCATATGCCAATGGTTGCCTGTAAACCGTTGGGAAAACCTTTCCCAACGGCTTACTTCCCTATGGTTATCAGAACCGTTGGTATATGATATACAAACGGTTAGAAGGCCTTTCCCAATGGTTCAGAACCATTGGGAAACATTGTATTTCCAGTAGTGCATGCAATACTCACTGTTCCTAACTCCAGACTCCATCCTATCTCTCAACCATCAGCCTCTGATACCATTCTGTCATGACCCCCTCCCACCAAAGATTCCCCTCCTGAGCTTGCAATGGTGAAAGGGAGATAATGACCCCCGAGTCCTGCCCCCAATAGGCCCCGGAGTGGCGAATAGCACCAAGGGTATGAGTTTTCACAAATATGGGGGGCATTACCATTTTTATTATTTAAGATCGGGAAATAGAATGAGTCAAACACCAAAAGAAAAAGGAACAAGTAAATGAAAATAAACCCAAACCAAGCCCATAAGCATGTTTTATACAATACTAAAACAAAAGTAAAAGTAAAAGAGAAGCTCCAAAGTACGATACCCAAAAAAAAAAGAAAGCAAAAACTACAACCAACAAAACTCCAATGGCCAACTAGCAAGGTCCCGCACGGTCCCTAAAGTCCTCCTGAAAACCTGAAAGTAAACGTAGGGTGAGCATACAAGTATACCCAGTAGGAAAACCTAAAGCTCTCGTGCACAGGTGGGGAGACATCCTAATGCCCCGTGAGAAAATAGAAGGAACCAAATCCTAGCAAGGAATCTATCCACCCAACCTTACAAGCCACACTCACCAAATATCACAAGTCAATAGAGAAATATAGTAATATTATCAAAGTATGGGTACCCCGCAGCACCTTCCCACTGAATACTGCTCAAGACCTCATGCCTAATGCTCTGATGCTTCCCCCTCTTCCTGAGCTAGTTCCGCAACCTGGCCATACGAAGTTTGAGCTAGTGCCACAACCTGGCCATACGAAGCTCATAGTATCCCACCGACACTCAATCCTCAACTATAATACTATCCCACCGACACTCAATCCTCAGCCATAACCACATCTCATCCTGAAGACACCTAGGAACCACATCACATCTCATCCTGAAGACACCTAGGAACATATCATATCCTCATCCCGAAGACTCTTGGGAAACATCTGTCGTAACCTTCCTGAAGGATCTTGGGCTATAGAACCTGGAAGAGGGAGCACAGGAAAGAACAATAACCAGCCATCCTTTATATGTTTGAGAATATCACCCCCGTCCACGGGTGTTCGGCATGTAGTGATCAACATGGGTGGGGTGTGTAAAGAAACATAAAACACATAGATTTATACAATTATATCAACCACTCAGCCCATCCTAAGGCTTCTACACAAAAGATCCGAGCACATGCCTCGAAACTGCTACCTCGAAAGTATGCACACAATAAATAGCCCCAAATTCCATTAAGCTTTTCATGTTTCAACAGTTTTAGTTTGTCAGTTCCTTAACTACTGAGAAACTAACAACAACCAAACCAGATCAAACGTTCGTAAAACATATCTTTGCCAACCAAAAATAAAGTTAGGGAAAACCCAAGAAACACAATACCATTTTCTTTTATCATCTAACCAATTCCATTGATTTTCCATATTTAAACAACTACTGTGCCCCACAATTCATTAGTTAACGCTTCCACTTTTATTCATATGCACAACCCATCCCTGCCGCCCTACTGCCAACCACCATAACCACAAACACATCATAAATAATACCCATACCAAATCATCATCCCTTTGATACCATTTACTGCAGCTTTGCTGCCCATCAAAACCATACCATACACGCCAACCCACAACCAAGCCAACCACATCCCCGCTGCTCACCCGTTCTACAACAACCCACGAAACACCCCTTCACATAATTAAACCCCAACCAACACCCACAAATTCATTCTTTAATTTAGTTTAACTGGGGTGATCATACAAGGGTTCTAGGTATTCATTTAATCAGCCAAATTTACATGATTAACTAATTTCCACATTCTATAAAATTCCATCCACAAAACAATCCAGAAAAATAGGGCAACATTTAATTGCGTAAGAAAATGCCCCCAACGACCATGATTTTCAGTAGGCATAAGCCTATTCAATTCACAACATAATCAAAGGATAAACATTGATGGAAATAAAACAACAATATCAACAAAATTTCCCCAAACCCGTTATTTAACTAGTCATTATCTTTATTTACCGGTTCAACCGTATCTCAAAAAAACAAGAGGATACCCACCCCACATGATTCAAAAAAGAGAGAGAGATGAAGGTAAGATCCCTACCTGAACATGTTTTGATGTCCTTCTATGAGAACAAACACCGCGAGGATTTCGATCACTCCTCCCGATCACTACGTCCTCCCGTGGACGCTGCGGAACAACTGCACTAACAACCAAGAGAGACTCCATTAAGTTTTAAGGTGTCACTTGTCATAGCATGGAAAGGAGGAACAGAAAGAGGAGATCGAGGAAGGAATAAGAACGGGGTAGAACGTACCATTAAGATAACGTTCGTCGAAGAGCGTCGTTCCCATCAAATATCATCAATATCCTCGGTAGGAAACTGTGAAGAGGAATTTTAAGAAGAGGGAAAGGAATGAGGAGCACAATGTTTGCTTCATCAAAACGATCCCACAGCCACCAATAGATCGATGATTGGAGTCCAGATGAAGAAGATAGGAGGAAGGATTCTAGGTCATCTGGGAGCGTCGCCGTGCGAAGAAGAAGAGGGGTCCGTAAATAACACGTGACCCTCTCTTATATAGGCAATGAAAAGGTAAAATGGTACACAATGTGTATTAATGAATACCCGACGTGACCATACAACTGTTATGTTGTTTGACTGGTCAACACACGACACATCCCGCGGTTTCCATGTGTTTAATGATAATAATAACTTCAATTAATAATAGGTGATTTATTGACCCAAGACATGAGTCATAAAAAGGTATTCATCATTGGTCTTAAAATGATCATCATAATTTCAGGGTAATGCTGCCGCTGACAGTTCGTCAATCCGATACCGTATGAGGGAGATACGTTGGATACAAGATCCCATAATAATAATGATATTATTATTATTGGGTGTCTCTTGGACTCGAGCCACAAACCATAATTTAATATCCGACATTAGAATTGAATCGATCGTATTAATGACATGATCAGATCGCCACTGACGGCAAGTCAACCGGATGTCGCACGCGGGAGTTATGGCGAGTCAAAGATTTAATAATAATGTTAAATTTATTAATTCACGAGCGTTTAGAGTACCCAATCCAAAAACTTGAAAAAGAAATTCAATATTAGACTCATAATTTCCGTCTCTAAGTCAGGGTCACACTACCGCTGACGGTTCGTGAAACCTAGGTCGCAAGAGGAAGATACTGTCAAAATTTAGTTTTCCAAACGAAAATAATAAATACATTATTGCATTATTATTATTTTATTTAACCATTTTTTCCCTTCAATTCCAAATACCATGCACAAATAGATTCCCACAATTTCCTTTGGGCGCATCACCATTTATTTTGGATTTTATTACTATTTTGGTTTATTTACTTTATTTCCTTACAAATTTCTTCTCTCTCCAATCTTCCATCTTCTTCTTCAAGTCTCTCATGCTCTAACCCCAAATTAGCACCTCCCCTTTTATTCCAAACCCAACACGCCCCATTTTTAAACCTTTATTATTATTTTTTTAACAAAATTATCATAAATAATAACATCTCTCATCTATCCTCATATCTCAAATCTCGTTGCATTGAATTCAAAATTTAAATCTTTATTAACGGATCTTTCAAAATTTAAGCCAACATTATTATTATAATTAGTTAGTATAATAATAATAACAAATCTCTAATTAAAATTTATTAACTCATCACCAATTAATAATAATAATAATTATTATTATTGACGATCTTCGTGTTGACCATGTCCGACCACCATTACGTCAACGCAGAGCAGCCTCCCATTACATGCCCATTACACAAATAATTTATTGTTTATTAAAATTTAAATAAATCAAAAAGAAACCATGAACCTACCCTCATTGAATTAAATACATTCAATTTTATTTCCTTTATTTCACAATGATTAAATTAAAACCATTTAATCTAATTAACACCAAATATTTTCATGCCACCATTATCAATTATTATTATTAAAAATTATTATTATAACACGTGTCGTGTTTGACCACATCAAATTTTTACATCAAAAATATTAGTAAGGGACATAAAAATAAGTAATCCATTAGTCCAGTGAAAAACATAAAAACCCAGGAAAAAACCTTTTCATAAAAACATACACTTTTATCCAAAAAGTGCATCAATTTTCCATTATAAATATCATTGCATTTACTTTTAAAATCAAATTATTTCTATGAAAACTCACTATTATGCATAGAAAAGTCATATAGGTGTCTTAGGACATCATTATCTTAATACCCTTACAAAACCTTTACAATTAGAATAACCATATGACCATATTCCAATATAATTATTCATGGAACCTAATCCTTACCCAATTCATTGGATCACTATATAGGTGCACCCATTATATAAGCTATAATGGGATCACTCAGCACTATCTGGGAACACCCATCATATAAGATATATCGAGCTTACCTGTGATATATAATGGGAATCAACCCTTCATAAACAATATCCAAGGACAATATCATGAATAAAAACCTAAAAAAACATTTTAAACCCTTGTGAAAAACATTTCCGATATGAAAATTCCATTTGTTCTTAAAAACCCATTTTCAATAAGAAAATATCTAGAAAAAGTTAAAGAGGGATTTTATTTGAAGAAAACACACAATCTTATAGAGGTAACCGAACTTCCAATAGAAACTACGGGGATGGGAAAAGTCATTTTTTCTATATAAGTTAAAATTGAACATTCCTTTTTTATTTTTATAAATAAATTCAAACATTCCATAAAGATATTTGTTTGTGAAAATATTTGAAAAAAGTCAAAAGAGACAAAAATTCCATTCTCTTTTAAAATATAAAAATTACGCACATAATAAAGAAACAATTTTATTTGAAAAAATCTTGAAAAATTATAAAGGAAAATTCAAATCATTGATGTAAATGATGGTGAGAATTACTTTCATTCTATATATATAAATACATTACTTTTGAATTTATTTAAAAAGAGTTGAAAGAGGAAATTTAAAAGAAGTTTTTTAAAAGAAAGTCCCTTACCTTGAGTCCAAATCATCATGTACATTCTTTATCTTTCTAAATAATAAACTTAGGTTAATTTATACTTGATTAAGAACCTTTTTAAAGTTCATTATTCCTTTATTTTTATTCAATACCATGTTATATACAATTACTCAATTAATTAATTCCACTTCCAATATTTTGATGATATTCAATTCATAAGTCCAAAATGACTTGGGTAAGTAAAATATGGTCAAATAGTTTATTATTCCATCATATACATAATAATAATCATGAAATAATTATAATTTTTATATTTCAAATATAATTTTAAATCCAACCAGTAAATATGGTTTTGAAAAATAAATTACGTTACAATCATTAAGACGACAAGCCGCATGCACGCATGATTAATGTTTCCATTTTTCAAAAATCGTTTTGAAATGAAGGTAAGTATTATTTTATATTTTTAAAATTATCATGATATCATAACTATCATATTAATTATTTAATTATACTAATATATATCATCCTTGTGATGTGGTGATGAAAAATGGATCACATCCCTTCTTGGAGGTGGTAGTCCACACAAACATATGAACGACGTTATCATTTTACAATGTATGGAGAGGTGAGAAAATATGTGTTATATTATCTTTAAAAAATTAAAAATAATTCATTAATATCATATATATAAATTAAATTCATCATTATAACCAGTATTGAGAGATGGTGATGGAAAATGAATTACATCAGTTCGTGAAGTGGTAGTCCGCCATACACATGAATGATGAATTACTTTCCCATTTGATGGAAAAGGAGATAGATATAGGTTTTTAAACTAACATAAATAAACCTATGTATATTAAATATACTGGTGTTATTATATATGTATGTTTGAATAATATTTGAATGAGGTGGAAGAAAAAAAAACTAAAACATGAAGATAAAAACTTTACTGTTCTTTGAAAATACTACTTTGATTAACACCTTTATACCTATAATGTTGGTGTTTTTACTAAATCAAGACCTCTATAATGATATGAGGGATTCTAGGAAGGGATTTGGGTATGTATTAGATGAACCAAATGAGTTTTCAAATAAGAAGGTGTAAGAACCCGAATCTTCTTTTTCATGTATGTTTTCCTTTTCTGGTCATTTTTGAGAAAAAGAGTATTTTCTGGAAATTTTCTAAGTACATGCCATGTAATTTCTGAGTACATGCCGTGTACTCGGTAACTGTAGGTAACCATGTGCTGGTCGTGTAGCAGCCATGCACATGGCCATGTGGGGGTGACCTGAAGGCCGCCTAAAGTGGAGTAAAGAAAAGGAAAGTACACACCCTGTACTTTAGAAATACAGGCTGTGTATTTTCTTTCTTTTTCATTAAATGGACCGGGGTCATGTCTAATAGAAAAAACACCTCCCTTCTTTGTTCGTATCATCTAGGAGCACCATACGACTATGGATTTCAATGAACCCCCGAGCGTGTGTCCATCCTCCGAATCGAACACTGTCGGTTGCGTTGGAATCGCATCGGTGATTTATCTCTTCTCTTAGAGCACCATCTGCTAATTTATCCTCTCTCGTGAGATATCATGGGTTGAAAGTTTTAGACGTTTTTGTAGATCTATCATGTTCTAAATCAATCCAAGGGCCTAATCCAGAGTATATCGATCTCCCAACACTGAGGTAGGTGGTTTCTGTCTTTCCGTTGAAAGTCTTTGAGTATTATGTGCAATTTTTCCCAATACCCTTGAACAAGGTATTGTTTGTTTACCGTTTTAACCCTGTTAATTTGCTGCTATACTGGTATGTGAAAATAGAGGCTAATTGGATGTGAATAGGGTTGTTTTCTTTGCTTTGGATGTGTTTTCCGATGCATGTTCTGTTTATGGACATTTGGCCCTGTTTAGCCGTTAGGATTACTAGATGTTTCCCATTCCTAGTATTATAGGATGGAGTGATTATTTTATCTGACATGGTTGAGATGCTGTAGACTATTTGGCCAAGTATTTCTTGAGGTTTACTTTGGCCGTATTTCATTTCTATGCTTGTTGAAATACACAAGGCCGTGAGAACCTGGTGTAGAAGACTATAAGGGGAATTGACCAAGTGAGATTCCTCAGAGAGTCTTTGAGAACTTTAGACTATAAGGGGAATTGATTGAGTTAGCTTCCTCAGAGAGTCTTTGAACTATTTTAGACTATAAGGGTAATTGACTGAGTGAGCTTCCTCAGAGAGTCTTTGAACTGTTTTATACTATAAGGGGAATTGACTGAGTGATCTTCTTGAGAGAGTCTTTGACCACTTGGGGATATAAGGGGAATTGACCAAGTGAGATTCCTTAGAGAGTCCTTGACTACCTTAGACTGTAAGGGGAAATGGATGTGTGATCTTCCTCAGAGAGTCTTTAAATGCTTGGGTCTATAAGGGGAATTGACTAAGAGAGCTTCTTTAGAGAGTCTCTGTAGTATCCTTGTTTTGATTGAACTAGAGGGGTTAGGCTGAGAGAACTACCCAGAGGGTTCCCTACTTTTGATGTTGTCGATGTATGGAACTGATTGCATTGAAACTATAAGACTGGTTACTGCTGAGTACTTCCTTGTTTACTGCTTTATTTTGTTTATTAACTTCCATATATTCACTGACTATTAGAAATAGATCTTGTGGTGATTTTCTACTGGGATTTAGTCTCACACCCTGTTTGGGATATGCATTTGGTCCCAAATAGATTATATTTCTGCAGGTATAGATAAGGGCAAGCACCCTTCTACTTTAGGTACTTGATATGCCATGGAGCTAGAGAGCATGTGACCAAGCTGAGGCTTGCGATGATTAGGAGTTGTTTACCAGTTTCTTTTGTACTTGGCTTAGTACTGTTCTATATTCCAGCATTATGATGTGTTTGGCTATTTTCCTAGACATATGTACCATGAATCATTTTATATATGTATACTCTAGCTGTTTATTTCTTTAGACTTCCACTGTTTACTTTCGTATGGATTATTACTGCTTCCGCTATTTGTTATCTATTTTTCTCTTCTGTTGTGTTACTCTGCCAATGAAGGCATTGTTTCCCCACTATCACACCCAAGGAACTCACTACTAGTCGGTAGCCTCTGGCGTTAGGGGAAATGCGCTTGAGGCCATGTGACGAACTTGGTACAGGGCACCTCTGGGTGGCTTCCAGAACTGGGACGTTACAAAGTGGTATCAGAGGAATTGTTTTATTCTTGACTAACTGTTTTGAGCCTATAGCCAAGGATAGGATGGAATTGGTACTTGGTATTAAGCTGTTCTCGGGAGTAGCTAACCTGGGTACAGGAAAAAGCCAATCTACCTCATTTAATTGCAATTTTTCTGGTTTTTCAATTATTACAGTTGATTTGATTTCACCTTGAGTTATTCACATGATTTGTGTTGTTATTGTTAATGTTATTGAGGTTCTATTTCTATTTCAACCCGATGAGATGAGGTTATTCCATCTCATGCATCATATAGGCACTTGCTAGGGATCACATGTCAGGAATTATTTCCATGCCATATAGGGTGCATTACCAATTGCATGTTGTTATGATATGTGTTGTGATAGATATGCATGATGTTTTGATAGTTGCCGTGATAAAAATACCTTCTGTTTGGTAGGTTATTGTTTGTGTAATGTTTTGTTTGAATGAACGCCAAACTTTAGTTCTTGAGGTGTTATGGGCCCTCATTGACATGAATTTTGTGGATCATTGACTTGTTTACCTTGTTTATAACATGTATAAGATGCCAAACTTTGATTAGCATGGAGTATGGCCCTCACAGATCATAATTTGGAACTTTGGTGTTCGTTTCAGTGTTTTTATGGACTCTAGAGTAGTTTCTGAGGCTTACTATCCAGAAAAACCCAGAATACACGCCGTGTAGTTTTTACTACACGCCATGTGTTCTTCTGTTTGGGAAGAAACTATTTTTATTAAGTATAAGCCGTGTACCATATGTACACGTCGTGTATTCCTTAACTGTGTCATAGGTCGTGTGGGCAGAAACATGGGATAAGAAAGTTCTTATGGGAACACGCCA
Source organism: Viscum album (assembly GCA_963277665.1). Taxonomy (NCBI): domain Eukaryota; kingdom Viridiplantae; phylum Streptophyta; class Magnoliopsida; order Santalales; family Viscaceae; genus Viscum; species Viscum album. The sequence goes on from OY728156.1 coordinate 478,415,118, forward strand.
TATACCGGTTGTATATGATGTGTTGTGTTGACCCTGTGTCTGCCCGTTTGACTAACAACACGGACAGAGAAACCTTAGGTGATACACACCGTGTCAGTTATAAACAATCTGTGTAGTGTAATTTTGGAATCTTGCCATGTAACTAACAAAACAGGTCGGCGTTATCTTTTATAGTACACGCCGTGTCTGTATGGAACATGCCGTGTAGTGTCATCCTAGTATCCGGCCATGTCATGAACAACACGGGTTGGCGAACCTCATCTGGTACACGTCGTGTCTGGAACAAACATGCCATGTAATCTTGTTCTAGGGGAGCCGTGTGGTTTAGCTATGTAGAAGGAATCAGGTAGGGGAAGAGGATTCAAGTACATGCCATGTGTTTGGGGTGTTGCACGACTAGTTCTGGCAGAAGTACACGCCCATGTGAAAGACTTAAAGGAACACACCATGTAGTAATTATACATGTCGTGTAGTCTTGTTTTGTAAAACTTAAATGATTTCCTTCTTCTATTCCCTTCTTATGCTTCCAGTTTTTAGTCCTTGATAATCTTGATATAAGGTGTGCGTTTGACCTTACAGAGTCATGTCGTTGAGACATCCTCCGATTGTACGCCAGTTGCAGGGTAGTGATCAGAAACTGGACATGGCTGATCAGGGACTACCTGCAGATCCTCCAGGTGTGCCAGTCATGGCACCAACAGTTATACCTGACACAGGTTCCGAAGCACAGTTCAGGGAGGGATTTATGAGGATGATGCAGACCTTCCAGGGAGTGCCGCCTCTTGCCCCGTCGATGGAAAAATTTACAAGGGTCTTTCAGCAGCATCATCCTCCTAACTTCTCAGGGGAAGGAGGACCTCAGGCTGCAGAGTCATGACTATAAGCCACGCTGATGATCTTCAAGAATCTAGAGATACCCCCAGTGAGGAGGGTGAATCTCCCTACCTACATGCTTTGAGACTCCTCCAAGAGGTGGTGGGATGTGATCTCACAGGCGGGACACCATAAGAATATGACTTGGGATGAGTTTCAGTACATCTTCTACGATTACTTCTATCCGGAGACCTTAAGGGCCGATCGAGCCCGAGAGTTCATGAGTCTGGAGTAGGGTACTCTTTTTTTTATGGAGTATTCCTCTCACTTCACAGAGTTTCATCATTTTAGGACTATTCTAGGAGGTTATGAGTTTTTCCTTGCAAGGAAGTTCGAGGATGGTCTGAGGCACGACATCCGATCCCAGGTGAATATCTTCTGGTTGAATTCTATCTCTTCTATAGTCAACCGCGCACTGATCACTGAGTGCAATCTGAGGGATTATGGAGCTGTGATCCAGGGTGGTTCGATGTCCATAGTTAGTGCTCTACTAGCTGATAGCAGGAAGTTCCATAGGGAGATTGCATGAGGAGATCAGAGTAGGCGAGATGCATCTTCTGGTAGCCAGGTGGTATGCTACCTGTGCCGGAGGAGCGAGCATATGAGGCCACATTGCCCGAGAGACCTAGTGGAGTGCTGATCCTACGGAAATATGGGTCGTCTTCAGCGCTTCTGTCAGATCTTCTCACTAGCACCCAGTGACAGGGGTTCTTCTATGACTCCTCGTTCAGGAGCAGCACTACCATTTTCTCACCAGTTTGGGAACTGGAGTTCTTCCTGCCGTTTCGGCCAAGGTGGAGGTCGTGGCTGTGGCAGCGAGTCACCGGGTTTTCATCGAAATCAGGGAAGATCATCTCAAAGTGGTTAGGTAGGGTCACATGACCTTTGTACAGGCCAAAATTTTGTAGTGGAGTGGACCCAGCTGGAGCAGGATCCTAGACCATCTACAGTTTGAGGTACGATCTTAGTTGCCTTAGTTTTAGCTTCTGCTCTTTTCGATACAGGGGCTTCTCATAGCTTTATATCTATTGTGGTTGTGAAGAGCCTTGGGCTCTGAATCTTTTCTTCTAATAATATCATGACACTAGAAACACTATTGGGGACTAGAACAATGAGTGTACGTCAGTGAAAGGAGTTCCCTCTAGAGGTTGGTGGGTGTCACTTTTTATGGGACCTTTATGTCCTAGAGATGACGGGCTATGATGTCATTCTTAGAATGGTCTGGTTAGTTCCCTTCTAGGTAGTAATCAATTTCTATCGCCATAGGGTGAGTTTCACATCACCATAGGGAAGATATTTTCTTTATAAAGGCAAGTGGGATGTCCAGGCGAGCAGAGCGGGACCCAAGCATCATGGGTTAGGAGTAGTTATAGCCCAGATTTCTAGTCTATATCTGGATGAATAGGGGACTTCATAGTTAGAATTTCTTCCAGTGGTGGATCTTTTCTGAGATGTCTTTCCAGAATACTTTTCAGGTTTGCCTCCGGAGCATAAGGTAGACTTTTCTATTGAGCTTGTGCCATGAGTGGCACCAGTGTCCATTCCTCTTTATAGGATGGATACACTAGAGTTACAGGAGCTCAAGAAGTAGTTGGAGGAGTTGCAGGAAAAGGGTTTCATCTAACCCAGTACTTCTCCTTAGGGTTCGCCTGTCCTGTTTGTGAAGAAGGCAGATGATACCCTTAGGCTTTGTGTGGATTATCAGAAGCTAAACCAATTGATGGTCAAGAACCAATATCCCTTACCGAGGATTGATGATCTCTTTGATCAGCTTCGAGGAGCCTGGGTGTTCTCGAAGATTTAATTGAGATCCGGTTATCATCAGTTGCATGTTATACCATCAGATATACCTCTCACAACCTTTTGGAGAAGGTATGGTCTATACAAGTACATGGTTATGCTGTTTGGTCACATGAACACGCTTGCAGTTTTCATGGCACTGATGAAACGAGTGTTCCATCCATACTTGGATTATTTCGTGGTGGTATTTTTGGATGATATCTTGGTGCACTCTCACAATCGAAACGACCATTCCATACATCTTGATATCATTTTGAGTACATTGAGAGAGTATTAGTTATATGCTAAGCTCTCAAAATTCCACTTTTAGATGGACTAGATTCACTTCTTGGGTAATGTTATCTCAGAGACAAGAGTATCAGTAAACCCAGATAATGTGAGAGAAGTATTTTCCTAGGAGATGATGAATAATGTCTTTAAGGTACAAAGTTTTATAGGGTTGGCTGGATACTACATATGTTTCATACAGGACTTTTGACACTTAGAATCACCACTGAAGGGTCTAACTAAGAAGGGTTTGTAGTTCTTTTGGTCAGATTCTCGTGAGTCAGCCTTTCAGGAGTTGAAAGGGAGGTTGACTTCATCACCGATACTAGTTTTTCTAGAGCTGGGCAAGAGCTATACTATGTACTGCGATGCTTTAGGTATCAGGATGGGAGATGTGCTTATGCAGGGAGAAGGAGTCATTGCATATGGGTCTTAGCAGCTGAGGCCACATGAGAGGAATTACCCGACGCACGATCTTGAGTTGGCTGCAGTGGTCCGTGCCTTGTGCTATTTGAGACATTATCTTTTGGGAGAACATTTTGTGGGTTTCACTGACCAAAATAGTCTCAAGTACATCTTCACTCAGCGTGATCTGAATTTGAGACAGCGAAGGTGGGTTGAGTACCTTTAGTCCTTTGAGCTTGAGCATGCCTATACGCCTAGGAAAGGCAACGTAGTAGCTGATGCATTGAGCACGAGGACTCAGATACAGGCAGTTAAAGAGGCTAGCAGGTAGTGGCATCTTATGGCTCATTTCTCTAAGGTGCATTTGGAGGTGCATGATAGATAGGGGCATACTTTTCTTTCTTATGTGGATGTTACATCTACTCTTCTTGATAGAGTGCGAATGAGGCAACTATCAGATTCAGAAGGTCTAGTCCTATGGGAGAGAGTGTCAGGAGAGGACCCTATTCTGGGATGGACCATAGGCGAGGATGAGATCTTGCATTTCCAGGGGCGTGTATGGGTGCCAACAGATATACGCGAGGAGCTGATGCGAGACTTTCATTCCTCAGTTTGGGCAGTTCATCCTGGTGTCACCAAGATGTATTGTGATATACACCATCAGTATTGGTGGCTAGGTATGAAGAGAGATGTTTCTAGTTTTGTGATGAAGTGTTCCACCTGTCAGCAGGTGATGGAGGAGCATCGGTGACCGGTTGGGATTTTGCAGTAGTTTCCTATTCCTGAGTGGAAGTGGAAAGATGTCATGATGGATTTCGTGACAGGTTTACCAAGGCCTCCTTAAGGTAATGATTTAGTTTGGGTTGTCATTGACAGACTCACGAAGGTTTCTCACCTCTTTCCAATCAAGGAGACCTTCAGTGTTGATGATCTGGGACAGTTGTACATCCATGAGAGTGTGAGATTACATGGAGTTTCACACTCCATTGTTTCAGACAGAGATGCACGTTTTACTTCTTGGATCTGGTAGGGGATTTAGAAAGCTTTGGGTGTACACGTGCTTTTGAGTACAACATACCATCCCCATACAGATGGCCAGTCCGACCGTATGATTCAGGTGCTTGAGGACATGATTCGTGCATGCATCCTAAATTTTGGAGGTTCTTGGGAGAATCATATACCTCTTGTGGAGTTTTACTATAATAATAGTTTTCAAGTGACTATTCAGATGGCACCTTATGAGGCTTTGTACGGTAGGCCATTCCGATCACCTTTATGTTGGCTGGAGGCAAGAGAGGCAGCTATGCTAGGACCTCATCTTGTTCCGGAGATTACATAGTAGATAGAGTTGATTCGGAAGAGGATGACTACTGCACAGTCTTGACAGAAGTCTTATGCTAATCAGCGGAGACGACCTTTAGAGTTCGAGGTCGGGGATCAGGTTTTCCTACGTATTACACCAAGGTTGGGGCACAGGAGGATTATGAGATAGGGTAATCTTTCACCGAGGTATATCGGACCATTTTTGGTGTTGGAGAGAGTTGGGCCAGTTGCCTATCGGTTGCAGTTTTCTCAGAGGTACCGAACTATGCATGATGTTTTCCATGTTTCTCAGCTTCGAGGTTACTTCTTAGACCCTTATCATGTCTTCCAACCCGAGGAGGTTGAGTTGGAAGTGGATGCATCATTTGAGGAGAATCCTATCCGGATTTTCGATTGAAGTACGAACGTTCTCTATGGCCAGTCTGTTCCTCTAGTACGAGTGTTATGGAAGAACAGGTGGGTACAGGACGAGACTTGGGAGAGGGAGGTGGACGTACGATCGCAGTGGCCAGAGCTGTTCTGGGTTTCTTCTTTTACACCTCCTTGCTAGGGAAATTTGGGGTCAAATTTCTTTAAGGGGGGAAGTTTTTAAGAACCCAGATCTTCTTTTTCAGGTATGTTTTCTTTTTCTGGTCGCTTTTGAGAAAAAGAGGATTTTCTAGAAATGTTTGAAGTACATGTCGTGTACTTTCTCAGTACACGCCATGTACTCAGTTACTGCAGGTAACCGTGTGGTGGCCGTGTAGTGGCCATGCACATGACCATGTGGGGGTGACCTGGAGGCCGACTAAACTGGAGTATGGAAAATACAAGTACACACCATGTACTTTAAAATTACACACTGTGTATTTTTTTCATTAAACAGACCGGGGTCACGTCTAATTGACAAAACACCCCCCTTCTTCGTTCATCACATCCAGGAGCACCGTACGACCACAAATCTTCAATGAACCCCTAAGCAAGCGTCCATCCTTCGAATCAAACATCATCAGTTGCGTTGGGATTTCATCGGTGAGTTATCTCTTCTCCTAGAGCACCATCTACTGATTTATCCTCTCTTGTGAGATATCGTGAGTTGAATGTTTTATACGTTTTTTTAGATCTAGCACATTCTAGGTTGATCCAAGGGACGAAGCCAGAGTATATCAATCTCCCAACATCGAGGTAGGTGGTTTGTTCCTTTCTGTTGAATGTATTTGAGTATTATGTAAAAATTTTCCCAATACCCTTGAACGGGGTATTGCGTGTTTACCGTTTTAACCCTGTTAATTTCCTGCTATGCTGGTATGTGGAAATAGAGGATAATTGGATGTGAATAAGGTTTTTTTCTATGCTTTGGATGTGTTTGAACATGCATTTTCTGTTTATGGCCATTTGGCCCTGTTTAGCCGTTAAGCATCCTTGATGTTTCCCATGCCTAGTACTATTGGATGGAGTGATTATTTTATCTGAAATTCTTGAGATGATGTAGACTATTTAGCCAAGTAGTTCTTGAGGTCTCCTTTGGCCGTATTGCATTGCTATGCTCGTTGACATACACAGGGTCGTGAGAACCTGGTGTAGGAGACTATAAGGGGAATTGACTGAGTGAGCTTCCTCAGAGAGTCTTTGAGCACTTTAGACTATAAGGGGAATTGACCAAGTGAGCTTCCTCAGAGAGTCTTTGAACTGTTTTAGACTATAATGGGAATTGACCAAGTGAGCTTCCTTAGAGGGTCTTTAAACTGTTTTAGACTATAAGGGGAATTGACCGAGTGAGCTTCCTCAGAGAGTCTTTGACCACTTAGGGCTATAAGGAGAATTTACCAAGTGATTTTCCTCAGAGATTCCTTGACTACCTTAGACTATAAGGGGAATTGACCGTGTGAGATTCCTCAGAGAGTCTTTAAACGCTTGGGACTATAAGGGGAATTGATTGAGAGAGCTTCTTCAGAGAGTCTCTGTAGTATCCTTGTTTTGATTGAACCAGAGGGGTTAGGATGAGAGAACTACCCAGAGGGATCCCTACTTTTTCTGTTGTAACACCCCAAGATTTCATATTATGTTATTTCTTCAATGTAATTCAATAAATTGCACTACACGCAACACCAAGTTCAAGCGCCCCACGACTAAACAAACTAGCCGTTCAAAAGCGGTTATGAATAGTATTAATTGAATTTTGAACATTATATAATCCTTATAATTTTTTAATCCTTATTATTAGTTTCTTAGACACAATTTAATAATAAATTCATTTTTTAGATAAAAGAAGTATTTTTCAAAAAATGCAATTTTACCGCCTTCTAATGGAGAACCCTTTTTAAATCCAATATTTGAAACTTTTATTTATTCCATTTGACACAATAAACTACTTCTTTAGAATCAAGAAATAAGAATTTAGTTTCAATAAATTTTTGTGTTTTTCTAAAAACTTTCATATTTGGGTGAATAGTGAAAAATACTATATTTTAACTGCAAACAAATTTTTTAATAAAAATAATTTATAGTGTTCAATTATACATTCTAATGGTTTGGAAGTATAATTAGATTATATTTTTACCATTTAATCCAATTTTGTTCATTGTAAGTAATTTCAATTTGAAATTGGACAAAAACAAGTGTCAATCTTTTGATAGTTATTGTTTCCTAAAAACACCCTATTTGTTTTGACAATGGGAAATAATTTTAAATTAATTAATGAAAATTATATGTTTTGAGTTTGGTAAAATATACATCATTTTTGAATTTGGAATATCAAATATATCTTAGGCTGAATTTTTGGTATTTTTCTGAAAACTTTCAATTTTTGCTGAATAGTGAAAAACACTGAGTTATTGTTTAAAACCGACTTTTTATTTAAACAAGTATTTATTTTATTTAAATTTATTTTAGGTAAAAATAGATAAATAATACCTATATATGTTTAATTTAATTCAATGGAGTCATTTTATAATGAGTTTAGATATATAAAATTTTATCGAACATTTTACCATCTTTTACCCACCTCCTTGGAGAATTTCTAAATTTGTAAAAAACATAATTTTAACGCTTCTGTGAATTGAATTTAAAAAATCATAGAGAAATTCTTGATATAAATAAGTTAAATTTGGTTCAATAAGATGAAAATAAGTTTTGGTGAAGAGTAACTTTTTACTTTTATTTTCCACTTTTAAAAGTAAATAGGGTAATTAAGGGTAAAAATAATAATAATATTACCCTAATACATGTCCTAATTCTATTGGATAAGTTTAATTAGACCAAAAAACAACCTTATGAATAAAATATTATCCTTAGGGTCCATTTGGATTAGATTAGGACATTTATTATTATTTAATTCAAATAGGAGTTAAATGTGTTAAATTCAAAGTTTAATAACTAAAAAATTTTTAATATAGGGTTACACATAAGATAAATTATAGTATAAATATTAATTATAAATATAATAAGATTTACTACATAATGGTATTTTATTTAAATTTTTCTGACATTAAATAATTAAATTTATTTATGACACAATGATGATGTGGTAATTATTGTATTAATGAAAGATTAAAATAATTGATATTATAAATATCCAAATAAATGTAATTTGAGACTTTTTATAAATTATAATAATTTTATACATTAATATGACATATTAGGGTTGGTTATATTAATTTTTTTATAAGTAATAATGCTTTTATGATTTTAACAAAATACAAATACCAAATAGTGTCAAAATTGACATAAAATAGTTTTTAAAACAAATATTATATAATTAATTGATATTCTATTCCTAAAAATCTAAGGTTCATCCAAAAGACTTATATAATGATAGGTGTATCATTAATGAACCACATGGGGTTCTCTTATAAGTATATAGTAAGTTTATTAACCATATAATATAAAAATATAAAAAGACATGGTAAATGTCAAACTATTTAACTAAGAGTTAAATCTAAAATTTAAGGTTAATATGGTGACCTAAACCTGTCTAAAACCTATTGGTTGAGAGTGTTTCGACCCATAACCACATTATACTCTAAATAAATCATTTTGGATCTATTAGAAACCGAAATTTATTTTATTATAAAATAACATTTCAATCTTTTCCTAAGGTGCCCCTCACCCCTCTTATAAAAGGGCACTTCACCTTCTCTCAAATTCACAACTCCAAAGCCATTTGGATCAGCCAAACCCTGCCTAAATACCCTCTCAACTGTCCTAACTTCATCCTAGAGGCCTTAATTTAGTCATAAAGCCAACCTATGGATCCCTTTTGATCAAATCAAAAGGAAGTACCCGAAGAAGTGGTAAATATTTCATCACCTCTTTCAAGTTCCTTTCTTCTTCCACTTCCTATTTCTTTGTTGTTTCCATTATAAAATAATAACTCTAGTATCTTATATACACTGTGATCTTATTATAAATATGGTACAACTATATTCATTATTCTATCCATCCTTTGAATGACATGTCACCATACGTGCGTACGTACGACTTACCATCTCCACATTGTGGTGTAATTGTTATTCAATACATTATTATTTGGATGGGTATACTAATGATGTATAATTGATGTAAATAATAAATATAAAATGTTAATTATTCTGTATATATGGTATAACATCTATTTTAATATTATTTTAAATCAAAATAATGATATTATCGCTCGTGCGTACGTACGGATTACTGTCTCCACGACGCGATGAGATTCATTTCCATGTTCACCATTCAACGATGATTATAAAAATATATATTATTAATAAGTATGTAATATATGAACTAATGATGCTACTGGATATATATATATGTATGTATATATTTAAGTACTTAAATATATTTTATTCACTTACTTCCTTTCAATACGATATGAAAACGGAAACAACGTTTATGCGTACGTACGGCCTACCGTCCCCATAAACAGTGCCTTCCATTTCATATATAAATCTATTATAAATATTTATATTCTAAATATATATGATATATAAATCAATTTTTATATTCTGGAATCATTTAAATCATGATATAAATTATACGATCAAGAATAACAAGTTAAAACACATACGATAAAGAAAGTGATTATTACCCAAAATGTTAATTTAACATCGAAATAATTATTAAATGGGTAGTATAAAGTCATAAATGAATAATTTATGACATAATAAATATGAATATGGTTCTGTTATAATTTAATAACATACTATGGTCATTAGACAGGAGGTTAAACGTACCCTCGACCAAAGGAAAGTGCAAGGTAAGGGTTAATTTCACAATCTCTTTATTATCCGAGGTTGTTTTTACGTAAGTATCTACTGGGGAATATTTATTATCCATGTCCATGTTTTATAAAATAGTTTTCAAAGGGATTATTTTTAAGTTATTTTTTACTAAAACATCCTTTTAAATGTTTTAAAGATTTATTTTTCTAAACCATTCTCATTCATGTCCATGTTTTCAAAATGGTTTTAAGGATTTATTTAAATGGACATGAATGTTTTAAAATGTTAATTACTTTAAAAAGTTTTAAAGTGGTATGGGACAATTTGATTCAAAAATGTATTTAAATTTATTTCTTTCTAAATTGTGTGGCTTTTAAATGTTTTCACGAAAAAGGGATATTTCTCTCAAAGAATTTTAAAAATCATTTTCATCTATGCCAAAATCCTTTAATGGATTTTAAACTTGTTTAAAGTTGATTTATTATGATACAAATCTTCCATATTGTATTGAAGGTTTTGTGATATGTTTTACTATGGATGTGTTATTTTTATACCATTCATGGTTTATGGGTAAAGTATTGACATTTCATATGCCAGTTTTAATACGACTGTTTATGTTATGTTTAAACCTTTTCATATGAGGAATGCATTGGACATATTAAGTGACGGGTGGAGACCGCTATAGATCCTCAATGCATCGGTAGGTCTCATAAGACAAAATAGTGTATTGGAACAAGGCCATGACAAAATATTATTTGTAGTCTTGGCACAAATCCTTGACTATGTGGTTATGAAAGTCTGGCATTATGCATTCCATCATTATGAAAGTGGCTATTGATATTACATGTGATTATTCGACTAGTAGAATATCCATGTGAATAAGTAAGTGGAATTATTTTATTGTATATTTTCCATATTATTCTGAAGTTTAAGTTTAAAAGGATTTTGTTTTAGTCTTATAAATTACCTTAAATGTATATGCTTATTTATGAAAGTTTCTACTATATTGTTATCCTTACTGAGCATCTGAGATCACCCTTTTCTATGTTTTGATTTTCTCAGGATTCCAAGAAGTGTATTATGATTGATAGGCAAGGTTAAGCTAGGGGATTAATGGCGTTCTCAAAAGATCATTTATGTTGTGTTTTATTTTCTAATGTGTAATGTAACGTTCATGTATGTAATCTATTCTCCAAGACTTCTAAATTGATCGGTCTTTCGGGACTTGATTCTTTGTAATGATGCCAATATATTAAAATAATGCACCGACTCTGGGTAACTGGGGTCAGGGCGCTATAGTTAGTATCAGAGGAAGTTTAGAAACAACCTTGAAAATAGATTTAGTTAAAATCTGATTGGAGAACATTACCCTAAGATAGAATTTGAGGAATAATATAGAAGAAATTCCTAGAATTTTGGTGCTGTAGAGATTCTGTGCATTTTCCAAGCAATACATCCCTGTCTGGATACGAGATGGTAGAGGTGGCTCTGGCACAGATGTACCTAGGGTTAAAACACAAAACACCTCTTTGATCTAGAATCGAACGGGAACTGGTGCATGACAATGGGCCTTGATGCACTCTTGGTTACGACACTCCCGAGGGATATTCTTAAGATAATTCTCATTTTCTTTACAAAAGTTTATAAAGGGTTTATGGGTATATAATTACCCAAAGAAAACATTTTTATGATTATAGATTATATCCATAAACTGTTCAATTTAAGTTAGGTATTTTACAAGTTTGGAATTATTCATTGCAAATCATAAACTGACCTAGTGTATGCCATTGTATAGAAATGGCACCCAGCAGAAGGAATGTGAACTCCCACAATACGTATGATTCAAAGAGTAAGAAGGATCATATCTTTCACGGTTTTAAGCCAACATTTAGAAGGGAAATTGTATCCCATGTATTCTCAACATATGAAGTAATAGTATCATGTGTTAATAAGATAAGTAAATAATTATCTGAGTCCCATGGCTTTGAAGGGAAGCAATAGAAGAAAAGGATGGAAGAGAGAAAGATGGATAAAGGGAAGAGAGAAAAGAAGGATTTTCCCATATGTGATAAATGTGGAATGAATCACCTTGGTAGATTCTTGAAGGGAATAAGAGTTTGTTATAAGTGTGGAGAAAAAGGACTCCAAGTACGTTATTGCAAGGGTAAGAAAAAAGATTCAAATGTATAATGCTTCATCTGCAAGGAGTTGGGACACTACGCGAATCAATGTCCAAATCATCAGAGTATACTCCAAATGCTGCTACTAGATAATAATATAGTTATGATACTACCGAAGATAAAGAGGAATGATTATATTTCTTACGTTGTTATTAAAGTATTGTTTCATTTGAGTATTACATTAATGATGTACATGTTATAAGAATTATAGGGTATATAAGGATTGTACTGCAGTACTCTTTCATTAAGGACTTAAGATTGTATGGAACCAAGAAAAGTGACCCAATGGTATGTTAAAAGTTTTTGAAAATACATGGTTAAAGGAAAGACAAAACTTTAATATAGTCTTGATACTGAGGTATTAATTTTGGAATAAGAGATGATTGATTTGGATAAATTATATTAGATATTCTTGACTACCTTGAAACTGATTAATGATTTGTATATTCTATCATTGTTGGAGTTTACAAAATTTTTGGATAGAAGGAGTATATTCAGTATTCTATAAGGAATAAGGGAGAATGAATGTAATCAATAAGGTTTTATGGTAATTCAAGATGTTGCAATGTTTTAAAAGAATACATGATGAAGGTGTTCACATGTTATTACGTGGCAAAAAGGATCTTCATTGTGTTTAATTTCCTTATAAATTTTGGACTGTGAGTTTAGACAGAAGTATTTTGGATAATTATAGTTTGAGATTATTTTTGGATTTCTATAAAAAGGACAACCCGACGGTCGGGCGGCAACCCGTTGTGTCCGGCAAGGCCGCGAGACTTGAACCCGCAACCGAAGGGAGACAAGGGTGTATCACCTACCACTGACCCACGTGATGTCCTGGATTGAATAATGTAGTTTTTTAAATGGTCTGGTAGATGAATTATAAATTATTTTTTTTGAAACCTATATGAATAGGATAAATAGAATATTTTTTTAAGTTCTATTATCTTTTAGAGTGAAAGATGAGTTTGTAGTAGAAATTAGTTAAAGGATGGAACTCTACTTATCAAGTATATATTTTTTTTCTTCTCTTATTCTATGAAGAAATTAATTCTTAAAATTTAGCTAAGGGATCTTAAAACTAAATTTTTTTTATCCTAATACCTTATGTTTTGTTGAACCGATGATATTTTAAATCATCATAGATTGATGGCTTCGAGGCCCTCAATTCTACAATTGTTTGTGACTGATGACCTCAATCACTCCCTATAAATATTTACGTTTTCCCTCTAATTATGTGTCTCTAATTTCCACCAATGTTCTTCTAATCGAGATCATAATTTGGTGGTGACCTTTTCATTCCCTTTTTCCTATTATTAAGACTAAATTTTATTAACCCAATTTCCTATATGGGTTTTCCCACAAAGGTATTTTCTATTTTCAACATTTTATTTTCGAAAAACAATTTCAAATTGAGAGGATGCAATTTATTGAAGGAGGGAAGAATGAAACACCCCAAGATTTCATATTACGTTATTTCTTCAATGTAATTCAATAACTTTCACTACACACAACACCAAGTTCTAGCGCACCACGACTAAACAAACTAGCCGTTCAAAAGCAGTTATGAATAGTATTAACTGAATTTTGAACATTATATAATCCTTATAATTTTAGAATCCAAATTATTAGTTTATTAGACATAATTTAATAATAAATTCAGTTTTTCAGATAAAAGAAGTATTTTTCAAAAAATGAAATTTTAACGGCATTTAATGGAGAACCCTTTTTAAATCCAATATTTGAAACTTTTATATATTCAATTTGAAAAAATAAACTACTTATTTAGAATCAGGTCATAATAATTTATTTTCAATAAATTTTTGGTGTTTTTCTAAAAACTTTCATATTTTAGTGAATAGTGAAAAATACAATATTTTAACTGAAAACAACTTTTTTAATCAAAATAATTTATATTGTTCAATTATACATTTTAATGGTTTTTAAGTATAATTAGATTATATTTTTACCATTTAATCCAATGTTTGTCATTAAAAGTAATTTTAATTTGAAATTGGACATAAACAAGTGTCAATATTTTGATAGTTATTGTTTCCTAAAAACACGCTATTTGTTTTGACAATGGAAAATAATTTTAAATTAATTAATGAAACTTATGTGTTTTTAATTTGGTAAAATATACATCATTTTTGAATTCAGAATTTCAAATATATCTTAGGCTGAATTTTTGGTATTTTTCTGAAAACTTTCAATTTTTGACGAATAGTGAAAAACACTGAGTTATGGTTTAAAACTGTCTTTTTATTTAAATAAATATTTATTTTATTTAAATTTATTTTAGGTCAAAATATATACATAACACCTATATATTTTCAATGTAATTCAATGGATTCATTTTATAATGAGTTTAGATATATAATATTTTATGGAACATTTTACCGTCTTTTACCCACATCCTAGGAGAATTTCCAAATTTGTAAAAAACATAATTTTACCACTTCTATGAGTTAAATTTAAAAAATCCGAGAGACACAGTTGATATCAGTAAGTAAAATATGGTTCAATAAGATGAAAATAATATTTGGTGATTAGTAACTTTTTACTTTTATTTACCACGGTTAAAAGTAAATAGGGAAATTAAGGGTAAAAATAATATTATTATTACCCTAACACATGTCCCAATTATATTGGATAAGTGTAATTGGAACAAAAAACAACTTTATGAATAAAATATGAACCTTATGGTCCACTTGTATTAGATTAGGACATTTATTATTATTTAATTCAAAGAGGAGTTAAAAGTGTTAAATTTAAAGTTTAATAAGTAAACGATTTTTAATATAGGGTTACACATAAGTTAAATTCGACTATAAATATTAATTAGAAAACTAAAATTATTTACTACATAATCGTATTTTATTTATATTTTTTAGACATTAAATAATTAAATTTATTTACGACACAATGATGATGCAATAATTACCATATTAATGAAAGATTAAAATAATTGATATTATAAATATAAAAATAAATGTAATTTGAGGATTTTTATAAATTTTACTAATTTTCTAGGTTAACATGATTTAGTTATATGGAATTTTATTTCCATTTTAATGAGATCATGACTTTTATAATATCTTACTTCAAGAAAAGTCAAACATGTCACACTCTTATTTTTAATAACTATAATATTTTTAAATATGGAGTTATATAGAGGATATTTTAAACTATAAAAAGTATTTTTAAATGTAAAAGTTTTATATTTATCAATTTAATTTATTTTTATTTTTTATTCAAGAAATAATTACCTTAAATTCTTATACAATTCTGACATTGTAATTATTTAGTTAATGAAAAAAATAAAATAAAAGATATTAAAAATATTAAAAGTATTATAATTTGAGATAATTAATGAAATAAATTTTTTTATATGACCATGAAATGTTTGGGATGTGTTATAATAATTTTTTATAATTCTATGTATTATCTTGATATAATTTATGACGAATTAATGAATAGTTCAAAAAATCGACATTATTGAAATTTTATAATAAAAAATATTTTATTTAATGATATAAAATTCCTAAAAAATTTATATTCACAAATTGATTATTATATGGTTTATAGTATCTTATTTGGTCCATTTTTGGTTCGTTTTTCTATTTATATCAATTATCATGACCTCTAAAGAGTAAAAAACATTGTTATAAAATTAGATTAAAAAGGGTTAATGAGGTGTTAGAACAAAAAGATAAGAATAAAAACATAGAAAAAACTTATCTAATTTTTATTTTATGAGATAATTTCAACCTATAATCATCCTATCTTTTAAATAAATGAGTTTGGACCCATTTTTAATTTAATATCAATTAATATTAATTTAATATTTTGAGAAATTCCAATAGTGTATATGGATTTCCTGGATTTCACGTCATGAACCCAGAATTCACATTATGCAATGTTCATAGCCTATATGTTTTTATGAACTATACATATGATTTTATTTTCATTTGTTTGTAGCCTTCTCTCTTGAGAATTATGAGATCTCCTAGGTGATTTTAGAGATCTCCACTCCTTCTAGATCATTTCATTCAGTGGTTGATCTCCATTGTAATTACGAAGCGTCTCTCCTGGTAAGTGATATTTATGATTCTTCATTTCTATTGGTTTTTATAGAACTATTTCAATATGTTTTCAGTTCTGTTGGTGTTTCAATGTTGATTCTCTTGATACTTTTTAGATCCATTACACCATAGGTTGACTTTTGTGTTGGTTTTACTCTGGAATGTGATTTTCTTGAGGTACATGTTGTGTATATTCTCCACAAAACACTTTTCTTATTGAATTGATTCTGATATGTAAGGATTGATTAAGGCATCCATTATTGTCTTTGAATTATTATATGTTGGTGGATCCCGTTTTGGGTGTGCGCATCCCAATTTTGAGGTGGGTGGTTATATCTATAGCCTATATTGAATGAAAAATATTAATATAGTTTTATAAATTGTCTTATAAATGAATTGTCATGATTAAATTGTGTTTTCAAAAAAATGTTTTTGAGAAAATATGGTTTCCCCCCTTATTTGGTAAAATAAAAGGTATTTTCAAATAATTGTGAAATGTAGTTTTGAAATGGTTTTCAATATATGGTTTGGATTAAATGGTTTGGAAAATTTAGCACATGGGAAGTCTTGTGTACTTAGGTGGAAAGAGTAGTAATATTCTTTATTCATTGATATTATCAAGGGGGGGGGGGGGGGTCAATCATGGGGTGTTCCTATTCTCCCCAGGCCTATTGTTCTAGGGACTTTTAAGACCTATTGGGAGTTTCACTTGTTGGGGGTGTTCCTATTATCTCTAGATTTGATGAAAATATCTAGAGGGTTGATTCATGCTATTGTCTATGTTTGGGTATGAGTGTCCTCACTAGCCTAACCTGTTGTGATCTTTGGTGTGTTGTTACCTTCTCTTTAGTTTGGATTGATTTTGATTTTATATGATATGTGATACATAATTTACTTTGACTTATTTGATATATATGGAACACTTTGAAAATGTTTTACTTGGATTATTTGGAAATGTGGAAATGTTTTACCATGATTTTGATATAAAAACTATTTAACTAATTATCATTCCTTGTTTTATTTAAAGTTGACTATTGTTTGTATTTTTGTACAAAGACTTGATATGGAACACCTGGGTGGGATCCTTTATGAGCATGTTTAGATCACACCCTTTGCACCCCTTTTTCGGTGTGTAGACCTTGTTATGTCTTTCAATGCATGGAAAGGAAATGCATCGTAGTGAGGCCTGTGAGGCCCTATCTATAGGGAACCTTTTCTAGGTTTGTTCATGAGGCCCCATCTATGAGGTAACCTTAAGAGGTTCTTTTTTAGTCACCATCTATGAGTATCCCTCACAAGTCCCCATCCTTGCGACACCCTCTCAATGTTCTTTTGTGAGGTCCCATACATAAGGCACCTTCATGAGGTTCCTTTATGAGGCCCCATCCATTAGGATCCATCACGAGGTTTATTCATAGAGCATACTCGTGAACACCATTAGCATAGGGAACTCACACAAATCCCTTTTTGATCGACCTTTGACCGATGTTCTAGGTGAATGAGGTCATTCCTCTTGTATCACCTTAATGATACATGAAGTGGGGGATTCTTAGGATATATTTGGCCTCTCATTAATGATACCAAACCATGAAAAATTTGGTCCATTCATGGGCACTTCATGAAGAAACCAAATTATTAGGAACCAAGTCTCTTTCATATACTTCCTTCCACCCAAATGATCAGTCTAGGATGAATCGATCTAAATGACATTCGCATATCCATTTTTCCAATGTCAACACCTTGAAAAACCATATTTATAAAAGATCCCCCTTTAGGTTTAATCCCCAATTCCACCTCAAAGGGAAGATAAATATGAAATCCCTATCTACCTAAATGGCCTGAAGTCCTTCAAACTTTATTGATTTTTGATAATACCCATTTTAAGGGATGAGGGAAAACTCTTACATGGACCATAGGCTTAAACACTCATTACATGACCCAAGGACCTTATAAGAAATCATTCCAAATAAACTACTTGAAACTGCCCCTCCCCATAAAATATATTAATTTTATCTCTCCACCATCGCAAGGCTGGTCGACTAGCTATCCTATATAGAGATGTACATGCTCGGTACCAATGATAATTCCATACCCTCTCATTCTTCCAATTCTGGTTAGCTTTACTCTAGTTAATTCACCTTATCTTGAATCCTCATATGAAGCATTATTATTTTAAGTCTGTCTGGTTGCATCAGTATTACATGTGGCCCGAAGGCCTTGAGGTGGCCCGAAGGCCTTGGGTGGCCCGAAGGCCTTTTAGGACTCAATGACCAAACCAGTGGCCCGAAGGCTGAAACAAGTGAATAGTTCAAGATTCTACAGTACAAAACAGTACCTACTATAGTGTCTTCTATAGTTCCTTCTACAGTACCTTCTATAGTTTGCTACATTACTGGAAATATGCCTCTGCGTGAAATTGAACTCAGGTCACTTGGATGCCTACTCAGTCTCTTGTTTCCACCATTATTATAACACAGAAATCCTTACTACATGTTGTTAAACTACATGGACCAATCATGATATATGACAATAAACTATGCAACTCAAACTATGTGGGTTTTAATTTTTTTTCTAATAATATATACATGATACCTATATGAGGTTTAATTCCATCATCTAAGAACATTATCATTCCATATCCCCCTCTAGAGGTGGTATAACCTAAACCTATTCCCCACTGGTCTTTAAACCTTGATAGTCCCCATTACAATTTAAACTATTCACACTCACATGAATGGAATTAAACCTATACACTACCCTTTGTATTGAGAATAGTTAATTTTGATTTTATTATTTGATAAGCATTAGATTCTTTCATTCCCTCACTTCAAGAAGATCTAGGTACCTATTATGTGATGATAATAATATATCCATTTGATAACCATGATACAAACCAAGACTTGCTCAGATGAAGAGATTGAGGTGATCGTGATAAAACATTACTTATGTGACAATCATGAGATCCACCTATAGTAAAGATCTAGGTATGCCTCTATCGATGATTCATGAATTCCTCTAGTGATGATATATGTATTCTTCTACGGATGATCTAGGTATACCTTAGGTGGAAACCATAATATTCCATATTTGATTACTATGTGATGAATCATTCTGTATGATGATTTATTCTTCCTTATCTGATGAGAATATGCTGTCCTTATTATCTAATGTGAGAAATATAAAGTGACTCTCCTACTATGTGTAATCCATAAATTCTCCAGTATTCCTTCCTCATCTAGTTACCAATAGATAGGAGGTTTAAAAAAGGGCCTCCTACTAGGTGTAATACCTAATAATAACTTCTTTGGTTTAGTTACCAATAAATAGGATGAACTAGAATGGGTAGATCATTCTTAAACCCCATATCAATTCCTTGAGTTGAGAAACTCCCCTTGGTTTCTTAGAGCACTTTGAGTGGAGATAATCCTCTTAGTTTTAGCATAACAACTTGAATAAAAATTCTTCTCTAAGATTACTATTGGTCAGAGTAGATTACTCAAGAGGGGGGGATTGAGTATCTATAAAAATTTCTAGTTTAAAAGGATTCTTAAAAAGGTTTCCCTAATAAGGTTAAATACAACCCAGTTAATGAAGGGTATACTATTATAAAAGTTTGACTATTTGAATAACTTATTATAAGATTGATTAATTCTTAGTAATCTTAAGACCAGTTATTAAGATTACTTTTGAAGTTATTCTACTAAGGCAAAGTAATTATAACTTCTTTTCAAGATTAACTATCAAAGTGAATTTAGTGATTTTTCAATTATACAGTAAAGAAGTAAAACAGAGAAGACTAAATTAAATAGCACAAAGGATATAAAACAAGTGGTTTAATATCAAGACGAGACCTAATACACTCTACTTGGTGATCACCTGACACCAAGAAATTTATATAAATAAATTTAATTCACACCCCAGATCGGGGTTAACAACAGTACACAGGAATATCCAGGTCACTTAACCTCTTCCATAGTTCTTCATGGGTACACAATTCTAGGACACACAGGGACCTCTTCCGCACTTATACGTGGGTATAAAAGTGTAAAATTATTTTCGAGAAAGGATATATTGTATCCTTTATTTTAATGCAGTAGAAAAACTGTGTTGTTATAAATATACACACACTAATCGAAAGCTAATAAAATGATACACAACATAGTAGAAATATTGAGATAAGTTAATAAGTGCCCTGAGTGTTATTAATTTCATCTCTGGACTTCTGAGATGAAGCAGATGCATAAATCAAGTCCTCGAATGGAAAACATAGTGTCACAAGTCAGACAGATCCAGATTGTGTTCTTCGTGATGTTCGACAGTGTTAAGATGTTCTAGATTCTAGAATTCAAGTATGCTTCGTGTGTTCTTCAGCATCATTGAGTTTCATGTGACAAATCTTTCTTCAAAAATTTTCTATGTGTGTTCTTCATTATCGTCCTTTTTCTGTTTTCCTTGGTTTTATCTATATGTTGTTTCTGGGCCACACTACTATTTTATCTTGGAGTTCATGTGTTGGAGCCGATAGGTTGCATGTATTCTGCACCTCGTACCTCATACTATCAGGTGACATTTCTACAGAGAAACATTAATTATGTCAGTGCATTTAAAAAGATTCAAATATTACTGTTAGAGAGTAAATTGGAAAACAACAAAGAGGATTAAGAAATGGTGTTAAAATATGTCATGGAAATGGTGTCTCCTTTAAACGGTGTCTGTATTAGTCATGGTTTCTCATTCACAGTGTCTCATTCACAGTGTCTCGTTCAGAGTGTCTCATT
Organism: Viscum album; assembly: GCA_963277665.1. NCBI lineage: Eukaryota > Viridiplantae > Streptophyta > Magnoliopsida > Santalales > Viscaceae > Viscum > Viscum album. Next base: position 478,436,009 of record OY728156.1, read on the forward strand.
TACGGTGTCTCATGGTTCACAGTGTCTCGTTCACAGTGTCTCAGGGTTCACAGTGTCTCATTCACGGTGTCTCAAGGTTCATGGTGTCTCTTTCACGATGTCTCATGGTTCACAATGTCTCTTGGTTCACGGTGTCTCATGGTTCACGATGTCTCATTCATGGTGTCTCATTCAGGGTTTCTCATTCACAATGTCTCATTACTTTTCCATAAAAACATAACAGGTGGCAGACTCACGGTGTCTTAGACTTAGCCAAATATCTGTATTTAGACTTAAGTAGAGATATTCATAGAATAGATTAGGATCAATCATTTGTCAAATAAATTATAAAGTAAAACAAAAGATAGTGTACAGTAACCAAAATGGGTGTATAACACTTAATATCTTTGGATAGCTTTTATAAACAACTGTACATTTTATGTGAGATAGATTAGATATAGTTAATAGGGTTTATAGACTGAATGAGATTTGTGATCATTAAAACATGATTAATACATGAGGAGTCCAAGAATATCCCCATTTTTGATGATAAAAAATCATGTATATTTAGAGTGTTTATTTGTTCCAACAACATATTTCTAATGTGCATATAACATATATAGAGTTATCTCCCATAGATATTTTTCCATAGAGATTTCTCCCCCTTTTGGGATTATAAAAAAGTTTGAATAATGAGTAGACAATAAAAAGGGCACAATGCATTAGAGAAAAATAAAATTGCAGTACAACCAGTAAATGCAACAAAATTCCCATCAAAGGAGAGTAATCACTATTCTTCATCATTGTCTGGTCTTCTCTTTTCCCTTAGCAACAACATCAAGAAGAAGAAGCCATAGGTGCAAAGGTTGAGGTTGAAGAAGGGAATGAGCTGGTTGACAGAGAAGGTAAAGGAAGACCTTTGAAGATAGAGGGAGCCAATGTAGGTGTAGTAGAAGACCTAGGAAATTGTTGATCAAGGATTATAGGCCTGATCTAACTCAATGATTTACTGACAGACTTAGAGGTGAAGGGTAAGGCAGAGTTAAAGGTAGGAAAACCACGTCTCAGAGGTGCAACCACTGGAGAAACTATGGTAGTACTCTGTACATGAAGATAGGGCCTCAGAAGCTTGATAAAATCAGCAATGATCTCTCCACCATACTGCATGGATTTCTCAAAGTCATCCTTGTTTTCCATATACTTATCCAAAAGATGAGTGAAATCTGTGAGCTTTTGGACTTGAGTCTTGAAAGCTTGAGTAACAGGAGGAATCCTCAGATTTTGTACATGGTACTTGAAATGATTGGTCTTGTCAGTCTTCAAGAAGATTTGGTTGAAATAGAAGTCCACTTTCTTGAAAATTTCTTTATGAGAATCATTAGCAATTTTGGAATGGGTTTGGACTAGATCAAGAACTTTTTCACTGTTCTTGATAACTTTAGATAGAGAATCTTTATTTAAAACATTAGGCATAGTTTTAAGTTCTTCTTTGACCACTGTTCTAAGTAGGTTACTGTCTAAGGAAGGTTGAGATGATTGTCCAGATGCTTTAGAAGCAGTGATAGCTGAGGTAAGAGATTTCGGTTTATTTAGAACTTTTGAAGTCACCCCTTATACTCATCATTGAGCTTGTTAAGACCAACAACAAGTTCACACATCTCTTTCACTATCTGTTTGTTTCTTTCAGCTAACTTTTTAGCTAAATAAGATAAATGAGGTTGAATCAGAGAAGTAATATCTTGTAGTCTTTGAGGAAAAAAAACTCTCAACAGGATGAGAAGCGAGATCTGATCTCTAATTCATCACTTTCTGCATGTCTTCAATCATACCTCTTAGAGTCCTCACTTCATCACTAAGCAGTCTGTTCTCAACTCTAACTTTATGAATCTCATCAAGAATTTTGGATTGAATCTTCCAAGTGACTTTTTCCAACAACAGTGAGGCATCTCTCTCAGTTATATTTTTTACAAGATATGGTTGGTCATTCAGGAGTTTTTTAACCCCGACCAAAAGGGTAGCTCCAGATTCTTTCAGGTCATATTTACTTACTAAGGTTGGTTGTTCTGACGAAGGTTCAGAGATAGAGACTGAGACAGGCTTAGGTTCTTTGGAAGTGATAGATTTAGGAACATATGTCATTTTCAACTGAAACATAGTGGAGAGGTCAAGACCTTTGACTGAGACTTCCTGAGAGTTATTCACATCAAAGTAATTGGGAAATTTATACCATGTGTCTACTCAGCTTGGATCAATTAGGTTTGGCACTTCAAAAGATTCCAGATTGGGGGTATACCCCCCTCAACAGTTGCATCCTTCTCAAGACTGAGAAGCTTAGGATCTTGATCTATCTTTATAAATTCATCCCTTAGTTCTTCACCCATTTCCTATCTAGATAACTAAAAAGCTAGATCCATCCTCTCTTCAGTAGAAGGAATGAATTCAGGAATAGATTGTTCTACTAGAAGTTCCTCAAGGTTATCTTCTTGCATAAAATGAATTTATTATTCTATATGTTCTTCCATAGCATCCTTTTCGGTTTCTTTGGAAATAATTTCGTTTTCAAATTCAGGTTGATCTTCCAGATCAATAACATATTTAAGAGAAGGGATTTATTTTTCAATTACTACATGAGGAACAAGAGTAGTGTCATCCTTATCAAAAAACATTTCTCTGACAGGCTCAACAACCACTTCTTATTCTTCTTCTTTAGAATACTAAACAACTTCATCTGGTTCCAAACCAAGATCAGAAATACCTTTTGGTCCTAAGGGATGTTCCACTAGATTTAACTTTTCATATATCCTCTCATTTTCTTCCACCCATTCCTTTTTCCAAGGATTCCAATTTATCTTCATCCTTTTGATAATGACTTTTTAAATATAGAACTCATGATCATTGATAACTTCTTAATTTGGTCCAACCAATCCTTTGGCATGTAGCATGTCTGAGATAAGCCAAGAATAGAATATGGAGGTTGACTTGGATGTGGTCTTGATCAATTCACACATATGGTTTATGACATACTTACAAAGATTGATCTTATGTACACTTTCCATAAGATGAATAAAAAATATATCCTGATATTTAATTACAAAAAAATCACCTTTTCTAGGAAAAATCAAGTTCTGAATAAACTTGAACATATGTCTAGATTCTCCATCCAGTTCACCAGCAATAGCTCTCCTCTTAGTGCCATTTCTGGTGAAACTTTTCAAAGAATCTTCCAAAACAAAGAATTCACTAGGAGGTGGATGTCCTCTCTGATAGTCCTCACAGATGCCTTCATGAGGTATCCTAAGGCATGTAACCCATAACCTCGAATAAAAAGAGAATCTATGGCCATTTATCCAACTCCTTAAAATACAACCACTTTATGAATCAAACAAAAATTGTACAAACTAATAAAATTGTGCAATTAGATTCGGGTAAATAGGTCTATCTTCCTTTAAAAACCATTCTAACCAGACTTTCTCTTTTAATAGTTTCAAAACCAGAGACTTACTGAATAGAAGACACTTAGGGAATATCACTTTCTCAGGTACAATAGTTCGGTTCACCAGATTTGGATTCAGAGGACCCTCGGGTGCTACACTTAGGCACAATTTTCTTCTTCTTTGAACTATGTTTCTCAGGAGTCGACGACGAAGGGAATTTTATCCTGGGAATTCACCAAAGGTTTGAGAGAGAGAAGGGTTTAAAGGTTGAATTAGGGTTACAGTTTGAGAGAATATAAGGGTACTCAAGTGAAGAATGAGTGAAACTTCCTTTTATTTTATCATTTAGGAATACCAAACGTCATAAAAACAAAAGTGCGAGAAAGTAAAAAGTAATTACCACGATACGAGTTCTAATTTATATAAAAAAATAAATAGAAATTCTTACGGTGAGACAGTAACAAACTCTCACAGTGAGATAGTAACAATTATTTTATGGTGAGACAGTAACAAGAAATGTGATTTCTAAATTGTGAGACTGTATTGTTAGAGACTATCAGTGTCAGATAGTAATAAAGAAATACTAACTATGAGACTGTAAACATGACACAGTAAGATATAAAACAGTAATACATTTACTTAAGGTTTATCATACCTAGTTCATGTATGATGTAGTCTATTCTTTCAGAATTTAATGGTTTGGTGAATATATCAGCAAGCTGATATTCAGTTCTAATGAATTCCATAGTGATATCACCTTTTTGATAATGATCTCTCAAAAAGTGATGTATTACATCAATATGATTTTTCTTAGAGTGTGAAATAGGATTTTTCGAGATATTAATAGCACTTGTGTTGTCATAATTTATAGGAACATGCCTGAATTGATATCTATAATCTAGTAATGTGTGTTTCATTCACAAAATTTGTGCACAACAACTACTAGCAGCTATGTATCTAGCTTCTGCAGAAGATAATGAAACAAAATTTTGTTTCGTACCACACCATGATACTAGTGACTTGCCTAAAAGGTGACATGTTCCATAGTTTCTTTTTCTATCTAACTTACAGCCACTGAATTCAGCATCAGAATAACTAACTAATTCAAATGATTGTCCTATAGGATAGAATAATCCTAGATTGGGTGTATGCTTGTTGTATTTAAACATCTATTTACAATATTTAAATGAGATTCCTTAATATTTTCTTGAAAACGAGAACACATACATACACTAAAAATAATTTTAATTTGACTAAAAGTTAAGTAGAGTAAACTTCCAATCATTCCTCTATAAGTGGTTTGCTCAACAAATTTTCCATCTTCATCAAGATCCAACTTACAAGTGGTACTCATTGGAGTCTCACTACTTTTAGTTTTATCCAATCCAAAATTTTTTAGATTATCTCTGGTGTATTTACTTTGATTTAAAATAATGCCATAATTATTTTGAAATATTTGAAATTGGAGAAAGAATTTTAGTTCACCCATTAAACTCGTTTCAAATTTGTTTTGCATCATTTTAGAAAAATAAATACATAAAAAATTTCTTGAAGATCCAAAGAAAATGTCATCTACATAGATTTGAACAACTAAAACATCATTAGAAATTCATTTTATAAAAAGGGTAGGATCTTTTATTCCTTTTGTAAAACCTTTGAAAATAAGAAAAGTACTCAACCTATCATACCAGACTCTTGGATCTTATTTTAAACCATATAAAGATTTTGATAATTTAAAAATATGATTTTGGAAAATGAGGATTTGTAAAACCAAAAGGTTTCTCAACAAAGACATCCTCAGTAATATACCCATTTAGGAATGCACTCTTAACATCCATTTGATATAGTTTGAAATTTATATGTGCATCATAATCAAGCAGAATTATGATGGATTCAAGTCTAGCTACTGGTGAAAAGGTTTCTTTATAGTCAATTCCTTCTTCTTGACTATAACCTTGTGCAACCGATATAGCCTTGTTTCTAATTATGTTACCAGCTTCATATACCTTATTTATAAACACCCATTTAGTGCCTATGGTGAATGTGTCCTTGGGTCTTTCTACAAGTTTCCAAACATTGTTCCTTTAAAATTGATTATGTCTTTATTGTACAACCATCACCCAAAATTCATCATTTATTTCATCACTAATGTTTTTAGGTTCAATTTGTGACAAGAAGACTTGATTTTCAACCTAATTTCTAAGAGAATATCTAGTTTGAGTTCCTTTGTCTAGGTCTCCTACAACAACATCTAAGAGATGGTTCTTGAGAGTTCTAATAGCTCTATAGAAGAAAGGACTAGTGATTTCAAGTTCATCAACAGGTTTAGGTTCATTGTGACTTGAGTCTAAGGAATTTCCAGAGCTAGAATTTTTCACGTATTCTTTAACAAAAAGGTTTGAGGATTTTGAATTAATGTTCAGATTTGATACATCATCCTCTAGGTTTTCTAGAATGGTTTTAGGCTCATGTGGATTTGTTTCATCAAATTAGACATGGATAGATTTTTCCACACATTTAGTTCTTTTATTGAACACTCTATATACTTTAATAGAAATGGAATATCCTAAAAATATGCCTCCATTACTCTTGGATGCAAATTTTTTAAGATTTTCCTTGGTATTAAGGATATAGAATTTGCAACCAAATACTTTGAAGTAGTTAACTTTGGGTTTTTGATTGTTCCATATCTCATAAAGAGTGTTTTTAAGAATATCTTTGATCAACACTCTATTGATTATGTAGCATGCTGTATTTACAGCCTCAACCCAAAAATAAATAGTTAGATCATATTCACTAAGCATTGTTCTATAAATCTATTTCAGGGTTCTATTTATGCTTTCTACAACTCCATTTTGTTGAGATGTTCTAGGTGTAGAGAAATTATGACTATATCCATTTTGCGAGTAAAAGAATTTAGACTCTTGATTTTCAAACTCACAGCCATGATCACTTCTTAAGGATTTAATCCTAAGTCTAATAAGATTTTCTAAAGACTTGAAATATTTAGTAAAATAAGATAAGGCTTCACATTTGTGAGCTAGAAAGAAGGCCCAAGTATATCTAGAAAAGTCTTCCGCAAGAACATAAACATAGTGCTTTCCATTTAAACTAGAAACTCTAGATGTTCTAAACAAATCCATGTGAACCAGTTCAAGAGGTTGATAATTTGACACTTCTTTTTTTGGATTGAAGGAAATTTTGTGTTGTTTTCCATTTTGACATTATCATTTGGAAATTAATGTTTAGTTAGGTCTTCGACTAGGAATTTTCTAGTTAAATTTATAAGTGAGTGAATATTACAGTGCCCTAGTCTCCTATGCCAAAGACAAGACTCTTTATGAAATAAACTTAAGCTTGAAGCATTTTGGGAAACTAAAGAATCTATGTTAACAGTTGAAATTTTTTCATCTACTAGTGTAGAAAACACTAATTATTCTTTAGAATTAGAGACATTTCTAGTATCATTTTCAAATCTAACATGAAATCCATAACCACATAATTGTGAGACACTAAGAAGATTATATTTTAATCCATCAACAAACATTACTTTAGAAATCAAAACTGAGTTAGATTTACCGATTTGGCAAAGGCCAATAATCTTTCCTTTGGTGTTGTCACCAAATGTGATATGTACTCCATATATTTTTATTAGGTTTTTGAATCATGAGTTGTCTCATGTCATGTGTCTTGAACACCTTCTATCCATGTACCATAAAATTTTACATGAACTCTTAAGAAGCTTTCATAGAATATTATCAAGAAAAAATAGATTTTGGTACCCATACTTGTTTGGGTCCAGTAACATTAGTGATAAGTGCTTTAGGAACCCATATCTACCTCATAGGTTTCCTATAAGCATTGTGTAAAGTATTTGAAAAATATATATTATTCTATCCAGGAAAACATAAAACAGTAGAAAGTGTATCATAACATGAACTAGTTGATTTGTGTCTAGAGCTGGGAGTAAAACTATATATCTTAGATTTAGAAACAAATTTTATTCTACAAAGATTTCTTTTTCCAGGTTGATAACCAATGCTAGTGTTGTATTTAGGGGAAATTTGTTTACCTAGAATTTGAGTAAGTGTATTTTTACCATTGGTAAATTTTTCTAAGTCATTCTTAAATTTCTCATTAGAAATTTTTAATTCATTGTTCTCTTTGAGCTATTGAGCATTTTTATCTTTTTCAGTTGTGAGTTCAGATTTAACAGTCACAGTAAGAGCATACTGTTTCTTCAAATATTTATATCCATATTTTATTTCATTTCATGTTTCTTCAAGAATGTTACAATATTCAAACATTTCTTCATTACTCATATTTTCAGAGTCACTCTCATCTCAGGAATAGTATGAATTATGTACAGAGTCCAGTGTCACCTCAGATGTGTTTGTCATGAAACACATATTGGCTATGTTAGTCTGTTCATCATGTGATGTTTCTGAATCGCTTGAACTGTCCTCAGAAGCACTCTGGGTTGCTTTCATTTCTTTTTTATACTTCTTGTCCTTGTAATCATATCTCTTTTTTTACTTGAGATTTGGACAATTAGCCTTGATATATCCTTTGCGCTTACATTCATAGCAGGAAATCTCATCATTCTTGTCAATTATTTTCCAATCCTTCTTCCAACTTCCTTTTTTGGTTATATATTCCCTTAAAGTTAGGCTTTCTGAAAAAGTTCTTCTTCTTGTAAAATCTTTTAAATCTTATAGTTAATTGAGACATCTCCTCATCACTATCAGGTGATGACTGTTCATTACTAGAACTTTCTATAGAATCTACCAATTTTCCTTTTTCTTTGTGTTTAGAGGTGGTGGTCTTGAATGCAACAAATTTCCTTTTTTGGTTCACCCTCCTTTTCCTTGTTGAATTTCAACTCTTATTCATACATCATCAGTTTCCCAATGAGTTCTTTTACAGGTAGTTTACTGATGTCTCATGATTATCTAATAGAGATAGAGGTTCCTCTCCATCTGTCAGGTAAACATATGAGAATTCTCATGATCTGTTCCTTGGTAGTGACTTATCTTCTAAGAGAAACCATTGTGTTGAAAATCTCATTGAACCTGAGATACATGTCAGAGATAGGATCATCAGGTTTCATTTTAAAGTTATCATATTTAATATTATAAGTATTAAGTCTCATTTCTTTCACACTAGATGTTCCTTCATGTGAAACAGACAAGGTATCCCAAATTTCATGGGCAGTTTTACAAGTATAAATTATATTGAATTCATCATCTCCTAAAGATCAATATAATTAATTCATAGATTTTCAAATGTTATTATAGTAAGTATTGGTAGGTTCATCCCATATGATTCTATTAGTAGTAGGAATATTATATTCATATATATTGGAATACCAAATTTCAAATCCCATACTTTATAAATGAATTTTCATTTTAATTTTCCATTGAGCATAGTTGGTTCCATTAAATAATGGTGGTATATTTGTTGAAACACCTTCTAATATATTATCCATAATAAAGAAATACTTTGAAAGATCTATAAATTTAGAATTAATAGAAATTAACAGATCTTTAAAGTACAACTACAATCACAGTTGAATAAGGTTAAAAAAAGTATTTAATAAACAACCTCTGATACCAAATGTTGGTCAGAGTAGATTACTCAAGGGGGGGGGGGGGGGGTGAATTGAGTATATATAAATATTTCTGGTTTAAAATGATTCTTAAAAAGGTTTCCCCAATAAGGTTAAATACATCCAATTTAATCAAGGTTATACTGTTATGAAAGTTTGACTGTTTGAATAAATTCTTAGAATATTGATTAATTCTCCGTAATCTTAAGATCAGTTATTAAGATTACTTTTGAAGTTATTCTACTAAGGAAAATCAATTATGACTTATTTCCAAGATTAACTATTAAAGTAAATTTAGTGATTTCTGAATTATACAGTAAATTAGTAAAATATAAAAGACTAAATTAAGCATCACAACGGATATAAAAAAATGGTTCAGTCTCAATCCGAGACCTAAGATACTCCACTTGGTGATCACCAACTACCATTTAGTTTATATAAATAAATTTGATCCACACCCTGGATCGGGGTTAACAAAAGTTCACAGGACTGTTCAGGTCACTTGACCTCTTCCACATTTCTTCGTGGGTACAAACTACCAGGCCACACAGGGACCTATTCTACACTTATCTGTGGGTATACAAGTGTAAAAATATGTTTGAGAAAGGATATCTTGTACCCTTCAGTTTAATGAAGGAGACAGAGTGTGTTTTTATACAGATACACACACTGCTCGAAAGATAATAAAATGATACACAACAGAGCATAAATATTGAGATAAGTTTATAAGTTCTCTAAGTGTTAGTCTTTTCAGCTCTGGACTTCTGAGATGAAGCAGATGTAGAAATCAAGTCCTCAAATGGAAAATAGAGTGTCGTGAGTCAGACAGATCCGGCTTGTGTTCTTCGTGATGTTCGACAGTGCGAATATGTTCTTGATTCTATAATTCAATCATGATTCATGTGTTCTTCAGTAGCATTGAGTTGCATGTGACAATTATTTCTTCCAAAATTTTCTGAGTGTGTTCTTCATTATCGTCCTTTCTCCGTTTTCCTCGCTTTTATCTATTTGTTGTTTCCGGGCCGCACTATTCTTTTATCATGGAGTGCATGTGTTGGAGCCGACATGTTGCATGTATTCTACCCCTCGTACCTCATACTGTCAGGTGACATGTCTACAAAAAAACATTAATTATGTTAGTGCATTTAAAAATCTTCAAATATGATCGTTATAGATTAAATTGAAAAATGAAAAACCAAATTAAGAAACGGTGTCACAGTATGTCATGTAAATGATGTCTTCTTCAAACAGTGTCTGGATTGGTCACGGTGTCTCGTTCACGGTGTCTCATTCATGGTGTCTCATTCATGGGGTCTCATGGTTCACAGTGTCTCGTTCCCAATGTCTCATGGTTCATGGTGTCTCATTCACGATGTCTCATGGTTCATGGTGTCTCATTCACGATGTCTCATGGTTCACAGTGTCTCATGGTTCACGGTGTCTCATTCACAATGTCTCGTTCGCGGTGTCTCATTCGCGGTGTCTTGTTCACTGTGCCTCATTACTTTTCCTGAAAAAAATAACTGGTGGAAGACTCACGGTGTCTCAAACTTTTCCAAATATTTGTATTCATACTTAAGCACAGATATTCGTAGAATTTATTAGGCTTAATAATTTTTTAACGAAATTATAAAGTAAAAAAAAAGATAGTGTACAGTAACCCAACTCAGTGTATACCACATAATATATTTGGATAGATTTTACTAAACAATTGTACATTTGATGTGGGATAGATTACATAGTGTTAACAAGGTTTATAGACTGAATAGGATTTGTGATCATTAAAACATGATTAATACATGAGGAGTCCAAAAATTCCAAAAATCCTTTCACCTAGATCATCTGTTTGAGTAAACAAAAAAGGGTAGGAAAAATGCACAAGTCCTATATAATCCATTATTGTCACCACTTGAATGACTCAAACAAACTTACTACACAACATTAAACTGTATGGATTTGTCCTAATATATGACCTTAAACTATGAAACTCTAACTATATGGGTTTTGATTCATCTTAACCTTGATATATAGGTTGCCTTATTGAGGTTCAACCTTAATTAATAAATATAAATATTAGAGTTTCTATGTAGTGTAATCCCTAGTTATTCCTCATTAGACCATATCTCTGATGACTCCACTTTCCCTTCCTCATCTTGTTATAAACAAGAAGCTAATGGAAATCCATACATGGTAAGTATATTCATAAACCCCACACATATCCTTTATACTACCCTAGTAGGTTTAAGGAATCCTACTAGGTATATTCCCCATCATCTATAGTCTTTCTTTCTCACCTGGTTACCAAAAGATAAGCGGGAGATAACAAAAAGGGCCTCCTAATTGGTCTAATCCCCAATAATACCTCCCCTTTTCTGGTTCTAATGGAAATGATAAAATAGGATGGGAAGATCAGGTATAAGACTCATATAAATGCCTTGAGTTTAGATACAACTCTTTATTTCTATAGGTTTTATGATTCAAGATACTCCTCTTCATATCATCATAATACCTTGAGTTATGATACTCCTCTTGGATTCCCAAAAACAACTTTACCTGGCTCATCTTCTAAGGTAAACATAAAATGGTTTCCTAATGAATAAGTCCTGTATAATCAATTTTTTGTTTCCCATTTTACAAAAAAACCTCCTTACCAAAAAATTTTAAACTTCATCAACCACTATTGATATATGACCTTAAACTATGAAACTTGAACTATGTGGGATTTAATTTTTACTAACCAGGATACATCAGATACCTCTTTTAGGTATAAACCCAACACCCCAATATAAATATTGAGGATCTTATTAGGTATAGTACCCAATCATTCCTCATCAAAACATATCTATGATGAATTCACTTATCCATCCTCATTTTTTATGAATAAAAAGGTGGTGGATGTCCATACATGGGTATCATACCCATAATCCCCATAAATAACCTCTATTTTACCCTGGTAGGACCCAGGTGTAACACCATAGAATGTTAAAGAGTTAAAATATTAAATTTTAACACCCATGTCAATAAGTTTAACCTTTATTTTCGAAACATACCTGATTATAAACCCATAGTTAAGTGGAGATTGGTTTTGATTAGTGTCAGGATGTGTGAACACTTAGGAAGTTTCTCAGGATATGTGTGGGTGAGGAAAATGCACATTTAAAGAACATGTTTTGGAATTTGGGTAAATTTATTAGTCTAAATATCTATTTGAACATGGGGGTGGGCCTAAGGGAGGGAAAACACATGTCTAAGGGAAAACTAGTGGAACCTGGTAGGCCAGGACCCAACAAACCTATTATAGTGGTGGTGCCTATGCTGTCAACGAGGCCTAGTTGTCACACTATGCCTATTACTAGGTGAAATCCCAATAAAATCCATATATGGGATTCCTACTAGGTTTTAACACTAACCACATTGTATCTATTCTTTTTTAGGTTACCAACAGATAGGGGGGGGGGGGGGGGGTGAATCACCATACATGGGAATCCTACCAGGTGTAATCCCTAACCATAAAATATTCCTTCATCACTTAATTACTAAAAAACATATATTAGATAAGGATTATCTTTTGTAAGTCCCACACCAACCATTTCTAGGAGCCTTTATTCCAATAGTCCAATCTTATTTACTTTAAACTTCTTATAAGTTGTCATATATGCATAAACGTAAAATTAATCACTATGGTCCTTTTACCAAGTCCTTAAAAGGAATGACATGTCCTATTAATTGAAACTAAACTATGTGGGTTTTGATTCTCTTTAGAGGGATACATAGTAATCCCCATTCATGGGTCCAATACCCACTCCATAATACCCGTTTCCTCTTTTTTTAGGAGTCTATGCCTCACTAGATGTTTATAAATTTCAGTGGGCCTACCTATATGGATATAAGATATAGATCAACTAAATATTTAGTTCAAATGAGAGATAATATAATTCCCTTGTGAAGTGACCTCATAAATTCCTATTGTTATTAAATTAATTTCTTAATAGTAATGAGTAGTGTTAATAATCATATTAGGAAGGATTTACAGAAATGTCTTTAAAATATAAGATAGTTATAGAGTATGCAATAATTCCATTCTAAACGTTTTGATGATATTGAACTCCTATCTTATTGACCAATGAATACTCAAAGTATCACTGTTAAAATCCAAAATGAACACTTTCTTTTGGAAATACATGCCACATATTCTAAAAATGATCATGTTACAAACATGTGTTGGAAATATAATGGTGAACCAGATATGAATTCATTACTTTAGAAAAAAGTTTGTTGAACATGAATTATCGCTAGTGATACTAAATTGATGGGTTTCTTATTATATCATATAATCAAAATGGGATCTATAATGAACATTCCAAAATAGATTAATATCCTCTGCTATCTTGGAGGAAACCATGAAATGATTTGGGTTGAAATGAATCACTACCAATGGAACTTCAAACCTATTCCACTTTCATCACTATATTTACCTTATCTTTGAGGAACCAATGTATACCATCACCTTCTCAGCACATAAAATAGTATCTGGTGAATGAAATTATTTAATGGTTTCTTTATGAAGGGATAATTACAACCTTGGAAACAACCTGTGCTAATATTGAGGTATCAAATCCATGAAATACAACACTTTTGAAAAAAATTAGTAAGGGAAAGTGTCCCCCATTCCAATATCAAACCACATATGAAGTCTCTCCATAGATTAATCAAAAACCTAATTTATTTATCTGAGAGAGTTAGTGAAGGAAATATTCCACATTAAGAAAACTATATAAGACCTACCAATAAGGTCACCTATTCATTAAATCCACTATCGTCGATGTGTGACCAAAATTCTAAATAAGGTTACAGAGGATGTTATGGAAACCCCAATCATTAAACTCCAAAATCCCAAAGGATATCCCTATAGGGGAAGCCAACCACTATAATTTATGAGTAGGTAAACATTCTTACAAGTGAAATATTCTAGGGGAAACCCTAATTTTGAGGGTTGGAGGAATTTTTTACCCCAACAACCATCTCTAGTATCATTCATTAGATGGGAAAATACTAATATTTTATATATTTCCCCTCTAAAATGATCAATATTTCCTACCCCAATTTTTACATTAGAAAATATTATTATATTTGGCCCAATGATGCCAAGAAATATGATACTATTTAAGAACAATAAAAATAGGTGGCATAAATATAGACTACTACTTGGTGGGCTAGTGCCAATGAAGAAGGAAAATGTGTCACTATATTCAAAACCCACACACCACTTAAAAATAGGGAATCTATCGCAGTATAATGGAAGATTTTTAGTTTAAGTCCATTATAAAATAACTTAAGAAGATTAATATTGAGTTTCTTAGGGAAAAATGTGCATTGATTTTGGTCATTTGCCTAAAGTGTCCACACCTCATCTAATTGAACCTTTTCAATGGGACAATATTTCTCAAACCACAAAGGAAATCGATCTGCTCTATTAAAAAAAGATGAGATCAATTGATCCATTTGACTATAGTGATAATTGATTATAAAGAGTCTACTCCACTGGGGAGACATTAACTACCAGTTCATCAAAGTCACTTGAGGATAACTTAGGCATTAGTATACTAAGAATTATAGTATGACACTCATATAGATTTTATTAAAGGTTGAAGTGAATCGGTATAACCAGTGAGGAATCCATATCCAGTAAGGGTGGATTTGAATCCTCATCCACACAAATTTAGAAATATAAAATTCTAAATATTTAACAGAATGGGAGATCTATAGTATCATCTCACCCATTTTTCATCCCAATGTGTCCCAATGATAGAAACCCTAGACCAACAAGAGGTTTCCAAGATCATATGATTTATATTGAACTTACAAGTTCACATATTTTCATGGTATAATAACTATACAACTAGGTATTTAACAAACTGGGAAGATATACATTAGTAATTAATCTTCAAATTTAGATCTATTCAATAAAAAATAAAAATTATTGACCATTTTAATTTATAGTAGCAAGATAATGAGAGTTAAAAATTTTATTAAAAGATAGAAGGGTTTGGAATATTCCTTAGAAATACAACTTCCCCCCAAAATTTATATAAATTTGTATAGAGACCCAATAATATGTTTTTTAATTATGCTCATCCCCTTGAAGTATCCTGGTGGGTTCAAAGAGCTTATAACTATTTTTTAACTTATTGAGGATGTTATTTGGTGAACATAAGAAAGAGATGATAAGTACCACCATTATAAATATAAAACTTAGGGAAATAATAAATAACTACTGTCACTCATACACCAAAAAATGATGAGGTTTTATTACTTTAAAAGTAGAATAAATAAAACTAATTCCTCCTATAATGAATAGTTTCTTGGGTACATTATAATTTACTTAGAAAAAAACTTGATAACATTGCTGAAAATAAATAAGAAACATGTAGATGAAAATGATGATTACTCAAATTATTTACCTTAACATCATATTTTGGGTCACATGATCTAATAATCACTCATATTTAAGGATATATGAAAACATATGGTTGATGATGGTCAAGTTACTTTAGATAGTCCGAGGGAAACTATGAATTATGTGTCAGCTATTCTCTCTAAAGAAGAAAAAGAATTTAAAAAATATACTATATAGGGATGAGAAAGAGTTTTATGAATAGATGATCCAAAATTTAGTGTATTATGTGAATTCCATTAGTAGTTCATGACTAAATCAACTAGTCATGACCCCAATTACCTGTTTATTTTTGAATACAACAATTTCTACTACCCTAGATCATATGAACCATTACAATCATCATGGTTGAAGTAAAGATAAGGATATTTCCCCAAGTATTATATAATTTTTATAGACTCATATAGACTTTATTCTCTCAATATTGGGATATTTTTCACCATAACACCAAATAAGAGAATGGATTCCACCCCACCAAATAAGAAAATGGTTACCAACCCACCAAACAAGCCAATAATCACTGTCCCACTAAATTAGAAACTCCCCTTATGAGGATCACCAATTATCCAATTCTAGTTTCATTCAAGTGACGAATGATGTAATTAAGAAAGATGAATTTTATTAAATAGGATTGTTTATTTTAATCAACATGGTATACTCTAGGTCAAAAAATGTTTCAAATAGTTCTTATAAGTGCACTCTTGATAGGGATAATGATTGAACACTTGTCCCCATTGATTCCTAAAAATTAAATATTGGTATATCATGTGCCTAATAAATATAAAAGATTAATTTATAAGCATATACACCTATAATCTCATTATTAGTCACTTTCTTTTCCATTAGTAAATGAAAGAGTGTTATACTGACTTCTTCCAATCACCCCCCCCCCCCCCCCGAGGATGACATGACCACATATATAGAAGAAAAAATCAATCAGTTGTGTTATGAAAATGAGAATATACTAGAAATTAATATGAAGTAACTTAAAGTATTTTTCCTATTGGTGACATTCTATCATCCTATTATAGAGGTCCTTTATATCATGAATTACCCTATTAAAAACTGTTGGGTAATTTTCATATCCGCCCTCATAAAGTGTATTCCAGACATCATTCAACATTAGTAGTCACTATGTAGTCCCTAATATAATATGATTTCTCTAGTATATAAGTGGAATAATGGACATGAAAATTATAAAAAACATATAAAGATACCCCCAAATTGATCAAGATTAAGGAATTAACTCCAAAATATTAGATTAATTCATGTGATCATGAAGATCAATACATATGTTGAATATAGAAGAAGAAATGTTATCACCCTTATTTCAATGATAGGCGAATTAAGGTAAATTTTCTCCAATAAAATAATGTTTATGGGTATTTTATTTTTTCATTTGAGAATAATTTTATTAATCTTCCAAGGATTTAAAGACATGTGGAGGAAGAATTGAGTGATTATGATGAATACTGCTACAAACATCGAATGTTAGGTCATGAAATCAATATGTGATTTGTATTTAATGACTAGATTCAAAATAATATATATTATATGATAACGTGGTTAGTGAAATCTAAATCTATACTTTATCCATGTAAGAAACTAGATGAAAATAAATAATTTGTACCAAGGAATCAGGGTTTCTAATCACTTGATAATAGAAAAAATACGGGTTATCCCTTTAGGCTCATGTATGTGACCACATATTTCACATGTTTATTAGAGAATAGCCTCCTTAATCCACTGATGATCAAGAGACTCAAGGAGGTGGTTTTAGAAGATCATCCCCATTACTATCCTTAACATTAACTTCTGGAAAATACAATCGAGGAATTGGTTATCATTAAATATTCCCACTAAAAGAATATATATGAAATCCTTATGGATTTAGAGAATCCCAAAACCAATCCAAAATGAAAACCAGTCATTAAAACTCAAATAGAACAATATCACGCCTAACGTAACATGTATTATGAACCTAGTCCTTTCTACATGACTCTGTATTATATAGCATGAGGTCCATGTCTGAAGACCCTATACCAAATGATGTGAGGTCTATACCATAAGAAGTAAAATTGTTTTATGCCTTCTCTACCTCATATGACCACAAAATACTCTGTGTAGTTAGTGTCACATGAACTTTAAACTATTTCCTCATCATTTGCGTAAGTGGATATTATTCCTTGTCCTTTCTTGTTTTCATATCGAATGACCAATATTTTCCCCATTACATATTGGGAACTCACTTAATTTCTCATGGGGTTTAATATACTATCCTATTACATTATTCTTTATTCCCTTTTCCTAAATAGCATATATCATGCATGATGGAATAACTTTAGAATATTCCAAATGATTTTGGAATTTTCCTCTTCCACCCAACCTACTTCATTAATTTTAATTCTTAAATCACCATAAAAAAATTCCTTGAGTACATATACTCCTCTTAGTATTACATGGACCTTAATATAATCCTATTGGTTCCCCATTTTATAGTAATTGGTAAAAAAGTTTTTGAATGAAGACACCGTTTGAATGATAAACAATATAGTTACCTTTGAGCTGCTATTATCCTCAAGGATATTTTATTGGTCTCAAAGGAAAGGGCCACTTAATCTCTATGGAATATTTCATTATGGGTTGGAATTAGTTTTCACATTACTAATGGTTTTTATACTCCCTCTATTAATAATTCCATCTTATCAGATTTATAAATTTCAAGACACGATTCACCTCATCTACTTCCCCATGATCAAGAGGATATGAAAAATATATAATTTTATTTTACATTTAGGGATTATAGACACTATGGATGAGGCTCTATATCACATGAAGATAATATGCATTCCATTTTAGTCAAATACTGACAACCATAAATTACAAGTTTCAAAATTAATCATTAAAAGACTTTAACTTGAATATCATAAAGTCTACTCCTCAAGAATCTAATGTTATTTTAAAATAGTCCTTATCACATCGTATTAAACTATATGATACAGATTCCATTCAACATGACTTTAAATTTCTTGGAGTGTTATAACTTGAATGACCTAAAACTACTAAGTGAGGTCTATTACATTTGACATTAAATCAAAATTTCCCAATATAAGAGATTAATCAACATGATAATTTTCATTCCTCGAGGATTTGACAATTACAACTACACTCACTAACCTAGATTTCCTGGTTCACCTAACCTATAATTAAAAATAGATGCTTTAACAAGAACTACATGTGTCTTGATTCCTAACATTTAAATATATGTAGTGACATGTAGTCCCTAATTTTGGATCTAATAACTTTCATTAATATTCCATGTTCAACTCTGGTAATGAGACTCCATTCATGTTTAGTTTCTTCCATTATCACACCCAGATAACCATTCAATTCATAATATGGCCCCTATATATATACTGAGATCTATTTATGACCTATTTGTGGATTGATTTATATTATTTCGAGATATTTAGTGATTAAAATATCTAAAACACTAGGCCTCTCTAAAAATCTTATTAAATTCAACCCTCCTTCCATCATAGTGAGTGAACCCTCCCGATTATTTTTTTTCTCCATGGTTTTATCACTAAGATAGATTCATTTTATTTTGTGTGTGTAAGATAGATCTGTATAGAATTCACCATATAATAGTACTAATCATAATAACCTAAACTACATGTAATCTAAGTCCTTGTCACATGAAATTAAACTACATAACATATGTTTCTAATCATAATACCTTAAAATACTTTGAGTGTTCCATCCCGCATGATCTAACTTATCTATAAGGGGTAATATCTATATAATGGTGTATGAAGTGTGAATTCTCTACAAAAACCTATGATATAATAAAATACCCCCAATAATAATGAATCCTAGATCTTCTATCCTAATTACAAGCCTCAAAGTATCTTTAGGATCCAATCCTATATAAGATTACAAAATTCCACTTCCTACATAAGAGCCAGATCTATACTGATACTATTAATAATAATTATGTGTACCTTGATTCTTGATACACCAAGATACATAGTGATGCATAGATCTCATTTCCGAGGCCCAACCATAAGCTTACATCCCATTATTCAATCTAATATTCACGAGTCTAAACTTCATTCACCCAATTATATTCTAAATTTCAAGGCCTTAAACTACAAATGACAATGACATAAAGGATTTTCAAGTTGATAACCTAAAAAGGGAAGTATGATAAAATGTAAATTATCCTCTTAATATCTTATCTCCTTTCATATATTAGTAAAAGCTTAAGTGTAAAAATTAAAAAGTTATAAATTTTTTAGGTACTAAAAGTTGGCCCTAGGAAAATCCAAGATTTGCTCCTTAGAGCCACCAGTCTAGGATAAAGTTAGAGAATATCTAATTTCCCCCCCTTTAAGAAAAATTAATATATGAAATAGGTATATTTTATATCATGAAAATACCACTTCATTATATTTATTAAACCACTTAATTAAGTTATTATATACTCAGAAATTTAATTTTATATCCATTTACCTTAAGAATGTATTCAATACATGGTGTCATAACCATCTCTATACTCAAAACCTTCTTGAATAACCTTTTATTTATGAACATAATTAATATATTTGATATCTGAATTATCACAAACCTAATATCTTGAGTAGAGACCCCCTTATAATCCCATGAATCATGATTGAATCCTATTAGTTCCACCTTTGATAGAAATTTTAGTAACATGGTGATTTATTGACCTGAAAAAACCCTCTAGTAATTTATGGTGAATAAATTAGTTGCCTTTGAGTAGCTATTTAACCCATATGGGATGTTTTGGTCCCATGAATTCCCCCCAAATATCTTTGTTATATACCCAAATGATGTTACATAGGTTTATATTTTAGTAAATGTTGAATTACCCCCCCCCCCCCAATTTAAAATTACCATTAACTTAGGTATTCTTGTGTTATTATCTACACATTCCATAACCCAACTATTTAATTGTATTCATATACCCTCAATTTTATTCATTTTATCATCACATTAACTTTAAAAGAAACATTATGACATATTATTATTGTTTCATTTCACATATAGGTATGAATATCATATAAAGTTCCACATAATCTGAGTGAATACAATCCATTTTTAAATCCCAAAGCCTCAGGTTAATATTACCCTATTAAAAAATCCTCATTAGGTACTTGGTTTTAGTTATTTGACTATAAACTACATGTAATATTGATCCGAGCACTATGACCTTAAAATGTGTTCACCCATATATGGGATCATCTATAATTGTATTAGGATTACTAATCACATTGATATATCTCACCCTTAATGAATAGACTATATAACCATTTAGTTAAATCTACCTAACTTTAAACATCAACAACCTTTGGTCAGAGCATTATGCCCTTAAAATTCACAAATATTCTCATGAGTTGATATATAATATCATTTAGAACCTATTTATTTATAATTTTACCTTTCCATTACCACATATATTTTATTAAAACTTGGTCTAAGTTATATGAACTTAAAATTCATTATCAATTACAAAAATATGTTCAACTTTAAACAATATTTCACTAGTTCGATCACCATTACCTGCAATGGTGTACTCCCATCTATGGGATCATTTATACTAGTGTTGAGGTCTCCATTCAAATCATGTTATCTCAACCGTACTGAATATATTTTAATACTATTTTATCAAATCTATATGACCATAAACCTAAGTAATATTTGTTCGAAGATGTAAAAACTTAAACAACAACCTCTTTTGGTCTAAAAAATATGACATTAAACTACAATAAACTTTCACTAAGACTATATAAATAAGTGAAATTAAACTTCTATTCAAATGGAGTCAAAATTTTTCCAATTACTAATTAGAATACCTCATCTTTTAGTAAAATATATAAAAAATAAAACCCTATAATTTCTTGGTCTCCCTTGAAATACCTCAAACATACTAAGGAAAGAGACACGACACTTTCTTGGTTAAAAGCCCAAAAATGTAATTTTGGAAAAAATTTGAATATCTCCTTGATAGGACCATAACTTTTATATATTAGGAAAAATTTACACCATTTAATAGAAATGGAAAAGTCATAAAACATGTCAGGTTGAGAACTCACAAATGGTGACCTAAGAAAAAGCGGAGTTCTTACTTGCTGATCCCATCCATCAGTGGAAGGACCCAACTATAAATATTATATAACATTTAGTTTTAATTCAATAATTAATTTTATTATATTTAAGGATATTCATATCTTATATTTTTAAAGAATTAGGCCATCACCCTTTCAAAAATATTGCACCACCATAAAGTGGACACTACCACTTAGTATCTACTTTCCAAAAAAAACTTTTCTCACATAAAATTTTTTATTTTCATGAAATATCTTCAAAATTTTCATCTTGACCTAATAATTTTCCCTAATAATCCTTAAATCCCTATAAAAAATATTTTATAATGTGGTATGAGCACACAAATATAAGTAAGAGTCATATAAAAATAAATAAATAAACATATTTGTTCATGAACACTTATATAAGATTTTCCTTTTTCAAAATTAAATTTTGGCCTCAAAATAAACATTTTATAACCCAAGAAATAACATTTTCTACACAAATATTTATATAAAAAATTTCATAAGAAATATTAATGGAAAAATAAAATTCATAAAGGTTCCATTTGAATCATGGAAACTTATCAAATATTTTTCAAAACAATTATGCACTTTACCCTTATATAGTAGCATATAAATTCCTTTAAACATAAGGTAATGAATAATAACATGGGAGAATAATATAAATAATAAGGTATCATAGGATCATGGAAACAAGGGAAATATGGATGAAACATCTAACATAACATAAGAATAAGTCATGGAAAAATTATAATACAATATCACACGGTGGAAAACGTCCCATAATGGATTAGTTTTACTTCCCAATCCCATATATAACATTTCATGAGATGAAATATTTACTCAATGCATTGGAATACTATCTAGGGGAACCTATCATAATATTTTCATGATTATGTGTGAAAAAAAGTAAATAAATCATAAGGAATAATTATAATAATTACCCATGGAAATAAATGGATTGCATAGTCTTTACTCATATCATAATCAAAGGAAATTTCATAAAGAAAGATTTTGGTAAAGAAACATAAGGAATGTATTAACCCTTCAAAGAAAAATAGAACCAAATAGTTATATCTATGAGAGACACATATATAAAATTTAGAATCATTTAATAACATTAAAGAGAGAAAGATAGATAAGGTTAGTTAGAGAGAAAAAGGCCATAACCCAAATAAAAAATTATGGTTCAAGGAGATCCCTTATGATATTGTAACTTTCATGTCAAATATTGTTAGATGAAGTAATTTGAAGTGTGACTTAAAATATCATGAAGAATGGAGGATTCATGATAAAACATGTAATAGGTAAGTATATACATCATATAAAATAAATTATGTTCATAACATTAAAATATACAACAATGATGGAAAATTAAGATGAAGTCACTTACTCCCATAAGCAAAACATTTCCAAACATCAAAATATCCATTCCATTTAAAACCCTTTTTGAAAATTATAATAACAAAGGGAATGATGGTATTTATTATAATTATAAATGGAAGCTTATAAAGAAATAAAATCATAAAATAATGGTCATGGATGTGGGGAATAAACCATTTATGATGTATATGTTAATATAATACATTCTTTTAACCTTTTATAAATAAAGTCAAAACATTCCATATAAATTATATAAAAATATTAAGGTTTAAAAAAATTTGAAATAAAGTTTAAATAAGTATAAAATATTATTTACAATTAATTAATTTATTTATAAACACATCCATAAAATAATTTAAAGAATATGGTCATGTAAGAGAACGATTTAAAAAAATAAATATTTAAAACATTTAAAATGAGGTTTTTAAAGTAAAGTCTCTATTACATAAAACCTTAAAAATATTCCTTTTAAAAAACATTGTAAATAAAGTAAAATATTGTAAAAAATGTCCTTTATCTTCCATTAAATAATAAATATGAATTTTCTTGAAGCATTTATAAGAAAAAATACATGGAATAAAATGAGTTGTAAGGTAATCTTTAAAAAAGAATTTTTTTAAAAGAAAGTCCCTTACCTCAAGTTGCACTAGTCACGTATGTTATTTATATTAATAATTTCTAAAATTAAGTTAATTGTTTAATTTATTAATAAATTTTTTAAATATTTTTATTCCTTTGATTTTATTTATTATCATGTTATATTAAATTACTTAATCATTTAAGTTCACATCATATGTTTTGACGATATTCGAATCATATGTCCAAAATCACTTTGGTAAGTTGAATAAAGTAATAGGGATAATTATTTAATCTTAAACATAATAATAATTTAATAATAATAATTTTTATACATCAATTATAAATTTAAAAGCAACCATGAAATTTTATTATGAAAAATTAACTATGTTACAATCATAGAGAAGATTAACCATACATATGTATGAGTAACATTTCCACTTTTCAATGATCATAAAAATGAGGTTTTTTTAAATTTGTCTTTATAGAATTATGATTATATAAAAAATATAATATAATTTATTTAATTACACTTTTATATAGCTTAAATGAGACGTGCTTATGAAAAATGAATCACATCGCTTCGTGAATGTGGTAATAGACTCATACATACGAACTACGTTATAATTTTTCAATGAATATAAAAGTAATAAAATAGATGAAATATTAGATTTATTTAATGTTAATTATTTAATTAATATATTATATATACTTAAATACATTATTATAACCATATGTGAGAGGTGGTGATGGAAAATGAATTATGACGGTTTGCGAGGCGGTAGTCCTCTGTGCACATGAACGACAATTTCATTTCCCACTTGATAAAAGAGGAGATGAATATAGGTAATTACATTAAAAAAACATATAAGTATTTTAAATATACTAGTGTTATTATTTTATAATATATGAAGATTATTTGAAGGTGGTGTAAGATGAAATAAATCTAAAACATTCGGTTAAAAACTACACCTCTTCTTCAGACAACCTTGTTTTCTTTACACCTTAATCCCTCTATGGTTAGTATTATGACCAAAATAAGACATTTAGAACACATTGAAGGATTTTTTAAAGATATCTGGGTAGGTGTTTTCTAATCCAAATGGGGTTTTAAGTGTTATTAAAATAGAATAAGAGGTTCTCTTTTATAAGAGAGGGGAGGGGCACTTTTGTAATTTCTTAAAGTATTAAATTAATGTAAATTAATTTTCAAGGAAAAATGGATAAAAAATATTTTAATTAGAATATACAATGATGATGGGTTGAAATAATTTTATCCCTTAAAAATTGGAAAGTTTTAGACTAGGGGTTTACCCTTATCTCATAGTTTTAACCCGTGTTAACACTTTTCGACAATTATGATGATAACAAATATTTTTATTGTTTAGGGTTTAAGATACTAACTATATAAGGAATATTGGCCCATAAATGGACCATGATGGATATTTTAAACCATATCCCAATAAATTGTATTAATATAACATTTATAGGAATTCTAAATCATTAAATAAAATATTATTTATTATAAAATAACATTAATGTTAGTTTTGGAACTATTCATTTCATTTAACTTTAAAAACAACATGAGAAAAAGGAATCAGATTATAATACTTTCAAAAATATTTAATATATTATATTTTTATAAAAAATCATATAACATAATAATTCATTTAAATTATATTACTTTTAATTTTTTTAATTATTTATTTTATTTTTTTATTAATTATATAATTACTGTGTATGTGTTGGATTAGCATTTAAGGTCATTATTTCAATAATTAAAACTAAAAATAAATTAAAATAAAAAACTAAAAATAATTTATATTTAAAATTAATATTTTTAAATTAATCTATGTTATTTTTGTCCCTATCACAAAAATATTATATTTATTAAAATTAAGAAAGTGACATTTTTTCTTTCTTTTACTAAAATATTATAAAGGTAAAAATCAAAGAAATATGTCATCAAGTTCTCATATATTAGATAATTGGATATAAATACAAAAAATATGTATATAAAATAGGATAAAGTTAAGTGTTATGGGTAGATTTTTAGTCTTTACCATATTTTATTTAACATTAATTACTCGATTTATCCTTACTCTGGGTATAATTATTTATTATGGTTACTATTCATAATGAAAAAAATAAAAGGAACTTATTTAGAAAATTAGAACCCCCTAATTCCAAAAATGGAATCCATTTTTCAATATTCAATTCGAAAATGTGGAATAATTTAAGTTAAAATTACACCTGTAAAACACAAAGAAAAATTATTTTTTTAGAAAAATGAATTCTTAAGTATAAAAATGTTTTTATAAAAAATAAAATTATAAAATTAATTCTAAATAATAAAATTAGATTATATTTAGTCAAAAGAAACTAATTTAATTTCAAAATGAATCCAAAATATTATATGACTTCATAAACACTTTATAATAAAATACAGTGTTCAATTAATTTCAGTATTTTTCAATATTTATTAAGAAAAAAAACTTTTAAAAAGAATCCAAAAATTTTGATATTATTATTTAAAAAATTATATCCCTTTTCTAAAATACTATTTACAAAGGTGATATAAATTCATTACATTATCTACTCAAAAAAATAAATTATTTTTTGAATAAAAAATATTTTTAAAGAATAAAGTGAATTTACTAAAAATTGATGTGATTATTTACTAAGAATATATCAATAAATTTTTATTTAATAGAATATTTATAGATATATTTTATAATGTGGTTAATCCTATCCATAATTTTTAATTCGATGGCTAGGTTATGATGGTCATATTTATAAATTAATAATTTTTGGTTTGTTTAAGCTCCGCGTTTCATGTTGTGTATTCTATCAAACACAGTGTTATTATTTCAAAATATTAGGGTGTTAAATTCTTCCAAAATATAATTAATTGCGCCCTTAAAATTTGAACTTGATCTCAGTAATAAAGGGTGTGACATATGAAAGTAAATTTATTGAAATCCCACATTGTAAAAAGGGTTATTAAAATTTTCTTTTGAAAAGAGGGAAAATGAAATATGAAGGTCATCCAGAATAACACATAACTAGGTTTTAAAATAGGATGGCATTAATGTAAGGTAAAAATATGTACATATAATAAAATAATAATGTCTAAATAATGATGGATAGTGATAGAGATCATTGATCACAAGAAATTGAATGATCATAAGAAATTGAATGATCATGATAAAGTTAATGACCACAAAATAATAAACCAAAGAGATGTAAAATAGACCATTGATTCTTCCTAAAAAAGGTAATATGATAACACATTTTTTTCAAGATATTTTTCTAAGATTTGAGGAATTAATTTACCATATAGAATAATAGAATAAATAAATTTAGTTACATGATAAGTATAATTTTATCCTTTAATCAATTTTCCCCATAATAACAAAATTTTCTACAAACATTGAGTAGTTAAGATGATTTTTTATGCATAAAGCACAAAAATAAGCTTATAATGGATCACATAATTCAAAAAAATGATAACAATATATTACTTCAATACTTAGATATTAACAAAAACCAAAATTGTTAGTATAGGGTAAGATAATTTCCAAAATAATAAACCTTTATATGAATAAATACAACATTATTCTACCAAAGCCTCAAAAATAACACCCAAAGTTCATATTATATCATTTTGATAAATAAAAGACCAAAAAATTATTTAAAATATCCCTAACAAATCCTTAAATAAAAACATTATAATGAATTTATCACATATTCTACTGAGATTAATTTAACATATTTTTGAAATCAACATTTGGCACTCATAAAGTCATATTCCCCAAAAATACACATTAGTTAATCATATAATCTCTAAAACATGCTAATAATTTCCATAAACAACCTACATCACCATAAATCCACTTTAAAATAATATATGATTCCAAAAGACAATCCAACCTTTAATCCTGAAATAAAATCCCATAATTTTTTTAACTTCATCATATAATGTTACCCAAAATAGTGAACTTATTCCAAAATATAATTTCTCACCTTAAAATCCCATCACTTAAAATCTACAAAGGGATGTATAAGACTTTAAATTATGATCAAAATTTAACTTATAAACCCATGATGTAATCTATAAATCCTAATCTAACCTCTCATAAAAAGCATCCTAATCTCTAAAGTTATCTAAACCTTTACTCTGATACAAACTGTAAGGAACCACCCTTAAACATTACATAATCTTGAGTTTTAAGTAAATAATTCATTTTATTACAATTTAGGATCTTAATGGTCAAGAGTTTTATATAATTATTCCATTAAACTTACATAAATATTACATCACACCAAAGTGGACACTTCCTCTTAATATCCACTTTCACACAGAACAAAAAATTTATGATATGACAAGTTTTATTTTCATGAAATATCTTCAAAATTTTCATCTTGACCTTATACTTGTCCCTAATAATACTTATAAACCTATAAATAACCATTTTAAAACTTTGAATTAGACAAAATATCTTAGAAAAGGAAATATAAAAATAAATAAAGAAACCTAATAGTTCATGAATAGTTATAAAATATTTTACATTTTTCAAAATTAAAATTTAGGCTCTAAGTAAACATTTTATTACCCAAGAAATAAAAACTCCCACCAAAACAATTTGATAAAACATTTTATAAGAAATGTTAAAGGTAAAATAAAACTCAAAAATTTTCCTTTTCACTCATGGAAAATTATGAAAACTTTTTCCAAAAAATTATACACTTTATCCATATGAATTATAATATAAATTCCTCTGAACATAAGATCATGAATAATCACATGAGAGAATAATATGAAGTTAATGGTATCATAAGATCATAGAGGCATAAAAAATGTGGAAAACATATAACATGAAATTAACATAAGTCAATTATTATTTAAAGACAACATCATGTGGTGGAAAATATACCATAATAGATTATATTTACACCCTAATTAGATACATAACATCTGATGAGAAAATGATTTACCTAATGCATTGGAGAACATTATGGGTGCACCAATCATCGCATGTTCATGATTATGTATGGTAGAAAAATGAAATCAATCATAATGAATAAGCATAATAATTACCTATGGAAAGAAATGGATTGCACAATCTTTTATCTATCATAATCAATGGATGTTTCATAAAAAAGGAATTTGAGAAATAAACAATAGGCCTGTATTACCTAGTCATATAAAATGAGAATAAGATAAGTATATATGTGATATACATATATAAAAAATTTAGAAACAGTCTATAACATTATATAGAGAGAGAAGGTGAGTTAGAGAAAAAAAGTTCACAACCCAAAGAAAAATGGTGGTTTAGAGAGACCCCTTATGACATTTTATCATTAAAATCAAATATTTTTAAATGATATAATTCTATTTAAAACTTAATATAGCATAAAGTATGAAATATTCATGAAAAAAAATTTAAACTAGAATTATATACTCCTTATAAAATAAATTAGGAAAATAAAATTAAAATATGCCTCAATAAAGGAAAATTGAGATAAAATCTCTTACCCCCCAAATAAAAACATTTCTAGATATCAAAATATATATTTAATTTAATTTTTTTAAATACCTATAATTGAGAAAAGGATGGTTTTTATTTAAAGAAAACATGTAATATTATAAAGGAAGGAAAAAAATAAAATAATTCTTATGATGATAGAAAAAAAACCATTTATGTTGTATATGTTAAAATATAACATTCTTTTTTTCTTTAATAAAGAAAGTCAAAACGTTCAATATAAAACACACAAAAAGATTAATTTTTAAAACATTTTAAAGAAAGTTAAAAGGACATAAAATTTACTTTATGATTCATTTATTTATATATTAATACATCCACAAATTAATTTTAGTAATATTGACATGAAATATAATGTTTTTAAAAAACTAATCATTAAAACATATAAGCAGAAGTTTTTAAATTAAAGTGTTCCCTATGTAAAATATTAAAAAAATTTATTTTTAAAACATTTTAAAGAAATAAAAATATGGTAAAAATGACCTTTAAAATCCATTAAATCATTAATAAGTGTTTTCTTGAAACATTTATAATAATATTTACGTAGAATAAATAGTTTGAAGGGAAAAGTTAAGAGTATTTTTTTAAATAAATCCCGTTACCTCGATTCTGACTCGTTTCTTATGTTCTTTATCTTCCAGAATAATAAAATTATTTTAATTAATTATTTTATTTATAACCTTTTTAATTTTATTATTCATTATATTTTATTTATTAAAATGTTATATTCAATTACTTATTATTTAAGTTTATATCACATGTTTTGATGATATTGGGCTCATACATCCAAAATCACTTTGGTAAGTTGACTAAGGCCATATAGATCATTATTTTATCTTATATAGAATTATAATAATGAAATAATAATAATTTTTATACATAGATTAAAAATTTAAAACCAACCATGAATTATTGTTATGAAAAATGAAGTACAATATAATCAAGAAGATGGTAGGCCATGAATATGCATGAGTAACATTTCTATTTTTCAACGACCATAATGGAAAGACGTTAAGTGTAATTTATCCTTAAATAATGATTATTATATCATAAATATAATATAATCTCTTTAAATAAACTTTTATAACACATACATGTGATGTGGAAATGAAAAGTGGATCACATTACTTCGTGGAGGTGGTAATCCACACATGCACACAAAATATTTGGTAAAAAGAATCACCTCTTCTTTGGAAAACATCATTTTATTTACACATTAAGTCCTATAAGGATGGTATTATTCTTAAAATAATACTTCTTTAACATGGGTATTGATTTTATAAATTGATTTTTTATATATTTAAAAAAAATTGTGTTTTAAGTGTGAAGAAAAGAGAAGATCCCAAGCCCTTTTATAAGTGAGGGGAGGGGCCATTTTGAAGTTTCTTAATGTATTAAACTAATATAAATTAATTTTCATGGAAAATGGATCCAAAAAGATATAAGTAAAATATAATATGAGTATGGATCTAAATAATATCATCCAATAAAATTTGGAAAGGTTTATATTTGGTTTTTACCCTAATATATTTGTTTTACCTTTTATTAACCCTTTTTGACAATTACGATAATAATAAAGTTTTTTAACCTTTAGGGGTTAAGATATTTTCTATAAAAGAACAAATGGATCATAAATGGACTTTGGTTGATATTTTCAACAATATATCAACAAACTTTCCAAATATTTGTTTTTTAGTAATTTTAAATCATTAAATAAAAAAATTTATTATAAAATATCATTAATGTCAATTTTGGACCTATTCATTTAATTTGACATTGAAAAAAACATGAATAAAGGAATTATAATATAATACTTTCACACATACCAAATATGTTATATTTCTCAATAAATTCATGGAACAAAATAATTCATTCAAATTATATTACTTTTAATGTTTCTAGAATCATTTATTTTAATTTTCTTTTAATTATATAAATATCGTGTTGGCATTGCATAAGTATTTAAGATAATTTGTTCATTACTAAAAATTATAAATAAATTAATATAAAATAATAAAATAATTTTTATTTCAAATAAATATTTTGAAAACAAATATATTATTTTCATCCCCGATATGAAAATGTTATATCTATTAAAATCAAGAAAGTAACATTTTTTTCTTTATCTTTGACTTAAATATTATAAAGGTCTAAATCAAAGAAATGTGGAACCAAGTGGCCATATATTATAAAATTTGATATGAATAACCAAATTATACTCATAAAATTTAATAAAGGTAAGTGTTAGGGTTAATTTATAGTCTTTATAACATTAATTACCCAATTTATCCTTACCGTAGTGTTAATTGTCTACTACAATTACGATTTATAATGAAAAAAATAAAAGAGACTTATTTACCAAATTAAAACATCCTAATTAAAAATATGGAATCTATTTT
This sequence comes from Viscum album, assembly GCA_963277665.1. Taxonomy (NCBI): domain Eukaryota; kingdom Viridiplantae; phylum Streptophyta; class Magnoliopsida; order Santalales; family Viscaceae; genus Viscum; species Viscum album. Next base: position 478,467,528 of record OY728156.1, read on the forward strand.
TCAAGATTCAATTCACATAAGTGGAATAATTTAATTAAAATTTAAACTTACAAAATGTAATGAAAAACTATTTTTTTTATATAAATGCCTTTTTAAGTATAAAAATATTTTTATAAAAAATTAAAGCATAAAACTATTTTCAAGGAATATAATTGTATTTTATATATTCAGAAGTAAAGAATTAAATTTTAATACTAATCCAAAATATAATATTAATTTTTAAACACTTTAATAGAAAATACAGTTTTCAGTTAAAATTAGCAAATTTCCCTATTCATTAAAAAATAAAAATTTTAAGAAAAATCTAAAAATTTCAAAATAAGTTAATTTTGATATTATGAGTTAAAAAATTATATCATTTTTATAAATTTTTTTTCTTAAAGTGGTATAAAGTCATTATATTATATACCCACACAAATAAATAAAAAATATTTTTGAAGAATAAAATTACTTTACAAAAAAATAAGCAATTATTTACTAAGAATTTACCCATAAATTTTTATTTAGTTGGAAATTTATACATATATTTTCTAATATGGTTAATCCTATTCTTACCCACCAATTCAATGACTAGGTCATAATAGTCATATTTATATTTTAACATTTTGTGGTTCATTTAAGCTCGATGTTGCGTGTCATTTATGCTATCAAGAATAATTTTCTTCATTTAAAATATTAGGGTGTTAAGATAAGGGGATTAGAAAAAATTTTGGGTGAAAATAAAAAATATATAAAGCTTTTTGGGACCACCATTTTACCTTAGTAAATATCAATCTATGCTTTATAGGTGAATCGACCTTGTAAAGAATTTGATTAAACTTATGTTCTTTTTTTATATTGTATCAGATTATCTATTTGAGGGTGCATAGTCCATCTTGAAAGATATTAAAATTATTAGAGTGGTCTATTCCATATGACCCAATTCCCATATGTATGAGTAAGATATATTTTTGAGTTCTTAGTGTGTGAGTTTACAAGTACATGTTGGATATCCCCCAATAACACTAAAATATGAAAGAACCATTATATTTTTACTAATTCATGAGCCTAATATAAAAATATAACTATATCATGAAATACACATGGATTCATTCTTGTTTTCCCAAGATAAACAGAGACACCGAGATCTGTTATCTCAAATCCAACCCTAAATTCCACTTTTATTCCATTCTCTAAATCATGCTAGCATCCCCACCAATTCTGGTTAGGTTTTCTTATATTATCCCTTTTATAGGATGTAAAAATCCTTGATTATATTATTCTTCTTACAGAAAACCAAATACTTGAGTCAATTATTCCTCTTGGTGAGATCAAAATCCTTGATTCAATTATTCCACTTGGCACCCTAAACACTTCGAGTCAATGATCTCCTTATGTTGACCTGAAAACTTTTGTTGAGACCCTCCTCTTAGGTAACATCATCTAATTTATGATACATCTTAGAATCCCACCATATGTTCAATTAATGTGGAAAAGTTCCCTATATTAACTTAAAATAAGATTCTTTTCATTTCAAACTAATCTAATTCAAGGGAGGGATGATTTTTTTGGACTTAAAAAAATATGTTCAATGCATTTTCCTTGGAATCTTTGTTTCTATCCTTGTATAAGTGATGAAAGTAAACTTTGAGAAGGAAAGAATCTTTATGACCAAAGAAGAAGAAAATTAAATATTTATGTGACACATGATTTCTTAATCACAAATGGATGTAGATTATTTAAAATTGTTTTCCATTTTATTGAAATTATGGTGAGAAAATCCCACTAGAAGTAGGATATGGGTTTCATCTATTACTGAAAAAAGTCATCAAGACTACAAAACACATTTTGGGGGTATTCTAGAAAACTTTTTATCTTCAAAGACAACTAATATGTGTTATGCTCTATATCTATGGACATAGATCATTTCAAAGGCTTAAATCCTTCCACTCATGAAGCCAAAATAGAATTACATATAAAAAATTAAGGTTTTTTAAGTTATACTCCATTATTTCATGAATATTTTGAATTTAGAAATTTAAATTTCACTCTGAAGAAAATAATTCACTTCATATAAAGATGTCAAATGAAGGTTTTTTATGATGGATTAGTAGAGATCCTTCATGCTTTTATGGTAAATTCATGGTGGTGTAATTCCCTTACACCTTATGTGCTTACATTTCAAATGGAGAAAATTAATAGTGATATAACATGGATCCTTCATACTTGATCAATTTTTTTTATTATTGCATGGACACTTCATGGACATTATGTAACTTTTTTTATAGAAGGTTTTTTAAATTATAATCAGACCACCAATTATGATGTCATAGTTTATTCATAGACTTTGTTAAATTTATGTCTATGATTTTATATTTCTATGTGTCGACATATTCCCCCCATGGTTGTGTACTGTCTATGCACTCACATATTTTGAGAAGGTATTTCTTATAAATTAACAACATAATATTAAAAGGGGAGATCTTTATATTTTGGATAAATATTTCTATTTTAAGAAATATAACCTCTCTCGATGATCCCACCATTTTCAAAAAACTACATTTGAAAAACCATTCATGTAATTATGAAGAAAAATAATAAGAGGCCCCTTCATAAAGCAGTCCCATGAGGCCACATCTAGGATGCACCTTTTCCAGGTTCTTTTATGAGGCCCGGTCTAGGATTAATCCTTTAAAGGTTCTTTTATAAGGCCCTATCCATGAGGTTCTTTCACAAGGTTCTTTCATGGGGCCACATACAAGAGATGTCTTCATGAGTTTCCTTTTCAAGCCCCAAATATAAGTAACATCTATGAGGTTCCTTTATAGAGAATACTTGAAAACACCATTCATAGAGGGAACCCACATAAAGTTCTTAATGATCCAAATTTTATCAAAGAACTATAAAAACAAGGCCATTCTTTACATAGAAACTTAAGTATATGTGAATTGGGATATTATTAAGTTATTTTTAGGTCTATACTTAACTGTACCTTGTCACATAACATTTGGTTTATTCATGGGCACTTCAATAAGAAACCCAATTCTGTGGAATCAATTAACTTTCATGTCTTTTCTTCCAACCAAATCATCTATTTTGGAGAATCAACCCACATAACCTTCTCATCTGTCATTTTTCAAGGTCAAAGGCTATAATTTTCATTTCAATAAAAGAAATCATAATTGGATGTAATCCATAAATCTAACTCAAATGGTATCCCAATGTGTAATAATAATATAGTATCCTATTATCACCCATTTTATGAAACAATATTTATTATATAATTATGTTAAAATACATAGATCATTCACGACATATGAACTTAAACTATGTAAATAAAAAAACATGGATTTTTATGACAATTCTAATAGGATATGTATAGAACATTTTTGAGATTTAGTCCCAACATCCTGACCTTTTATCATTCCATATCCCTTTAAAGAGGTGGTATATCCTGAGCCTAGTCCTGACTGGGATTTAAACCATAAAATTACTTACTGAACTTCAAACTATACCCACCAAACTTCCAAGATTCAAACCTACATATTTCCCAATGTTATCATAATTTTGTATTTAATATTTTATTATGTGATGAAAATAAGATTACTTTATGACATCTCATGAGTAGGATCTAGGAAAATATTATTTAAATAATAAAAGATACCCATGTGATGAGAAAGATAAAACCCTTACCTTCCTCTATTGATGATCCCGAAGAATCCATGATCAAAATTTATTCATTTGAAAAGTATGAGACCCACCTCTGTTGATGATCCGAGGATACCATTGGTAATGAGCTAGTGATTCCTTTGGTAAATATCTTGGTATTGTTCTTGTGATGAGCTATGGAAACCTTATGTTATGAGCATAAGATGACCTATTTTATTAGCATAGGATGCTCCATTTAATAGAAAACTCCATTCTTCCTTATGTAACCAACATAATATATCCCCATGATTTGGAATAAGTAAGATAAAATGGTTATCCTACTACACATAAGACCCAACTTAAAAGCTATTAATTTCTCATCTAGTTACTAATATATATAATGGAGATAATAAAAAAGGTCATACTACTAGGTGTAATCCCTAATGATACATTCTCTTGTTTAGTTCCCAATGTAAAAGATAAACTAAAATGGGTAGATCATGCATATACCCCATATAAATTCCTTGAGTTGAGATACTCATCATAGTTTCCTTAAGATCCTTGAATTAAGTTAATCCTCTAGTTTTATTAATAATACCTTGATTCAAGATAATACTCTTGGGTTTTCCATGTAACTCCACTTATCTCATCCGACAGAGTAAAATGAAAAGGGAATCCCAATGCATAAGTACTATACAATCCCTTATTGTCACACCTTTCATGATGTAAATTTCCATACCAAATGATAGTAGGCAACACAGATAGGTCAAAAAATATTAACTTAAAATATGTAACTATAGTTATGTGAGATTTTATTCTTATTACGATGGATACATAGGATTCCTTTTTGAGGTTCAATCCCAACACCCAAATATAAATCTTTCATATCCTATTAGGGGTAATCCCTATTTCCACCTTCTCAGATCATATATATTAAGATCCCACTCATCCTTACTCATTTAGTTATCAATAAGTGGTAGGTTTAAGTTTATAAAAATTCAATATATATGTAAGACCAACACATATGCTTCCTATTCCCCTGGTAGAACATGGGCCTCCAACTAATTGTAAGTCCCAACCACTTCATCCATTCTTTCTTTTCTACATTTCAATAGATAAGGGGGACACAAAATTTTTTTTACTCCTACTAGGTTTAAGACCTAATCACACCTTCACCAATTTTGTTACCAACATATAATATAAACTATAATAGGAATATCATGTGTATGCCCCATATCAATTCCTTAAGTCAATACACTCCTCTTGGTTTCTATACGACCCCCCAATTGAGATACTCCCCTTAGTTTAATCGTAACACATTGAATCAGGATACTCCTATTAGTTTCCCAAAATTCATTCACCTGGATCGTCCAATAAAGTAAAATCAAAATAGAATACCAATGCACAAGTCTTGCATAATCACATGTTATAACCCCTTTCATGAAACAATTTTTTTTATTGTATGATACTAAACTACATGGAATAGTTCTAACATATGATCATAAACTATTAATAATTAACTACATAGGTTTGTATTCATATTAATAGGGATATATATGACACATATTTGTGGTATAATCCCAATACCCTAATATAAATTACAGGTATCCTATCAGGTGTAAGCTCTAATCCTTCATCATTAAACCATATCTTCTTTGATTCCTCCCATCCTTCTTCATTTAGTTATCAACAAGAAGGATGTGGACATCAATACATGGGAATCATATGTTTTATCCCCACACATATCCTTCCTGCTCCACTCATAGGACTAGAACCCCCTACTAGGTGTAAGAACAAAGCTATCCAGTCTTCCTTCCTCATTTAGTTACCAAACAAACCAGGGGGATACCATGAAATCCCTTGATCAAAGACCACTAATAATTGTCTCAGACGGTTGCACTGTGTTACCTTAGGAACACTGCCCCTTATACCAAAGGCTACTAGTGAGGGACTAAGGTGATAATATGGGGAAACTATACCCGCATATGAGAGTAAAAGACTATTGTAATAACCAAGAAACATCTATAAAAATAATCATTATAGTATGTAGAAGGAATAAATAATAATCAAGCTATATCAATGTCAAAATAGATGCATACAATCATAAAAACACATGGTCATATATCATGACTGATATTTTACTATAATAACAACATATACAATAAAAAATTTTACTCATCGAGTTTCTTCAACCTAATCATATAACACTGGGCCTTTACTTGATCCATTGTATGTTCTGTTCTCAACCCAAAAGTAGACACAAAGTCAGCACATAAACCATGGCTCTTGTGTAGTGGATGAGAAATAAATTCTCACTGGGCCAAACCCAATGGTGTCCCCATCATATACTATCATATAAAGGTTCATGAATAGAGTATATGCCTAGTCTAGCCAAATAATAATCAGAAAAAGTAAATAAATAATTAATCATTTATCCTTTGGATCTAATGTGCCACTAGGTATTGGCCATAATTTATTTAGCTAGTGTCGAGGTGTCTCTGATCAGGTGGCATAATCATTCTTTGGGTCAAGTACATGCCTGACCATAGTATAATCACATGATCATAATATTACTCTAAGGTAAGAGTGTCCCACTCAGATAATCTCATAATACACATTAAAAATAATAAGTGTAAATATTTTATACCAAGAATTACCATAGGCATCCCATATAGTATAAGGTACAACACTAGATCCTAGGAATCATGGGAATCTTGCATATTACCATACATGAAGCCAGATCCTAAGAACCCTATACCTCTCACATAATATCACTGGGTATCCCACGTGATCCTATACATCCTAAGTATCCCTCCCATCACTATGAATTTTTCCACATTATAGGAATCACTAAGTAACTCATATAATGTCCCCATTCACCCTACCATATCTTGTGATTCACTTAGAATCTCATATAGTATCACCATTCACTGGGTACAATGACTAGATATTAGGAATTCATAGATATATCATAAAATATTTCTATTTACTTGGTAAAATTAACAGATCCTAGAAATCACTTGGCATTTCATATCACAGAGTACAAAATCAGATCCTTTGAACTCACTAGGAATCTAACATGGTATCACCAAGAATCCCGCTAGATCCTTAACATCATAATAATATCATATCATATCACTATATATGGAGGTAAATGAACCTCTCTAGTCTATCTTTTATAATATATTCAAGGATCAACATGCACCCAGTAAAACCTCACACTACGACTATCATAGGGGTCATCCATACACCTATCCCATTATACATCTCATATTTTAGCCTCTCAGGTGAACTACCTTGACCATCATCTTCTATTATTGAGTTATAAGTCTCTAAACATAATTTATTATGTAATCACATCTACACAACCCCTATTTATAGAAAATGTAATACTATGGAACCAACCTAGGTTCCCATCTACCATATCATTTTCTAGACACCCCACACGTGTTACCTTATCTCTATCCTATCTCTTGGGTCTAATCCCATCACTGAGAGGGAACACCATACCTTGAAATTATTTGGATGTTCTTACATCCTCCCCATTTTCACAAGATAATCCACACTGACATCAATCAAGGTAGATAACATAGTTCTCATATCGCTTCCCAAGGTTATCCTAGTTCAGTCCAGTCACACAACCTATCCATAAATCCTACCCAAGAACACCCACTTAGGTCTACAAAACTCAATGGTAGAGGAATAATATATTCATAATCATCATATATATCCCTAGGGATTTATGAAATATCAAGGTTCTATAATTTATTATTAGGTGTAGTCATTCCCAAACCATTCCCAAAACATTCCCAAACCAACACTCTCCTTGCTCAAGGGAACTAAGGGAACCTATCCAGGCACACCAAATTCAGTTAATTCATTTAATAGATACCCATTTAGGGTTTGAGTATCCCAAGGATTACACTATAACCAAGGACCTTTTAAATACTATTCTAAGTTATCCCATTTTCTTCATTACCCTCAATTGGTTCTAACATCACATCTCCCCTTAAGAGAGATCTCAATCCATCATAGGGGAAAAACCTCTTCGTCACATATCATCGAACCATAATCATCACTCCCATAACCTCAAATTTCCACAAATCCAACACCATCACATTCTATATAAAAAAATATCTAGAAAGAAATAATTTTTAGTTCTATTCCATCTCTAGGGAACAAAAACATGGAAAAAACCTCTATGAAGATAATAAATGACATGTATCGCAGTACACATGGTGTGTACTACCAAAAACCCTCTCCGAGCATAAACCTCCACCCATAATATTATGAATTTATCTAATACATTTATTTTAAAAAACCTTACATATCATGTAATTCATAGAGGATTTCTATTCATGTGTGTCAGATGACATTTGGACAAATAATCCACAAAACCTTTGGTTTTGTACTGCACATGGAGTTCGTCTATGTACCTTGCATGCCATGAACCCCCAAATGGTATTTCTTTTGAATACTTTTCCAGACCCTAAGTCTTCTAATAGGACATTTCCTCTTGGAATACACACCATTTAATCCCCAATTTTACCTTCAACCTCACTGAATAACAAATTTCATGTTTTTATGAACTATATGCTGTGTTTTCGAGTTTCCTAAAAGGGAATCTCATATGAATCACCTAAAACCACCATTTCTCCCCAAATCATGATAGTGCAGGACATAAAATTATCCCAAAAGTCTATATAATATGATAAAAACTAAACACTTTGAATAAAAAGGGAGAAAATGATGGAAAGTAAAAATACATATTACCTCACACTGAAAATGTTGAAGCTTCAAGTTCACATCTATATTACATTGCCTCTGTATCCTAATCCGAGTTCAGTAAAATGAAGCCCAACATGCCTCCTCATCCTTCTATATCCTGATTAGATAAAATTATCATGACATGGGAGAACTCCTACTTCCCATTTGTTTACATGGGAAGGAACCGGGGGGAGGAAAAAAACAATAAATAAACGAAACACCAATTTAAAGGCTCGAACTAGAACCAAAAACCTGGGAAATGTTTATAACTCACCAAGTTAAAACACTCTATTATTGGATCAACTATGAAGTACATATTTCAATCTAAGACTCCATTTAGGATATATTAATTTTCACAAATATAGTAATGTTTAATATTTATTTAATAAATAGTCTAATATAACAAAAATATATCCAACTCAGAATTTCAAAAAATCATAGCCCAATGGTTAACACCGCTTTATGAGTTCAGTAAAAATTTTCATAAAACATTTACGGGATCCTTTTCTAGATAAAATTACCATTTTACCACTCATAAGTATCCCGAATCCAAAAATTAATTTTTTCTGTTATTTTTATAACTTGTAAAGTCATGGGTCTTTACAATCTCCCCACAATAAAAACTATCATCCCTAATAAGTACCAGTGTTATTTAAAAAATCAATTTCAACCTATAATGGTAATAAATTTAAAATCAAATCATCATGACCTATCCTAGAATTCTGAATGATCTTTTTCTATGAAACTATAAATATGAGGCATACTATTCATAAAAAAACAAGCTAACACCTATCACTATCACTAAATCATTGAGACAATGCTTACTCACACCTATATATATTTAGAAACCATGGTATCAACAACCAATTAATTCAAAATATTATGGTTCTCCCCACCCTAAGACTCAAGTCACAAGGTTTGATTTAGAGCCTTGGTTCTCCCCACTATCTAAATAACCAATTGAAAATGAATTTTCAATGGTTCAAAAACAAGCATAATGTAGTTTAGAACTCACCAAAAAAATTTCACACATTAAAAAACTAATCATTCCTCCTCTGAATTAAATTTTCTAAAAAATGCCCAAATGCACCTTCTAACACACTATCCCATCCCTTGAATAAGATTCCTTAATTATATAGGCATTACAAAATTATACAAACACAAAAAATGATTTATAAACATGATAATTAGTGTAAATCAATATTTGGATCCTTGAATAAGCAAATACTCTATGATATTCAACTCATATTCTTTGGTGAATCTCAAATCCAAATCACTCTAAGATCACATAATCTCCATTATGTGTCTGATTCAAAAATATAAACTCTCTATAACGCCATATCAAAATCATAAATATAGTATTTAATTTATTACCAATATCCTAGTTCCTTTTGGTCAATACAACAACTTATCTTATCATACCCATTATCTTACCCACAATAGGGTCATACATCTATGTCCCACACTCTTTTCATTACTATATGTAATGAATGGATGTGGCAGTTCCACTCATACCCAAGTGCCAATATGAAACTCCAATCATAACTAACTCTTGAATCACCAAGTAAATTTACTCGGTATGCATATAAATTCTGTAATGAGGTTGATGACCTCTAATATCTTCTGGTGAACTCTCCAATATATTTATTCCCTTACATCACTCCTCAATCCCAACATTGATAGTTTCTAACAACATGCCTTCATCACAATCTATATTGGAGAACACACACTCGTATTAACCTTAACATGGAAACCTTATCCATCTCCATTTCACCTGTAACTATTTAGGTACATTTCCCATTTTTTCAAAACTCTTATAAAACAATGCCCACAATGTTTCATTGAATACATTAGTGTTCAGCTTGCACATGACCACCCATCGATCCCCAATCCAAACAACGCGATATATATCACTATGAACACAACCTTGATCTTATTAAAATGTAATGTGTGTAAGATCTCATACCATGAAACACTCCCATGATTCAATAATCATTGAATCTAGGCTCACACACCTAAACAATGACTATTATCATTATTCATGTTAGTCTCATCTAACAAAAATCACCTCATTTCATTTTTTTTCTAATAATTTAATGGAATCTCATCCATTCCAAGGCCAATCACTCTATCACCACTCAACCAGATCATCATTAAAAAATTAAAATAGCATACCCACACTATACACATTTTATATCTAACCATATTGGATCATGATTCATAACCTCATCAGTAATAATTCCCAAAATCATCAGGTTTGAGTATCTTACCAGTCCCACCAATTGAAAACTAGACCATGATACCAAAAACCTTATTACTTTTATCATGAGAACCCTAGAAAAATTTATGCTTATATTATATAATCGATAACATGTCTTGTGAACTAGTCTCAAAACTTAAAACATCTACCCATGTTTCCTATATCTAAGGTATTCAAAATTATAGTCTTACCTCTCTTTCAGTTTACCTCAAAATTTTTAATCATCTCACATATATCTTGAGTCACATCTCAAAGAACAAGGCCCTTCCACATAAATCAAAAATCTTATCTCACATAGGTCACAACTCATGGGGGGAACATCCTTAGTCCCATATTCATTATCACTAGGAAACACTCATGGAAACACTCAGTCTAGGGTCATCATATACATATACATATACATATCATGAATCACATGAGAATTCATCATCTTATAATGGAACTTATCCTCACCGGGTATCTATATACAAGACTGACCCTTTGAGGTACTTGATATCATCCATATACATATAATGATGTTGTCCCATGACTACCCACATTGAGCATACCATAAATATATATTTCTATAAAATATAATGTGAATAAGAAGAAATATTGGATAGACCCATATAGGTTGTTGTTGACACTTAAATAACTAAACCACATTTAATTCTCAAAACCAGTTTCATAATTACCAAAAATGGGTTGATCATAAAGGAATTAAATTCCCATACCAAATCTCTAAGGGTCACTATATATCCCTTATATAGAGGTATTTTATAGTCATCATCAAGGACCATCCCTCCATATAATCCACATAAACCATCACTTAAATAAAATATATCATGGGCCAGGTGAGTATAATGAAACCAATAAGTTATATAAAAATAGACCATATTAGTTGTTGTTTACACTTTCAATAACTAAACCATATTATTAGTGATATTAATCACACACAAGAATTCATATGTCCTGTAAATCTTATACACCAAAAATGATGCTTGTAAATAGGCCTCTTTATAATGTGCAAGAGACAAAAAACCATAAACCATAAATCCAAAATTTAATTGCATTACACTTGGTGAAATCATATGAATGTAAAAGAGGAAACCAAAAATATAAATCACATATCCTTGGTAACATGAACTTTCCATCCAAAAAGGTGTTTGTGATACACTAGTATGAGGTATATAATATACTCCAACACATTTATATATCACATATCTCCCATATTACCAAATATTAAGATAAAATAAAAGGCTTTTATACCAATTTGTGAAATCCCATGTATGAAGAACATTAATTTAATATTATCTAGTAATTCCATTTGAAGTTAGGAATGCCTCCCCATTCTCTAGTGGATGATAAATAGCAGAAAGTGTGTAGGGTGTTACCATGGGGAGATAATACCCTTTTATTAGAGTAAAAAAAATAGGAATAACCAAACACAATCCATACAGAAATAATTTATGTATAAATAAAGAATAAATAAGAATCATTCCTTATCAATGAAAACACGAATGAATACAGTCATATATCATGACCAATAACCCATTAAGTTGACCATATATACAATACATAAAATAAATTAATGTATAGGAGGATTAATTACCATTATCAATCCATACCTAAATCCCAGTATTCATATCCTCATTAAGCAACTCCAACTCAATCATGTAACACTAGGCCTCTAACCTATCCACTGTACCTCCCATTATCAACCTGAAATAAAACATAAGGTCTATATGCACCAATGTGCCTGTAAATAGGGTGAGAAATAAATTCTTAGTAGGACACACCCAATGTCATCCTTATCATATGATATCATATACATATGCAAACATATGTGATATTCCAATCTAGTTAAATAAAAATTGAGATAAATAAATAAATAATTCACCATTGATACCCAAGATCTAACATTCCAAATGAGATCAACAATAACTAGTTTATCTTTTGAAGAGATATCGCAAATCATGTGACATAATCATTCCAGGGGTTGAGTAAACACCCTCCCCAAATATCATCATGTGTATATAAGATCACATAGAGGATAGAGTGTCCCAACTATATCATTTCACAATAAAATTGAATCAAATCAGGTATAAGCACTAGATCCTAGGAAATTACTAAGGAATCCCATATTATATTAGGTAAATCGATGAGTCCAAGTTATATGATGCATCTCATATAACACCATGCATCACTATTGATCCTATGAACCCATGGAATCTCACATAACATACCAAATAATCCTTCCAGATACTAGGCATCCTTAGAATCACTTCTCTCATGAGTTATCTCTCTAGGTCATAAGAATTACTAGGAATTTCAGAATTCACTTCTCTCATGAGTTATCCTACTCAATTATAATAATTACTAGGAATCTCATATAACATACCTGATCATTCATCTAGATCCTAGGAATCCCTAGGAATATCATATTGTATCACTTATCACTGGGTATAATGACCATATGCTATGAATTATTAGGCATCTCATAAAATTTATCCACTCATCATCTATAATTAAATGATTCCACGAATTACTAGGCATCTCATATCACTATGTAAAATTTCATATACTAGGAATAACTAGGAGTATAACATGATATCTCCATGAATCAATCCAAATACAAGACATCCTAGGAATCACATATCACATCACGGGTTTATAGGGTAGTGAGCCCCTCTAATCCATCTCTTATAATATATTTAGGGATGATGTATACCTGGAATACCTCACACAATGATCATCATAGGGGACAACCATGAACTTTTCCTATCACACATATCCTAGGTTTGTATCTCAAATTCACAATCTATACCATCTTATTCAATTAATGAGTTCTAATGTGATACTTAGAATCTATGATCTGTAGGGTCAATATTGTAATGGGGAACCCACCAATAGTCCCCTTTTCCATATCATAGTCCGGACACACCATAAGGGTCCTATTATCTCTATATGATCTATCAGGTTCAAATAAATCACTCAAAGAATGAAATGTATCTCAATATTATCTAAATTATCTTACAGCCTCATCATCCTCATAGGATAAGACACGCTAGAATCAATCAAGAGAGATGTAATAATTACTATCTTAATTACTATGGTTATCCTAGGTCGGTCCACTCACCCAACATATCCATAAATCCTACCTAGGGAATAACCACCTAGGTATCAACATCTATGTTTAGAAGGAAAACTCACCCCATGCTCATCCCAACTTGCATAATGACTTAAAAAATATCATGGTTCTATCATGGCCTACCAAATCCAATAATCCCTAGAACAATAATCTCTCTACTGAAAGGAACTAAGGGAACCTATCAAAGACCACCACATTCGCTAAATTCATTTATTCAACAAACCTCTAACATTTTAGAATCTCAAGGATCATTATATAAACATGGACCTTTGTGATCCTATTCCAAGTAATCCTATTATTTTCATGACCATCAATTAGGTCTCACATCATGTCTTTCCTTAGGTGATCTATAAATCCGTACTTTAAAGAAAAACTTATACATCATATATTTTCATCCATGAATAACTTCTCCAACAACCTCTAATATCCATGAGACATTTAACATTGATTTTATGTGAAAAAATACTCAGAAAGGACACCTAATTAGTCTTATTCTATCTCTAAGGCACAAAAATGTGAAAAGATCCTTCAAGGTGGTAGTACATGACATGTACCTCAGTTCACAAGGTGTGTACACATAATATCCCGCTCTGGGTATATACCATATCCAATCCTAGTGTTCATTTCTTGAATACATTAACTGTAAAATCCCTAAATGGAATATATCCCACATGGGGTGCTTGGACAAGTGCCTAATATGACATCTATCCAAATAATCCACAAAATCTCAAGCGATGTACTCCACATGGGGTTTGGTCATACAAATTACATGCTATGAACTCCCAGATGATGCATTTTTAAAAATAATTAGCCACCTCCCATGTCTTCCAACATGGAATGTCCCAATGGATTACACACCATGTAGTCTTCATCTTCTACCTTTGGAATCACTGAATAATATGAAATTTTTTTTCTTGAACTACAATCTTTGTGGTTAGGTTAATCGAATGGAAATCACCCATGAATTGCATGAAACATAGGATTATCCCAAAACCAAGCCAATATAGGCCATAAAATGACCCCATTAGTCCATATAACATGATAAAAAATTTAAAATATAAATAAATTATAGAAAACAATGTAAACTGAAAATATGATATACTTCATAGTGAAAATGTCAAAACTTCAATCCCAGATCCACTTTTCATAGCCATTGTATCCCAATCAAATTTTGTTTAAATAAATCAAAATGCACCTCCTCATCCCTCTCCCTCCCTCTCAGCTCACTAGAACACGAAAAGGGATAACTCTTCATCCCCTTTGGCTTAAGTGGTATGAAACATGGAGTAAGGGGAAATAAAAATTAAAGTAAAATAAAATAAAATAAAAATAAAAAACCTATTCTAAGGTTCATCCTAAGACTCATTACCCATATAGAGTTTATTTCTTAAAGAGGTAAAACCTCCCATTCTAGGCTGAAATGAAAAGTTAGGATTTCAATCTGATATTCCATTTAAGAGGTATCAAATCTCATGCTTGCATAAATATTTAATATTTATTTAATTAATGTTTAAATATCCTAAAAAATATTTATAGATTGAAATTTCCACAAATTACCACCTGAGGGTAAACACCTTATCCCAAGATTGAAAAAAATAAATAAAAAAAATTCTGATATTATTTTCTATGTTAAATTACCATTTTAACCCTTATAATTACCCAAAATCCAAAAAATCTAAATTTTTTGTATTTTTTAGATCTTTAAAAGACATGGGTCTTTATAATATTCTCTTATAACACTTATTTTCCCCTATAAGTTTTGGAAATATTTCAAACATCAATTCTAACCTACCACGATTATCAATTCACAATCAAATCATCACATCCTACCCTAGAACCTGAATGAGCTTCCGATTCAAAATTCCAAACATAAGCCATACAATTCATTAAAATATGATCTACTTCTCATTACCATCACAAAATCAATGATATTTATCTTACCCATTCCCATCCATTTCGAGAAACAATGGTGCTTCTAATTAATTAATCCCTAGGATTATAGTTCTACTCAAAATAATAATCAACTCATAAGGTCTTATTTTGATCCATAGTGCCCCAAATATTATAATTACCACATAAAAATTAATTTATAGGGTTTTAATGATAGTACTAGTGTGGTTTCCCTCCCACTTCATCCAATTTCACACAAATAGAAAACTAATCGGTTCTCCTCTAGCCAATATTATTGAAAAATGCTATTCTTCACCTGTCGACGTGCTATACTATCCCCCATGAAAGTGCTCAGTTAAGATGATTTTATCACTGAGAGGGGGAAAGGGTGAATCAATGGTACTTTTTTTCTTTTATGTTTATTTGAAACAACCTTCGCCTCCTATTAAATATTTAATTCCCTTCTAAAAAAATTCAAACACACATGTAAATGAACACAAGTATTTACAAGGTTTACTATTCAATAAAAATATCTACATTCTTGGTATGGTTTGGAAATGGTCCAATACCATACAATCCAATAGAATACAATCCTTGGATTTTAATGAGTAGTGTATACCCTTACACTCATGTAACACTATGTAAAGAATTCCAATAGTGCATGAACACACTCTTGTAACAAATAGAGTAATACAATGATTTTGTAAGAAATCATGTTACCTATGCTTCTTTTCAATTTAAAAAATTTATTCAATTGAAATAAAATTCTTCACTTTCTTACCTATAATATGGTAAGAACTTCCTGGACTTTGTTATGAAAAACACAGTATGATTTTCCTAGGTACTATTTTCCCATTCTGATTCCTCTAAGTACAATTCTTCCCAAATATGATTATTCCAATCCAATTTTATTTCATAATACAATAGAAATGAATTAGAACCACTTCAATTCCTATGCCCGATAAACTCAGTATGACTTTTCCTCAGTCTGTAAACCCAAACATGGAAATCCCAAAGGCAATTAATCTACCCCGATACGATGATTAGTCGAATACAATTGATAATATGAATACATTAATCAAATAAATACAATAATCATTGAGTAAGATTATCAGTTGAATACAAAATTGCGATCTTGTCTTATGTATTCTTCCTATCGAAACATCTTCAACAAAGATAAATACGGTATCTTATTTCTCTCACTAAAAACTTAGATATTCTCTCTCTACTGTAGTGAACTATAACAACAGTAAGAAAGTACAATGTACTTCTCCTTTTATAGGGGACCCTTTAAAGGTTTGGGTGGGAATCCAAAAAACATTTCCATTGACACAAATTCACCCAAAATTAAATTTCCTTTAAAATCTCAGGATGCATTTTAACTTCGTCAAATCTTATAGAATATTCTCAATTTTTATACAACAATCACTTCTTTTTCATAACCCCATTTCAATTACTAGATTGATTTCAATACAGGACTCCAATTTTCTAAATATGATTTCTTCAAAACAAATCTTTGTACTAATTATATAAAAGTTTAAAAAGAAATGGATACAACTCTGAATGATGAATATGATCATTATTTTGAATGTCAAGCTTTCCCTTGATAATATATCTAGAAAATTCATTATTCATTTCTCTTGACCCAATTGAGATTCAAAAATCCATCTTCTTCTCTTCTCCTGACCCAGTTGGAAACTAAAAAAGTAATTCAACCCTTTTGAAATTGTTGACTACATTGTTGATCTCATTGTCTCCTTATCTTTTCATCTATAAACCTCAAGCAATTCCTTCTCTGAATATGATTATCAAAAGTAAGATTTTTTTATTACTAGTG
Organism: Viscum album; assembly: GCA_963277665.1. Classification (NCBI taxonomy): domain Eukaryota; kingdom Viridiplantae; phylum Streptophyta; class Magnoliopsida; order Santalales; family Viscaceae; genus Viscum; species Viscum album. The sequence continues at coordinate 478,485,039 of OY728156.1, forward strand.
GTCTGGATATGATCATTTCTTGGTACGATTTTTTTTATTTCTGATCTTGATTACAATCATCTAAGGTATGAAAAGTATTTTATTCTTCAGATGGATGATTGGACGCTATAATGAATCAAAACCATCTCTTACTCCACTTTCAGCTGGATATGATTAATCTATGTATGATTCATTTTCAATAAAAAATATATCTTTCTTATCATCTACCTGGATCTGATCATTTTGAAAACAATAGGCACTACCTCTATTTTCAATTCCTTCCAAAAATCTTGTATCACAAGTTTTAAAATCAATTTATGATTTGTATGAAATATGAATAAAAAAATAATCTTCACATTTATTTTATCATAATCATAAAGACTTTGAATCTCCATCAAAAAATCCATTTCTTTCACACCAAATGCAAAATGAATCTGATGTCCATTTACTTATATCAAGATACATCTTCCATGCGACTGATTCAATCATTCCAGATAATGATCAATTCCTCATTATGATCTTTTCCCATCATAATTATTATGTTTTCTCGTACCAAACCCAAGGTGAGTCTGATAAGAACCAATTCTTCTAGAATAGAATCTCCTCATTACGATGGAAAAAAATTGATTCTGATTTTTTTTTCAAAAAAAAAGGTCAATACAATTTCCACCAAATACAAAGAGAGGTGATTTTATTTCTTAAAAATCTTTCCTTGAAAACAAAAGACAAACACCTTCATTCTTCATCTTATTACTAACAATATCCCCCTTTGTATTATTTTAACTAAGTTTCATAAATCACTAAACTTTGTATCCTCAAGAAATGGATTACTTATTAATAATTCTAATCCTACAAGAGCTAACTCATTGTTAGAAGAAATAATCATTGACAGCAAAACAATTCTGTCTAAAAGTAGTGATTATGAAAATCTATTTTTTTCCTTCTTTATATCTTCTTAAACCTTATCTCTTATTTATACATCCAATAATATAAAAAAAATGTTTTTTCTATAACCACTCCAATAACCAGTTATAACAGTTCAATACCAAAACAGTGTTGAGTTCATAGCTTACCCAAAACTCTCTATTTTAATATGAAATACATAGATTTATGAAAAAAATTCTCCCCATTGACAAAACAATCCAAAGTTAATATGGGAGTGGGGAAATAATTACATACCTCAACCTTAAGGAGAAATAGGTTGGACACCCATGTTCAACCTCAATTTAGAAAATGATTCCTTTGGTAATGGTTTTGTGAACATGTCAGCAACTTGTTCTGATATTGGAACATATTCTAGCATCAATTCATTTTTTTCACATGATCTTTGATAAAATTATATTTGATATCAATATGTTTAGAAAGAGAATGTAGAACATGATTCTTAGGGAGATTGATTGTGATTTTATTGTCACAACCCAAGAGAAAGGGTTACTTGAATTCAACAAATAAATCATCTAATTGAGTTTTTTTACACATAAGTTGAGTAGTGGATTGAGTGGAATAAAAATACTCAGCTTCATCCATACTTAGATTTAATTAATTATATTTATTTGAATTCCATATAACACAATTATTTCCCAGAAAGAATACTCCACTAGATCCAGATCTTCTATCATCAACATTTCCTACCCATTAAAAATCTAAATACCTAAACAAATCAATACTATCTAAACTGCGATACGAAATTAGGTGTTATATTGTGCCTCTAATGTGTATGATAATTATTTTTATAGTAAGTAAATGTGATTATTTTGGGGCACTCTGAAATCTTTCATATAATGTAATAACATAAACAATATCGGGTCTTAAGGCAGTCAGATTCAAAAAACATCCAATCTACTTTAATAATTCTTTTTGATCAACTTCTTTTCCTTATCCATATTTTGACAACTTTATTCCCACTGAAATTAGTGTGGAAATAGGGTTTTAATTTTCCATGCCAAATGTCTTAAGAAGTCCTATAGCATACTTTTCTTGATAAGGAACAATTTGTTCCTTACTTTGATGTATTGGTAACCCAAAAATGTATTTCATTACCCCCAATATAGACATTTAAAATAAATTTTTCATTTCTTTACTAAACCTTTCACAAATTATTTCATCAATCCTATAAAATATAATGTCATCAAAATAAACAATCACAACGAGGGAATACTCTTGACGTTATCTGATGTAGAGATTTCTATCCAATATTCCTTTATTAAAAATCATATTTCTTAAGCATATATCCAACTTGGAATACCATGGCCTCAGATATTGTTTTATCCCATACAAGAACTTATTCAATCTTCACAGATAAATTCCATTTTTACCAGCAAAAAATCCACACAGTTCTTCAATATAGACTTCCACTTCTAGATCACCATCCAAAAATGAATATTTAACATCCATTTGGAATATCTTGTAGCCTCATTCTAAAACAATTGTAAGAAAGATCATAATTGTCTCAAGTCTTTCTATTGGAGAAAAGGTTTCATCAAAATCAATTCCTTCAATCTGATAATACCCTTTACAGACCAATATTTATTTATTTATTATCACTTCACATTATTTATTTAGTTTTTTCAAAAAAAAAATAACTTTTTGCTAATAAAGTTTTTGTTTTTAGGCTTGTGTATGAGTTCCCATGTACCATTCCTGTCAATCTTATCCAAATCTTCATTCATGGACTGAACCCATTTCGGATGCTCAAAATCTTCTTTGACATCATCTGGTTTCACTTTTGAATACAGAGAATTATATGTGATTGAATTGATTGTTATTCTTATTTGAACCTTCTAATGTTGATAGAAAATAATGTTCCAAGCTTCCACTTGATTCCTTATCATATGATGATATTTTGAAATATCTTTCTCATCAATTTAAATAACTGAGTCTAATTCTTCTTCTTGATTATAAATACAATTGTTTGTATCGTTACCAGAATTTTTTCTTCAACTTGGTCAAATTACTTGTATTCTTGAGCATGTTTCTCTTTCTCAGATCCTTAAATCACTATCACATCAACTAAATAAAAAAATATTCTTATTTATTTGTAAAAGAATTTGTATCCTCTTTCTTCCTGAGTATAGCAAAGAAAGACTCCATATTCACCTTTCTGCCCAAACATACCAAATTTTCAATCTTTCCTTTTTATAAAACATGGATTCCAAAAAATATAAATTGATTCAAACTTGGAGTTTTCCCATAAAACAATTTATATGGAGTCATACCTAATTAAGGACTATAGAAACAGTAGTTTTAAATAAAAATAGTAGTACTCATGGCCTGCCTCCAAAAGTAATGATAGAGGAAATGTTCAAGTAACATGGTTCTTCCCATTTCCACCAATATTTTGTTCTTTCTTTCAACAACCCCATTTTATTGAGGAGTGTATGGGGAACTATACTCATGACGAATTCCATGCTTTTCAAGATATTCTTTAAACTCTTCACTTCTATATTCACCACCATTATCTATTCACAACTTCTTCACCAAATACACACATTCCTTTTCTACATTTCTTATGAAACTTTTAAACATATTCAAATCATATGATTTATGTTTCATATACATTAAATAAGTAATGCGAGTAAAATCATCAATGAATGTAATGAAGTACTTATCTTTTTTTGATTGTTTTCTCATCATCCCACAAATACTAAATGAATCAACTCCAGGGGTTGTCTTGAACAAATTTCAACTTTCTTATACACAACATTTTTTAATCTTTCCTTTATGGAAGATAGTGCAACACCAATATCTTATTCTTGGAAAGTCAGGATTTTCTCAAACACTATCTCTTTTAGATAACTTTCTCACATTTCTCTAAAACATATGTCCAAGAATTTTATTCCAAAATTGATTCTCTTCCACCATGCTCATATAAAAAGAGTTTTGTAGTGGACCAACTTGAAACAAATCCCCTTTTGTGCATTGGAATCTTGTAATAGTCTTCCCATATTCTTAACTCTTTACAAAAAACCCATATTCCATGAAGATAAATTTGTAACCCTCATCACACAATTTTGAAACACTTAGAAATTTGTGTTTCATCCCATCAACATACAATTTTTTCTTAGATCTAATCTTTTCTTTTCCAATGACGGTTGATCCAACAACTTTGACATTCAGGGATTCATCATTTAAAAATGTCACCATGCCTTCTTTAAAATATTTCACATTCTTCACAAATTTCAAGTCTCCTGTCATGTGAGAAGAACACCCATTGTCATGTATCCAAGGTTGTTCTCTCTTTGAAGCTTTAAATATAGTTTCAACAACAAGAGCTTTTTATACTTTTTTTCTTTATTCAATTTTGGATTGTGATTATTTTTAAGAGTCTTTTGTTGTGATGGTAACAAAATAGGACATCCTTTTTCATGGTGTCTAGGTTTTTCACATATTTTACAAATAGTTTCCGAGGGATGAAACCTATTTTAAATGTTCATTCTACTCTTTTCATATTTCTTCACATCAATTTTATCAATCCTCTTATTTTGAGGGAATTTAATCCCCATCAATCTTTTCCTTTCATAACCTATGGGATAATAGTAATCCTGTTGATTTAACTAACACATACTTACAATGTGTTCGAATCCCTCACAATACCAACAATATCTATAAAATGAGTATTTACCTCTGAAACTTCCATAGTACCTGGAATTGTGCGTATGTTTCTCAGTTACCTTATTGCCTTTATTTTCAACATTAATAGAATCAGAAGTATTTGAAAATTTTATATATCTAGATAAAACTTTTTTAGATTCAGGATGTTTTATAACTTCTGAATTCTTCACTTTGGCCACATACATAACTTTTTTAGTTTTCTTCTTCTCGAAAAAAATTCCATTTTTCTTATCACCCTTTGAAAAAACTTTTTTTGAATTTTATCTAGTTTCTAATTACAAGAAGTTTCATCAACTTTAGTGATAGAGTTTTTTAAACTTGATTTTTTCAACTCATCTTTATATGGTTTTTGTGGGAAAAGTTCCAACTATTTGTCATCTGCCTTCAGCTTCACCCCCAAGTGTTCATTACAATTCTTTTCTCCTTCAAGATATTTCTTCAAATCATCAATCTATCTACCAGCTTCAAATTCTCATTAGTAAAAATTCTTGATTTATTGTTGAAGAGAATTCATCTTCCAACTTTTATTTTTCTTTTCAAGCCTTATGATATTTCTCAAACATTCTTTCGATTATTCTTTCAAATACATTTCAACTTGAGTTTATTCTTCTTCAAAACTACTACTTACAAATTCTTCATTATTAATTATTTTAGTAAAATCATTATTAATACTATAATGAATTGATTTTTAAAATTTATCATCACTTACTTATCCTTCTTCATCTTTTGATAAGAAACTTATTATTTTGGATTTGAAGAATTTTCTTTCTTTCCCTATGGAATAAAATTTTCATTTATCACCCTATTTCTTCCATGATATTCTTGGATTTATTTATTCTACATTACTATCATCTTCTTTCTTTCTTTGAGGACAATTAGTAGAAAATTTCCTTAACAGCTCCACTTTCAAAACATTTAAAGAGAAGTTTACCTTTGTATTTTCTTGCATCTATTTTTTCACATTTTAAGAAAACAAAGATAAAATATTATTCAGATTTTTAAATACCTCATTTTCAGAGTTTGAATCACCATCTTCTTTTTCAACAAAAATAATCTTTGACTTTTCCTTTTTTACAGCCTTGAAAGAAATTTATCTATGAACTTTTCTGTTACTTTTCATATCTTTCTCTCTTCTCATTTCATAAGTGATAAGAGTTCTATTCAAGTAATCAAGAGATAATGTTTTGAAATATCTATCTTCTAATGGATAATTTTTTGCATAGAATTTGTCAGGTAGGATTCTCAAGATATTTTCAACATCTATATATTCATCCCATTTTCACTAAGACATATGATATTACTCACAATGTCATTCACCCTGGTAAAGAAATCCCCAATAGATTCATGCTCACCCAACTTCAAATCTTCAAATTTCAATCTCCATATTTGTAACTTTTCCGTCTTCACTTTTGTATTGACTTCTTATATGTTTTTCACTTTATCCCATATGCCTTTGGATATGGAAACAACTTTCACTCTTAAGAATTTACTTTCAGAGAGTGATTATAATATAGCATTCTTGGATCTTCTATCATTCTCCAAATTCTTCTTATCAACATATGTAAGTGGAGTTTTAAAATATATTGGAAGAAACCCATCTATTGATGGTTCATGAACATAATATATAATAGACATAATATATGGAAATATTCTATCATTACAAATATGATAATTATTTCCATCAAAGACCAGAATTCCTTTACTATTCTTATAATTCAAATTCTCCATCAGCAAGGAATAAACGAAGGGAACCTATGCTCATATACCACTTAAAAGTGCCCAGTCAAGATTATTGTATCACTGAGAGGGGGTGGGGGTTAATCAATGATACATTTTCTTTTATGTTTCCTTGAAACTAACTTCACACCTTATTAAATATTCACTTCGCTACTGAAAACTATTCAACCACACATCCAAAGGAACACAAGTATTTACAAGGTTCACTATTCAATAAGAATAGCTACATCCTTGGAATCTTTTGGAAATGATCCAGTACCATAAAATCCACTAGAAAACCATACATGGATTACAATGAGTAGGATATACCCTTACACTCATGTAACACTACATAAACAGTTACAATAGTGCATGTGCACCCTCTAAGATCAAATTGGGTAATACAATGATTATGTAACAACTCATGTCACCTGTGATTCTTTTTAATTTTATAAATGTATTCAATTGAAATATAATTATTCACTTTCTTACCTAGAAGAAGGTAAGAACTTCCAGGACTTTGTTAAAAAAAACTCAGTCTGATTTTCCTGGGTACGATATTCCCAGTTTGATTCCTCTGAGTAAGATTATTCCCAAATATGATTCATCAAGTCCAATTTTCTTTCAGAATAAAATAAAAATGAATCGAGACCACTTCAATTCCTAATCCCAATAAACTGATTATGATTCATCCTCAGTATAATATTCCGAATACAAAAATCCCAAATCCAATTAATACATCCCGATAAGATGATCAACCAAATACATTTGACAAACTGAATACAATAATCAACTGAATATGATAATCACTGAGTACTATTATCACCTGAATACAACATTTTGATCTTGTGTCTTCTCTTATGTATTCGTCCCATCAAAAAATATTCAATAAAGATCAATATGGTATCTTCTTTCTCTCACTGAAAGCTCAAAGCTTCCCTCTCTACTATAGTGAACAGTACCAAGAATCAAAAAGTAAAAATTAATTCTACCTTTATAGGTGAGATTTGAGAGGTTTGGGTGAGAATCCAAAAAACTTTTCCACTCACACAAATTCACCCAAAATTAAATTTCCCATGAAATCTCAGGATTCATTTTTTTTGATTCGTTAACTCTTCTTGAATCAACTCGAATATTTTACAAGAATCACTTCTTATTCATACTCTCATTTCAATTTCTATACTGATTTCAATACACATGTCTTATTATCTAAATCTGATTTCTTAATAACAATGATCTGTACCAATTATTTGAAAGTGTATGAAGAAATGTATACAACTATAAATGATGAATATCATCATTATTTTTAATTTTGATCTCTCCCTTGATAGTACATAAAAAAACTCCTTCTACTTTTTCTATTACCCCACTTGAGATTCAAAACTTCATTTTCACCTCTTCTCTTGGCCTATTTGGAGACTAAAAAAGTAATTCAATCATCATCATGATAATTATATTTATTTATTTATTAATCTGGAAGAGTGGAGACCAAGGCTTGGAGTACAACTGATGAGGGACTAGGGGGAGATAAATAAGTGAAATATTGATGGAATCCTCTCTCATGAGGTTGGCCCCTTCAGGTTTATGTTGAGTTATATTTTAAAAAAAAGAGGTACCAAGGCCTTGGGCCACAATTGATTCTATATAATCTACCAACTTATTCCCTTCATGGAACGTATGCTTCACCCATGTGTTATAGAGAATTATACTACTTTTCCTGATGCAATATTTGATAGACCAAGGGGTAGGGAAAGTGCCTTGCATGGAGTTGAGGAGAACGGGGGAGTCTGTTTTAGCTTCAGTGATAATAAGGCCCTCCTATCGGTAGAGGGAAAGGCCTGAAAGGAGGGAAAGAAATTCTTCCTAGATGGAGGTACCCTTTCCCTGGAAAACTGAGAAGGAAAACCTGAAGGAGCCCCTGGAATCATGGACCACACCACCTCCCTTCATGACCACCTCAGAATATAATCCATCAGTGTTGAGCTTCAAACCGAAGGAAGGGGGTGCCACGAAACCCAATTTCCATGAGGGATAGCAGTTGGAAGACCATGAATGAGAAAATGTAGAAATTGGAGTGATGGAGTTGCATTCCACCCCTTAATATTTCTGGTAATGCCGAGAAGAAGGCAGTGGATTCAGGAAATGATGGTCCACCCTGAGGAGGCGATCCCTTCATAATGCACTTTGTTACTTTATTTCTAGATACACCACACACCTACATGCATAATGAAAACCCTGGATATCCATTCCACACCCTTGTCACCTAAAACCAAAGGCATGCCAGACCTCTTGGGTCAAGTCCTCCTCATTTAAGAGATGCTCCATACTTTCCTCTTTATGAATGTTGCAGCACGAGCAGTGGGAATCAGTCGGGATGTCACATTTTTTGATATTTTTGTCCATTGAAAGGGCACCATTCCTCCGTGTCCATGTAAGAAAGTTTAATTTTTAAGGTATGTGCCTGAGTCAGAGAAGATTGTACCATTGATCGTTTTGGGATGAGGGAATGAGGATGCTACGAACAACATTAAAAGAGAAGGCTCTCGATTGAGAGGGGATGAAGAAACACCTATCCGCTTCCAATTTATGTCAATGAGATGAAACATTTCTTGTTGGTCTTTTCCCAATACTGCCTTCATAAAGGATGAGTAATTTATGTAATCTTCAAATGAGATATTGTAAGTAGGTTACATTGGGAAGCCAAGAATAGTTCCTACCCAGTTGACATGCCAAAAGTTCACTTTCCCCTCAATAATGATCCATCAGACACGGGGAAGAATAGCGTAAAATAGAGGAAGAAGGGTCTGCATTAAAGGGGACTAATTCCTATCATCCAGCAGCAAGCCATCAACAAGATTACTGCCCATGGTTTTCCCCTATAATGTTCATCATTCATGAATATCCCAGGCCAGTTTGGCATGCATGCAGAGAAGTGTATCCACGAGACTGAGCACATTAATGACGCCCTCCTAAACAAGTCTCACCATCCTCCTCCATGAAACCCAAGATCATTTTCCTTCATCCCTCACATCCTATATGAACCGTTCCATGATCTTTTCAATATTCTTGATAATAGTTTTGGGAACTTTGAGGGATGAGAGAGCATGAACTAGGGTGGAAGGAAGAACACTATTAACCAGAGCAAGGTTTCCTTCGAACGATAGGTATATGTTTTTTTCAATTGGAGATCCTATGAGAGATGCATCTCACAATGTGGTCAATATCCCTAACATGAAAGAATATTAGGGAGATCGGGGCCCCTAGGTAGATCATCGGCCAACACCCACATTAAATGCTGAGAAGGTTGAAAATGGAGACAATCTGGTTAGGAGAACATTTGTTAGAGATGTACCTGTTCCTCTTGAGCTTGTTAATGGCTTGACCTATCCAATGGCAGTAGTCCTCAAGAACCTTGATGATGCCACAAATAGACCGTCTATTTGCATTTAGGAAGATCATTGTATCATCAACAAACATAAGGTGGGAGACGGAGGGGGAGTTACCTATTCTTTTGTCGGGAAGGATCACACCATTGATTCTGTTTTTTTTTGAATGAGGTGGCTGAGGATTTTATGTGAGCGGATAAAGAGGCTCGAGGAGAGGGGGTCTCCCTGCCTTAGGATCCAAAAAACCTTGAATAAGCTGTGAGATTTCCCTATAAAATGGACTACCAACCAGGAAGAACTATAGCACTGAAAGATGATATCCGTCGACCAAGGAGAGAGGCCCATACCTGAGATGATATTATTGATGAATCCACATTCAATTCAATCGTAGGATTTATTCATGTCCAGTTTAATGACTAGATTTGAGCTGTGGGTCTTGGTGTTGATATAGTTGACCATATCATGGGCCACTGCAATCTCCCCTTGGATAGAAAGTCCTTTCACTAACTTTATTGCTCGAAAGATATCCACCAAGGGAGATGGGCCACCAATCTATAGTTAATGATGGTATAAAAGATTTTTTAGGGGAATTTACACTTAATAATCGACTGATAATGAAATATTGAGGATGAGTTATTGATTTTGGGGATAAGAACAAAATCCGCGGCAGCTGCCACTTGTGGGAGATGCCCTCCTTTGAAAAATTATTGAATCAACTTGGTAAGGTCACCTTTTACCACCTACCATGTCTCTATATAGAAGGATTTTGTAAATCCATTTGGGCCTGGAGCGCTTTCCATCTTGAGGTGCATGATTGCCTCAAGGATATCCACATATGACAGATGGGCCTCAATCATGTCATTGAACTCAGAAGACACCTAATCAGAAATGTCTGCAATGAACTCTGCTTCCTCCCTGGGGTATCCTTCAGGTGTTCGTGGATTGGGACCTACGATAAGGTCTATAAAGAAAGTGTGGGAAAGGCTCCCCACCACCTCCCTGTCTTTCGAGTAAGTCCCGTCCTCCATTAGGATGTTAGGTTGGATCATGCACTTCCTTTCCTTAATGAATTCTTTAAAAAATGCAGTGTTCCTGTCACCCTCATCAAGCCATCTAACCCTCAAGGACTCCCTCACCATCCATTCTAGAAATAGAAACATATATGCAAAGATGTATTTTTTCCTAGATAAATCGTCAAAAACCTCTTCCTCCTAGATGCCCTCAAGTCTCACTTGAAGACATTCAATGTCCTTAATTTTACACTCAATGTCCTCATCACTCGGAGGAAAATATTTTTCCCAGTCCGCAAGCTGAATCCTGGGCTTTTTGAGTTTGTTGTGAAAGGAAATCCACATCCTCCTCGGAACAACCACACACCATGAGTCTCTAACCACATCCTGAAATCCCATAAGGTTGGCCCAATGGCGACAATATCTTGAAGACGTAGGAGAAATTTGCATTTTCAAGATAGAAACAAAGAGTGGGGAGTGGTCAGACAGACCACACACAAGGTGGATGAATTTAATGTTGGGGTACACTGAAATGGCCTGCATGTTGCCCAACCACCAGTCCAAATGACTCCAGGAGTGCTGAAGACCACGTTGGTTATTGCACCAGGTGAAATGGTCTCCAGTGTAACCGAGGTCTGAGAGGCAATTGGAAGCCATGAAAATAGAAAAGAACATAATTTATTTCCTGGGGAAGGGCCCCCTTACCTTCCTATGATAATGAAGCTATTTTTGTCTCCTTCATCTATAGTGGCTGAGACTACTAGAAACGCGATACCCTTTGGGAAGATCTCTCAAGTTTTGATCTGGGTAACTTCCCCTCGATATTGGGTGGGGATTGGAACATTATTGGTTGGGATATGTTCATTTCTGGGTATGATAATTCTGGGCATTATTTCTTTTCTTTTTGAGCCCGAGTAATATCATCATGAGTATGATCTTTTTGAGTACATTTGGCCTCAATATTCTCATTTCTGGGTAAGATTTTTTTTCTTTTTGAGCCTGAGTACGATCATCCTGGGCACAAATATTTTTATGCTTTAGATGGATGATCAGATGCTACAGTGAATAAGCACCATCTCTTACTTCACTTTCACCTGGATATGAAAATTTTGGGCATAATTACTTTTCAATCAACAATATATCTTTCTTATATTCTTCCCAAATATGATCATTTTTAAAACAATCACCACTACCTCTATTTTAACTTTCTTCCAACAAGATTTTAACATAAGTTATCCAATAAACTTATTATTTGTATGAAATATGAATTAGAAAAGCATCATCACATTTATTTTATCACATTCATAAAGACTTTGATTCTCCGTCAAAATAGCCACTTATTTTACCCCGAATATGGAGTGAATCGAATATTCATTTACTTTCAGGAAGATACATTCTCCATGAAACCGATTCTCTCATTCTAGATAACAATAAATTACTCATTAAAATACTTTCACATCCCTATTACAATATTTTCCCATACCAATCCCATGGAGAGTTTGATAAGAACTAATTCTTCTAGAATAGATTCTACTAATTATGATGGAACAATTTGAGTCATATTTTTTTAGAAAACAATGGTCAATATGATTTTCAGGAAATAGAAAGATAGGTGATTTTATTTCTTCAGAATCATTCCTTAAAAACAAAATACAAACACCTTAATTCTTCATCTTGGTCTGAACACTGAAGACTATGAATTAACCATAGATGAATCACGAAATCATCTTATCATGCACACCAATGTATGATCCATACACTTAGTGTAAATCCAAATTTGGATACCCAACCAATAAAAATTACATTATACACTACCCATGACCACTGACATATCTTTGATGTGGATCACTCTAGATCATATCATCTTCATCAAAAGATCAAGGCCAATTTCTATACTTCATCTAATATTCAATCCAAATCCCAAAACTTTTATTCACCATGGAAACTAACAAAACTAGATTTAACTTAAAACTAGTATCCTTGTTCCACATAGACTTTCCAAAAACCTATTTCATCACACTCATGAACCTTCCCACATGAGGGTCACACGTCAATGGCCCACACTACTTCTATTACTGCATGTAATTAATGGACTTGGCCATGGCCATCTCTCCCATATCCAAGTTCCAAAATGAATCATCAATCATTACTTTCTGTAGAATCTTTAGAAACGTCATACTTGACATCCATAGAAATTCTATAAAATGGGTCACACCCTATGACATCTTATGGGTAACTCTCTACTATAAAACTAACCTTAAATAATTTCTTGATTAAAACCTAAAAAGGTTACAAAAACAAACCTTATTGGTAATACATGTCAAGGAAGTTGAAATTAATTTGACCTTACCATGGTACCCCAATCTGTCTCTAATATCACCTATGAACATATAGGGATATTTTATATAGTGTCAAGAGTCACAAATAATTATTCCCACAATGTTTCATAAAATCCATAAATCCATAGCCTATACACAAATATCCACTAATCTATAATAAAAACAAATCCATGGATATCACCATCCACACTACCTCATTCCCTTTTAAAAATAATAGGTGTACACTCTCATACCACCCTATCATAGAACTGAATCATGATACAATTATTTTCATGAGATTTAATCTATGTGCATGTTATTAACCACCAAACATGCTATTCATGCATGTCAATCTCAACTAACTAGAATTACCAATGTACTTTTTCCCAAAAAAATCCTTTAACACCCTGATATTTTAAAATAAGAACATTGTATTCGATAACATATGTGAAACATAACACCAAGATTCAAAGAAAATATAACACCCTAAGAATTTAATATATATATATATTTTTAATAAATTAAATTTCTTAAATTTCTTTTATTACATGAAAAACTAAGTTTGTGTTATATGCAACACTGAGATTAACTTGCGTTACACACATCCCTGAGTTTAAAAAAAATGTGAAATGTTATTAAAATATTATTAACTAATATAATAGTCACCGAATATCCATTAAAATGGAAAGTATGGATAGTATAAAATAAATTAAGAAAATTATAGATATATTTTGATTATAAATAAAATAATAATTATTTAAAAGAAAAATAAATGTTTTTGTAAAATTGTATTTTTTGTAAATGAAAGTTTAGTAGCGCTTTGCACACATAATTTAAAAATAATTTTTTAATAATATTAAAAAATTTATATGATAAAATAAACATTAATTTTTAAATAAACATACCAAAATTATCTTAGGGATAATTTTTATCATTTTTATGAAATGTTTAATTTTTCGATGAGTAGTGGAAATAATAGATTTTTATTTGAAACTGCCTTTTCATTTATATTGTTATAATATTAAATTATATTTTTAATTATTTTTAAATTTAAAATAGATCAATTATATATAAATTAATATAATTTATTTGATTTTATTTATTTTCATGTTGAATTTTGATATAATAACTTTGTAAACTTTTAATATTTTCTCTTTTAAAACTCGCTTTTCAGTGCGTTTGTGGGATTTATTTTAATTTTTTTTATTTATGTGAATTTAATTTGGGAATATGGATTAAATATTTAGAATAATAATAATTTATAATTTATAATAAATTAAACTTAATTTTTAACCAAACTAAATAGTGAAAGCATAAAAAAATTAATTACCACAGTTAAGGTAAAAATGGATTTATCGGGGGTTAAACTAAAAATATAATGGTTAAAGAGGACCTAAAAACTTGTCCAAAACCAATTATATATACATAATTAGACATTATAAATTCTAGGTATTATAAGTTTCTATTAAGGAATCATTTTTCATGATAAAAACATGGGTATGATTGAATATTTTTAAAAAATTACAAGTGTGCCACTCACCTCACTTATAAAAGGCCACCCCCTCTCCTCTCTTATTCACATCGTCAAACCTATTTTGTTCAAAAAATACCTGACCAAATAACTTAAAAAATTACATCCAATAATAATATATTCCTTAGTTTGATCAAAAATCAAATCTATAAAGGATTTCATGAAAACCAAAGAAGGATATCCGAAGAAGAGGTAATATTCTTCAACAAGCATCATTATTTTATTTCCTTACCCACCTCCTTAAATTCTTATAAAAACATAATGATATAATAAAATAAATATCTAAAAAATATTATATGGTTTTATAATAAGGTAATTACCTATAAAATTATCTAATTACTTCAAATGGATTATGAAATCATCATTCATGTGTACGGCAGACTACCTCCCCATGAACTGATGTAATCTGTTATTCCATTACCACTTTTCATGGTCGGGTGTAATGATGGATATAAAGTATATATATGATATTTATAACATATTTATACCTACAAAGTCATTATATAATATATATATTTTTACTTTCCATTCCTTAGGAGATATGATAACATCCCTTGTGTGTATGGTGGACTACCGCCACACAAAGTGATGTGATTAATCTTTCACTAACGCTTCACATGGAATGTGATAAGGATAAAGTTAATGATTATATAAGATATAAATAAAATAAATATAATATTAATGACATATTTATAATTTATTAAATATAATATATCATTTTATTTCTTACTTTTCACCCACTTAAATATGATAACAACATTCATGTACGTGTGGACTGTCGCCTTCATAAAGCGACGTGACACTCTTTTCATAGCCACAATTCATAGATGATATATATAAGTATATTATATGGTATATATTATTTTATTATAATTATTTAAAGATAATATAATATATAACTTATTTCTATAATGATCCTTGGAAAATGGAAATGTTACTCATGTGTACGTGTGACCTACTGTGTCCACAATTGTGACATACTTCATTTTTTCATTACCACATTTCATGTCTGGTTTTAAAGGTATAATTGATTTAAAAATATGATAATTATTTAATTATTATTATTATGGAGATGATATACCTATATAATTTGTGCAAGAACCAGATATTTCATGAAGAAACACACATGAAAAATTAAGGCAATTAGCACCCAGAACAATAAAAACAATGATAGATTATTAACGAAAGGGTGGTAAGATGTTATAAAAGAATCATATATGATATTATAAATATTTATATGGTTATGGTATAAGTCAATAACATGTTAAAATCCAATAAAAACGATTTTAAATAATGTTAAACCAAAATTAAGCATAAGGAACAGGATTTGTTAACTCAATTTCTGTTCAGATAAACTTGTACATCCTTGATTATGTCATTATAAGATTATGTGTACAATGAATTTGTATTACATTATTTTTTATTTACACTTTATTTATTTGTATTTATATTTGAAACACATAATCTATTCATTAATTAATTCTCACTTCAACATTATGACTATTATAAGGGTTTTTTTCACAATCTCATTCTAATCGAGAATGTTTATTCTTGAATTTTAGTGGAAGGAAATTATTTGAAAGTTTTCTAATAAAACATTTTAATTTTATTATATTATGGTTATTAATGATATTTTCATGTAATATTACCCTTTTACCACTCTTTGGTACTTAAATTAATTGACAAAATGTTTTAAGAAAACCCGACTTTATTTCTCTCTTCAGTCGGAAATCAGTTTTCTTCCAAAACCATGTTTTCTAAAAATATTATATTTTTTAACCTTTTTCAAATGATTTATTAAATTATTTTTTACCCATTTTTAACTTTTTAATTTTTTTAAAGGAATATTCATGTAATTTTCAAAAACAATTCCCATTTGGATTTTATCAAAAATGTGAAAGGAATAATTTTTTTAATATACCCAAAATGTACAAAATTTCCTACAGTTATGACCAATAAATGTTTTAAATATTAATTCATAATTTTCAAGGGTTATTTAAAAAAAATTATTTTAAAACTGTTTTGTTAACTTTTATTTGTAAAACTTTATTTTCAAAATAAGAAGGCTATTTTCCTGAATAATATTTTTTAAAAATATTTTTACGGTATTTCTATCAATCAATGAAAATAATCCTTATTCAACATATGATCCACTATAGATATGTTTTATTTATACCATTATTATTTTTACTCAGGATGGTTTATTTTTATTTTGACAAAGAATTTTTTTTGATATTCAATATCTTGATTCATTTTTTTATTCATTAACTTTCCTTTTAAATATTCACTTTACTATGATCGCTAGAAATTTAATTTCCCCTAAGTATCCATATTATTTATCTTGTATATGAATATTTATTAAATAATATACCATTTATTCATATGGTGTTTACTTAGGAAGTTATTTGATTGACCGGGGAAATATTGAAAATTCGTATTCTTACTCCAATATAAATATTTAATAGCAAGTCATATTGATTCATGAATTAAATTGATTATTAAATATATGAGGAATGATTTAGAAATAAAGTTATGAGTGTAGACCATAATTTATATATAATATTGATTCATTGAGAGGCCTCATTAGATAAATAAGTTGGCCAAATATGGGGTTGTAACTAGTAGTTTTAAACTGTCTTGTGAAAGGTCTTAATAGTGGATGTATAGTTGGACAAACTAGATCAGTTTGTTCCCAGTAGTTTTAATTTTCTTAGGATAGATCTTGATATTATAGGTATTCATGTGATGGGGACATTATGTACAATAATTAATCATTTCCTTTATTGAGAATTCATATATTATCATCATCTATGGGATTTTAATTATGAGATTTTCTATGGATTCGTTTTCTTCATAGTTTATTTATTAAATGACATGTTTTTTCAGTTATTTACCTTGTTATATTGAATATTAATTATCTTATCATGATAGTAAAGTTATTTAAATGGAATGTGTGATCAATTATTTACCTTTCTATGTTGATTATGTTTATTGATTCATGATATCTTACATTATACTTAACCCATAACCAGCATTTGAGCTCACCCTTATTTTGTTTAATTTATCAAGAATCCATGAAGTGTGCTCTGTTTTATATGTAAAGATATTATATGGGGAATAATTTTATTCTTGAAAAAAATTTTCTTTTAAATTGTGTCTTTAAATGTAATATAGAATCATATATGTATCTATTTTATAAAATATACTAAACTATTTGGTCTTTTGGGATGCAATTCATTGTTTGTTATGATAATTTATTAAAGGAGACACCAAATCTGACCTACTAGGATCAGGGCTTCTAGAGTTGGTATTAGAGTAAGCATAGTAGAAACCTCAGGAACTATATTTAGGAAAACATATATTAGGGATCATAACCCTATGATAGAATTTGAGGATATGTATAAAAGAACACCCTAATGTTTTGATAAGGTAAATATTATGAGTGTTTTACTTTTAATAAATCCCTTTATGGATACTATAAGTAGATGTGTTTTTGACACAGATGTATCTATGGGTAATAAATTTAAAAGGGGAAAATTAGACTTGACTAAATCATCACTTGGAATATGTAAATGGACCTTATTGCACACCTAGTTTAAAAATACTTGGGGATATGCTTAGGATAATTCAAATTTTCTTTATAAACCATTATAAAGGATTTAAAAAATGATATATCACCAAAGAAACTATATTTATGATTATCATATTAGATATGGATAAATTTGTTAATTTATGTTAATTATTTCACAAGTTGTTTGATTATATAATATTTTTCATAATGATATAATCTAATCTAGTGTATTAAATTATTTATAAATGGATCCAAGAATAAGGAATGGGAACCACTTCAATGAAAGTGATCTAAAGAGTAATAATGATCACTTCTTTGATGTTATTAATGTAATGACCCATCATTCTATCAATGAAATTTTCCTTCTTATAATTATTTTACATAGTATAAATCACATAAACTAACTTCTATATCACAATACAAACATTATAAATGAATAATGAATGAAATAAGAGGTATTTATAGAAGGTAGGGAACCTATACAGAAGAAATAGTAACTCGTCCTTAAGAATATTAATATGACCCTTATGAATAAAAAACCAAACAAATTAATTGTAACCTCACCCATGAAAGAATAAATAAAATTCAGACATATTATAAATTAAAGTATGATATAATTATATCATAGTATAATTAAATAAATATTTTAAAAATTATTTATTATGATTTGGCATTTTTTTAAGTCATAAATATTTAATTACTATTTTATAATTAATAAAATAAATTAAAATAAAGTTTATTTTCAAAACATTTATTCATAAATAAAGATTTTTTTGTATTGTGATTTTAAGATAATTTTATGTGACCTTACACTACTGGAAATATGATCTATACCAACGGTTTTGGGTAAACCATTGGTATAGTTCACTAATTTGGACCTATAAAACGGTTTGGCCAAAACCGTTGGTATATGTCCCAAAATCAAAGAACCTATACCATCGGTTCTCAACACCATTGGTATAGGTCTATACCAATGGTTTTGAGAACCGTTGGTATAGGTACATGTATTTTTAATGGAATCTTTTTATAGAGGACATTAAATAAATCAAAATTTAAAATACTTATGATAATACAAATATATATTTATGAAATTATGCTCAAAAAAGTAAGTTAGGTTAGTGGTTAGGTCGTTCAATCACAAACGGGAGGTGCTAGGATCAAAACCAACTGAATGATTATTTTTTGAGTTACATATACCAACGGTTTATGGAATCGTTAGTATATATTTTCATATTACTTATACCAACAGTTTTCAAAACTTTTGGTATAGGTCTATACTAACAGTTTTCCCAAAACTGTTGGTGTAGACCTATCCCCACGGCTTACTTGGCAACGATTCTCTAAACCATTGGTATAACCTATACCAACGGTTTGGAGGCCGATACCAATGGTTCCAAACCATTGGTATAGGGTATTTTTCCAGTAGTGTTAGTTAATTTTTCAAATTTTTATAAAATGGAGTTCATTTTTAAATTCCACATGTTAATAAATGTTTAGGGTGAGTTTTTGAGTTTTTTTTGAAATACTTGATTTTTGGTGAATAGTAAAATACAATAATTTACTGTATAAATACATTTTAAGTTAAATACACTATTCCTTGAGTCATAAATGATGTAGGAAACATAATATCAAACATATCGTAATTATTATAATATATTTGATGATAATTATCAAACAATTCATAGTATTGAAGGAAAATAATAAACTAATGAATAAAAAAAATGAGAAAACACCCCGCTCCTCCCCTATAAATATCACCCCTCACCACATATTCTCCTCAAACCTATAAAGATTTTATCCTTGTAGAAATATTTTACCAATCCATTTCCACCACTTACATGATCCACTTTTCTCAACAAAATACCAAAACCAATCCCCTTAAGGAGGTTCTCAAGGGGGAGAAAATCAAGAGGTAAAACCTCTTTTTCTTTTAATTTCTTTTCAAGTTATTTTCTTTTCTTATTTTATCATCACATATATATCCCAAAGTAAAATGATATCTCTATTATATTATATAGTATATAATTTTATTATGTTGAGGTAATAATCCATCACCAATTCTCTTCCCACTCCTTTTGTTCTAAAAATGAAAAAATTGTCTGTGATGTGTTGATTTATTGCATTCCGGGACAAAGAGTTTTCAATTTACATTAACTCCTTAAAGTCTATTCATAAAACCAATTTTATGGTTAAACCAGATTATAATATATTTATTAAATCCTATTTAATATTCTTCAACCATTATATACATGTGATGTTAATTAATAAAAAAACTAGTTTGTAATGATCGAAAAAACCGCCAAAATAATCTAAATGATTATCACAAAAATCTTATATAATGATTTGTCCTCACCCAAAATAAAAAATGACTTATATAACCATTTAATATTTTTGATGTTCATTTATAACATATAAGTTTAATTCTGTATATCTATTTTAACATCCCTGATCCGGGTGCCAACCAAAGGTGCCCCGAACCTGGTTGGTAACATGACCTTAATCGAATTTCCCCAAATCCAGAGGCTATCGAATAGAGATGAGAGATAGGGTCTGATAATGGGGAAACTATACCCTCATTGGAGGAGTATACATAGTGGAATAAAAAATATTAAATAGTAGAGGAAGCAGTAATACCATACAACAGAAGTAAAGAGAAGAAGACTGATAGAATAAAACAGCTGTAATAATATATATAAATAAATGATTCATGTCACATGTATCTAGGAAAGAATCCAAACAATTAAAAATTCTGGAAATACAATACTAAAACCAAATTACAGAAAGTATTAAACTCCAAAAGCACCGTAAGCCTAATCTTGGTCCCATGCTCTACAACTCCAACAACAATCAAGTACCTGATGAAGAAGGGCGCTTTCCCTTATCTATATCTGCGAACATATAATATATTTGGGTCCAAAGTCCTGAACCAAACAAGATGTGAGACGAATATAAAAAGGCAACTACCAAAAGTGTAACACCCAAAGATTTCATAGTATGTTATGTCTTCAAAGTACTTCAATAACTTGCGCTACACGCAACACCGAGTTCGAGTACATCGTGACTTACCAAACTAGCCATTAAAAAAAGTGGTTATGAATAGTATTAAACAAATTTTAAATTTTATATATCCTATATAATTTTAACATTCATGTTTTGTTTTTCCTAGACATAACATAAGAAAAATTCAATTTTTAAGATAAAAGAGGTATTTTTCGAAAAATGCATTTTTCCGCCTTTTAATAAAGAACCCTTTTAAAATCCAATATTTAAAACTTTTATATATTAAATTTATTGATATTAAATTCATCTTTAGAATAGATACATAAAAATTTAGTTTGGATAAATTTTTGGTACTTTTCTGATAACTTTCATATTCTGATGAATAGTGAAAAATACTAAATTTTAATTAAAAACATCTTTTTTAATCGAAATTGTTTATTGTGTTAACTTATAAATTTTATAGGTTTTACAGTATAATTATATTATATTTTTGTCATTTAATATAATTTAGGTCATTGGATTTAATTTTACATTTAAACTAGACATAAACAAGTGTCAATCTTTTGATAGTTATTATTTTTTTAAAAACACGCTTTCTGTTTTGACAATTTGAATTAATTTTAAATTAATTTCTTCCACTTCTATGTTTTTAATTTGGAATTTTTTTTCCATATTTGGAATCAGTAGGTCCAAATTGTGTACATAGATAAATTTTATTTTTAGACATTATGAATATTTACTTCAGTAAATATTTTATTACCATGGTTAAAGGGTAAATCCGGTAAATTTGGGTAACAAATAATATTATAATAATATTAAATTACCCTAACACATGTAATAACCCTATTGAATTATAAATTTCCAAACCTGGTCATCCTTGGGTCGATTTTGCGACCCCATTGAGCCACTTGGGAGTGATAATGACATTTTATATTAATTAATCTAAAGTAAAGACAAAAATAACAAAAGTATGTATCTTTTAGTAAAAAATTTTTATATGGGGTTATATAATTGATCTAATTGAATATAAATATTAATTTTTAAGTTAAAAATATTTAATAGATGATTATAGTTTATTTATAAATTTTAGACATAAAATAAATATATTTATTTATGACACAATAATGATGCTATATTTTCCTTATTAATAAAAGAATCAAATAAATGATATTTTAAATATTAAAATAAATACAATTTGAAAATTTTGATGCCATAAAATAATTTTATAGGTTAATATGACATTTTAGGATTGATTAAATGTATTTGGTTCGAAGTAATCAAGTTGTTATGACTTTCAAAACAACCAAATACGAAATAGTGTCAAAATTGACATAAATGAGTTTTTAAAACAAATATTATATTATTAAATTATATAATAGAGATAAAAATCTAAGGTTCTAAAAAAGAAATTATTTAATGATATTTATATCATTAATGTATCACTTTTGGTTTTCTTGGAATTTTATAGTAAGTTTATTAACCAATTATTATAATAATTCCAGAATAATGGTAAAAGTTAAACTATTTAACTAAGAGTTAAATCTAAAAGATAAGGTTAATATGGTGACCTAAACCAGTCTAAAACCTATTGGTTGAGTGTTTTTATATCCATAAACACCTTATACTATAAATAAATTATTTTTGAGCTATTACAAATAGAAAATTATTTTATTATAAAATAATATTTCAAGGTTTCTGAAAGTGACCCTCACCTCTCTTATAAAAGGGTACTTCTCCTTCTCTTAATTTCACACCTCCAAAACCATTTGTCTCATAAAAACCCTTACCCAATATCCTCCCAAATTTCCTCAATTAATACTAAAGGTCTTCCTTTGGTCAGAAATCCAACCTAAGTATCCATTTTGATCAAATCAAAAGGAAGAACCTGAAGAAGAGGTAAATATTTCATCACCTCTTTCAAGTTCTTTTCTTCTTCTGCTTCCTCTTTATTTGTTGTTTCCATAAAAAAATAATAACTCAAGTAACTTATATGTACTATGATATTATTATAAATATGGTACAACAATATTAGTTATTCTATCCATCCTATAAATGACAAAGTCACCATACGTGTGTACGTACGGCTTACCGTCTCCATGTCGTGGTGTAGTTTGTTATTCAAACACTTCATTATTTTGATGAGTATAATAATGAGTATAACTGATGTAAATAATAAATATAACATGTTAATGATTATGTATATATAATATAACATCCAATTACATATTATTTCACCATAAATATAATGATATTGTCACTCGTGCGTACCTACGGATTACCATCTCCACGACGTGATGAGATTCATTTTCACATTCACCATTCAATGATGATTATAAAAATATATATTATTAATAAGTATGTAATATATTAAATAATAATTATACTTGATATATATATATATGTATATATTTACTTACATATATCTTATTCACTTACTTCCATTCAATACGATATGAAAACGGAAACAACGTTTATGCGTACGTACGACCTACCATCTCCATAAACGGTGTTTTCCATTTCATATATCTATCTATTATACATATTTATATTCTAAATATATATGATATATATAAATCATGTTTTATATTCTGGAAGTATGTAAATCATTATCTAAATGATACGATCAAGAATAACAAGTTAAAACACGTATGATAAAGAAAGTGATTATTAACCGAAATGTTAATTTAACATGGAAATCATTATTAAATGGGTATTATGAAGTCATAAATGAATCATGTATGATATAATAAATATGAATATTGTTCTGGTATAACTTAATAAAATACTATGGTCATTATATTGGAGGTTAAACATACCCTCGGCCAAAGGAAAGTGCAAGGTAACGGTTAATTCCTCAATCTCATTATTATTCGAGATTGTTTATGGGTAAGTTTTTACTGGGAAATATTTATTATCCATTTCCATGTTTTATAAAAGTGTTTTCAAAGGTATTATTTTTAAGGGTATCTTTTATTAAAACATCATTTTAAATGTTTTAAAGATTTATTCTTCTAAACTTTTCTCATTAATGTCCATATATTCCAAATGGTTTTAAGAACTTATTTATATGGACATGAATGTTTTAAAATGTTAATTTTTTCAAAAGATTCAAAGTGGTATGGGAAACTTTGATTCAAAAATGTCTTTAAATGTCTTCCTTTCTAAATTGTGTGACTTTTAAATGTTTTCATGAAAAAGGGATATTTCTCTCAAAGAGTTTTACAAATAATTTTCATCTATGTCAACATCCTTTGATGGAATTTAAACTTTTTTGAAGTTGATTTATTATTATACAAATATTAAATATTGTATTTAAGGTTTTGTGATATGTTTGACTGTGGATGTTTTATTTTTATACCATTCATGGTTTATGGATAAAATATTGACAGTTCTTATTCTAGTTTTAATGCGAATGTTTATGTTATGTTTCCAAGTTTTCATATGAAGAATGTATTGGACATAGTAAGTGACGGGTAGAGCCCGATATAGCTCCTAGATGCATCAGTAGGTCTCATGAGACAATTAGACATGGAATTGTCAAATGCCTTTCCCAATTTTATATATGGTTTTGGCTGAGGCCTTAATAATTTTTAGACGTCTTGGCTGAGGCCTTGAAAAAATGTTTCAGAATGTCTGGAATTATACATTCCATCATTATAAAAATAATATTTATGGTTCATGTGGTTATTTGACTAGTAGAATACCCATGAATATGTTTTATTATGGCTTTATTTACTCATCTCATATTTCTTCCATAAATTGTTCATGTTTATTATTTGTAAAGGCATGTGTTTTCAATTATTCAGCATGCCTATTGTTTATGTTATCTTCCGCTAAATTGTTTACCCTTAATGAGCATCTAAGCTCACCACTTTCTTATGTTTTATTTTCCCAGGATTTCTAAGAAGTGTATTATGACTAACCTATAGGAATGGTCTAAGGGATATGAGTGTGGTCAATGGAGAAAATGTTTTTTTTTTCATTTTATAACGTAATGTAATGTTCACGTATGTAATCTATTTCCAAGACTGCTAAACTAATCAGTCTTTCGGGAAATGATTTCCTTGTATCATGCTAATGTATTAAAATAATGTACTGACTCTGGGTAACTGGGGTTGGGTCATTACAAAAATATCTATGCCTAACTATCAATGAATATACATTACAGGTAATATTAAGAAATGATGCAATAAACTAGGAAGTACTCAAAAGTAAAAAATTATACAATTTTCAATTACATTCATTTAATTTTTTTAATTATTAAATCCATTGAATAATGAAATCTTGGGATCTATCTTAATCTATGTATCCCCCATGTAATAGAAAAAAAATTTCTCAAAAGACTATCTAACAAACAAGTATGACTGAGTTCAAGCTTGTACATTGGCCTGGTAGGCTTGTCACATTCAATGAATCATTCATAAGCAGCCCTATGTGAAGGTTCTAATAATCTAACCCCTCTTGTTTAATATATCATCAATTCAATAAATATCAACCCTCTGGGAACGCTCACATAGTCTTACCCCTTTGGTCCCACATAACACTAATCATTTACAAACGACCACTTATATATCTCTCACAGTCAATACCCCTTGGTCTTCTTAGAAAAAATAAATTATAATGACCACCTAGTATCTCTCACAGTCAATGCCCTAAGGTCCAACATTCATTTAATAATGACCCTATGGGTAGCTCTCATGGTCTAACCTCTCTGGTCTATGACCACCCGACAGCTCTCACATTCAATACCTCTGGGCCAACATGAAAAAAAATTATATATAAATGACCCTACCTCAAGAAGATCTCACAGTAAAATTCCCCTTGGTCATACTTTCATAATGAAAATCACATGCATATCAAATAAATAGTAACTTCATCCTAACAACATGAGACATGGAAAACTAAACAAGACTAATAGGCTTTCTAGACCAAACAACCATTATCAATAAAACATGGGAAAACCCACCCATAAACAAGGCATAAAACCTTATGCATAAATAATAACCCTTTCTCAAACTAACATACCATAACAGGTCTTAAACAGGGTTAAATTCCAAAACATGCAATACCCTAAACACGGGTATTCAACACTTTTAGCATATATAATCCCAAGACAACAAAAGAAAGACACAAACCTACCTTGATGTCGGGAGATCATTATAGTTGAAAGAAGACCCCTGAATCATCCTAGATAGTCGTCGATCTAAAAAAATGGTAAAAATGTCCAACCTTAAATAACCCACAAGAGAAGAGGAATCAGGAAGAGAGGATCAAGAAGAAGGGAGAACTCACCGGTGGGATTCCAACACACCCACCAGAGTTCGGATCATACCTTGGATAGAGAATCAGTGGCTTCAACTTTGATCATCTCTCCCGGTCGCTCCTGGATGACCCAAGGTTAGAAGAAGAATGATCCGTAAATGAGACGCGACCCCACTATGATATATCAAATAAAAAGAAAAGTACATTGTGTGTTCATTTAATGTACACACTGTGTACTGGCCTCAACCGGCCCCTTCTATAGGCGGTCTTCTTGGTCACCTACACAACCATATAATTGGTTGTTACACGACCAGTACATGAAAGCATGTGACAACCGAGTACACAGGGTGTACTCAAAATTACACAGTACGTACTTAGAAAATTTTCCATTTCTTTCTTTTTCCTAAAAAAACCTGAAATAAAGATCCATACCTAAAATGAAGATCCAGGTTCTTACAAACTCCCCCTTAAATCAATTCATCCTCGAATTTCCCTTCCAAGTGTGGTGAATAAGAAACTTCAAACAAATCTGGACATTAGGATCGTATATTGGCCTCTCTCTCCCAAGTCTTGTACTATACTCACCCATGCTGCCATAACACCCATACCAGAGGAATAGACTGTCCATAGAGAACCTTCGTGCTATCTTCCAAAATCTGAATAGGGTGCTCCTCAAAGGATGCATACACCTCCAACTCAACCTCCTTGGGTTAAAAAACATGAGATGAGTATTAAAAGTAACATCGTAGCTGAGAAACCTAAAAGACATCATACATAGACCGATACCTTTGAGGTAACTGAAACCGATAGGCAACCAGCCCGAATCTATCCAAAAACTCAAACAACCCAACATATCTCAATGAAAGATTCCCTTTTCTCTTAATCCTCCTATGTCCCTACCTTGGCGTGAAATGTAAGAAAACCTGATCTCAGACCTCGAACTGCAGAGGTCATCTCCATCGATCAACATAATATTTCTGCTAATAATATTTAGTATCCATCCTATTCCAAATCTACTCCACCTGCTCATTGGTCTCCTGGACAAGATGAGGTCCCAACATAGCTACCTCTCCTACATCCAGCCAACATTGGGGTGATCAGTATAGCCTACCGTACAAAGACTCATAAGGTTCCATCTAAATTATTTCCTGAAAACTATTATTATAGGAAAACTCCACTAAGGGTATGTGTCTCTCTCAAGAGCCCCCAAAATCTAGGACACATTCTCGAAGTATGTCCCCCAAAACCTAAATCGTGCGCTGAGACATGACATCTATTTGGGAGTGTTAAGTTGTACTCAGAAGTACCTGTGTACCCAAATCCCTATGTAGTCCTTGCTAAACATGATAAGTAAACCGGACACCCCTGTCTGAAATAATAGACTGTGGAAACCCATGAAAACATACAATCTATCAGATGTATAACCTTCTAAGCTCATCAACACTAATGGTTTTATTAATCAACTAGAAATGTAAAACCTTATTGAGTCTTTCAACAACAACCCAAACCGAATCATTCCCTCAAGGAGACCTCGAAAAACCATTAAAAAATCCATCACCATATCATCCCACTTCCACTCAGGAATGGGTAACTACTATAAAATTCCAACCAGTCGCTGATATTCCACCTTCACCTGCTAACAAGTGGAACATCTCATGACAAAACCAGCTACATCCCTCTTCATACCTGGAAACAAATACTGACGATATAGATCTCGATACATATTGGTGACACCAGGATGAACTTCCCAAACTGAGGAATGAAAATATTGTATCAAATCTTCACGTATGTATACTGACACCCATATGTGTTCATGAAAACTCAAGATCACATCATCACCTACGGTCCACCCAGAAGTAGGGTCCTCTCCTGACACACTCTCCCGTAGGACTAGGCCTTCAGAATCATATAGTTTCTACATTCATACTCGATCTAGTAGAGTAGAGGTAAAAACTATAGAATAAAGATATGTATACCCCTATATATCATGAACTTCCAAATGTATCTTAGATAATAGATCCATAAGCTTCCACTCACTACTATCCTCCTGAACTGACTGTATCTGAGTCCTCTTGTTTAATGTGATATCCACTGCATTGCCTTTCCTAGGCATGTAGGCCAGCTCAATGTCAAAATACTGAAGGTACTCAACCCACCTTCACTATCTAAAATTCAGATCACACTGTGTAAAGATATACTTGAGACTCTTGTGGTCAGTGAATACCACAAAATTATCTCCCAAAAGATATTGTCTCCAATAGTTTAAATCATGCACAACTATAGCTAACTCGAGATCGTGCATCTGGTAATTCCTCTCATGTGGTCTCAATTACTGATACTCGTATGCAACAACTCCTTACCCCTATATAAGCACTGCTCCTAGCTTGATACCTGATGAATCACAGTAAATAGTTTAACTCTTTCCCATATCTGAAAAACCAGTATCAGTGCTGAAGTCAATCTCCCTTTTAGCTCCTAAAAGGCTAAATCATAGTAATCTGTCCACAAGTACTTTTCACCCTTCTTAGTTAGGCCCGTCAGGGGCACGCCTAAGCATAAAAATTCATATATAAAGCACCTGTAGAAACCATCCTTCCTTAGAAAAATCCATACCTCAAAGAAGTTCTTTAGATGCTCCTAGGAAACTACCACTTTCACTTTCTATGGGTCTACTGATACTCTTTTCTCTGAGATAACATGACACAAGACGTGAATCTGGTTAATCCAAAAGTGGGATTTTGAGATCTTAGCATATAACTAATGCTCTATTAGTGTAATCAAAATGATTTGAAGATAGATGGCATGGTTGTGTCGAGTGTAAGAGTAAAAAAATATATCATCCACAAATACTACCACAATACAATCCAAGTAAGGATGGAATACTCAATACATTAGTACCATGAAAACTGTCAGCGCATTCGTGAGACTGAATGACATAAACAAATACTCGTATAGACAATAATTGCTCTGAAAGGCTATAAGAGGTATATCTGATGGTCTAATGCACAACTGATTATAACCACATCTCATGTAAATATTCAAGAACACTTGGGTTTCTCTAAGCTGATGAAAGAGATCATCAATCCTCAGCAAGGGATATCGGTTCTTTATCATCAATTAGTCCAGATTCCGATAATCCACACAAAGTCCGAGGGTACCATTTTCCTTCTTTGTAAAAAGGACAGGCGAACCCCAAGGATAAGTACTGGGTCAGATGAAACCCTTTTCTTGTGAATCCTCAAACTGCTTCTTGAGCTCCTATAACTTTGGTGTAGCCATCCTATATAAAGGAATGGACACTGGTGCCACTCCTAGTACAAGCTCAATAGAGAAATCTACCTCTCCCTTTGGAGGTAAACCTGAAAAGTCATCGGGAAAGACATCCCCGAAATGATATATCACTAGAGGAAATTATATCTGTGAAGTCCCTTGGTCATCCAGATATAAACTAGAAATCTGGGCTGTAATTCCTCCCAACCCATGATGATTGGGTCTAGCTCTGCTCTCCTAGACATCCCATTCACCCTTGTGAAGAAAAGACCCACCCTCTGGTGATGTGAAAATCACCTTGTAGAAATAGCAGTCAACAAAGGCCTTAAAGGAGAATAAAAAGTCCATTCTGAGAATAACATTGAATCCCATCATCTCTAAGACATAGAGTTCCCATAAAAAGTGACACCCAATAACCTCAAGAGGGCACTCCTTGCATTGACGTACACTAGACTTCATAATACCCAATGGAGTTTCTAGTGTCATAACATCCTTAGAAGTAATATACATACCCCAAGGCTCTCCAAAACCACAAAATATATGAAACTATAGGAAGACCTTATATCAAAAAGAGCAGAAGCTAAAATTGAGGCAACTAGAATCATACATATAACCCTAGAGGGTATGGGATCTTTCTCTTATTGGGTATACTCCACTTCAATAGTCTGAAATGTACCGTGGCCCTAAGACCCTGCCTGACTACCCTGAGCTAATCCACCCTATTGTCACTGAAATCTTGTAGCCTGACTAAAATGGACACAACCACCTCCTCAGCCTAAATGGCCTGTCGAACTCCAGTTCCCGGACTGATGAGAAAATTGTGGGTCTGATTTTGAATGTAGAGTCATAACAGACCTCCTCTCACTCACTGCTGGTGAGAAGATCCAGAAAAAAAGATAAAGATGGAACATCTTTCTAGAAGATTAGTACTCTACTGATTCCTTCAGGCAATGTGGTCTCGTATTCCCACTCTTCCCTCACTAGTAACATACCACCTGGCTACCTGAAGAAACATATTGTGAAATCTCCCTACGACACTTCCTTCTATCTATCAAAGGATTACTAGCCCTAGATGCTAAACCGCCTTGGATCGAGGCTCCCAACTCCATCATATTACACTCATTAATCAGTTCTTGGTTCACTATAGTAGTCATCAAAGTTATCCTGAATACATTCACCTATGATCAGATATCATACCTGAGACCGTCCTCAAACCACATAGCCCAAGACAACTCATAACCTCACAGAACGGGTGTAAATCACTGAAGATATGTAAAACTATATGAGTAATCCATCACTAAAATAACACCCTACTCCAAATGCATGAACTCTGAAGCTCAATCTTCCATCAATGTCTTGGGGTAGAAGTAGTGATAGAAGGTCCTCTGAAACTCTTCCCAAGCCATATCCCGATGACATCCCACCCATGAGATAAAATCCCACCATCTCTTAGATGAATCACATAGCATGTACATCACAAGCTTCACCCTCTTTTATAGAGGAATATCCAAATGCTCAAAGATAGAAAGCATGGACTCCAACCAGGACTCTTCCACATGTAGTACTCCATCCCCAGAAAAAGTGGGAGGATGCTGCTGTTGGAACACTCACGTTAACTCTTCCATAGTCAGGGAAAGATGCAGTGATCCCTGAAAGGTATGTAACATCCTCATAAAGCCTTCATGGAACTGTGCATCAGCACCTACGTCTAGTATAACAGCTAGTTCCAAGATGATCATGATGGGAGGATCTGCTGGTAGTCCCTAATATATCATTTCCAGTGTATGATCATCACCCTGTATCTGGCGTACAACTGGAGGAAGTCTTGGTGGAATGAATCTACAAGGTCAAGCACACACCTCAGTTCAAGATTATCAAGGAAAAAAACATATAATTACAAGATAGAAACAAGAGAAGAAACATTCAAGTTTTATAAAAAAAGGCTACACGGCATGTATTACCCATACACCGTGTGTTCCCTTAAGCTTTTAACATGGTGTGTACCTCTTCCAAACCTGATCATGTAACACCCATACACACAACGTGTTTCTCATGTGACATGGTATGTAATTGAATTTTCCCTCCTTCCCAAGTTCCTCTACACAGCTAGAACTACACAGTTCTCTCTTGGATAACACTATATAGTGTGTTCACCCTAGACACGAGGTGTACTGATTATGTTCTAACCACCTGTGTCGTCAGTCACACGGTTAGATACATGGTTGACTCTATATGGCGTGCATGAACGAGACACGATGTGTAAAACCTAAGTTTTATCCACCCGTGTCATTGGTCACATGGCCAAATACACAGTTCTTTACAACAGGACCTGTACAATCTAGACACAACCTGTTCTACCAAAAGTTTCCCAACCCCATGTCTCTGATTACATAGTTAGTCACATGGTAAATCACTACATGGAGTGTACTCCCAGTACACAACATGTACTTATGAAAAGTTTTTTTATTCCAGAACATAATAACACATGGCGTGTGTTCATAACACCACATGCCATGTTGTCTGGGTTTTCGGATAGTAAGCCTTTGAAAATTCTCCAAAACACTTAAAAAACTGATTTTTTTCCAAGGCATGAAAAATTATGATCCATGATAGCCCATACTCCCACGAATAAATTTGTTCCATCCTTATTCATATCATATCTTGACAAATTCAATTAAAGTTCAAACATGATCCACTAAATTATGATCCAATAGGGCCCATAACACCTCAGGGACCAAAGTTTGGTGTCCATACAAATGAAACTTTACATATTCCAATACCATATCAAAATAGAAGTCATTATATCATGAAATATATCAAAACATAATGAATATCTTGCACAATATCTACCACAACAACATGAAATTAGAAATGCATCCTAAATGGCATGATAAGAATTCATGGCATGTGATATTTATCAAGTGACTAGATGATGCATGAGATGTCATATCCTCATTTAATCGGGTTTCAATAGAAATATAACCTCAATAATATCAATGATAAAAATACAAAACAGGTGAATCATTCAATGGTGAAATCAAACCAACTATAACAATTTCAAAACCAGAAAATTGTAATATTCACAGTAACTTGGCTTTTCCCTATACATGGGTTAGCTACTCCCAGGAAAAACTTATTAACAACCACCTATTCCTTCCTATCCCTGGCTATAGGCTCTAAATAGTAATACAAATCAGAAAATAAACTCCTCTAATACAACTTTGTAACGCCCCGGATCCGGGTGCTGACTAAAGGTTCCCAGAACCCGGTTGGTTAGTTGACCTCAAGGGAATTTCCCCAAATTCCAAAGGATATCGACTGGCAGTGAGGTCCAAGGTATGATAATGGAAAAACTATGCACTAAGTGGCAAAGTATACACAATGTAATAACAAATAGTAACTAGTAGTGGAAGTAATAATACCATACAATAGAAGTAAATAGAGGAATACTGATAGTATAAAACAACTGCAACATTATATATAAATAAATGATACATGTCACATGTATCTATAAAATCATCGAAACAAGTCACAATGTTGGAAATAAAATACTGAAACCAAAGTAAAAAAAATTTGTAAACTCTAACAGCATTTCAAGCCTCATCTTGGTCCCATGCTCTCCAGCTCCAACAACAATCGAGTACCTGATGAAGAAGGTCACTTTTCCTTATCTATAACTTCAACCATATAATCTGTTTGGGTCCAAAAGCATGACCCAAATAAGGTGTGATATGAATCCCAGTAGGCAGCCACAAAATGATCTGTGCCTAACTATCAATGATAATATATAGCAGGTAATATGCAGAAATGATGAAATAAACTCGGAAGTACTCAAAAGTAAACAATCCTATAGTTTTCAATTACATTCATTTACATTCATTAATTATTAAATACATTTAATAATCAAATATCAGGATATATCCTAAGCTCTATATCCCCTATGTAATAGAAAAACAGATGTCTCAAAATACTATCTAACAAACAAGTAAGACCGAGTCCAAGTTTGTGCTTTGTCTTGGAAGGCTCATCACATTCATTCAATAATTCATAAGAAACCCACTGGGAAAGTTATCATAGTCTAACCCCTATGGTTTAATATATCATCAAATAAATAAATAGAAACCCTCTGGGAAATATCACATAGTCTAATCCCTTTGGTCCCACATAGCACTAAAAATTTACAAAAGACTATCTGTGTAGCTCTCACAGTCAATACCCCTTGGTCTTCTTAGCAATAATATATTATAATGACTACCTGGAAGCTCTCACAGTCAATTTACTAAGGTCCAACATTCATTTGATAATGACCCTATGAGTATCTCTCACAGTCTAACCCCTCTGTTCTATAACCACCCGACATCTCTCATAGTCAATACCTCTAGGTCAATTTAATAACAAATTATAAATAAATGACCCTACCACAGGAAGCTCTCACAGTCAAACTCCCCTTGGTCATACTTTCACAATCTAAATCACATGTATCTCAAATAAAAAGTAACTCCATCCTAACAACACGAGGCTTGGAAAACAAAACAAGCCTGATAGTATTTCTAGACCAAATTCACATTATTAATTAAACATGGGAAAATGAACTCATAAACAAGTCATAAAACCTTATGCATAATCAATAGCCCTTTCTCAAAAAAACACCATAAAAGGTCTTAAACAGGGTTAAATTCCAAAACAAGAAATACCATAAACATGGGTATTAGACACTTTTAGCATATATAATCCAAAAAAAACCAAAGAAAGGAAAAAACCACCTACCTCGATGTTGGGAGATCACTATAGTTGAATACCGACCCTTGAATCAGCCTAGATCGTCATAGATCTTTAAAAGGGTAAAAACTTTCAACCTTGATTAACCCACGAGAGAAGAAAAATCAAGAAGAGAGGATCAAGAAGAAGGGAGAACTCATCGGTGGGATTCCAACACACCCACTAAAGTTTGGATCAGACCTTGGATGGAGAATATGTGGTTTGGACTTCGATCTTCACTCCCGATCGCTCTCGAAAGAACCATGGTTAGAAGAAGAATGATCCGTAAATGAGAAGCGACCCCACTCCGATATATCAAATAAAAATAAAATTACACGGCATGTTAATTAAATGTACACACCATGTACTATAATAAACTGGGCCCCGATTTAGGCCATCTAACTGGTCACCTACACAGCCATGTACTCGGCCGTTACACGACTAGTACACAACTACACGTGGTTACCAGGTACACGATGTGTACTCAAAATTACAAAAAATGTACTTAGAAAATTTCCCATTTCTTATTTTTTACTCAAAAACAATCCAAAATAAATAGCCATACCTAAAATGATGATCTGTGTTCTTATATCTATTCCCATTTTACATGAACATCCATACCCATATATAAGTAAAACAATCCTGAAACCAAGGAAACAAACGCTCATGAATTAAAAAATTATATCTTATAACTCATAAAAAATACTATAAATGAAATTAATAAAATTATAATAAATAAAATACATGTATAAAATATTATGAATTAATGAATGAATTTATTTAATTTTGTTTTCCAGGACACTAAGTTCAAGTGCAAAATACTTTCAGACATAATGTAAGGGTTTCTTCTCGAACCTCTATTTTCCATCCAGGTTACACTTTCTCTCCATGTACCCCAATTTAATTATTAATTATTTTAATATACTTATTATAAATTATATATATTTATATATATATTTTATAAAAACATATATCCATATCTGTTCATCTTTATTTTAAGGGTAAATACATGTTTTACAAGGTTCCCTTCTCAATTCTTCTCGATAAGCAAACCCGATTGAAGAGAACTTCACGATTTCATAACCATATTCAAGTACCATCCATAATATATTTTAAGACACCATTATTTTTATAAAATAAATATATTTTTCTTGGAAACAATATTTTTTCATTAGTGGTTTTATACAGATAAGTTTGAAAAATAAAAATGTTTTTCCAAAAGAAATCTTCTTTGTAAAGTAAAAAAGGATATTTCTCTCAATAATTACTAAATTATTTTATTAGATCATTTTCATATATTCAAACACCATTTGTTGAATATTATTATTAATTGGGAATAATATATTATGATTATCATCTACCATATTTTATTAAATGGTTTATGATCAGTTTTACTATGGATGTTCTATCTTGATTCCATTCAGCATATTACTCAGAATGGTTATTGATTATGTTTACTGATTAGGGAAAGCTATTTAAATTTCATATTTATATGTTATTTTTGTTTAAAACCATTAATACGAGAAATGTATTGGACTTATTATGAAAATTGTGGGGCACACTATAGCCCCTCGATGCATTTTTAGGTCTCACGAGACAAAATAGAAATGGATTTCGGTCAAGGCCTCAACCATTTATTTCTAGGTGTCTTGGTAGTACCCTCGATGGTATGTTTATGATGTATGAAATATTCATTAACTCATTATTATTATCATTTTATTATCCATGTGAATATTTTTCAAGTATAATATCCTTGATTATGATTCATTCTAATGTGATTATTTTTATGGAATTATTTATTCAACTTTTATTCTTTCCATGTTATGATCATGTTTATGGTCTAATGGCATGTGTTATTAGACATTAAAAATGCCTTATTATTTATATTAGATTCTACTTTATTAATTATACTTACTGATCATGTGAGGTCACCCTTTTATTATGATTTAATTTTCCATAGGATGTGATGATGTATATTATGAATGTCTTGTAGGGATAATCTAGGAGTTTATGAATGCTTCTAATGGAGTTACTGTGTTGTTTTTTCCTTTTAAGTTATAATGTAAAAAATATTTATATTTTTTGGTTTTCCAAATATACTTAATTATTTGGTCCTTCCTGATGCAACTTACTTATTTATTATATCAGTGTAATTAAGTAAGGCACTGACT
The DNA here is from genome assembly GCA_963277665.1 of Viscum album. NCBI lineage: Eukaryota > Viridiplantae > Streptophyta > Magnoliopsida > Santalales > Viscaceae > Viscum > Viscum album. The sequence continues at coordinate 478,521,622 of OY728156.1, forward strand.
TCTAGAAACTGGGGTCTGGGTCTTTATTGTTAGTATTAGAGGAAGTTTAGTAAAATCATTAGAAACTTGATTTAGAATATGTTTATTAGTGAAAAAAACATAATATAGACTTTGAGGATGATCATAGAAGAACATCTCATTATTTTGGTAAGGTAGAGATTATGCGGGTCTTACAAGAAATACATCCCTGTCTAGATACTACAAGTGGACATGGTTCTGGTACAGATGTACCTAGTGGTAACAACTCCAATAAGGTGTCTCGGGACTAACTCGAGGTAACCTGGTACACAAAAATGAGCCATATTGTGCACTTTGTTTGACACTCCCTAGGGATATGCTTTGGATAATTTACATTTTCTTTACATACCATTATGAAGGATTTAAAAGTAAATATGTACCCAAAGAAACCTTGTTTATGATTATGATATTTTATATGCATAAAATTTCAATTTATGTTAAGTTTTTTTTTCTAGTTATAGATTATGTATTATGATTCATATTCTAATTTAGTGTAATCCATTATTTATAAATGGAACCTAGTAGAAGGAATGGAAACCGTATCAACCCATGTGTCACATATAGGGATTTCACTCCTATGCAAGATAATAATGTTGGTATTGGAAATATGACTGGTGATGAGAAAATTATAACTATATTGGGACAAATAAATCAGGTTATGAACAATAACCTCAACCGTTTGGATCATCCTGATCCATAATGTGGAGGATCAATGTTAGACAACTTTATGAGACAACACCCTCCATAATTCAATGGGAATACAAATCCTTCGGTAGTGGAGAAGTGGATAAGTTCCATATAGAAGATATTTCTCACTTTGGGATATATTGAAAGGGAGAAGGTTATCATGGAAGGTTATCATCTCTCAGAATATTATGATAAATGGTGGATGTTGATTCAAAACAAAAATTAAGAGGAATAAATTACAAATATAGAATGGAAATATTTTAAGGAAAATTTTCTAGAAAAATATTTTCCTCATGAACAACGAGCATATATGGAAAGAAAATTCTTGAGTTTGAAATAAAAAGATGATGAAAATTTTGTGAAGTATGAATCCAATTTTATAAGGCTAACAAGGCATGCCACAGACTAAATACGTAATCCATTGAGCAATATTGACTGATTCTTTGATGGTTTAACATCATTCCTCTAAAAGGCACTTGTCTACCAAAATTTCTCATCATAAAAAGATATAATCTCATGTATTATCAATATAGATAAGGAATTATATATGTCTTATGACTTTAAGGGGAAAAAAGAGAAAAAGAGGATGTCAGAGGAAAGGATGGATAGAGGGAAGAATAAAAAAGGTAATTTTCCAATGTGTGAAAGTTGTGGAAGGAAACACCATGGTTACTACATTAAATCAAAAGGGGTCTATTACAAGTGTGGTGAAAAAGGACACCAAGTCTATGACTATAGGGGAGATAAAGAATCTACCAATCTTCAATGCTAAAATTTTAGGGATATGAGACACTATGAAAATGATTGTACTAATAATCAAGGTAAATTTCCTCATAAAAGTCCAATGGATAAATTCTAACCTTATGCAATCACAACTGCAGAAGTTGAAGTTCATAATGATGTGGTGGTAGGTAATTTAATCATTTCCTCAAACTTAGAAAATGCTTTATTGGATTTTGGATCCTCAAAATATTTTGTATCTTCCCAGGTTTCCAAGAAAATTATACATTTACCTTTTTATTTAATACAGATTTTTCAATGAAAACTTATAAGGGAAGTATCATTACAACAAAGATGTGTCATTAATTCCCCATTATGACCCATAAACATACTTTAGTTACACACATTATCATCATACATATGGTTTATTTTGATATAATCATTGATATGGAATGGATTTCAAAATATGATGCACAAATCTATTACAATAATAAAAAAGTTACAATTTTATAGGAAGATATAGAGTTCATTTTCTCTAGAGTAAAAACTTCACCATCTGGTTCTCATCTAGATCCACCACCAGTAGCTCTTTAAAATGAAATTATTGAAGAGGAATAGAAAACATCATCTATGGATATTCAAATTAAATATGTACATATTTTTCAAGAATACATTGATTTCTTTCAAGAGTATTTACTTGGACATCATATGGAGTAGGAAAATGAATTTTTTATTGATTTAATTCCTGATGCAAGACCAATATTAAAGACTCCTTATAGAATATACACTATGGAATTAGTGGAGCTGAAGAAACTAATAGAGGAGTTGAGTAATAAGAGATTTATTTTCCCTAGTGTTTCTTTATGGGATCCCCTGTTCTATTTTTCAAGAAGAAATATGGATCCATGAGGTTGTGCATTGACTACAGATAAATAATTCTATTACAATAAAGAACAAGTATCCATTGACTTTCATTGATGATTTATTTGATCAACTTCATGGTGATAAACATGTTTTAAAGATCTACCTTTGAACTAGATATCATAAATTGAATGTGAGGAAGGAAGATATTATAAATACAACATTTAAAACTAGGTATAAACATTATGATTTTATAGTAATGCCATTTGGACTAACTAATCCATATTCGGTTTTTATAGATCTAATGAACTGAGTGTTCATGGAATATCTTGACCAATTTTTTGTGGTATTTATTGATGATATCTTGATATGTTCCAATGGACCATGAGAATAACTTGCAGGTTGTTCTGAAGACTCTTATTAGAAAAGATATATATTGGATGTTTAGAGAGTGTGAATTTTGGATTCAAAAAGTTTCTTTTCATGTCCATATTATCTCTAAGGATGGAATATTAGTTGATCCTATGAAGAAAAAGGTAGTTCAGGAATGGACTACACCAAGAAACATAACTAGGGTACTTAGTTTTATTGGTTTAGGAGGTTATTATCAGCACTTTGTTTAAAACTTTTCCTCATTAAATAACCCATTAACCAAGACTACTAGTAAATGGGTAATGTTTAGTTATAAAAAGGAATGTGAATAATGATTTGAATAATTGAAGAATATATTAGTGAGTGCTCTGATCCTGACACTACCATCGAGAAATGGTGGGTTTGTGATTTATGGTGATGCATCAAAGAAAAGACTTGGATCTATGCTTATGTAGAATGATATAGTTATTTTCTATGAATCAAGGAAGTTAAAAAATCATGAAAAAAATATCCAACACACGATCATGAGTAAGTATTAGTAATATTTTCTCTGAAAATATAGAGAAAAAGTCTCTATAGTGAAATATGTGAGATATATACAGATCATAAGAGTTCAAAATATATCGTCTCATAGAAAGAACTCAACATGAAGAAAAGGAGATGGCTCAAGTTGCTCAAGTGTTATGATTGTTCAATACACTACCACCAAGGGAAGGTGAATAAGGTTGTAGATGCATTGAGTAAGAAGGATCATGGAGTTCTAAAAAAATGAGGATTAAAAAGGATCCTCTATACATAGATCTAGAAAATATGGATATGGTAATTATCTAGGATGGTGAAACATATGTACTTTTTCATTTAGTTTCACAACCATTTTTATTTAAAGGGATTAAAAGTTATCAGTCTGATGATGAGAATCTTCAAAAGAAAATTAATATAATGAATTATGAGAAGTTGGAGGACTTCATGTATGAAAATGGAATTCATAAATTTGGTGGGATGTTACATGATCCCTCTATAAATGAGCTATAAAGGGAGTTATTAGATGATTTCCATAGCTCAAAGTTTTCTATACACCCTGGTATCATAAATTCATATAGAGATTTGCTGGAAAATTTTTGGAGGTATAATATGAAACATGGAATTGTTGCTTATGTAATAAGATGTTTAGTATGTCAGTAGGTGAAGGTAGAAAGAAAAAATACTAGAGTGTTCATAAAACCTATGCCTATTACCATATAAATATTTGATGACATTACTATAGATTGTTTAACTGGATTACCAAAAAAACTATGAAATAATGATAAAATATGGGTAATTGTTGATCGACTTACCTAATATACATATTTCCTCGCTATAAGGGAAGATTTTCCATTAGAGGACCTTGAAATAATATATATTAATGACATTATTATACTTTATGGAGAACATATTTCAATTTTTTATAATCATGACCCATGAGTTACATTGAAATTATAGAAAAGTCTTTAGAAATCTTTGGATACTGAGCTTCATTTGAGTACTTTTTATCACCCTCAAACTGACGGGCAGTCTGAAGGGACCATTCAAACATTAGATGTCATGTTTAGATCAGTATTACTTGAATTTCAAGGTAGGTGGGATCATTATTTACCTTTAGATAAGTTTTCCTATAATAATAGTTTTTATTCAAGTATTCAAATGGCACCATATGAAACATTGTATGGAAAGAGATTTCGTACACAAACTTGTCGGGATGACATTGGTGAAAGGAATATTGTAGGACCTGATATTATGGAGGAAACAACATATAAGGTAATGAGTATTCAAGACCATATCTAAGAATATCAAATTAGTTATAAGAGATATACTAATAATCAAAGGATGGATTTGTAATTTCAAGTGGGAGATCATGTTTTCTTGAAAGTATCTCCATGTAAGGGTGTTATAAGATTTGGAAAGAAATCAAAACTAATACCAAGGTACATAATTAATTTTCAAATCCTAGAGAGATTTATAGCTATGGATTATATTTTGGTGATGATGCCTAGCCTTTTTAAAGCACACAATGTGTTCCACATCTCTTTGTTAAGAAAGTACATGCCAGACCCAAAGCATATCCCCACTTATGAAGTAATAAATTTGGAATTGGATTTATCATACCATGGAGAGCCTATCTAGATTCTGGATACGAAAGAACTAGTGTTGAGGAATTGGGAAACTCAGATGGAAAAGGCACTTCGAAAAAATCATAAAATTGAAGAGGCAACATGGCCACTAGAGGAAGTTATGATGAAGAACTACCCAAATCTTTTTATGAGGTGACATTCTAGAAATTTTATGGAAGAAATTTTTGAAGGAGAAGAGAATGAAATGACCCGGAACTATATCAATGAAATTTAACATCTTATAATTATTTCATATAGTAAAAATCAAATAGAATCACTTAGATATCATCATACAGACTTTATAAATGAATAATGAATGAAATAAGAGGTATTTATATACACCAGTGAACTTATACCGATGAAATAATAACGTTCCCTTAGGAATAGTAATATGAACCTTATGAATAGTAAACAAACCAAATGAATAGTAACCTCACCCATAAAATAATAAATAAAATTTATATATATTATAAATGAAAGTATGATATAATTATATCATAGTATAATTAAATAAATATTTAAAAAATTATTGACTAAGAGTTGGTATTTTTTTAAGTCATAAATATTTAATTACAATTTTTTAATTAATAAAATGATTTAAAAGAAAATTTATTTTCATAAAATGTATTCATAAATTAATATTTTTTTGTCTTATGATTTTAAGATAATTTTATGAGACCTTATCTAATTTTTCAAAGTGTTATAAAATTAGTTATAATTTTAAAATCTATATTTTTCAAGTTAATGATGATTTTAATTGAAAATTAAATTTCTCATATTTTGAAGAATATTTTCATAAAATTATGTTATTTTTTAATTATTCACATTGAAATATGGTTAGGTTGAATTTTTGGTATTTTTTTTCAATACTTGAATTTTTGATGAATAGAAAAATATGGTAATTTACGGTATAAATACATAGTAAATTAAATACACTATTGTTTGAGTCATCAATGGTGTAAGAACAATAATATAAAAAATACCTTAATTATTTTAAAATAATTGGTGATAATTCTCAAACTATTCATAGTCTTGAGGCAAAATAATGAACTAATGAATAAAATAATGAGAAAACCCCCCTCTCCTACACTTAAACACAACCGTCACGACCTCTTCTCCTCACACCTATCAAGATTTTATCCTTGTCAAAATTATATTAAAATAACATCCCAATCCCCTCCCCCACTTATAAGATCCATTGGTCTAAAAAATATACAAAAATAAACCCCTTAAGGAGGTTCTCAAGGAGGAGAAAATCAAGTGGTAAAAACCTCTCTCTTTCCTTTTAATTTCTTTTCATGTTATTTTCTTATTTTATTTTATCCTCACTACCCTGTCCAAAATTAAAATTATATATAAATTATATTCTATATAATATAATTTTATTTTAGTGTGGGATTAATTACTCATAAATTCTATTTCCTCTAATTTTGTTCTAAAAATGAAAACATCATATGTGATGTGTTGATTTTTTGCATTCAAGGATGAAGAGTTTTCAATTTCCATTAATGCCATTGAGGCTGGTCATAAAACTAATTTTATGGTTACTATAGATTATAATATATTTAATACATCTTATGTAATATTCCAGAACCATTATATACAAATTATTTGAATTAATAAAACAAAACTAGTTTTTGATGTTTTAAAAAACCGCCAAAATAATTTAAACTATTATCACGAATGTATTATCTACTGATTCATCCTCACCCAAAATAAAAAATGACTTATATAACTATTTAATATTATTTATTTTCATTAATAAAATATAAATTCAATTTTGTATATCTATTCCCATTTTACATGAATATCCATACTCATATACAAGTAATCTGATCATGAAAACCTAGGAAATGAATGCTCCCAAATGATAAAATTGTATCTCATAACTCATCAAAAAGACCATAAATAAACTTAATAAAATTATAATAAATAAAATACATGTATAAAAGGTTACTAATTAATTAATTAATGGATTTAATTTTATTATCCAGGACATTAAGGTCAAGTGCAGAACACTTTCAGACATAATGTAAGTGTTTCATCCCATACCTATATTTTTCATTAGGGTTACACTTTCTCTCTCTTGACCCAACTGTAATTATTCATTATTTTTATATAATTATTATAAATTCTGTATATATGTTCCAAATTCATATATAAAAATAATTTTATATTTCCTTTAAGGGAAAATAGATGTTTTACAAGGTTGTTTCTCAATTCTTCCCATTAAGCAAACCTGATTAAAGGGAACTTCCCGATTTCTTACCCAATTTCGAGTACCATCCATAATCTGTTTTAAGACACCATTATTTTTATAAAATCATAAATTTTTCATGAAAAACTATATTTTTTCATTACTGGTTTTATAAAAACAATTTCGAAAAATAAAAATGTTTTTTCTCGAAGAACTCTTCTATGTAAAGTAAAAATGATATTTTTCTCAATAATTCATCGATGATTTTATAAGACTATTTTCATCTATTTCAAATTTTTTTTTGAAAATTATGATTAATTGGGAATAATATCTTATTATTATCATCTAATATATTTTATTAAATGGTTTATGATTAGTTTGGCTGTGGATGTTCTATCTTGATACCATTCACCATACTACTCAGAATGGTTATTGTTTATGTTTAAAGATTGAAGAAAGTTATTTATATTTTATATGTATATATTGTTTATGTTTCAACCCATTAATATGAGGAATGAATTTTACTTAGTAATAGAAATGTGGGGTCTTCTATAGTCCCTCTATGCTTCGATTGGTCTCATGAGACAAAAAAAATGGATTTCGGCCAATGCCTTAACCATTTATTTTCAGGTGACATGGACGAGGCCTCAACAATATTTATATGATGTATGGAATATACATTACATCATTACGATTAGTAATTGATTATCAATGTGAATATTTGACTAGAATAATATCCATAGTTAATCTTGATTATCATGTTATTATTTTTATTGAAGTATTTATTAAAATTTTATTATTTTTATATTATTTTCAAGTTTATGTTCTAATGGAATGTTTTATTAGTCATTCACCATGTAATATTTTTTATATTGGATTCCACTGTATTAATTAAACTTACTAAGAATCTGATATCTCCCCTTTCCTATGTTTTAATTTTCCCTAGGATGTGCAGAAGTATATTATGAATGACTTGATCGGATAATCTAGAAGTTTATAGATGTTTCAAATAGAGTTTCTATGTTGTTTTTACATTTAAGTTGTAATTTAAAACTTATGTATGTATCTAGTTTTCCAAATACACTAAACTATTAAATCCTTCATAATGATAGTTCTTGTTTAAAATAAGAATGTAATTAAGTAAGGCATCAAATCTAGGAAACATGGGTCAAGAACTGTATAATTAATCCACTATTTTGAAGGGAATGGGTCTCTAAAACATTCTCATCATATGATGACATATTATCATGTGCTAAAAATACAGATATATAATTATCTAAGTATTATGTATTCTAAGGGAATCAAGAGAAGAAGAGGATAAAGGTAAAAAGATAGACAATATGAATAAGGTAAAGAACGATTTTCTAACATGTTATAATTGTGGAAAGAAACATCCGGGTGATTACTTAAAAGGATTGATAGTTTTCTATAAGCGTAGAGAGAAAGGCCACCATTATTGCGATTTTACAGATAAGAATTTTTCCAATGTACAATGCTTAAACTGTTAGTAGATGATATACTACAAAATTTAATGTATCAAGTGTCAAAGGAATATGCCTCCAAATAAGCTAATGGATCATGGTAAATCTTATTCTATTACCATAGAAGAAGAGGAATGATTAATGTTCTTGTGTTTAGATTCAAGAAATATTTCGTTTGATTATTTTATCAGTGATATACTTGTTATAATAATTATGAAATATATAAGGATTGTAATGTATTACATTTTTATTAAGGTTTTGATATCGTATATTGAATGGTACCAATGACCAAGAAAAATGATTTAGAGGAAAGTTGAACTTCTTTTAAAACTCATGATTATGGGAAAGATATCCCTAATTATTTCAACAATGATAAGATAATGATGTTGGGATAAGAGATTATTGATATGTATAAAGTAAAATATATAGTACTAAAGACCTTGGAACTGATTTATAATTTTTTTTAACAAAGTTGTTTATGGAATCCATATTAGAGTTTACAATATTTTTGGATTTATGGAATATATCTAATAATATTTGTTTTACTTAAATAATAAGAAAGTATTCATGTTTTCAAAAATATTTTATTGTAATTTAGGTGATTACCATGTTTCAATAGAATACATGATTAAGGTATTCAAATGTTTTGTATGTGACAATTGAAAGATAATTCATATTATTTTTGTGATTAATGATATGTTCATTTTTGAAATTTAGTGAAATTTTTTCTAAAGTTTTGGATCATATTCTTTTGGAAGGGTCATAAGGTTTACTATTTATGAAATGGTTTAAGTTGAAATTTGGATGAGGTTTTAGAGATTAATGTATTACTTTTTCATATTAAGATTTATGAAAATTGGATAACTTATTCTAACCATATTTTTTTTGAAAAAATATTTTGAGACACATGGAAATACTTTTCTATCTTTTATGAATATTATGATTTATTAAATGACAATTTAAGTGTTTCAGGTATAAAAAACAATTTTTGGATATTCATTTTCTAGATTAAGGGAAGAATTGAAATTCATAAAAGTACAAACAAAGGATGAAAGTATGCTTATAAAATAGAAATGTATCAAGTAAGTATATTTCGTTATATTCTTAGATAGTAAAATAATTACTCAGCTTTAGGAAAAGGATCTTGAAACAAAAAAGTTATCCTATTACATTCATATCCGATGAATCATATGGTGTTTTAAATCATCAAATATTTATTGTTTTTTGGAACATAACTTTCCATTTATAATTTTTATTATGACTAATGACCTCAATCACCCTCTATAGTTATTTACGCATTTCTTCTAAATCCATATCTTCACTTTCCACTAGTGTTCTCTTACCTAGAAACCTAGTTATGTGACATTTATATTCCCCATTCTCCCTTATTAAGTGGATGATTTATTATCACTCTTATGTTGTGGTTTTTTAAAATATGGTATTTCCAAATATTAAACATTTCATTACAAAGATCATGTTTGAATTGTGAGTACTCAATTTATTTAAGGTGGGGACAATGTCACACCCTAAGATTTTAAAATAAAAACATTTTATTAAGTAGTGTTTGTGACATCAAACACAAATATTAGAAGAAAATATAACACCATGAGAATTTATGATATATTTAGTTTTAAATAAATCCAATCTATTCAATTTTTTCCTTACACATAACACTAAGTTTAACTTTCATTATACAAAACACCATGTTTAGATTTCATTACATGCAACACTAGGTTTAAACAAAATATGAAATATTATTTAAATATTATTATTTAACAAAATAGTCATCACATAAACATTGGAATGAAACATGTGAATAATACTAAATAAATCACAAAAACTATTAATATCACATGATTATAAATAAAATAAGAATCATTTAAAAGAAAAATGATTTTTTCAGAAAACATTTTTTCTTCTAAAAGCTGGTTTAGTTGCGCTATACACACATAATTTAAAAATACGTTTTACCACATTTTGAAAATTTATGTGAAATAATAAACTTAATTTTTGAAATTGGAATAAAAAAATTATATTAGTGTACATTTTTGGGATTTTTCTAATTTTTTTAATTTTTTAAGGAATAGTGAAAAATACTAAATTTTAATTGAAAACCGAATTTCTATTTAAATTATTTATAATGTTAAATTATATTTTGAATTATTTTTAAAGTAAAATAATATAAATTTTTTTCAATTAATATTATTTATGTCACTTTAATAATATTTATATTGAATTTTGATATAAAAACTTTATAATCTTTTAAACATTTTCTCTTTGAAAACCCTCTTTCTTGTCATGTCTATAGAGTTAATTTTAAATTAAAATATTATAATTATATGAAATAAATTTGAAAAAACGGATTCCATATTTTTTATCACCATAATTTATAATTTCTAATCACATCAATTTAAATTTTTACCAAAATTAATAGTGAAAAACAGTAAAAAATAATTAATGGTGTTAAGGTAAAAATTGATTTACTGGGGGTTAGACTAAGAAGATAAGGGTTAAAAATGACTTAAAATTTATAAAATATTAATTTATAGAAATATTTAGACCTTATATCTTCTAGGTTCTAAAATCTAACATTTTTGATGTATTTTTCATGATAAGAATGTTGGTATGATTGAATCTTTTCAAAAAATTATAAGTGTGCCACCCGCCTCACTTATAAAAGGCCACCCCGTATCCTCTATTCTTCACACATGAAAACCTATTTATTTATACCAATAACTAACCAAATAACTTTAGAAATTATATCCAATCATCTTAGAATCATTATTTTTTTATGAAACCCAACCTTGGATGAATTTAGTGAAAACCTAAAGAGGATTCCCGACGAAGAGGCAATGTTCTCCAATGAGATTCTTTATATTATTTCTTTATCCACCTCCTTAAATTATTATAAAAACATGGTAATATAATAAAATAAGTATATTACATATAATGATATGTTTTTATAAATTTTTAATGACCTAAAACCATCTCCAATTTCATCAAATGGGTTACGAAATAACAGTTCATATGTACGACGAACTATCACCTCACGAACCGATGTCATTCGTTCTTCTATTAAAAACATTAATGGTTAGATATGATGATAGATATAAAGTATATATATTATATTCATATCATATTTAAATATCTTTATTAATTATGTAATATATAAATTTTTACCTTCCATTCCATATGAGATACAATAACGTCGCTTGTGTGTATGGTGGACTACCGCCTCACGAAGTGATGTGATTCTTATTTACCTAATGCTTCACATGGAAGGTTATAAGGATAATTTTAATTATTATATGTGATATAAATGACATAATTATTATATTAATGACATATTTATCATTCTATAATTATAATATATTTTTTTAATACATTTTCACTCACTTAAAGATGATAACGTCGTTTGTGTAAGTGTGGACTACGCCTTTATGAAGCGATGTGACTATATTTTCATCACCACACCACATAGATGATATATATAAGTATATAATATGTAATATATGATATTATTGTCATTTTTGAAAGATAATATATTACTCAAATTCTCCCCATAATGATCATTTTAAAATGGAAACATTACTCATGTGTACGTATTCCCTATCATCTCCATGATTGTAACATACTTCATTTTTTCATAACCATATTTAATGATTGGTTTTAAAATTATAATTAAAAAAAAAGTTATAATTATGTCATTATTATTATTATATATATTATATAACTATATAATATTCACAAGAAATGTATCTTTAACGATGGAACACTTATGATAAAACATGGCAATTAACACCTGAAACAATGAAAATAATGAAATATTATTAATAGAAGAATGATAAGATGTTGTAAAAGGATCACATATGATATTATAATTATTAATATTGTTATGTTATAATTTAATAATGTGTTTAAAATCTATATAATTGAGGTTAAAGAACTTTCAACCAAAAGGAAGTGTGAGGTAAGGAATTTCTTAACTCAATTTCCACTCATTGGGTTAAAATTATACTTCATTGATTATGTCATTACAAGATTATGTGTATAAAGAGTATTTATTAGATTATTCTATGTTTAAAATTTATTTATGTGAATTTATAGTTGAAACATATAATTAATTCATTGATTAATTCTCACTTCAATGTTTTGATCATTGTAAGGGTTTATTTTACAATTTAATTATAATAAAGATGATTTATTCTTGACTTTAAATTGAAGTAAATTATTTGATGATTTAATAATAAACCCATTTAATTTTATTATCTTATTTATATTCATGATTTTTTCAAGTAATAGTACCATTCCCCCTCTTTTAGGTACATAAATTAATTGAGATTTGTTTAAGAAAATCCTATTTCATTTATATCTTCGGTTGGAAATATGTCTTCTTCCAAAACATTATTTTATATTTTTTTTAAAAATGTTTTAAAAATTTTAAAATGAATAATTGAAATAATTTTTACCCATTTCTACTTTATAATATTTTTTAAATTAATCTTCAATTCATTTTCATAAAAATTCTCATTTGGATTTTACTAAAATTGTGAAAGGAATTCATGTTTTAACATACTCAACATGTACAAAATTTCTTACCACCATAGAAACTCAATGTTTCAAAGATTAAAATATAAGTATCAGAGGTTATTTTCAAAGAAAATAATTTTCAAAATGTTTTGTAAGATTTTAGTTTTAAAAATTTATTTTAAACATGAAAAGGATATTATATTCAAGAATGTTTTTAAATATATTTTTATGGTATTTTTATTCATCAACAAAAACAAAACTTATAATCATTATGCTCCAATATGGATATGTTTTATTGACACCATACTTATTCTAACTCTGGATGGTTTATGGTCATTTTTGAAAAGGAACGTATTTACATTCTCTTTCTTGATTTATTTTTTATTCATCAACTTTACCTTGAAGTATTCACTTTCATGTGATCATTAGACATTAAATTTCCCCTAAATATTCATATTATTTTTCATGGATATGATTATTTATTAAACCGTATACCATTGTATACTTTGTTTACATTGGAAGTTATTTTATTGACTAGGGAAATATTGAAAATCCATATTCTTACTTCAATATATATATATATTTAATGATAAGGCAAATTGATTCATGAATTAAATTGATTATTATATATATGAGGAGTAATTTGGACATGAAGTTATGGGGGGCCTATACTTTATATATCCCATTGATGCATTAAAAGACCTCATGAGAAAAATCTATTGGTCAACCATATGGGTTTTTAACTGCTAGTTTTAAATTATCTAGTGAAAGGTCTTAACTATAGAGGTATAGTTGGACAAACCAGATCAGTTTGTACCCAGGTGTATTAAACTTTCTAGAGGATATATCTTGAAAGTATAGGTTTTCATGTGCCTGATATATGAGTTCCAATAATTAAACATTTTATTCATTGAGAATTATTCTATTACTATTATCCATGACATTTTTTCTATGATATTACTATGGATGCATTTAATTATTAGTTTATTAATTAAATGGAATATTTTTTCAGTTATTTAAATTTATATATTAATTATTCTTTATATTATCATGATATTCAAGTTCTCTAAATGGAATTTGTTGTAAATTATTTACCTTTACATGTTGATTATGCTAATTGATTCATGATATCTTACACTGTATTTTACCCTTACTAGGCATTTGAGGTCACCCTTATTTTTTTCCTTTATCAGGAATCCATGAAGTACCCAATATTTGCTATGCAAGTATTATCTATGGGTAATAATGTTATTCTTGGAAAAAATTATGTTGTAACTTTTGTTTTGAAATGTAATATTGGAATCATATATGTATCTAGTTTTTAAGGCTATTAAACTATTTAGTCCTTTGTGATGTGATTCCTTATATCTTATACCAAATTGAAATAGCTAACACTAGATCCAGGATATTGGTGTTAGGGTTACTATAAAGCCTATGTCATATCAAATTTTCCAAGGATAATCACATTACCACCTATTATCTCTAACATTGTTAAAAAATTATAAGTGCTTACAAATGATATACATATTCTATGTTAAACCATCTAGGATCATGATTCAAATACTTATAGGAAATATGACCAAAATCACTAAATTCATGCATCCTAACGATCCATCCCTCTAAGAAAAAGACCTCGATACCAAAGATCCTTAGTTATTTCATCATGGAAACCAAAGGAATTTTCATGCCTATACAATATACCCTATATCACTACCTATACAACAGTCTCAAAAACCAAAAAATCTACCCATGCTTCATATCTATAAGGAATTTATATATCTATCTAAGAATTATATCAAGTTACCCTTGTATATATCACTCATCTCACTAGTATTCTAAGCTGCATCACAAAGCAGTAAGATCTCCCAAATAGATCATAAATCATGTTCCACATATGTCAAAACTCATAGGGAACATACCTACTCACATCTCCACTATCACTAGACCAGTATCATGATAATAACCACTCTAGGGTTCTTAAATAAAAAAACATATCAAGCGTTTCATTCCAATTCATCAGTTTATAAGTAAAAAAATCTCCAAGGGGAATCTGTATATGAGACTACCCCCTCAAGGGCTATGATATCATCCATGTACATATAATGAAATCATACCATGTAGATTTTTATTGAGTATAATATAGTAATATGGTACAATTAAGTACAATTACAATAATAATATATATAGAAAAATACCATGTAGGTTTTTTTCACACTTAAATACACAATACCCCATTTACTTTTTTATTCTAGTGTTATACTCACCCATAAGGGGCTGATGATCAAGGAATTCAATTCCTATGTTCACCCAAATAGTGCCACTTTACATCCCTTATATGGAGGTATTGTATAGTCATTATAAATAAGTATTCCTATATATAATACACAAAACCTATCATGGTAATAAAATATATAATGGTTCGGTTGAGTGGAATTCCACCAAATGTTTTTATAAGAAAACAATATAAATTTTATTTTTGATGCTTTAAAAAGATTGACCCTATCATAAATGGTATAAATCAAACACAAGAATGGGTATATCATGTGAATCAAACTTACCAAAAATTATTCATGTATGCAGGACCGCTTCCATGGGTCAAGATCCAAAAACCCATGAATCATAAATCCAAAATCCAAGTACGTCACACTAGGTGATTTCATACAACCATAGAATTGGAAACCAAGAACAAAAATACCATATACATGGTAGCAAGATGTTTCCATAAGAATAGGTGTTCATAAAAAACTAGTATGAGGTCTATCAAATGGTATGACATATTTCTAAGACTGTTTAATGATGGTTCACCAATATCCGCCCGATATAATGGAGAATGACAAGTCTTACATTGAGTACATAAAATATATCAATAAATATATATTCATGGTATCTATTAGTATTGGAAAACTGTACAAATAGTAAATGATCCTCCTAATAGACACTAAAGTCAAGGATTAAATTTTGTAACATATTCTAAAGAATATGAATGCTCCTTTTAGAATGATGATTCATATGAGGATGAGAAGTTAGTATTAGATTTACCTAAGAACCAAACACATTTTGTAATCATTTAAAAAAATTATATGTAAAACATGATTCTTGGACTAATTGGATACTAGTTATCACCTCATGATGTTTCATGATCTAGGAAATACAAATCAACCCCAATTAATCTACAAATGATGACTCTTTTATAGTGAATAAATGAGTTTTCTTTGATAGATGATCTATAAATACCTATACTCCATATTTTTCCATTAGGGGGTGACGAAATTTTTTGAGTAACTCCATTTGGATTTCATTCAATTTACATTTAGGTATAGAATTTAACTGTAGCTATCCACCAAGTATATTATATTCCTTCTTAAATTTATAAAAATCTAGGCATCAATACACAAATCCTGAAATCATCCATTTCATGCTAAGTCACCATAATTTCCTATACTTGTAATTATACAAATTGGAAATCACCAGGTGTATAAACCTCAATAGAAATGATATTCTATCATAAAATATTTTTGAATAGGGGTAATAATGACCAATATCCCATTATTATAGATAGAACAAATAGAATATTAAAACTTGTCTTCTTGGATCACCCAATTATTGAGTGTCTGTCAAATGATGATATAGTCCTAGTAAGAGATCTAAGATTCCTCTACCAATTCAAAAATATGATGATTCTATATTAATATGGAAGATTAATACCTTATCTTGATATTTGATGAAGTCAAGATTGACATTTTCTAACATAGACATGAGTCGATTTTCATCTATAGCTTCACAAAACTTCCGAGGATAATACTTTTTAGAAGGAATTAACTATAATATTTAATTTTCAAGGAGAATAAATGAGTTTTAAATAAAAATTTTACTATTATTTATCCAAAAAAATAAATTAGATTAATATATCTCTAATAATTTATATATACGAGGCTTTTATGGTCAATATATACGATGAAGCACTTAAACATCAAGTAACAGTTCTTATATTTTAAAGCATAAACCATTATAGCTAGATCCAGATCATTCTCTAGATAATTCATTTCTTGTGTTCTAAACTACATATAGCCATTGAACACTACATGATGGTCCTATGTCAACATAGACTTGTGTCCCATATAAGAGAAATCATAGTAAACTTCAAACATATTACTAGAATATAGAAAAATTAGGATATGTGTTATTGTATTCTTTTTATTTAGATCTTGTGAAGCTATCTTACACTACAATGATAAAAACAAATCACTATTTTTTATTAGAGTGGTAATAGGAGAAGTTAAACAAGAGATGTCCCAAATAAAGTAATGGTTTTATCAAGAAATAATCAAGAAACACTAAACCTAAAAGACATTTTTATGTACTTACCGAGACATCAACACATTTTATTTATTAGGATTAATATTGATTCAGGTTATCGATATGACATGGACCATGAATTTTACTTCCAAAATACATTATTAATATTTGTAAATAATTCTATAAAGATTATGATCACTCAATAATCTCATAACTATATGACGGTTTCTTTCATGCTCTTCCTGTGATCTAGAATACATAAATATATATTCCGAAAATAAAATAGAAAATGATTCCATGAATGGATGGAAGATAATATTTAGGATATCCATGAATACTATAGGTGTATTACCTAGAAGAAAATGCCTAACCAGATAATTTAAATTCCCATATCAATTATGGAAGGCCATATTTAACATATTTTCATGTCTCAATGAAAGTTGATGATAACATATTCCTAAGTAAATATTCAAAAACCATTTAATCCCTTTAAGGTGAAAAAATATCATTAACTCAAGGAAATATCTAGTAGATATAGATATTGATAATCCCTAAAAAGACATAGAAACCATCACCATTCTTAGAAAAAAATAGAGAACACCTTATGGGGAGGTAATAGGTTGAATAAAACCCTTAGACTCATCCTCAAGTAGTGTTTAAAATTATATCAAATCCACTAGTTCTATATAGAAGGTATAAAGTAAACTCAATTTAGTTCATGGTACTAATTATATTGATAACTCTAACACATATTTAAGATACATCCCATGATAATCCTTGGGTAAAACATCAATAAATAATCCAACCCTTAGGTGTAATACTTCTGGTCTAAATTTGTCAACTTCCTTGACAACTAGACATTCTATTTGAGAGGTAAGTTTGATTATATTCTCCCAACCCACTCTACATGATTGATAATCTTCTATCCAATAAGAGTGTAATGGGTTCTGTTATAAGAACATAATTATACTCACCTATGATAACAATCAATTAGGGATTTGAAATATATTAGAAACCATTACACAAGATGAGATAAAATATGTTCATATACTGAGTATAAAAGTACCTAAAGTTTTTGAATGATCCCAGTATAAGAGGATATGAGAGAAACTTCTTACTTTTCTCTAACTGGTTACCCAATGAGGTATGGATGCTCATGATACTCTAAATAGTTCAAATTTTAGTCCCAATGGAGACATAATATGCACATAAATAAATTAATATTAATCTAAAGTATTCAATAAAACATAAAAAAGTGTAAGATACATGAGAATAGAACCTCTCACCATTTAAGTACCTTACTCAACATCAACCATTTTCTTCTCAGTTATGACGCCTCAAAACTGCACACCCATATCTGATGCCTTGTACTTGTACTTTCCATGATAACTTTGATAACAACAATAAAATTATAGATATAAAAATACTTAATGATAAAATCAACAAGTATTATTTCATATATTACATCCAATTGATATTTTCATGTTTATATGTTTAGAGAATTAGGACAAAACAATAACTAGAAAATACCATGTTCTTTATATCATGTAGGCATTTTTTTCCATTATACATGATACTACATAATTAATAATGATTCCTTAATATTTAAAATTAATCATATCACATTTACTATCCTTATAAAAAGGTCACATCTACTAATTTTCTTTATAATATCAGTAAATGGAAACATAACAATGTGTAAGATAAAATGCCCAGTAAGGGAAAACATACTACCAAGGCAATTATGGAATATAAATGGAATAATTATCATGATAAGAATAAGTAAAACACATGAAGACATAATAAACCTGAAACTAAAATAATTATATATGCATGAAAATAAATTAAAACATGGATATAAATAATAATGATCTCATACTAATGGAATTGATAACACCGAACATCAAAAAGTTACTGCTAAGGCCTTGTGCCAAGACACTATCTTCTTAGGGAGAGAGGTATACACCGAATCCCAACCTATTTTGTCTCATGAAAACTATATATGTATTGGTATAATATATAATTATGGTACCCACCCATCACTTATTTAATTCCAATTCAATCACCATAAGATTCAAAAATACTTTTCATACCACTCCCTAAGGAACCTCTTACCGAATAAAACATGACTATCCAAATATTGAATGATATGGATTTACAACACATAATAAACCTATGTTAGTAGTAAATAATCATCAAGAACGTCAATAGTTTTCCCCATTTTAATAAAATGGATAACATGGTCATAACCTATCTAGATAAATAATTTGAATGGACAAATAATACATAGTCAACATTCCAATATTCATCCGTGTCGGAATAACAACATAAAGAATACCAATAATTTTCCCCATGTTAATTAAAGGGACAACATGATCATAACCCATTTGGAAGAGTAAGGTGGATGGATAAAAAATACATAGTAAACTTGAAAATAATCATCCATATTAAAATATCAACAAAGGGAATGAAAATACTTTCCCCCATTTTAAAGGAATAAAATTCATTATTAGTGAACATTATCCAATATAAATTATTTAAAATGTGCCATTGAAATAGTATAGAGAAATGAGTTTATTTCTAAGTGAATAAATGATTAATGCGAGCATAATACATTTAGATAATGAAGGCAGGTGATTTAAAAATAACATATCCACAATGTAACAAAGGAAACCAAAAATTATTTTGACATAGATGACAAAATACTTGAAAAAAATAATGCTTCAAACGATATTTCAAAAGAAGGGATCCATAATCTTATTGTTTGATACCACGAGTTAAATCGAAAAAATGATAATATATATATATATATTATTAAAAAAATCATGAAACATAAACCACACTTGGATAAATACTTTTTAAAATAAAAAGGGAATTTGAAATAAAAACATAAAAGATATTTTAGAAAACAATGATATAAAATAAAAATTTACTTTCCATTTTAAAAGGCAACTTTTAAAAAGTTGATATTAAATATTTTTAAAAAAGTTATTCTGAAAAATAATATCTAATAATAGAGCATTGAAAGGGAATAAAGTTTATCTTGGAGAAATTTTGAGAGGAAGACAAAGCACTTGAAAGTGAAAGGGAAAACCTTTTTTATTATTTTCAATATACCTTTTTTTTTCAAAACTCACATTGTTAAAAGATTAATAAAAAATTAAATTATATGAAAACATAATATTCCAAAAAAATATTATAAAATACAATATATTTAAACATTAGGGTGGGATGAACCAATAATGTAAGAAATAAGTTCATTATGAAGAAATATAACTCATGGAAATGAGACTTGAGTGATCAATATCACTTATGGTTAATATAATACTTTAGACATAAAACCTTTGAAAAGGGGTTTATGTAGAAAAAATACAAACTGTGAGAGAATACCACTTAATATGATTAATTTTCTGAATGTACCCAACTTATATGAAATAAGTTCAAGTGAATGATCATAACTCAATGAATGAAAATTGAGTTACCAAAAACTCTTTTGAATGGGGTAACACTTGGTTTTGAAGACATTTGTATAAATGAAATTTATTTTAATATTTTTATCCAATGAATTAAAATGAAAAAATTTGTAGAAAATTCATGGTATATTAAATCAATATGACACAATAAAATTAATAATGGTTCATAACATGTAACATGTCTCAAAGAATCAAAATTGAGACCGAGAAATCCCTTGTGTCTTTAGTAACACTTTGATTGAAACCAATTGAAAGAGTGGGATTGTAGTTAAACTTAAAATAAAATTATTGAAGGATAATTCATGATATGATGTATCAAATAGGTTGTATATAAACAATATATATGAAATTAGGTGAATTGTGCAAAACAAGTCTAAAAATGAGGAATTTGAGACAAGAATCCTTACCCCAGTTCAGATTCATTTTTCACTTACACCAAATATATAGAATAATTAAATTAACTTCATTAAGTACATAGAATAGAACCAAATTAATATCTATTACCAATTATAATAATCATTTATGATCATTATATACATATATATTGTTTATTTTTTTTTACCTATTTTCTCCATCAAGTATTGGTAATCTTTATCGCTTTGGACTAGTTTCATAAAAACTTATATTGGTATCAATGATTTTCTCAAATAAAATCATTATTAGATCATATAATATACTATAATAGTTATTCTATGAGAGTTTATAAAGCTATAATCTCATTTCATGATATTCTGGTTTGTAATATATGAGGCTGAAATGGGAGAGGATAATGTTTTAGTGTTTCTTAATGAATAAAGATGGATTTATTAATTAATGAGTTCAAGAGAATTTAATTTTAAGAATTACATTAGAAATAATAGATCATTTTCCTCTTAGTTTTCTAATTTTAAATGATTGAATTAACAATTACCATTTGATGATCGCATCATTAATAAGTTCTAAAAATTTACCATACCAGAACCTTAATGATATCATAAACATAATATTTATTCTTTAATACTATCCTCATGAATATTCATGTAAGGCATTGATAGAAATAAAAATGGAAATCAATCATTCAATGGAGGCTGTTGTCCACACGAACACATGGTTGATGATTTCGTCTTCCATAGATTGGGATAGAGTAATAAATATTTTTTTTGAAATAAAAAAAATGATATAAATATTATAATTATTTATTAAATTCCCCTTCCAGATCATCTTTTTATGGTGTTGAAGGAAAATGAATCAAGTTGCGTCATGGAGGCAATAGTCCGCTCAACAAAAAAATTACAATATTATTTTTATAAATAGAAAATAGAAATGATGATCAACGATTATGACCATAGATTAATAAAATTAATTGTATAGACAATACTAATTTCTTTACATAGGTATTTAATAATTAAGATTGGAAAATAAAAATCGAAAATAAATATTTTAAGTAAAAATGATTACTCACATTGAGAACTTTAAGATTTCTTTAGAAGATCCCTTTGAAATGGATGGAATAGAAAAATATATTCTGACCAGAATATAAATAAAGTGAAATATTTTTATTGATGAAGGAAAATGGGTATGGTTTACTTTGTAAAACTAAATTTTAGGGGTTCTATGAAGGGGTGGTGAGAGGCCACTTTTATAGGTGGTGGGAATGGTATATTTTGTAAATATTTCATCTAAATATAAAATGATCACAAGTAAAACAAGTCAATTGGATATAAAATTGTTGAATAATAGAGTGGGGAAGATACATTGTTGAATCCCACATCATAAAATCAATTAATGACAATTTTTATCATGTTTATGGCCCTTTACCCCATGGATTATTACTTTTACCATTTTATATTTTCCCATGATAACTATTTTTTAAGGTAAATTAATCTTTATGCCTAAAAATAAAGTGTTCATTATTTGATAATTTTTGAGCCATTGATTCTAAATTTTAAATCTATTTCACTTTATTCAATTTTTGAAATTGTAATTATTTTTTTAGAAATGTATAATGTACTAAAAACAATTTTCAGAAACTAGTGCCTATGATAAAAAAATATAAAATATGGGGTTTTAATTAATTTTTTTTAATATTTTATAGTAAAATATAAAATAAATATTTGGTTTTATAATTTTTTTAATAAATTTACAATTCATAATTATGAACTAATCATGTCATAAAGTTCATGATATTTTTAAAAACTATATTTTCACTTAAAAATCATTCTTTTTAGAAAAACCCAAAAAATTCATCTTAAGATTATATTATATTAATTATTCCAAAAATTATGTTTATTTCATCAAATTAAATTTCAATTTTTTTGAATCCTTATTTAAATAATATCCAAAATTATAGTGGATAAATGTTCATATCAGAAAATAACTTTTTAAAATATTAACTATTCTTTATTATTTTTCCATATCAATTATTAATTTATTTATGGATATTATATTATTCTTGTTATAAATATATATTATTATTATATAATCACAATAGTATTAGTTTTTTAAAATAAAACACCAATTTTATAAAAATAAATTTTTAAGCATAAAATTATTTTCTTTGTTGTTTTAGGTATACTATTTAAATTTCATTAATTTTAAAAGATGAATTTATTTTCATTATTTTAATATTTCATTAAGTGGTTACTCATATTCGTTCCTTATAATTAAAATTTTATATTTTAATAAAATAAATATATCATGGTTTCTTTTTAGTTCGGCGTTACATGTGGAGCAAGCTATTGAACACATTCACTTATTTATAGGTAATCGTATATTGAAATCTTGAGGTGTTAAATTATACCACCTTAAATAAATTAAATACTTGAAATTTAAATTATTACTCATTGAATAATTTAGGTGAGATTATTCTTATCATATTCATTATTTAGGGTATAACCTCTAATATGACATCTACCATACTCTCTATAACTATAACTGTTTATTAATCATTCCTCAAACAGCAGTAATCAATCCTATAATCATATATCCAATTATATACATACCCGAATGGCATGAAAGCCCTCATTTTTTATTGATTTTTTATAACCCCCCTTTCAAGGGATGAGGGGGAACCCTTACAAGGCATGTAGGCTTAGAGATTACATGGACCGTAGGCCTAAGAGACATTACATGACCTGAAGGTCTTTGGAAATTCCACCAGACTATAACTACAAGGAACTTCCCCTCCCCAACACTTGCATCGTAACGGTAGGTCTTTACCTTCACATGGATGTATGGCTAAGATTCCTATACAAGTACATGATGGTCTTGATGGCGTAGCCATACCCTCTCATTCTTCCAACTCCATTGGTTCTGATCTGGTGAGTGCCCCTGCTCTATATCCTCCTCTAAGGATGCTCTTTTTTTGTAGAGTTTGTTTGGGGAAACTGCACTGATCATGTGGCTTGCATACATTGAGGTGGCCTGAAGGCCTTGAGGTGTACCAATGAACTTGAGGTGTACTGAAGGTTTTAAATGTGGCCTGAAAGCCTTAATGATCCAAAGGCACAGGTGGCCCGAATGTCTTAAAGTCACCAAGCCCAAACTGGTGGCCAAAGGTGAATAGTTCCGGATGCTACAGTTCTGAATAGTATCTACTATAGAACCACCTATAGTACTGCTACAGTACTCCCAGAATTATGCCTCTGCCTGGTTCTGAACCTAGGTCTCGTGGATGCACTTAGAGATACCTCACCAACTAGGCTAAGGCTCATGTGATATAATTATATATATAATTAAATCATATATTATTCATAACATACCTTTCATAAACCCATTTTAATCTCAAAGACATTGAACTATAATGAGATCATATATTATTTTAATAATTAAATATATCTTTATCCCACAAAAGTATTAATCACTAGTTTATAAAGTCAAAAAATACTCAATATATATCATAATCGAAAAAATTATTTTAAAAAACCAAATATATCATGAAATAATTTTTATTTAAATAAAAGAAAAATCAAATCCAAAACTTTATAAAATATTTTTTTTGAAAATCAAGCAACCCTTTATTACCTTAACATTTATCATATACTAAACCTTAGAGTTATCCAACCCTAAATCACGTCTTTTTCAATAGGTATCCCTAAAAACATATCCTTGACATGAAATAAATTTTCAAGGTTATTGATATCATTTAATATATGTTTCCAAAACTGTAAAGCATCACTTCTTAAGAAAAATCCTTATATTCTTCACATAATCATCAATAACATTTAGAATTTTAAAAAATTTCATTGATAAATATAACTTCAAAAATTAAAATAGATTAAAGTTTCAAGAGTTAATTTTTATTATTATATCAACCTTTATACCATGGTTTGGACTAGTAAGATCACATTATCTATTATAATGGGGACATACTAAATTTTTTAACCATTTATGCATGTTCCCTTATTCAGTTATAATACATAGAAATTTCTAGATAAATAACTTTATTGGATTTTTCATTTTGATCATATTTATTCCAAATACTAAAACTAAAATTGTTGTGACAATATCTAAAATATGAATATGGAAATAATAAAGTTACTATATATTCCCTCATGGGACCTTTTTTTAACATATGAAACTTTTAGGTTAACCTGTGACTCCCTTATTTAATCCTTGTTTATCCATGGTTATTTTTCAATTAGGTTTTATAATCTAATTAGTAAAAATCATTCTTAAATCTATCATAATGGATCAAAAATGGAATGTGATTTACCAAATAGTATCCCCCAGGAGTGTCTTCCTAGGTGTTCAGTCTTAGGCCTATTCACCATGCACCAGAGTGAAGATCAAGTCAATTCTTAATCATATTTTTGGGTTGATTACCCATAAATGCATCTATGCCATGACCAAATCCACTTGATTGTATATATACATGAATTTATTTTTAGGAAAACCCACAAAATATCCAATTTATCCAAATATTAAGATGTTACACAATACAAAGACATATTCACAGGGTTTTCTCTAAAGTTCTCTCACCCTAATCCCTAAATAAAATGTAAATTATTATGGTGGTAATAAATCATACACTTACAAATGGTTATATATTATGATAAAATTAGAATATTAACCATTAAATTATCCTAAAAATATTCATAATATCCAAATTTATATAAACCTATCCTTTGATACCGACTATGTTTACCTAATCCTAAACTCCCATGTTTGGTTCCCTAATCATGTACTTTACATACTCACTTTGATACCAACTATAAAATCCTAGATATAAACATACTTAGTTACAAAATCAATAATTATTATTTCATCTATTATATCCAAATATTCTTTTTACTTTTAGAGATTCAGATAATTAAGAAAAAATAATTAGTAAAACCCAAGTTCTTTGTATTAGGAATGCATTTTTTTCTGTCATATATTAAACTATGTTATCTATAATGAGTATTCAAATACTACCACAAATTATTTCACAAGTTCTATACTTCTAAAAATTCTAAGTGTAATAATTTTATTCATAACCCAGGGAAATAAAAACATAAGAAGGGGTGAGCTCAAACACTTAGTAAGGGAAAACATACAGGTGGGGAAAGCATGACATAAACAAGGAATAAATATTATGGAAGGAATAATTAAACAACATTAATACTTAATCAAATTAAAATTTAGAGAATAATATATTCATTATAATAAGTAGAAACAAGTATATCAATAATATTGATATCATACTAATGGAATGCCTAATTTTGGACCTAAAAAAAGTGTTTCTAAGGCTTTGTTCCAAGACACTATCCTGTTATAGGGAAAGGTATATATCAAAACCAACTTATTTTTTCACATTATTCCTACCGATTCATTGAGAGACTATATAATTATGAACCCCACCCATCAGTTTCTTAAGTCCAATACATTAACCAAAATATTCTACAATACTTTTCAAACCTTCCCCTAAGGAACCTATTACTAAATAATACATGGATATCTATATAATGGAATATAAAGAATGTTAATACATAATCAAACCACATTAGGAGTCAATAATCATAAAGAATTTCAACAATTTTCACCATGTAAATAAAAGGGATAACATAACCATAAACCATCTCGATAATGAAGGTGGATGTTCAAACAATATATACACATCTTGGTTATAATCATCCATTGTAAAGACTTGGAAATTCCATATAATTTTTTTAAATTATTTGTAATTATTAGAAGTCATTGAAAATTGAAGGCGCTTGATTCCGAGGCCCGATGTGCCCAAAATAGATTTTTGAACTTTTTTAAAGGTACATTCACTAAACGTGAAATCAACATTTTCTATATTTTGAACCAGTTCTTGGATTAAAAAACTGAGGGCACCACTGAATTTGCAGAATCGGGATTCGCTTAAGGGATGCTTAACTTTGACCATGGTTGGTTGGGTGAAAAAGTTAGTTTTTTCAACTTGTAAAGAAATAATAAAATAATATAAATTTTTTTTATTTTATTATCTTACCTCATATTGAGCGGAGGTGGTGGGACCGATGAGTTGTCAAGCCATTTAATGGATTGAATCTTCAGTTTCATAACCACACCATTGGGAATTAAGTGGTTCATTAATTAAAAACACATTAATGAACCTCATTAATTCTTTCGATGCATTACTCAACCTCCACCTTTATTTAAATGGATCTCGGGATGGGTTTTTGACAAAACTTCATCATGTGAGGAACCTCTAGAAGAGTACTATGGAATCTTCTCTCGATGAAGAATAGAATATTGACGGCAACAATCTGGGATCGACGAATGCCGATGGATTCATCAAGCAAGGACTCTTCTTCCTCCACGACCACAACGCCACCTCCATTTATAAGGAAGGGGTTGTTATTAAATTCAAGAAACTCTCTTTTCTTTTCCTCATTATTAATTTTGGGGGTGTTTGTTGTGGTAGATTTGAACTGGGATTAATCCATATCTATGTGATGTTTTTATTTGATACCCTCTTGTTATGATGCTAACATGGAATGTGCGGGCCAAACGAACAAGGGACGAACCCTCCACCGCTTGATTTATCGTTGTGTTCTTCGTGAGAGAACTTTGAATTTGATGGAAACATGAATCAGAGGGTCACCTAACAATGGTGGAATCCCGGGAGGCCCATAGGCCTAGATTTGAGATGAAACAGATCTTCAGAGCGTCACCAAAACCCCGTGGAAGAAGCGCCGGTGCGGCGACGCTTGTGACCAGCACTGGTGGGAAAAGGTTGCGGTTGGAGCTTGCCGGCCGCGGAAGGAGGCGGCGCCACGACAGACCATAAGGGAGGATGAACCTTAGATGACCATGTTGGTAGAGAGTGGCATTATATTGTGCAATGTGGGAGGTGGTTTCAACTTTGAAGTCACGACGAAGGGGACCTACGCTCCACGGGTCCCGTTTCCAGCTGAGTTAGAACCATGTGGAGCCGTCGGTTAAAGAGACAATTGGTTCTTTATGCCATTCAGGAATGAGGGGTCGTGCGACCCCTCGTGTGGGTCGCTCCATCCGGTGGGCCATGCCAGTTCGTGGACCAGTAGGTTGAACCGGCCATGGCCCAGCCTAGCTTGTTCGGGCCAGGTCGGTTTGCGGCCCAGCTGACCAAGACCGCCGCGGCCCTGCGGGTTTGGTCCGGGCCAGTTTGCGGCCCAGCCGGGTCAGTCCGACTTTGTCGGACCAGACACGGACCCATTTCAGCCGAGATACACTCAAAAGGCCGTTTCTCACAAACTAGACATTCGTTTTAAGAACCATCTATGGATTTGAAATCCTTGGAATGAGACGTTATTTTTGGGAGACTCCACCCATGTTTTGGGGAAAGTTGGAGTATGGATGGGTTGGATAGAACCCGAATCCAACCGGGATCTCGAGACTATAATATCTATAACTCACAGACCGGAAGTTCGATTGAGGCGCCGTCTGTGATGTTGGGACCCTTACAACATGGAGGTCATTTGGGTAACTTTTTTGTGGATAGCCATGCCAGTTAGGGCATGACTGATATTTTGAGGAGAAGATTTTATGAAACTCAAGCGCACCAGGTGTGGAGAATCCTGTGGCTAGATGTCAATTGAATAGCGATCATGTGTAGATAAGAACCTAGATATCCTTTATGGATCAAAACCTAGTGATCCAGTGTGGATCAACACCTAGAGATCATGTGTGGACCAGTACCTAGTGATCCTATGTAGATCAACACCGATATTATGTGATTCAGAACTCAGCGATCCTGTGTGGGTTAGCACAAACCGATCCTGTGTGGGTGAGATCCTGTGTGAGTCAGCGGGGGGTTAGTATCTATCGATCTTGGGCGGGTCAGATCTTGTGTGGGTCTGCAGGGGTTAGTACATATCGATCTTGGGAGGGTCAGATCCTGTGTGGGTCAGTGGGGGTTAGTACCAATTGATCCTGTGTTGGTCAGTAGCAATGCCTCTTAAGAGAATATGATGATCTAGCTTTACGACTAATCAACTATAATTTTGTACTTAAGTTATACCTAGTTTCAGTGGAGTCTTTGCTTTGTAATTTGTGATTGAGATCATGCTTTTTGGTTTTCATTTGTGAAATTAAGAGAGACCTTCAGGGGTCTTGGGGTCCCCATTGGGTATTGTTATACTCACCCCTGCACGGGCTTCGCCCACACCTTGTTGTGTCTTGTGCAGATGACTAGCAGCGTTGACTGAGACTTGGGGATCTAGGACCTGTCAGTGGATGACAGTGACGATTGAATTGGAGAGTTGTGAAGACAATCTGTACCTACCCTTTAGGTATGATCCTTTGTGGACGATCTCAGAAGATGTTTACTATTTTATGTTGTAGTTGAATCTTTTAGTTGAGCTTGTATTCCAGACCCTTTACTTTCAGAAAACACATTTACTACTGCAGTTTTACTTCGTGGTTTCATATTTTTGTGTTCTGTGTGTTTGTATAGGTTTAAATACAATACCTTCCTATTTTTGGGATATGACTTTATGGTGCTAGTCGCCAACCCCTGGCCTATGAAATGCGGCTTGGGGTAGTCACGACATGAGCCCCGAGTGATAGGTTGTGACAAAGTGGTATCAGATGTGTTGGTTCTAATGAAGAACTAGGACTCTGGTCTTTTCAATGAAACAATAGGGTTAAGTGTTTTGAGTGTGGTTTTTAGTTCTGAGAGTCTAGTGTTTGTGCAGCGGCTGACATATCCATACACCAAGAACCCTGAATTCTGATTTCTGACTCAGTGCACGAAAACACTAATTGCATGTGTTTTGGAAATGATTTACTTTTGATATCTTTTGAGTCATCTCACCAAGTATAACTTTTTGAAAATGGTTCACTTGTTTCTTTTTAGGATTCCGCCGCGTAGATAGCTAGACATGATTCCAGAGAGAGTACATGATGATGGCCCACTGAGCGAAGAGGCTTCGGTGAAGGGCCCCCTTACTATATTTTCACATTTAGGTGGTGTATCAGTAACACCACCATTCGTAGGGCAAAAATTGCCACCTAACCCACTGGAAGACTGTGCACACAGACTGAGTGCGTTACATTTGTTCCATAGACAGAGGCCTATGAGGTTTCTTGGTGAGAAAGATTCCTAGGTAGCTAAAGAATGGCTGGAGGCTATGGAATGAGTTTTTATCTTAGTCGAGACACCAGTAGATTTGATGTTGATCCAACCTGCTATCCTATTCGAGGGAACAATAGGGAGATGGTGGAGTCTGATTCTATAGATGCATGAGGAGGCGACACTCTTCTGTTTGGACTTCGAGACCCTCTTTAGGGAAGAGTTCGTACCAGGGAATTTACACTCGGTGTGTATCCAGGAGCTGATACACATACAACAGGGCAACCTATCAGTGGCCCAATACTCTGTGAGATTCACTGACCTCTCACGCTACTCCATCGACATGGTACGTGACCCTTTCTTCAGGGCCTGGAACTTTGAGAAGGGTGTCCGATGGGAGATCAGAGTGTCGAAGATATCACTCAATATCTTGAAGCAATTAGGAGTGATCGAGGGAGAATTATTGGAGGAGAGCTTCTTAGCTGAGCATGCACCGACAGTGAGAGTCACCACCAGATGATAGGTAGCCGAGTCATCTGCAGAAGGCAGTAGGCTGATGACGTAGAGGTCCAAGTGGGCTAGACCTTCTGGGGGATGACACCAGGGCATAGGGTCGGAGGTGCAATGATCACGAGGTGGAATAGGACAGCAGATGAGCAGACTATGCTTCATGTGTAGTAGGAAGAGCCACATGGCTCGGGATTTCTCGACCCACCACACTGATGATCAACAAAAGATTGAGGGACCGCTAAGACCGTGGATGAGGTTCGGGAAAGGAGGTCTGTAGGGTGGAAGGAGTGGCAAAGGAGCTGGTCATGTAGTAGGTGGTGGATGACTGTTTGAGGTTCTACCAACACCACCCCCAAGTGGTCCACCTCGACCACAGGAAGTAGGTGGATAGGGGCGAGCTCAGCTTCAGGTGGCAGATCCCACCAACCACGGTGCTCCAGAGATGATTCGAGGCACGATCTATGTCTATTACACCTTATATTACATTCTTATATAAATAGGGTCCAATCACTCTTTTATTTCCACAATTGATATTTTGAGGAGTAGATTCTACGGAACTCAAGTGCATTGGGTTTGGAGAATCCTGTTGTTGGCTGTCAATTGAATAACGATCCTATGTGGATCACCACCTAATGATCATGTGTGGATAAGCACCTAGCTATCCTGTGTGGATCTGCACCTAGGGATCCTGTGTAGATCATCACCTAGCGATCCTGTGTGGATCAACACCTAGCAATCCTTTGTGAATCAACACCTAGCGATCTTGTGTGGATCAGAACTGGAAATCCTATATAGATCAGCACCGATCCTGTGTGGTTCAGTGCTCAACGATCCTATGTGGGTCAGTGCATAATGATCATGTGTGGGTCAGATCCTTTGTGGGTCAGTGGGGGTTAATACCTATTGATATTGGGCGGGTCAAATCCTGTGTTGGTCAGCGGGGGTTAGTACCTATCGATCCTGGCTGGGTCAGATCCTGTGTGAGTTAGCGGGCGTTAGTACCTATCGATCCTGTGTGGGTCATAAACAACACCTCTTAATAGAATAAGGTGATCTAGCTTTACGTCTAATCATCTGTACTTATGTACTTAAGTTATACATGGTTTGAGATGAGTATTTTCTTTGTTCTTTGTGATTGAGATCATTCTTTGTGGTTTCTCTTTGTGGAATTATGAGAGATCTTTGGGGGTGTCTGGGTCCCTACTAGGTATTGTTATACTCACCCCTGCACGGGCTTCGCCCGCACCTTGTTGTGTCCTATGCAAACGAGGAGAGTCCTTGAATGAGACTTGGGGAGCTAGGACCTGACAAGGGACGATGATGATAGTTGACGTAGAGAGATTGGGAGATGAGCTGTACCTACCCTTCAGGTAGGATCCTTGGTGGATTATCTCAGGAGTTGTTTACTATTTTCTATTTTATTTGTATTTTTTAGTTGGGCGTGTATTCCAACCCCTTTACTTTCAGTACACACCTTTACTACTACAATTTTACTTCATTGTTTCATCTTGTTGTGTTCTTGGAATTTGTGTTTGTACAGGTTTAAAGTCAATGCCTTCCTATTTTTGGGATACGCCTTTCGGGTGCTAGTCGCCAACACCTAGCCTATGGAAGGCGGGCTTGGGGTCGTCACGACATGAGCCCCGAGGGACGGGTCGTGACATCCATGTTGGAATATCAATATAAAAAATGATATTACTTTCCCCCATGTCAATAAAAATTATAACATAAACATAAATTATTTGGATGAATAAGGTTGATGGTTAAATACTACATAATAAAATTTCAAGTAATATTCTATTTTAAAATAACAATATAAAAAATGAAAATACATTTCACCATCTCAATAGAATTATATTCTTTCTTGGTGAACATCATCAAATATGAATTATGTAAAATGATTTTTTCACACCATATAGAGAAATGAGTATACGACTAAGTCAATAATATAATAACATGATCATAATCCATATAGAGAAATAACGTGGATGGTTTCCAAATAACATATCCTTATTATAACAGAAGAAACCTAGATGGATGTTGACATAGTTAAAAAAATCATCTCAAAATGATTTTTTTGAATGGTATCACAAAAGAAGGGATCAAAAACAGAATTTATTTATAAAAATAGTTTGATCACTCAAATGATAATTGGTCTCTCCCAAATGTACCCATGTTTTTAGGGTTAGGTGATTGTTTTAGTTTATCTTGGCTTGTCGAATCTTTAGAGACCTAAGAAGAAACCTATAGACACGTACATTCTATGTAATGTTTTTGTCTTTTAAGTGGAAAACTTTGGGTTGATTTTAGATAGTTTTAATTGAACAGTAAAATAATTAAGTGAATTCAAAGTAAGATAATGAGTTTATCCTAGTTTATTTCTGAGGGTGGATTAGATGAATTCATTTTTAGCGATTTAAACTTCTTATATTTTAGGTGGGTTCATTTAAGGAGATCAAAAAGCATCATCACTTACTGGTTTAATGCCTATACAACCTAATATTAATCACCTATTCACTTGATTTATAAAGGTTTTGATTACTCAAGGATAAAGGTTAGTATTAGCACTTGAAGTGCGTGGCCTTAAATTCAACAAGGATGGAGGAGTTTAAAGATCGTCAAAAAAATTCTCAATTAAAAGAAGTGATTAAACATCAATGGAGTGATAAATAACATCCAATATAGACCCTCTATACTCCCTTGTATCAACCCATAAGTGGGTTATCCCTACATTGATTCTATGGTTTTAATGCAAGTGGGAAATAGACTCATGAGGGAGGAAATGGAGAAGTAAAAAAAAAAGAAAATGAAATAACGACCACTCCACTGTTGTGTGATAATTTCACAAGGTCTGTTG
Organism: Viscum album; assembly: GCA_963277665.1. Classification (NCBI taxonomy): domain Eukaryota; kingdom Viridiplantae; phylum Streptophyta; class Magnoliopsida; order Santalales; family Viscaceae; genus Viscum; species Viscum album. Next base: position 478,555,270 of record OY728156.1, read on the forward strand.
TGAATATATTCACACATTCAGACAAAGGTATCAATTTGATATGAATAAGAACATAATAAAAGGATAATAAGTACTTTTATTAAGAAAATAAGATGAATTGAACAACTTACATGAGAAAGAAATGCGATTAAAAACACAAAGTGGCAGCATAACACTACAATGAAACCAAGCCCAAAATATGATTAAATCCTATAACACCACTACCTTAAATAGGAATTTTTGGAGACGTGGTTCGAGAATCCAATAGTTAATGTCATCACACTTGAGTATGGAAGGCTTAGTGTGGTGGAAATATTGTGGAACTTAGACTTTTCCACTCTTGACCAGAGGTGGAATCCAGCTTGCATCCACCGAAAAGAGGCGGATAAATTACCTTCTAGATGGCCGAATTAGAGTGGTCCATAGTATCATAAAATAAAGATCCAGATGTCCCCTAAAGTTTTGTAACTTTTCATACCAAAAGATTTTATGGTTTACGAGATATGTTTAAAATTATGGGATGTGTTTCTGGGACGCAGAATCTGGCACAAAATTTTATCTCCAACTTGGGACATCTGTAACTCCATTCAACCATTCAAATTAGCTTTGTCCACTATTTAATGAAATATTCACCATGATGTCCTATATATTAAGTTAAATTATGATAATCATTGGGCTTGTATCCTGGCCACTACAGTCTTGTTATTGGGATGCTATCCAGTTTACTTTTCCCAGAATATGTTTCCATGAAAGCTCATTTTGGTGGTCTTCCAATGTGAATCATCCAATACTTAATAAATACGAATTATTACCAATGCAATGATAAAACTGAAAATAAAATATGAAAATATAATCAAGACCATTTTTTATTTTAGTAGGTGTTAAAAAATAAACCATTTAATAGTATATTTTAAGAGGAAATTGCAATCATAATGTGAATTAATGTTCAAAGTGTAAAATGCACTAAAATGGTGTTTATGAATAATAAATCACATGAATATTATATATATTAATAATTAATATTAGCCTCATATAGTGTCTAATGACACCCCCAACTTGAGTTTTGCTATTCCTGAGCAAAATATATCTCAAACATATGAAATTCAAATTCTCTTTTCCAAAAACTTGTTAATACACATTGATCACCAATAAACCATATACCAAAAAATCATGAAACCCATACAAATATTTTAATACAAGATAGTTTAATAAGCATATAACAATCCCAATCCCATTCTTTTTTTTCAAATTAATTTCTATATTTCATCCAATATCAATTAAGAATGACGATGTGTTGTGTATCACAAAAGACATGTGGGTTCTTCTTTATTCAAGGGGGAAATGATAAAAGATCTAGGTGGAATAACATTTCAATATTAAAATGAGTATTCAATTTTTTTGTATATTTTATTTAATTTCTTTTGTTTTTTGGTATTTTTTGTAATTTATCCATGGTAATTGAAATTAAAGTCAACATAGTCAACCCATGTAGCGAGACTTTGCCGATGACTCCCAGGCTCAAAGACCTCAGGGCACCAAGTGAAGACCACATACTTAGGCATCATATTGAGTTAACTCAGTTGAAAAAAATCAAATTACCACAAATAGAGATAAAATTACTAACTTTGTGCTAGAAAACTATGAATTCATGATCCCCAAGTGCCTAAAACCACACATTAAGTCATTTAATTGCTATACGCACACATTTATTGGTTTTTTTGATATTTTTTAATTTTTTTGAATACTCATATTAAAACTAAAATGATCACCAAACCTATACTATTTATTTGGGGGACCCCATGAACTCAAACTAATACCCCACTACCCAAAGGACGTGTGTTGTGATTTTTTTTATTTGGATGAAAATATGAACAATGAAATATCACATTAGACAACCACACTTTCTTGAATCTATGCTCATGAAATATACATGGATTAAAATCAGAATCAGTGCATGCTAAATTATGTGATATTAAATTTTAAATTTTTTAATGTCTATTATGATTTTCAAGGTTAAAGGAACTTTTCCTTCCATTAAGGCACACTTTTTTTTTCAAATCATTTCTTTTTGCACATAATAATTTTTTTATTTCATCTCCCCCCAAAATAAAATAACACTATCCCTAGTGTTTGAGGAAAAGAAAATTTAGAAGGGGGGTAGAGGGAGAAGTGAGGAGTTATAAAAGTAATTTGAATAAATAAACATGGAACAAAGTCACCTAGTTTTTAAAGTTGAAGTTCATGATGCTCCTGATTATTCCTTTGATCTCCATGCTTCTCATGGACTCCCAGTGGTAGATGGTAGAAAATTGTGGATGTTCTGAATATAGTTGATTTCCCAATAAAACTATTTGACCTCAATATCCCTTTCTTCTCACTCACAAACTAAATTAGAAACCATGGAAACCTTGAAAGGTTTCCTTAATTAAAAATCGAAAAAGACAAAAAAACATACCTATTTATTTTAGCATACCAAAGAACGATACTAGTATCATGTAAAAAAAATAAAAAAATAATATATATATATATATATATATATATATATGTCAAATATAAGTATATATAGAAAAATTATAGAATAAGGAAGAAATATAAGTAGTAGGTCAGTGGTAAGAGCGCGCCCCTGTCTCCCTTCATTATTGGGTTTGATTCCCCATGGCTTTGCTGGTTGTGACAGGGTTTCCCCACGACCTAGGATGTGTCCTTTTTTTACATATTATTATATTATTTTTGTATTTTTATTTTAACCTACAAAACATAAAAATAAAATAAAATAAACTGATGATAAATTATCTTCTTTTTAAATTTCTGGGTAAGGTATTACTCAAGGATCACACCATGTGACACTGATGAATATGACACTTCCCTTTCATACCCATCCATACTTCTAATAGAATGATAAGTAAACAATCTATTTTTTTATTTTCTAAATATCAAAATTATTCATTAATAATATTAAAAAAATGATTCACAATGATTGGAAACATGAAGACCATGTGGTTCCTCTCATGAAACACTTTTGTTTAACATTGTTAGCCCAACATAGATCCTAAATCTATCAATTTTTCTTGGTTCATAGGTTGGATCAGTTAACTCAACCTACATTTTCTGTTTATTGAATGATTCATTGAATGGTTTTAAATTATGACCATTGACCTTAAAAATGTGACCACTTGTGGGATCCTAAATATCTACTACCCCATAGTGGTACACATGATGCACTATGAATGGACCTGACCATCTAGACCTTAACTTTCATGGGTGTAAATGATGTTTTAAGCTATACAAGAGCACAAATTTTCCCGGTTCAAATTGTTTACCTTTGAAATTAATACATTGGAAGTTAAGAACTCTAGCTTTATTTATCCATGAATTTTTATAAGCCTCCATCCTAAGTTCCTCAAGTTCATTAAGATCTAATTTCCTCTTTGCTTCTGCCAAAGAAATGTCAAAATTCATTTTTTTTGTTTTCCCAAAATGCCTTATGCTCAATTTCCACAGGTAGATAGCACGATTTTCCAAAATCCAACCTATATGGTGACATTCCTAATATGGTTTTTAATTCTCTATGATATGCCCAAAGATAATCCAAGGGTTTCTCAGACCAATCTTTCCTAGAGGGATTGACAATTTTTTCAAGATTTTTCTTAATCTCCTTATTTGCTAACTCAGCTTGACCATTGATTTGGGGATAGTACACAGTGGAATATTTATGAGAAATCCCATACTTAGACATGAGTTAAGAGAATGGGTGGTTACAGAAATGGTTTCCTCGATCACTGATTATAGCCATAGGAATTCCAAATCGGGAAAATGTGTGCTCTTTCATAAATCAGATCACAACATGATGGTCATTGGACATTGTGGGAATGTTCGCAACCCATTTCATGACATGATCAACAACTAAAAGGATGTATAGGTATCCCCTAGAGTTGTGAAGGGTCCCATGAAATCAGTTCCCCAATAATCAAAGATTTCGACGACCAGAGTGGGAGTAAGGGGCATTTGATTCTTTTTGGTAATGGATCCAAATTTTTAACATTGAAGACAACTTTTAATGAATTATAAGGAATCCTCAGTGAGGTTAGGCAAGTAAAAACAACTTTGTAGGACCTTTTTAGTTGTTTTATTTGTGGAAAAGTGGCCTCCGCATGCCTCTCCATGAAAATTTTTTAGAATGGACTCTTGCTCAGACTTGGGAACACATCTCCTAATGATTTGATCAGGACAGAACATGAAGAGTTATGGATCATCAACCCATAGTGTTTGATACAAGAAAATAATTTCCTCTTAGCTTGGGTCCCTAAGAATTTTGGAATTTCACCCATCACCAAATGGTTTTCTATGTCAACATACCATGGGAAATCACTCACATAATAGAGGTTCTCATTAGGAAATGAATCAAACACAAAAAGGTGATGTGAGTTGTCTCTAAATTCCATCTTAGAGATGCGATTAGCTAAAACATTTTCATCACCCTTTTTATCCTTAATGGTTAAATCAAACTCTTTAAGAAGAAGTACCCAACTAATCAATCTAGCCTTGGCATCTTGTTTTTGGAAAAGGTATTTCAGGGCTGAATGGTCAGTGAAGACAATGATGGGTGATCCTAAGAGATATGACCTGAATTTATCTAAGGAGAAGACAACAACAAGAAACTATTTCTCAGTGGTGGTGTAGTTTATTTGTGCATCATTTAAATATTTTCTTTTATAAGCAATGACACATGGAGTTTTTTGACATTGTTGTCCTAAGACTTCTCTTACAGAAAATTCACTTCCATCAAAAACATGTTCAAAAGGATGTCTTCAATTTGGGGATTGCATGATAGGTGGAGAGATAAGAGATAATGTGAGTGTAGATAACGATTCCTCATATCTTTATTTCCAAAAAAATGGATCATCTTTCACCATAGAGTATAATGTGGTTGAAAAATAGAGATGAAATTCTTAATGAACCTTCTATAGAAACCAAAATGTCCTAAGAAGGACCTCACTTCCTTAATAGTATTAGGATATGGAAGGTGAAGAATGATTTCAACCTTATCTTTATCAACTTCAATCCCTCTACTAGATACCAAATGGCTTATAACAAGTCCTTCATTTACCATTAAATGTCATTTTTCCTAATTTATAATGATATAATTATCCTCACATCTTGAGAAAACCCTTTCAACATTCAGAATACATCCCTCAAAAGTATCCCCAAATATGGAGAAGTTATCCATGAAGACCTATAAACAATCCCCACCATATCCGAGAAGATTCCCATCATGCACCGCTAGAAGGTACCAGGGGAATTACATAACCCAAAGGGAATGATCTTGAAGGAAAAAGTGATAAATAGTCAAGTGATGGTTATTTTTCTGTGATCATCGAAGGAGACCTTGATTTGATTATACCACGAGAATCCATCTAGGAAGAAATAGAATTGATGACATTCCACCCGCTTGAGGACTTAATCATAAATGGAAAGGGGAGATGGTATTTCTTGGTACAAGAGTTGAGATTCCTATAGTAAATACAGACTCTCCGTCCACTAGTTACCCCTTTGTGGAGAAGGTCACCATCCTCATTGGTGATCACAATAATTCCAACTTTCTTTGGGACAAATTTAATTGGGTTTACCCACTCACTCTCAGCAATGGGGTATATGATACCTGCTTTCAACAACTTAAGAAGTTCTTTCCTTAACACATCCATAATATTTGGATTGAGTATCCATTTAGGTTGAAAACACGATTTGGATTCAGATTCAAGAACAATCCTATGAGTCCCAATGAGTGGTCTAATCCTAGGAATATCAAAAAGGGTCCATCCAATTTCTTTCTTATTATTTCTTAGGACATGTAGATGCATCATCTATTGATTGGATTCAAGAGAGGAAGAAATGAAAATAGTAAAGGATCAATTGTACCCTAAGAATGCATACTTGAGTGATGAAGGTGCGACCTTAAATTTGAGATCTGATTGGTTATCACTTTCCATGAAAGGATGAGACTTAGTATTAAAATCATTTTTTTGTTCATATTTCTTGACAAAAATGGTTCCTTGTGAACAGAATTTTCATCTACCAAATCATCCAGATTAGTGTCATGAATGAGTGTAGACTCAATGTTATTGATTTCACCAATGGTATCATTGATTGATGATTCCATAAAATCATAAATAGAGCTATCTAAAAGAGATTCAATCCAAGGAGACAAATTTACCTCATATGAAAAAATAAAATCAATCTCTTATTAACTTAAACTTCCTTTAGAAATCCCTGGATGTTCATCGAGTTCACTATCAACACTACCTATCCGATTAACCTCATTGATCTATTCATCATCCCCAATTTGTGAGTTACCATTGTAGATGTTCAAGTATAGATTCATGTTTCCAAATGTGATGGTAATGTTCCCATTTTAGGCTTGGATAATAGAATTTACTATTGCAAGGAAGGGACAACCAAGGATGATTGGGGTTTTCTCCATAGGACAAAATCTTGGGTGATTTTCAAGGACAATGAAGTCAGCTGGGTAAATGAAATTTTCAACTTTCACCAAAACATCCTTTAATATCCTTTTAAGAACTCAAAAACTACTATTATCAAGTTTAAGAGTGACAGATGTGGGTTGGAGTTTTTCGATCCCTAACTGAGAATACATGGAATAAGGAATTAGGTACACACGAGCTCCTAGATCACAAAGGGCTTTGAGAACTTTGTTCTCTCTTATCTAAATATTGATGTATGGACATCTTGGATCTTTCAACTTTGGTTGAATAGTCCCTTAAATGGTGGTACTCACATTAGCAGCCAAAAGGACTTGGGGTTTATTTCAAAATTTCATTTTAAAAGTGCACATGAAATTAAGGTACTTTGAGTAGGCAGGAATGGTTTAGATTACATCTAGAAGGGGAATGTTCAACTTAACCTGAGAGAATATTTCCCTAAAAGTCTCAACCAGTTTTGGTTTATTTTTTCCTATAATGCATTGAGGGAAGGGAGTGGGTTGTTTGATTGTTTGGTGTGGTTATAGTTCCATCATATTTTCATCGGGGTTTTCAAAATTTGTGGGTGGTTCTTTTATCATTTTCATGCATTGTTGAAGCGTTTAATGGTTCTGTAATGACTTTTTCAGGTTTATCAATCAATTTCCCACTTATTAAAATAGTTATTGCTTTGATTTGTTCATGAGGGGGTTGTGTGTAATTTAATTCTCCCCTTAAAGTTGAGAATGGTACCGTATGAGTAGGCATGGGTGCCTTCCTGGTTTTAATGGTTTGCAGTTCATGTTTAAGGGATGGGGCTTCTATGTTCATTTTCTCTATTTGTTTACACAACTGATCAGGGATTGAAAGTGGGAAAGATAGAGTAGGGGCTTGTGAGGGTTGGTTTATCCTAGGAGGATTCTTTGGTTGTTGAATGAGTTTTTTGTATTGGATAAGAGGATGTTGGTATTGTGCTGGTTGTGGTTGTAATTGTTTATGGTTTTGTAAATTTTGTGTAGGGTAAGGGTTTGGTCTTTGTGGTTGGATAGGTTGTTGGATGGGTTTCTGGTTTTCTTTCTAATGGAATCCTAGATGGTCATTATACCTTGGGTTGAATGTGTTTTGGTATTAGGGATTTTAAAAGTTTAGGGAATTTACTTCAGCAGGTGTTCCTCCAAGAAGAACATCTTTAATGGAAGGGATGGTTGGGTAGTTGTGAGTCTTATGGTCATGTTTGTCACAAATTGTGAAAATAGGGTCAACAGTTTCAATTTCTTGGACCTTCCTAAGATTGATCTCCTCAAACTTCCTAGTGAGTGAAACAAGTTTTTCCCTATGGATTTCCTCCATACGTGTGGGAGTTCCACCATATTTGGGTGGATTATCATAGTAAGTTGATGTTCCCCATGTTTTATTTTGTTCAGCAAGGCTTTCTAGATACTCTTAAGCATCATTTGTGGATTTGTTTTTAAAGGTCCCATTGCACATCATGTCAATGAATTGTTTGTTCCCTAGGCCCAAAGATTCATAGAAAATTATCAATTGTTTAGAAATAAAAAAACCATGGCGTGAAACCATGTTTATGGTGTCTTTGAACCTCTCCCATGTTTCATAGAACGACACTCCCTCTTTTTCAAAAAAGTTTTGGATTCTCTTTTTAAGTGCAATTGTTTTGTGGTGGGGAATGTATTTTTTGTAGAATTATATTTGAAATTGATCCCAAGAGTGGATTGATGCAGGTATCAAATTATTTAACCAATTATTTACTTGATATTTATGTGAGAAAGAAAATAGCCTCATCTTAGCTGACTCGAGTTGATGTGGTGGGAACATGGTTTCAACAATGTCTTTGAACTCTTCGACATGAAGGTATGGAATTTATGACTCCACCCCATGGAATTTTGGAAGGTGGTTTAGGAAATAAGGTTTAAAATAATAGTGGGATTATCCTAGGGAAGCATGCCTAATTCAGAAGGGTGCATTGTTCTAGGTAGGTGTGAGGTAGTCATTCATGGTTTGATCGACTGTATTCCCCAAATTTGGTACTGCCTCATTTGAATTTCAATTTTGGTTCCCACCCAGGTTTATGTGTTGGTTTATTTTAAGACCTTACATTTAAATGGGATCAATTTTTGACCCTAAATTATTTGAAATATTAGGATCTAAATAATGAGTTCCCTTGGTGTAATTGACTCTCCAACCCTAGTATTATCCACCCTAACTAGATGGTTTGATTGGTCATGGGTGTAGGTGGACATGCGCCAAAACAAAAAAAATGAGAAAGGGAAAAGATAAGAGAATATGGGATGAGAAAAGATAAATGGGGGAGAATTGAATGAGTGTTGAGATGGCTTACTTGGGTCCCTGAAAACAATGTCAAAATTTGGTCTTGCACAAATTTACCCATGTTTTTAGGGTTAAGTAGTCACCTGTAGTTTAGCTTGGGTTGTCGAATCCTTAGATACTTAAGAAGAAACCTATAGACACATACATTCTATGGACTTTTTTTTGCTATTAAGTTGACAAATTTGGGTTTATTTTAGATAGGTTTATTTTAACACTAAAATACTTAAGTGAATTCAAATTAAGATAGTGATTTGATCATAGTTTATTACTCGAGGTGGATTGGATGAATTCCTTTTTTAGCGATATCAGCTTCTTTTATTTGAGGTGGGTTAATTTACGGAGATCAAACAACATCATCAATTACTAGTTTAATGACCTAACACCCTAATATTAATCACCTATAAACTTTAAGGATCAATTTTTTGAGCACTCCAAGTTAAAGGTTTATATTAGCACTTGAAGTTTGTGGCCTTAAATTCAATAAGGACAAAGGAGTTTAAAGATCATCAAAAAATTCTAAATTAAAATAAGTGATTAAACAATAATGGAGTGGGAAATAACATCCAACAAATCACCTTTATACTCCCTTGGATCAAACCATAAGTTTGTTATCCCTCCATTGATTACTTGGTTTCAATGGAAGCAGGAAGTAGACTCATGTGGGAGGAAATGGAGAAGTAAAAAAAGAAAATAAAATAGCGATAAATCCACCGTTGTGTGATAATTTCACGAGGTATGGTTTGAATAAAATAAAACCTTCAGAAAATAGTATCATAATGGTATGGTGAATAATATAATAAAAGGGGAAGAATAACTTTTATTAAGAAACTAATATTAATTGAACAACTTACATAAGAAAGAGATGCGATTACAGACACAAAGTGGTGGTATAAAACTACAATGAAACCAAGCACCAAAGGTGACTAAATAATCCAACACCACTACATTAAATAGAAATTTTGGGAGCCTTGGGTCGAGCCTCCAATAGTTAATGTCATCCCACTTGAGTATGGTAGGCTTAGGGTGGTGGAAAGCTTGTGAAACTTAGACCTTTTCATTCTTGACCCGAGGTGGAAGCCAACTTGCATCCACAAAACAGAGTTGCCTAAATGAACATCTATATTGACAAGTTAGAGTGTCCCATAGAAGAATAAAATGAATATCTTGATGTCCCGTAACCATCTCTAAATTTTCATCCCAACAAATCATATGGTTTACGAGATATGTGTAAAATGGTGGGCTGTTTTTATGGGCCGCAAAATCTGGCCCAGAATATTATCTCCAACTTGGGCCACCTGTAACTATATTTAAACATACTAATTATATCTGTACAATTTTTAATGAAATTTTCCCTATAAAGTCATCTATCTTTAGTTAAAATTTTAGAATCATTGGGCTTGTATCCTGGCCGCTACAGTCTTGTTATTTGGATGTTGTCCAGTTTACTTTTCCCAGAATGTGTTTCCATGAAATCCCATTTTGGTGGTCTTCCAATTTGAATCTTCCAATACTCAAAAAGTATGAATTGTTACCAATGTAATGAGAAACCTGAAATTAAAATATTAAAATTAAATCAATACCATTTTTTATTTTAGGAGGTGTTATAAAAGTTACCATTTAATTGTGAATTTTAAAAGGGAATTACAATCATAATGTGAATTAATGTTCAAAGTGTAAAATGCACTAAAATGGTTTTTATGAATAATAAATCACATGAATATTATATATATTAACAATTAATATTATCATAATTCAGTGGATAATCAATAATATATATATATATATATATTATGTAAAAAAATAGCACAAAAACCACAATAGGTAAAGCTGTTTTTAAAATTAACAGGGAATTGTAAATAAAAACTTAAATTAGGTTTTGGAAAAAATTGATGTAAAATAAAAATTTACATGTTGGTTTTAAAAGTTAACTTTTGAAAAGGTGAAAATTTACTTTTAAAAATAATCTAAATTATTAGAGCCTTGAAAGGGAATAATTTTTATATAGGATGAATGAGAATAGAAATACCAAACATTTTAAAGTGAAATGATTTTTTTTCAAAATAACATTGTTCCATACTCACATTTTGAGAAGAGGAACTATAAATTCATTTTTATTAAAACATCACATTCAAAAATGGGATTATAAAATTCAATATAATAAAAATTTAATGTTAGAGAACCTAATAATGGAAGAAATAAGTTCATGATGAAACAATATAAATAAAATAAAAGAGACTTGCATTATCAATATCTCTTAAAGACAACATACCCCCCGAGGTATGAAACATTTGAAAATGTATTTGTATGGTAAATATTTAAACAATGAGAGAATAATAAAAAATTCAATCAAATAGTAAAATTTACACAAATTATATGAAATAATTTCATGTTAATGATCATTACTCAATGAACAAAAGTTGAGTTACCACAAACTATGATGATTGGGGAAACACTTGAGTAAAAATAAATTTGAATAAAGTAAATTATTTGGATTAGTTTTCCCATGAATTACAAGAAAAAAATTTATAAAATAATTATATTATTTTAAATAAATAGAACTGTATACAAAGGAAACATGGTGAATAACATGTAACATGTCTCAACGAATCAGAATTAAGACCAAAAATACCCTTATGGCTTGAGTAACACTTTAATAAAAACCCATTTAAAGAGAGTGATGGTAATTGAACCTTAAATACCATTATTAAAAGAAAATTCATGATATGATATCTTTAATAGGTAATATATACATCATATAAATTTAATTATGTGCATAATATCAAATATATCTCAAAGTGAGGAAATTGAGACAAAAACCCTTACCTCAATGCTAATTCATTATGCACTTTCACAAAATGTCCTGAATAATTAAATTAATTACATTAATCATATACCCAAGTACCATACTCATAAATATAAAAATTTATACTCCTCATTTATAATCATTCTACAAACACATATTAGTTTGTTGTATTTTTAACATCCGGTTTATGTAATATTTATCGCTTGGAACTATTTTCATAAAAAGACTGCCAGTATCTATTATTTTTACAAATTATATCATTATTATATCATGTAAAATAATAAAATATTTGTTTCAAGATAGTTTATAATGATATATTCTCATTTAAGTTAATTTTTGGTTGCAACCCATGAGGTTAAATTCGATGTTGTGCATGCTTTTTTGTTTCTTAATGAATTATGGGTGATTTATTAATTAGTGAGTTAAATATTAATATACCCTTAATAATTTTTTTATTTTTTTAAAATTTTTATAATATTATACCAATAAATAATTTCTCATAGTAATTGATGATATAAATGCATGGTATTCTTCAATTAGGTGGTTAATCTCACTTAAACATGAACCAACCATGATTAATAAATGATTATGAGGTGGTTTAGTTGGATGATAATTACACCATATTCATAATGATATTATTTTATTCTTATCTTAATATATCAGAATTATAAAGATCTATAAAGAGAATATAGTTATTATAATTACATTTATTATAAAGAATTTATCATTTTACTCTATTTCACTCATTTTAAACAACTAAATTAAAGGCAATACTTTTATGATAATATAGTTATAGGTTATAAAATTTTCCATAAAAACGTTGACTATATCACAAAAATAATATTTATTCCTTAATCCCATTATTATGACCATCCTTTTTAGGTGACGATGATAATAAAAATAGAAATGAATCGCTCAAAGGATCCGGTAGTACACACATATACGTGGTTGGATATTTCATTTTACATAGAATAGAAGAAAAGGGTAATATGATATAATATTTAAGAATCATAAAAATGATATAAGTATCATAATTATTTATTAAATATCCCTTTAGACCATACTTTTATGGTGATAAAGGAAAACTAAACACACTGTGTTATGGAGGTGGTAGTCCATACATCACAAAAATTACATTTTCATTTTTATTAATAGAAATGGGAAATGGTTATCATTGATTATTACCATATAATAATAAAATAAAGTACACAACCAATACTAATTTCATTACATAGGTATTTCAAAAATTATAATTGGAAGAGAAAGATAAAAACGAAAGAGGTTAAGTAAAAATTATTACTGACGTTGAGAAATTATAGATTTCCTTGGAAGATCTTCCAGAAATGGATGGAGTAGGATAATAAATTATAAATTTAATATCAAGATAGTGTAATAGTATACTAGGTAAAGAAAAAGTGGTTTGGTTTCATGATAAATCCTAATTTTTAGGGGCTTCTTGAATGTGTAGTACCCCCAATTTCAAGTAAGTAACCCTTTCTTTATGCTTCTTAAGTATGTAAATTGTTTTCTTGATGTTTAGTAAGGTTTGTAAGAATGTTTGAATGTTTTGGGGATTTTATAAAGGTGAAATGTTTGAAAATGGTTTGTGGAAACCACACAACCCCTATAGGAAACCATGAACAGTGAGACATGGTCTAATGAGAAGACACATGGTTTGGTGCACAGTTTGGCCAAACAATGTGGAATCATAAGCGAAACTATGAAAAGTTGGATATGAATATTTTACATGGTTGGTTCATGATTTTTATAACTATGTAGACCAACTATGTGAGGTTCCCTTTGAGGGATAGGCTGGTGTGCAGTTTGCCTAACCGTTTAACTAACAGTGCATAGTTAAAAAACAAGATCCTTAAAAAGTGGATCTCGGTAGAGATTAACTTTTTACCCCCATTTTTGCTCCATTTTAATGATAAATCATAATTTATTCCTAAAAAAGGACTTTTAACCTTTCCCAATCAGATCATAATTGATCCATAGGCGTTTTATGGTGCGTTGATGCTCGTTTCCCTTAGTACGCCCCCATTTTTGTTTGTTTTCATATTTTTTCTTATAACTACTTTCTTACCTCCCTATATTTCTTAAATATACTACTATATAGATATATATAAGGTGTTTTATTCTAATAATGGTTTTTTGTCATTATTGATACTAGGGGAAGAGATCTAAGGCAAGTTTTTGGATATTCAACCCGGTTTTGTGGGAGTTTTCTTGTCGTTCTACATTTCCGCCATAATTCCTAAGGTAGGTGGATTCACTATTGAATCCAATTATTAGAACATGAAGTATTAGTTTAAAATTGAATGAATTTAATGAAATTTATATTAAAATTTGGGTAAAAATTAGGGCATAAAATTTATTTAGTGATGGTTTTTGGATTTGTGGATTTATAGAAGTTGGTTGGGAAAAGTACTTGATGTTCCTGATTTTAAAATGTTTATTTTAAAATATTTATTTGTTGGATTTATGAAAATGGATGGTTGATTGGATTTAAATAAAATAATGGTTTTATTGAAATGTTTTTAAATGGTTGGTTTGATATGGTTTTGGCATACATGTGTTTTTGAGAGTTCATGATTTCAATGTGACCCTAAATAAGGGGTGTGTACCATTAGGGTACAAAGAGTAGTGAAATTGGATAAGGGGTGTGTTTCATTGGTGTAGAAGGGGATTGGACACTTTGTAAAGTCTTAGTGAATGGATGAAAAACCTCTCATGAGTTTGGAATTTTCAGTGAAGATTTTGTATGTGTGTGTGTGTGTGAATTATGGAATGATATGCCAAAAAGGATTGTGAAATGGTTTAAATTATTATTTGGTTTCATTTCCTTGGAAACTGTTTTAGTATAGAAAAATGTTTTAGTGTTAAAATATTAGGATATTATATAAACTATTTTCAATTTTTTATATAGTTTGTTTTATATAAATGTTCGCAATTGTTTTACCTAGTGGTGTGAGTAAGGAAATAATTTTGGGAAATCCTTCAGAGTTTTAATACACACCCCTACTTTAGAAATTTGGTGATTTTTCTAATATTGTTCATCAATACACAAAAAGGTAAATTATCACACTAATTTAGTGGCACTTCATGATACTTGGGTTGTATTGTGAAGTAAGATCATAGAGCGTGTTGCGATCTTTGTAGTTTTGTTTGATGTCATTGAGTTTTGTTGGTTTGTCTTTTAAATTGTACTTTGATGTTGGTAGTCTTCTGCTATGGTACCATGTTGTTTTTGGTTTTAATATCAATGGTATTACATTGAGTCATTTTACATTGTTATAATGCATCATATAGTAGTATTTTTATGGAATTTTTAGTAGGGATGTTTTATTTCTAAAAGGGAAAATCATCCCCTAGTTTTATTGAAGCCCTTTGAATTTATTTCCCACCTTTGGAACCTTGGGGATGTCACTTAAGGCCAAGTATAAATTCCACATGAACTTAATCCAATGACGAGGGGTGGGATGTTTCAAGTGGTAAAATATTTTTACATCCTTGAATTACAAGCAGTGTTAATTTTTTCAATACTTCTTAGTTATCAATTGTTCCAGTCTTTGAGTAGAAAATTCATTCAGTCGAGTCTTGAAGTTGGGATTGTAGAAAGGAGTGGGATTACTGGGACATGAAATTTAGAGTATAAAAATACATTTTGAACCTTTTTATTCTGAACATTAAGTTAATAGGGTTTTGGGTACATAATTTTTTGGGAGACACTTATAGGAAATTGGAACCTCATTATCATGGGCTTAGCCAATGATATGAGCATGCCATGCCTTTTACAAATGACTTCCCACTAGAAGTTCATATTTCATTTTGAGTAGTGATATATGATTTTGTAGAAAAGTTTTTATTTTTTAAAATTGCTAAAGATGTTTTCAAATGTGATATTTTGAAAAGGAATGAAATGGTTATTTTGAAAATGGTATGTTTTTCAAAAGTGAGGGGAAATTTTCAAAAATCGGTGAAAGTGTAAAATGTTGAATTTTTGAAAGAAATGTTGTGATAAATTATGTTGTAGAATTTAAAATTGTTAAGACTTTAGTTGATAGATAGTGAGAATTATGGATTTTTTTGTCTTTATAGAAAATGGAACCTAGTAGGAATCATATATACGAATCACATAAATCTATTAAGAATGTGGTTACACCTGAGCCGTAGGTGAACCGAAAGTTGGTTAAGAGTATAGTTCATGATTTTTAGGCTATAAAAAGGGGGAACTGGAGAGATAAACCAAGGAATGGAGATCATTCTATCCAGTTCTAGAAGAAGAATCCAACTATATTTTAGGGTGATTTGGAACCATATAAGGTGGAGGTGTAGTGAAATAGGGTGAATCATATCTTAGATTTCCATAGCACACCACCAGTGCTGAAAGTCAAACTAGAAATGCATATGCTGGATGATATTTCATGCTAATGGTGGGATTTATCAGTTTAGACTAAATTAGAAAAATTCCTTTCATGGGATGATTTTGAATAATTTTTCAATAAACAATTACATCCTCATACATTCCAGATTTCAAGAACAATTTTTTTAGATTGAAATAGGAGAGCCTCACAGTGAAAAAATATGCGTCTAAATTTAGGATTTTAGTCCAATTTTCACGTAATATTTCTACTAGTTCATCCTTAAAGGCACACATTTTTGAATCGGGACCAAGGCAAGAGATTCATTCAAATATTTCGATGCTCTATATAATGGACTATATAGAGATGGTCAATAGAAAGATGGTAAAATAAAGGTACATCTCATGCACTACGGGTGGAGGAAGAATGTTGATACCCAGGGGAAATATTGGGAAATAATATATTGGAAAATATTGGAAGAAGGAAACCTATTTCCAAGGTACGTAGATGACCCAGAATCAAATAACCGGATCATTGAATCTTCCTCCAAGACCCAAGATAAAATCTTGATGTTTCTAATGCGGTTCATTTGATCACATAAAGTGAGAGTGTATGACACCAACTAGATCATGCCATAATTTCAATCATATGGAGAATATTAAGTTATATTGTCATAGTGATCTAAGGTCAGGTGTTCGAGAAACTTCTGATGTGTCATAGACATCGCATGGTTCGACGTGACGAGGGCCAAAAAACTACCCTCATCAACAAAACAGATCTAGACATGGTGACTATAGGAATACCTTGACTCCTCAATAAGGTAAATCTCAATAAGGAAATAAATAACAAAGTGCAGTAAGCAATGAATTATATTGAGCTAATCAAGTTATTGTGGATGATCAGTCTAGACCATCAGCCCTGAGAGGTAAGATTCTTCTGAATTATACCCTTATGCAATCTTTGTTTTGATATGGGTGTTTCCCATTACTTTATTTCTTCTCATGATATTGATTTTATAAGTTTAAATTTTGAGACAATTCTTTCTATTTTGAAACTGAAAACTCATATTTGTCAAAGAGAATGTCGATCCTTTATGTGTAGAGAATGTTTAGTAACTGTTGATAGAGCTGAGATAATATGGGATTTCTTAGTATGTGAGGTGGATGTCTATGATATAATCCTGATTATGGATTGGTTGGAAACATTCAAGGCTCACATCATTTGTTATACCTGAAGTTTCAATTTTACAACTGATGAAGGTGTAAATAATATATTTTGAGGAGACTGGAATGTAAAGGTAGGTGAAATGTGATTGTTAACACAAGCAGTTGGAACAACATCATACCAGTTGTTAGTATTGACTTTGGAATCAATGGAAGAGATATAAAATAGTATTTTTCCAATGGTTGCTTATTAGTCTATGAATTTTTCCTGATAATTTCTCAGGGCTGCCACCCATAAGAGAATTAGAGATTATGATTGATCTCATATATGGGACAACTATTATTTCCCATAAATATTATCAGATGGAACCAAAAGAATTAAGGGGACTGAAAGTACAGTTGGAAGAGTTGGAATGAAAAGGGTTCATTTAGCCTAGCACGTCTCTAATGGGTATAACCAGTCTTGTTCATGAAAAAGGTGGATGAAACTCTTTTGTTATTTCCAGATTATCATAAGCTTAACCAATTTATGATAAATAAAAAGTATCCACTTCCACGAATTGATGATATATTTGATAAATTGAGGAGATATCATGGGTTCTCTAAGATTGAATTGTGATCAATATATCACCAATCATAGGTTTAAAAGTAGGATATACCAAAATAACATTTAGGAGTAGATATGGAGATTATGAATATGTGGTAATTCCTTTTAGTCTTATGAATTTTCTTGGGGTTTTTATGGAATTGATGAATCAGATATTTTAGAGATATCTTTTTATGGTGGTTTTTTTGGATGACATATTGCTGTATTCGAGGACAAGGGATGATCATGAGAAACACTTGGTGATAGTGTTAGGAATGTTTTAGGATCATCATTTATATTCCAAACTATAAAAGTGTGATTTTTGGATATAAGAGGTACATTTCCATGACCATTTAATCTTTGAAAAAGTTGTTTCTATTGATCCATAAAAGATAGAGGATGTTATATCTTTGAAACCACCAAATAATTTCATCACAATACATAATTTACTTGGTCTAGTAGGTTATTACCAATGATCTGTTCATGATTTTTCATGATGGGACTCAACTATGATATATTTTATAGGAAATAATGTTTCACTCCAATGGAATGATGAATGTTATAATTCTCTTCAAGAGTTAAAAGTTCTCCTTACATGAGCACCAATCATGATATTACTGAACTTAGGACATGGGTACATGGTTTATTGTGATGCTTCAGGATCTGGGTTGGGATGTATTCTCATGCAGGGAGATCATGTTGTCACTTATGGATCAATATATTTATATTTTCATGAGAAGAACTAACCAACTCATGATTTAAAGTTAGTTACCGTAGTCCATTCTTTGAATAATTGGCATCATTACATATTTGGTGATAAATTGATAGTGTTTATAAATCATACGAACCTGAAACATATTTTATCACATAGATATTTGAATCTGAGACAAAGAAGATGGATGATGTATCTCCAAATATTGGACTTTTACTTGATGTATACACCAGGTAAAGGTAATATAGTGGGATATTCATTAAGCAGGAATTATTATACTAAATTAGAAAAAGAAGATTCATACTAATGAAAATTTATGTCGATGATAGCTAACATGAACTTGGAATGTGAAGGCCAATGTGAATTAATAGTTTTACTTTCTTTTTTGTTTGTCCCTAATTTGGTGGAGATGGTTAAATAGAAATGAATGTCCAATTTTGAATGTGTTTGTATGAGGACAAAAATCAATTTTGGGGAGACCATTGAGGGATGGAGACTGGATGAGAGTTTAGTTTTTTGGTTTTGAAATCATATGGTCATACCTATGGATTTTCAGGAAAAACTTTTCATGATTTCTACCATTTGAGATGGTTTGTTCATCTGGGAATACATAAATGTATAAGGAGTTTAAACCACAGTTTAGGTGGTTCAATTTGTAAAAAATGGTGGCTAAGTTTGTTTTGAGATTCTTAACTTGTCAAAATGTTAAGTAAGAGAATCAGAAACTAGTTGTTATGTTTCCATCTTTACCTATTAATATTTGGAAATGGGAGAATATATCCATATATTTTGTGATAGGTTTTCCATGAATGGTTTAGAAACACAATTCCATATGGGTAATAGTGTATTGACTCACAAAGTCGGGCCATTTCATCCACATTCATGAATTTCATATGGTGGATGGAAGGTCTAAAATCTATATATGATAATATTTAAAGAGGTATAGAATACCGGTTCATATAGTATCAGACATAGACTCAAGGATTATGTATTATTTATGGAAATACATACTGAAATATCTTGGAACTCAATTGAAAATGAGAACAAAATATCTTCTTCAGAAAGATAGAAAATTATAATGGATGATAAAAACATTAGAAGACATGTTGTGGGTATGTGTAATAGATTTTGGTGGCTCATTGGAAGAGGACATACCAATATCATTCCTTGATACATGTAGATCCTTTTGAAACCTTGTATGGGTGCCATTATTTCTCTCCACTTTTTTGGGTGGAAACAAGTGAGACTTTAATGGTTGGACTGATCCTTGTCCAAGAGACAAAAGAGAAGATTCCGTTGATGAGGAAAAAGATGGAGATGGATCAGAGTCATCAGAAATTGTATGTGGATAATTGTCGATGGCCATTGTGGTTCGAGGTGAGTGATCATGTGTTCTTGAGGATCTCTCAAAGCCTTGTAAATTTTCATTTTGTGAAGCATGGAAAGTTATTTCCTTGATACATAAGCCCTTTTGAGATAATTGAATGGGTTGGTGAGGTGTCATATTGGTTGGATTTTTCAACATGGTTCAGTGTAATGAATAATGTGTTTCTTGTATCTCTGTTGAAAAAGTATCAGTATAATCCTAACCATGTTATTCGATGATATCATGTAGACTTAGAGCCAGACGATTCATTGATGCTAGTTCCAGTATGAATTTTGGATAATAAAGACAAATTCTTGCATGAAAAAATCATCTGTCTAGTGTGGGTTTAATGGAAACATGGTCAGATTCAGGAAGAGACTTGGGAATAAGAGAGGAAGATGGTCGAGTAATGGACCAAACTCTTTTAGGACAATATTGATTTTCTAATTTCCGGGAACATAAATTCCAATGTTGGGGAGAATTTAACACCATCAGTTTTAATGAGTATCCCTTTATTTATTATTTTTAAGTATATAAAGTGTTTGAGTAAAGTTTGGGTGGGTTTGGAATACTTTTTGAATATTTTTGGGTCTTTTATAAACGTTCACAGTTTGAGAACAGTTTGTGGAAACCATTAAAATTATACAGAAAATCATGCACAGTGATACATGGGCTAATGAGAAGGTTCATGGTTAGGCGCGCTATTTGGCCAAATCTTGTGGAATCCCAGGAGAAACCATGAAAAGTGTGATAGTGATATTTTGTATGGTTAGTGCATAATTTTTCTAATAGTGTGGACCAATCATGTGAGGTTCCCCTTGAGGTTGAGGCTGGTACATGGTTAGTGCACGGTTTGCCTAACCAAGTGACTAACCATGCATGAATTAAAAACAAAATCATAAAATAGTTGATCTAGTTTTGAAATACCTTTTAACCCCTCCTTTTGCTCCATTTTAGACCTAATTCAATATTTATTCCCCCAAAATTCTTTGGAACCTTTCCCTATATAATTTTAAGTGATTCATAAGCATTTCTTGGTTTGTTGAATCCTGATTCCCATGGTAGGTCCATGCATGTAGAAGTTTTCTGTGGGTTTTCTAAGATATACTTTCTTCCCTCTCTCGGTTTCTTAGTTCTAGTTTGATGCAGATAGATCTGTGGTGTTTAATGACAATCAGGGTTAGTTTTGTCCTTATTGATGCTAGGGGAAGATATCTAAGGATAGTTTTTGGATATTTAACCCATTTTTGTGGGTGTTTTCATGCCATTATTCATTTTACCTATAATTCCTATTGTTGGTATCTTCACTCTTGAGTCCTCTTATTAGAACATGAAGGATTAGTTAAAAATTTATTGAATTGCGTGAAATTTATTTTGAAATTGGTGTGCACATTATGGTTGAAACCTACGTTAGTTATGTTTTTTTTATTTTTGGACTTTTAAAAATTATTTATACAAAGTGCTAGGAGTTATTAATTTTAAAATATTGATTTTAATATATATATATTTTAGATTTATGAAAATGGTTTGTTAAAAGGTTTTTAATAAAAGAAATTTTTTATTGAAATGGTTTGAAATGGTTGGTTTGAAATTGTTTTGGAATACATGGGTTTTTGTGAGTTCATGCTTTTGACATGACCCTGAATAAGAGGTGTGTACCATTGGGGTATAAAGAGAGCTGACCCTGAATAAGGGGAATGTGTAATTAGAGAAAAATGATATTGGAAACTTTGTGATGACTTAGTGGATGGATGGGAAACTGATCATGAGTATGGAATTATTAGTGAAGCATTCATGTGTGTGTGTGTGTGTGAATCATGGAATGGTATTCCAAAAAGGAATGTGAAATGGTTTAAAGTATTTTTTGGTTGATTTTACATGGAAACTATTTTTGTATGGAAAAATTTTTTGGCGTCAAAAATATTTTTTTTATATAAGCTATTTTCATTTTTTATATAAATTGTTTTATAATAATGTGATAACTTGTTCTATCATAGTGGCATGAGTTTAGAAGTAATTTGTAGAAATCATATAGAGTTTTATTAGTCACCCCTACTTTTTAACTTGATGGTTTTGTAGATATTGTTCATCAAGACATAGACAAAGGTAAAGTATCACACTTCTTTAGTGGTGATTCATGATAGTTGGGTTTCATTTTTTAGTTAGAGCACGGTGCATGTTGGTATTGTTGGAGTTTTTTGTTGTCTTTGAGTTTTTTGGTTTTTCTTCTTCTTCTTTGTACTTTGATTTTAGTAGTCTTACACTGTGATACCTTATTGTAGTTTGGTTTTGATATCAATGGTATTACTTTCAGTCATTTTACATTGATATCATGCATCATGTAGTAGTATTTTTTATGAAATGTTTTATTGGTTTGTTTTATTTCAAAAAATCGAAAATCACCCCTAATAGTATTGAAGCCCTTGAATTTTATTACCAACCTTTGGTGCCTTGGCGATGTCACTTAAGGCCATGTAGAAATTACACCTCAACTCAAGAAAATTAGGAGGGGTGGGATGTTACAGAATGGGTGGTGAGGGGCCCATTTTATTGATGGTGAGAATGATTTTTTAAAATATTTCAAGTTAATATAAAGGGAGAACATGCTAAAAAAGTGAAGTGGATAAAAATATATAAATAATGGATTGAGGAAGATATAACGATAACATAAAACTCATAATCTCTATTATTGACATGTTTTTATCATGTTTCAATCCCTTTACCCTTTGAATTATTAATTTTACTATTTTAACTTTTACCGCGATAATTAGTTTTTCTTAAGGTAACATAAAATTTATACATAAAAATAATTTGTTTCTTATTATATAATTTAGAACTAATTATTTTAAAATTTAAATCAATTTCATTTGATTCAATTTATAAAATTGATAGAAATTAATTTTAAAATAGAATTGTAAAATCTATTATTGTTTTTGAGAAAATATCACGTATGTTTTAAAATATAAAATTTGGATTTGTAAATAAATATTTTTTAAATTATAAATTCACATAAAAAATAAATATTTGGTTTTATAAAAATGTTTCATAATTTTTAATTTATGCTTATATTCTTAAAATTTCATAAGAATTATTTTATTTGTAAAAATGATATTTTTACCTAAAAATCATTGTTGTTAGAAAAATCCCAAGACATAATCTTAATATCATATTGTTATGATTAATAAAAAAATGATATTAATTTTGTATAATTAAATTCCTAAAATTTGATAATTCATTTTTTGAATATTATAATAAAATTTTGTGGGGAACTATTCATATTAAAAAATAGATTTTTAAAAGTTTACTATTCATTATTATTAATTCCTATCAATTAATAATTAAATATTTAATATATTATTATTATTATAAATATGTTTTATTATAATGTAATCATAATATACTATTTTCTTAAAATAAAACACTAATTTTAGGAAAATATATTTTTCAGCGTAAACTAATTTTATTTGTTCTTTTAACTATACCATTTTAATTTCATTACATTGAATAGTAGTATTTATTATCACTCTAATAATATTTCATAAATAAGTTAAACATATTAATTAAATATAATTCAATGACTATGTTTTAATGGATTAAACTCATCACAGTTCCATTTTTGTTCAGTGTTACATGTAGCATAAACTATCGAACACATTGATATTTTTAAATGCAGTCATTTATTAAGATATTAGGGTTTCACACCATCCATAAAGACCCTACCTTAGCTTTCATGATTATATTTTAACAATTATCCTTATCCTTATGAGGGTTTCATGGACTGAGGGATCTTCCTTGCTTTCCTGTGAACCCATCTATATAGCCTAAAAGGTGGTTAGTTTCCCATAGAAGGTTTCCTGCTAGTATGGAAATGAAAATTATGAATCTTATTTGGTTGATAAACATTAATCAGTAAAGGAAAATTCCAAAAAATTCATTTTATAAAACCATACATTCAATATTGACGAAATTTCATTGAATAATATAGAAAATTATGTCAAGTATTCCTCATGCGTCCATACTAGAAGCATCAAAAATAAAACCCACCAGAACTAATGGAGAATGATCCAACCTTGAATTTTGTACCTGGATCCACATAGAACTACTTATTCCTAAAGCCTATCTAGGCCACTGGATAACTACCAGCTATAATAGTCCATTGGTAACTAGTCTTAGCTGGAACTTCCTTTCACACAACATTAGAGAAAATTGGTAGATTAAACCCCAGAACTTTGGTCTATAATGGTTCCTTCAACCCCATCTTAAATAATTTTGCTATATCCCCCTTATCCTTAATCATACATGTAAAAAAATGGTGGATTTTGTTGAAATTCATGATATATACTATCACTAAACTCTATCCCTAATTAATCTTCGTAATATAATTATCTTTCACTTGGATGAGGGTATATGGGTGGAAATCCTCTAAGAATATATCATATAATCCATTATAATTAGGCATATGACCCTTCTTCATCTCAACCATGACATCCCACCCTTAATTATTGACACCATCTAGTATAAAAGTGGACAAGTTAGTTTGATACTACTTAGAGTCTCAATACATTTTAAGATATGGTGAATACGATTACCCCACTCCTCTTACACCCGAGGAGAGACTTTTCCCTAGAGAATATGAAGGTGATGGAATTGAAAATATAACATTAAATTTGTGGATGAGGGTTCCCATCATGGGGGTTCAATTTTATTTTCTTGGAGAAATAGAGCTAGACCATTGGGAATATGAGGATTAATTGGAGGCCTAACACGTTTAACATGCTCATGAGATCCCCTTTATTGGATCTATTAGGGGTTGAAGGGGCATTATAGTCAATATTTACTAGGATAATGACATCATAATACCCATTAAATAAATGAGAAACTTATCATTTTTTTTCTAAAAAGTGATAATTTTATCATAATTCCACCCCCTCTTCCTTTTCCCTTCATTTTAGTCAATTATTTATTATTTTGAACTAGTTATTTTAAATTAATTACCAAAATAAAAATAAAAGGATAAATATATAAATTTTAAAATAAGTAGTTCCAAAACTAGTCAAATCAATTAAAATAATTATACTAGGATAATCACCACTAATAAGTAAATGGGAAAAAACCATTAATTTATTAATGAGGCTTCAGATAATATCATTATTTAACAAATTCCACTGATAAAAAATTCAATCATAGGAAAAATTCTGAGATTTAATTTTATCCTACATTTTCTTATGTAGAATAATCTATTAATAATACATGAGGCTCATAGATGTAACACATCCAATATTGATGAGGTATAAATTAATGAGAGAATAATTTGTGTTGATACATCTTGTTTTTTGAAAGATACTCTTGATTACATGGTGGAATAGTATTTGGTACCCAATGGAGGTGGATAGAGGGGATGTAGATTGATGTGGTCTTCGATTGGTCAACGAGCCTAGAGTGAGTACCCAGTGGGTACCGAGTACCCATTGGTAGTTTTGAGGGTACCCAATGGATTCCTAATTGTTTTTAAATCCGTAATTTTTTTTTTTTGAATTTTATTAAAATTTCTACCTATATTTTATTTTCTATTTTTCTATGTAATAGTACCCCTCTCTTTCTCCCTCTAGTTGGTATCTTTAAAGTGGTGTATCTCCTATATCCATTATCAGTTTTGATTTATTTCTATAAAAATAGGTTAACAAAGGATGGTATACCACTTCTAATGGGTTCTATAATTGTTTCTGACACTATTTATTCATTTATTTTCAATTATGTATGGTTTTATGAGTTTTTTAATATATTAAGGAATTGAATGATTGGACATGAAATAGCCTATTTTTTATGAGAACAAATCTTTTAGGTACACATAGGTGGTTACTTGAATTATTGTTGGTATTTACATGTGTTTCATACATTTTATGAAAATTTGTAGAAATAGATTTATTATATATTATTTATCAATAATACAAATTGGGGTTTTCAAATTCATATGGTTTTATTGGTACCTGAAATTTCCATGAGTAGTATTTTAGAGGTGTGTGATTACTCTATTTATCACTGATTACCATTTTCAATGTGATTTTAAATGTGTTACCATGACATTGGACCCAATACGATTGCCTATGCTTGAGACTTGATGTTAGGATCCTCACATGGGGGTCCTAGGGAATTCATTGGTATGAAAGATCCTGAGAACAAATTAATTTAAAGATGTAATATCTTATGAGAGTGTCTTTGAGTAGGTTAGTGGATTGAGTTCATTGAACTTTATACATCAAATGATTATAAAATGTATGTGAATGATTATAAGTGATGAATATATTACTATGATGATTTATTAGTAGTGAATCATTCATCTTTGGTTTATTGGTGGTATATCAACCACTTTGTGAGTTAGATTGGAGGTATCACATTTACTTATACTGATCTGGTTATGCTTCACTCCCCATGTGTTTGATATATTAGTGGTACCTCATCTACATAATGTCGGTTAATGGTGGTACCTAATCCAACATTGGTTAGTTTGTTCTAATTTTTCCAAACTACGATGCAATGTTAGTGGTGAAGGGGATGTTTCCTAAAAACCTTAGGCATGTGATGCAATATGAGTATATTTTATGAGATGCTATAAGACTATTGTAAGGAGAAATATCAAATATTTCTTCACTAACATGAATATATCTTACTATATGATATGGATATAATCATAATGATGAAAATAAGTTTGTATAATTACAATAACATGATGACGTTCAAATGTTATCCTCACATTAATATCTAGAATTTGACAATTTTTTCACATACTCTACAATTATAATAATAAAATTTCACAAGATGAAATTAGTGGGAGGCTGAAATAGAAAAAGGGTTTCAAATTATTATAACCAAATTAAATTTACTCATGCATCATGTAACACATGATTAAATGTATATAAATTAAGGAGAAAACTTTAAGGCCTTTATAAAAGAGGTTTCATCTTGAGATAGTGATATTTGGGGATCCTAAAATTCTTCCATACCCACAGAATTCTTCTTATTCCTCTATATTATTGAAGAGAAACTAGTATGCCATGGGATATAGGAGGGTCATTCCCATAAAACGGGTGATTCCTGCCAACCCATAGATACAACACATAGAATATAATTCTTTAGTTACCTATTATCATTTTTCATTATCCACATATATGAATATATATGTAGAATCAATCAAAGGTGTGAGGAAATAATGTCGTGAACTTTATTTTTATATAACATGGTTTCATTATTAAGACATGTTAGATATTGGAAAATAAGTTTTTAAAAGGTTCTACTATATAGAAAAAGTGTTATTATATCTTTATAGTCTTAAAAGTTTAATTAGAGCTTTACCATATTGAAAGATTCGAAAAATTAATTTTAAAACAAAGAAATAATAATTCATATGACCTGTCATAATTGAAATCGTAGACTATGATATAAATTTTTTTATGTATATATCCATTCAATATTAAATATAATTAGTCATAAAAGTACCATTTTATATGGAATGATATTTCAAAATAAATAACTTTAAATAATTCATCTGGTTTCATTATATCCCAGAGAAATATATGAAGATTATTATCCTATGAAGGCACTCGTTCACATGAGAAAAAACCATGCATCATATTTTTTCAATGATATCAATGGAAACCAAAAAATGTGATTTCCTACTAGTTTAATCACATTAAAATTACTATCAAAGGCCATGATTACCCTATTACACTGGTTTAATTCTACACATCTTCCACGATATATCATATGCTGCTTTAATCCCACCCACATTTGTATTCTTATGTAGGCCATGGTTAGCATGGTTTTAACTTACCCTGGTTACTATAGTTGGCCATAAATACAAGGGATTTCTAATTAAATCTCATAAATTCCCTATTATTTTGATTTAAAACCACACAACACATCATTTAATATGATTGATAACACAATCATTGGTTGCAGTATGCTAATTTTATAACGATCTCTTTGTTTTGAATCGAGTATCGTATTATGATATGGTATATACCATAAAATATGACATGTATAGAAAAATAAAATTTTTAATATTTCAATTTAAAATTGATTTAAACGGTTTATAATATGTCGATATATATTAAAAGGTACTTTGGTATTTTTTAACTCATAAAATAGTAAAAAATTAATTAATTTGAAGTTTTTGTAATTAATTATTAAGTGTTTTTGAAAAATTTAATCAAGAAATATCCATAGTATCAAATGTTAATATACAATACTGCTTAAAATTATATGTAATGACTTATAATTTGTATATAATTAGTTATATAGAAATTTTAAGGGTAATTTAGAAAATGATTACAACTTATAAAATAAGGATAAATATAACAAATTTTATATTTATAATTATGAAATGGTCAAAGTTATTAATTTGAATTATTAACATTAAAAATCCTAATTTAATAAATTATTTATACCATATAAAAGATTTCATTTCATAATTTATATGATAAAAGGATTAAATATTATTAAAAATTATGTGATATTTAGATTATCTAAATTATTTAAATAATATAAATAGTATATAAGTTATTTATGATTCATTTAATATAAAAAAATTAATGTAAAACTCTTTATAATGGATAATATGAAGGAATTCATACAAAAACAAATTTTCATTTTTTATATTTATTTAATTAAGGAATATCCGTAATGCTTAATTAAATCATAAATTGTTTTTTATGAATTGTTCATAATTATGTTTCTTATGTTTAAATTTATGAATTCTTAGCTTATTTATTTAATTATATACTTTAATCATGAATATAAATTTATATATTATGAATCTATTTATGATTTAGTTGAAGATATTAAATTAAATCTAAGTTATTATACATGTATCTAAATAGTTACATGTAACGTTCAATATTGGATTTAGTTTTCTTCTACCTCGAATTGGGATTTTATTATATTATTAACTTGTATTAATTAGTTAATTATTATTTATACATATTAGGGTTTATAGTTATGATGGAATTAATTTCTCTACTGCGTAAAGTAACATTAATTAGAGGAACATTGTGTCATACTATTCAGTGTCTTACCGACTTATGTTTTTTTATCTAGAAAAGTATAGGATTTTATATCTATCACTCTAATATTAATCTTGTGGTGATTATTTATTTCATATGATTATAATAATTTATATAAAAGGTTTTCAGGTAACATATACATAAAATACATTTGGATATGTGTGAATATAATTTTATTTTGATTTAGGTTAAAAAAAGATATGATTTATGTAAATAGATGCAAATCAATATGGTTTTAAAGTATTGGCTTTAAGGAAGGAATTAGATTCTAAACTACATCATAAAAGTACCATACATAATGGAAATACATGAGCTAAAACAGTGAGATTTTTCTCTTTCAGAACACTAAGTGTTTCTTCCAAAGCAAATAGTTGAAAAGACATTGATAATCAAAATGGATAGGTCATGATAAAGCCCGGTTCCCCTAAGTCTCTTGTGTAAGGAAATAAAGTAAAGGGTGACCATAATAGGATTAGTTTCCCATTCCCAAATTTTTCTTTGGGTTAAACATAGCTAGGTGACTGAACTCAGATTAGGTTACTGGAGGAATAGAGTTGAGTTTATCCATATAATAGATTAGAAAAGTATTTTTCCACTGAACTATAAATGATTCATATATGGTATTTTTGAGATGATCCCCTACCTAAAATAATTAGTGATGAGAGAAAAGATAAATTTTATAAAATTATAGTAAAAGGTTGATCTTGGACTACTGATGGATATGATAGATTTTAAAGGGTCTCATCATCTTAGTGGGAGAATATATAATAAAATTATTCAGTAGGTGTTTATAAAAGATGATAATCATGTGATAAAATATTCTTATATAGATAAATAACATCATCATACTATAACATAACATTAATATAACCCTAGTTAATGGAGACCCATATTATAGGAAACATCTTGTACTAGTATAATACTAATGTTTTTTTAATAAAACATAATAATATGTGTTTGTTTAACACATTATTAAATAAGAAACTATTACATTTATTCAATAGGTGTATCTAGATTCATAGGAGATGCATAAAATGATTGAATCAAAGGAATCTTTATGTTTTTTTGGTTATGGAATTATCCTGTTATCATTATTATATGTTTTTTGAAAATGTAAATGAGTTCATTAAACTTTTACCTCATTTTTATCAATGTTTTCAGGATATACGAACTCGGCATGTGATATCTAGGTTCTGGTGACGTGTTGTCATTACAAGTGGGTAAAATTTAAAACCAAAATAAGACATGTTAGTTATCAAATATAATAATGTTTCATATAATTCTAATTCAATGTCACTGAAACCTAGAGGTGTTATTAGGAAGGAGGAGTAATGATTCCATATAATGGAATGTTCTAGAATATATGAAGTGACTTAAGATACTTCTTGGAATGTTTATGTTAGGTACCATTTTTATTGGAATCAGTTCTTTGATTTTGAATGATCTAGGATATTTAATACATATTTTAAAAATGTTTTGAATATACAGGAGTTTAATATTAAGGTAAATTTTTATGAATCATATTTTCTCTATTCAAATGGTGAAGAATTGTGTTTTTATATGAAATAGTTGTATAAATTTGGATTTATCAAGATCAAATGGATCTAAAAAATGGATTTGTGTTTTTCATTTTATATCTCATATATGATAATAGAGTTTCTTTCATAATGAAGAATTATTATAAACAATATGAAATGATATATTCAATACACTTTGTTTGTGATTCATTAAATACAGTAAAATGTTTAAAAATGGGACAAGGATAAACATTTTTTATCTAGGATGGAAGTGTTTATCCTTATTTTTAAAAAAAAATATGATTGACATTATCCTTCTATTATTAAGTGAAATATTTTAAAGAACAGTGTAACACCCCAAGATTTCATAGTGTGTTATTTCTTCAAAATAATTCAATAACTTGCACTACAAGCAACACCGAGTTCAATTGCACCATGACTTACCAAAAAAAAAGCCATTAAAAGAGGTCATGAATAGCATTAACTACATTTTTAACTTTATATAATCCTTATAATTTTAGAATCCATATTATGGGTTTCTTAGTCATAATGCAAGAACAGATTCATTTTCAGTATTGAACTTTTATCAACTTTTGATAGTGAAACCTTTTTAAATACAATATTTTAAACTTTTTTACTAAATGGAGACATCAAAAAATTTAAAATGAAACATCCCAAGCTTCCACGGTACGCTTTCCTTTGAATAAAACAGTAGCGTGTGTTGTACGCAACGTCGAGTTTTAACACACACCACAACCGATCAAACTAACCGTTATGAATAGTAATATCTACTTTTTGAAATTATATATATTTTATATTTGAAAATGGACTTCATTTTTGGATTCGGAATATCGAATTTAGCCTAAGGTGAAATTTTGGTACATTTCGGATAACTTTCATATTTTGATGAATAGTGAAAATTACTAAATTTTAATTAAAAACAACTTTTTTAATCAAAATAATTAATAGTGATAAATTATGAATTTGAGTGGTTTTAAAGTATATTTAGAATATATTTTTACCGTTTAATATAATGTTGGTCATTGGACATAATTTTACAATTAAACCAAACATAAACAAGTGTCAATCTTTTGATAGTTATTATCTCTTAAAAACACGCTTTTTGTTTTGACAGCGGGAATTAATTTTAAATTAATTTCTGCCACTTCTGTGTTTTGAATTTAGAAAAATGGATTCCATATTTGGAATCAGGATGTTCAAATTGTGTAAATAGGTAACTTTTATTTTTAGACATTTTGAATAATTACTGCGGTAAATATTTTATTTACCATGGTTAAAGGGTAAATCCGGTAAATAAGGGTTAAAAAAATAATATTATAATAATACTAAATTACCCTAAAACGTGTCTTAACCCTATTGGTTGATACATGGTCGACCATGGGCATCTTTGGGTCTATTTTGGGACCCCATGGATCCACTTGTAAGTGATAATGACACATTATATTAATAAAGTTAAAATAGAAATAAAAATGGCATAAGCTTACATCTTTTAGAAGAACAATTTTTACATAGGGTTATACATGTTGGATTTTCGATTATAAATATTCATTAGAAAGATAAAAAGATTTCCTACATAATGATATTTTATTTATAATTTTAGACATTAAATAATTTATTTTATTTATGACACAATGATGATGCAGTAATTACTAAAATAGTGAAAAATTAAAATAATTGATCTTATAAATACCCAAATAATTATAATATGAAACTTTTAATGAATTAAACTAATTTTATATGATAATATGATATATTAGGATTGATTTAATTGACTTTTTTCGAAGTAATAAATCTGTTAGGAGTTTCACAAAAATCAACTATTGAATAGTGTCAAAATTGACATAAAAGAGTTCTTAAAACAAATATTATATTATTAATTGATATTAAATTCCTAAAAATCTAAGGTTCGGCCAAGAGACTTATATTATGATAGGTTCCTCATTAATGGACCACTTGGGGGTCTCTTGGATGTATATAGTAAGTTTATTAACCATATTATATAAAAATACAAAGAGACATTGTAAAAGTGAAACTAATTAACTTAGAGTTAATACTTAAAGATAAGGTTAATATAAGTACCCAAACCTGTCTAAATTCTATTGGATGAGTTGTTTTCGACCTATCCCCACCTCATCCTTTGAATAGTCAACTTTGGAGCCTTTAGAAACCGAATATGAATTTATTATAAATTAATATTTCTAGCTTTTCCAAAGGTGCCCCTCACCCCTCTTATAAAAGGGCACTCCTCCTTCTCATTTCTTCACACCTTCAAAGCCTTTTGGTTCGGCCAAACTCTGCCCAAATAATCTCCCAACATCCCTCACTACAACCTAGAGGCCTTAGTTGGATCAGAAAGCCAACCTAAGGAGCCCTTTTGATCAAATCAAAAGGAAGAACCCGAAGAAGAGGTAATGATTTCACCACCCTTTTCTAAGTTCATTTCTTCTTCCACTTCTTCTTCCTTTGTTCTTACCATTCTAAAATAATAACTCCAGTATCTCACATATACTGTGATGTTATTATAAATATGGTACAATCATATTCAGTATTCTATCCACCCTTTGAATAACATGTCACCATACGTGCGTACGTACGGCTTACCGTCTCCACGTCGTGGTGTAATTGTTATTCAAAATAATATTATTTGGATGGGTATAATAATGATGTGTAACTCATGTAAATAATAAATGTAACATGTTAATGATTCTGTATATATGATATACCATCCATTTATATATTATTTTAATATCAAAAGAATGATATTGTCACTCGTGCGTACGTACGGACTACCGTCTCCACGAACGCGATGAGATTCATTCTCCATCGTATCCATTCAAGTATAATTATCATTTGATGATTTAAAAATGATGTTTAAGGACTTGATATCATTGTGGATATGAATAATATACAACCTATCCTTTACAAACATGTCTTACGTAACAAAACATATAAAAGAAAACAAGTAAGTTAACACCCGAAACGACGATAATTCTAAGATATTATTAACAAATCAATGTTAAAAGATCATATATGATATCATATTAATATATATGATTCTTGTATAATTTAATAACAATTATTTCACCATTATACAGGAGGTTAACCTACCCCAACCAAGGAAAAGTACAAGGTAAGGGTTATTTCACAATCTCTTCATTATCCGAGGTTGTATTATACGTAATAATCTACTGGGATATCTTTATCATCCACATCCATGTTTCTTAAAAATGTATTTCAAAACATTTTTACTATTTACAAGAATATGGGTTAAAGTCATTTATACCCTTGTTTGACTTTTTATAAGAGTTTTATAAAGGAATCTTTCCGTCGTTTTCAAAACAAGGTCCTTTTTAACCTTTTCGACAGAATTGAGGTAAGAATGTTTTTTTTAACTTGTACGGCGGGTGCGGTTATTTTACGCCGTTATAAAATCTTCAAAGCTTCCATTACAAGCTTATAAGAATATTTTCAAAGAAAATGTTTTATTTTATATGGATCTGAAATGATTTCAAAATAAAAGGAGATATTTCTTTTATAAGTGTTTTGATTTCATCTATGTCAACATCCTTTGATGGATTTTAAGATTATTTGAAGTTGATTTATTATAATACAAAACTTCTATATTGTATTGAAGGTTTTGTGATATGTTTGACTGTGGATGTGCTATTTTATACCATTCATAGTTTATGGTGAAACTATTGACATTTCATATGCTTGTTTTAATCCGAATGTTTATGTTATATTTCAAACTTTTCTTCAGATGAATGTGCTAAACAAGTATGTTCCGGGTTGGGGACCGGTAAAAGTAAGCCCTCCAGGTTGGGGACTGGTAAAAGTAAGCCCTCCAGGTTGGGGACTGGTTAAAGTAAGCCCTCCAGGTTAGGGACTGGTAAAAGTATGCCCTCCGGGTTGGTGTCCGGTTATTAGAGGCACTCCGGGTTGGTGTCCGGTTATTAGAGGCACTCCAGGTTGGTGTCCGGTTATTAGAGGCACTCCGGGTTGGGTTCCGGTTAGAAGTAACCCCTAGGTCTTGGGATGAGGCCTAGACAAAGAAATTAACGTTTAGCATTATGCATTCCAACATTATGAAAGTGGTTATTGATATTGCATGTGATTATTCGATTAGTAGAATATCCATGTGAACAAGTAAATGGCATTATTTCATTTTACTTTTGCCATACTATGTTGAAGTTCAATTTTAAAAGGCTTTTGTTTTAGTAATTCATTGCCTTAAATGTTTATGCTTATTTTGAATGTTCCGCTATATTGTTATCCTTACTGGGCATTTGAGCTCACCCCTTTTCTATGTTTTATTTTTCCCAGGTAGTGAAGAAGTAATTTATGAATGACTTGCAGGGATATTATGAGGGGTTAATAGTGTGGATATGAAGACTTTGTTGTTGTAGTAGTTTTTCACTTTGAAATGTAATGTAAAACCTATGATTATATCTAGTGTTTCCATGGCTACTAAACCAATCGGTCTTTCGAGATTTGATCTTCTTGTGATCATGCCAATGTTATGTAATTAATGCACCGACTCTGGGTAGCTGGGGTCGGGGCGTTACAGTTGGTATCAGAGGAAGTTTAGTACAAACCTTGGAAGCTAGATTTAGATAAACTCTGATTAGAGCACGTAGACCTAAGATGAGCTTTGAGGATTAGTATAGAAGAACTTCCTAGAATTTTGGTATTGTAGAGATTTTGTGAGTATTCCGAGCAATAGATCCCTGTCTGGATACGAGCAGGTAGAGGCGGCTCTGGCACAGATGTACCTAGGGGTAAAACCCGAAAACACCGCTTTGAGCTAGACTCGAACGGGAACTGGTGCACGACAACAGGCCTTGCTGCACTCTTGGTTACGACACTCCCGGGGGATATGCTTAGGATAACTCTCATTTTCTTTAAAAATCATTTTGAAGGGATTATGAGTATATACTTCCTCAAAGAAAACATTCTTATGATTATGGATTATATCCATAAATATTTCAATTTATGTTAGGTGTTTTATAAGTATGGGATTATGTATTTTGATTCATAAACTGATCTAGTTTATGCCATTGTTTAGAAATGGCGCCCAGTAGAAGGAATGAGAACTCCAGAAATGCACATGATTCAAAGAGAAGGAAGGATCATATATTTCATGGTCTTAAGCTAGAATTTATAAGAGAAATAGTCACCCATGTATTATCATCATATGAAGAAATAATATCATGTGTTGATAAGATAAGTAAAGAGTTTACTGAGTCCTATGCCTTTGAAGGGAAGCAAGAGAAGAAAAGGTTGGAAGAGAGAAAGATGGATAAAGGGAAGAGGGAAAAGAATAATTTTCCCATATGTGGTAACTGTGGAAAGAAACACCCTGGAACTTGCCTGAAAGGAATGAGAGTTTGTTATAAGTGTGGAGGAAAAGGGCACAAAGTACGTGACTGCAAGGGTGAGAAAATGGTCTCAAATGTACAATGCTTCATTTGCAAGGAGTTTGGACACTATGTGAACCTATGTCCCAGTCATCAGACTATGCCGCAAATGATGCTATTGGATAATAATCAAGTTATGATACTACCACAGATGAGGAGGAATGATTAGAGTTCTTATGTTGATTATGTCAATTGAGTGTTGTATCAACAATGTACTTGTTATAATAATTATGGAGTATATAAGGATTGTACTGCAGTACTATTTCATTAAGGACGTGAGATTATGTGGAACAAAGAAAAGTGACTCAATAGCAGGATAAATTTTTGGAAAATATATGGTTGAGAGAATGATAAACCATAATATAGTTCTGATACCGAAGTAGTGATTTTGGAATAATACATGATTGTTTTGGATAAATTATATTGGATATTCTTGACTACCTTCGAACTGATTAATGATTTGTATATTCCATCATTTTTGGGGTTTAAAACATTTTTGGATTAATGAAGTATATCCAGCTTTCTATATGGAATAAGGGAGCATGAATGTAATCAATAAGGAATATGGTAATTTCAGGATGTTTCAGTGTATTAAAAGAATACATGATGAAGGTATTCATATGATATTATGGGGTAAAAAGGATCTATATTATGTTTACCTTCCTTATAAATGTTGGACTGTGAGTTTGGATAGAATTATTTTGGATAGTTCTTATTTGGATTATTTTGGATTGCCATAAAAGGACAACCCGGAGGTCGGGCAGCAACCTGTTGCGTCCGGCAAGGCTGCGAGACTTGAACCCGCAACCGAAGGGCGACAAGGGTGTATCACCTACCACTGGCCCACGAGATGTCCTGGATTAAATAATTTAGTTTTTATTAAAAGATCTGGTATATGAATTATAAATTCATTTATTTTGGAACCCTGTATAAATTTTTTTTTACGTTCTATTATCTCTTAGAGTGAAAGATGAGTTTGTGGTAGAAATTCATTATTAGATAAAACTCTAATTATAAAGTAAGTATATCTCCTTATGATCTTAGACAAACTCATAAATAAATTCCTCAACATTAATAAAAGGAACTTAGAACAAAAATGTTGTCCTAGATGGTACCTTAAATCATCACTAATTTATGGCTTTAGGATTGTTGGCCTTTTCATAGCCATGTTCTCTACCACTCTCCATCAGATAATTGATGGTTAGATTTCTCCTCCATATCCATATTTTCCTACATGGAACCCTAGTATGTGTTATTTTCGGTAATCTTCATACTTTCGACTCTTTATTTTAAATAGAGGCCTCGTTAATTCATTTTTCGATGTGGGATTTCAACTAAGATATTTTGAAACGTCAAAAATGTGTTATCCCAATACCCTATATTTTGTTGAACCGATGGTACTTCAAATCATCATAGATTGATGAGTTTAAGGACCTCAATTATACACTTGTTTGTGATTGATGACCTCAATCACTACCTATAAATATTTACATTTTCCTCCAATTATATATCTCTAATTGCCACCAATGTTCTCCTAATCGAGATCATAATTTGGTGGTGACCCTTTCATTTATCTTTTCCTCATATTAAGACTAAATTTTAGTAACCCAATTTCCGATGTGGGTTTTCCCACAAATATATTATCTACTTTCAACCATTTATTTTTGAAGAACAATTTCAAATTGCGAGGACGCAATTTATTGAAGGAGGGGAGAATGTAACACCCCAAGATTTCATAGTGTGTTATTTCTTCAAAATAATTCAATAACTTGCACTACAAGCAACACCGAGTTCAATTGCACCATGACTTACAAAAAAAAAGCCATTAAAAGAGGTCATGAATAGCATTAACTACATTTTTAACTTTATATAATCCTTATAATTTTAGAATCCATATTATGGGTTTCTTAGTCATAATGCAAGAACAGATTCATTTTCAGTATTGAACTTTTATCAACTTTTGATAGTGAAACCTTTTTAAATACAATATTTTAAACTTTTTTACTAAATGGAGACATCAAAAAATTTAAAATGAAACATCCCAAGCTTCCACGGTACGCTTTCCTTTGAATAAAACAGTAGCGTGTGTTGTACGCAACGTCGAGTTTTAACACACACCACAACCGATCAAACTAACCGTTATGAATAGTAATATCTACGTTTTGAAATTATATATATTTTATATTTGAAAATGGACTTCATTTTTGGATTCGGAATATCGAATTTAGCCTAAGGTGAAATTTTGGTACATTTCGGATAACTTTCATATTTTGATGAATAGTGAAAATTACTAAATTTTAATTAAAAACAACTTTTTTAATCAAAATAATTAATAGTGATAAATTATGAATTTGAGTGGTTTTAAAGTATATTTAGAATATATTTTTACCGTTTAATATAATGTTGGTCATTGGACATAATTTTACAATTAAACCAAACATAAACAAGTGTCAATCTTTTGATAGTTATTATCTCTTAAAAACACGCTTTTTGTTTTGACAGCGGGAATTAATTTTAAATTAATTTCTGCCACTTCTGTGTTTTGAATTTAGAAAAATGGATTCCATATTTGGAATCAGGATGTTCAAATTGTGTAAATAGGTAACTTTTATTTTTAGACATTTTGAATAATTACTGCGGTAAATATTTTATTTACCATGGTTAAAAGGTAAATCCGGTAAATAAGGGTTAAAAAAATAATATTATAATAATACTAAATTACCCTAAAACGTGTCTTAACCCTATTGGTTGATACATGGTCGACCATGGGAATCTTTGGGTCTATTTTGGGACCCCATGGATCCACTTGTAAGTGATAATGACACATTATATTAATAAAGTTAAAATAGAAATAAAAATGGCATAAGCTTACATCTTTTAGAAGAACAATTTTTACATAGGGTTATACATGTTGGATTTTCGATTATAAATATTCATTAGAAAGATAAAACGATTTCCTACATAATGATATTTTATTTATAATTTTAGACATTAAATAATTTATTTTATTTATGACACAATGATGATGCAGTAATTACTAAAATAGTGAAAAATTAAAATAATTGATCTTATAAATACCCAAATAATTATAATATGAAACTTTTAATGAATTAAACTAATTTTCTATGATAATATGATATATTAGGATTGATTTAATTGACTTTGTTCGAAGTAATCAATCTGTTAGGAGTTTCACAAAAATCAACTATTGAATAGTGTCAAAATTGACATAAAAGAGTTCTTAAAACAAATATTATATTATTAATTGATATTAAATTCCTAAAAATCTAAGGTTCGGCCAAGAGACTTATATTATGATAGGTTACTCATTAATGGACCACTTGGGGGTCTCTTGGATGTATATTGTAAGTTTATTAACCATATTATATAAAAATACAAAGAGACATTGTAAAAGTGAAACTAATTAACTTAGAGTTAATACTTAAAGATAAGGTTAATATAAGTACCCAAACCTGTCTAAATTCTATTGGATGAGTTGTTTTCGACCTATCCCCACCTCATCCTTTGAATAGTCAACTTTGGAGCCTTTAGAAACCGAATATGAATTTATTATAAATTAATATTTCTAGCTTTTCCAAAGGTGCCCCTCACCCCTCTTATAAAAGGGCACTCCTCCTTCTCATTTCTTCACACCTTCAAAGCCTTTTGGTTCGGCCAAACTCTGCCCAAATAATCTCCCAACATCCCTCACTACAACCTAGAGGCCTTAGTTTGATCAGAAAGCCAACCTAAGGAGCCCTTTTGATCAAATCAAAAGGAAGAACCCGAAGAAGAGGTAATGATTTCACCACCCTTTTCTAAGTTCATTTCTTCTTCCACTTCTTCTTCCTTTGTTCTTACCATTCTAAAATAATAAATCCAGTATATCACATATACTGTGATGTTATTATAAATATGGTACAATCATATTCAGTATTCTATCCACCCTTTGAATAACATGTCACCATACGTGCGTACGTACGGCTTACCGTCTCCACGTCGTGGTGTAATTGTTATTCAATATAATATTATTTGGATGGGTATAATAATGATGTGTAACTCATGTAAATAATAAATGTAACATGTTAATGATTCTGTATATATGATATACCATCCATTTATATATTATTTTAATATCAAAAGAATGATATTGTCACTCGTGCGTACGTACGGACTACCGTCTCCACGAACGCGATGAGATTCATTCTCCATCGTATCCATTCAAGTATAATTATCATTTGATGATTTAAAAATGATGTTTAAGGACTTGATATCATTCTGGATATGAATAATATACAACCTATCCTTTACAAACATGTCTTACGTAACAAAACATATAAAAGAAAACAAGTAAGTTAACACCCGAAACGACGATAATTCTAAGATATTATTAACAAATCAATGTTAAAAGATCATATATGATATCATATTAATATATATGATTCTTGTATAATTTAATAACAATTATTTCACCATTATACAGGAGGTTAACCTACCCCAACCAAGGAAAAGTACAAGGTAAGGGTTATTTCACAATCTCTTCATTATCCGAGGTTGTATTATACGTAATAATCTACTGGGATATCTTTATCATCCACATCCATGTTTCTTAAAAATGTATTTCAAAACATTTTTACTATTTAAAAGAATATGGGTTAAAGTCATTTATACCCTTGTTTGACTTTTTATAAGAGTTTTATAAAGGAATCTTTCCGTCGTTTTCAAAACAAGGTCCTTTTTAACCTTTTCGACAGAATTGAGGTAAGAATGTTTTTTTTAACTTGTACGGCAGGTGCGGTTATTTTACGCCGTTATAAAATCTTCAAAGCTTCCATTACAAGCTTATAAGAATATTTTCAAAGAAAATGTTTTATTTTATATGGATCTGAAATGATTTCAAAATAAAAGGAGATATTTCTTTTATAAGTGTTTTGATTTCATCTATGTCAACATCCTTTGATGGATTTTAAGATTATTTGAAGTTGATTTATTATAATACAAAACTTCTATATTGTATTGAAGGTTTTGTGATATGTTTGACTGTGGATGTGCTATTTTATACCATTCATAGTTTATGGTGAAACTATTGACATTTCGTATGCTTGTTTTAATCCGAATGTTTATGTTATATTTCAAACTTTTCTTCAGATGAATGTGCTAAACAAGTATGTTCCGGGTTGGGGACCGGTAAAAGTAAGCCCTCCAGGTTGGGGACTGGTAAAAGTAAGCCCTCCAGGTTGGGGACTGGTTAAAGTAAGCCCTCCAGGTTAGGGACTGGTAAAAGTATGCCCTCCGGGTTGGTGTCCGGTTATTAGAGGCACTCCGGGTTGGTGTCCGGTTATTAGAGGCACTCCGGGTTGGTGTCCGGTTATTAGAGGCACTCCGGGTTGGGTTCCGGTTAGAAGTAACCCCTAGGTCTTGGGATGAGGCCTAGACAAAGAAATTAACGTTTAGCATTATGCATTCCAACATTATGAAAGTGGTTATTGATATTGCATGTGATTATTCGATTAGTAGAATATCCATGTGAACAAGTAAATGGCATTATTTCATTTTACTTTTGCCATACTATGTTGAAGTTCAATTTTAAAAGGCTTTTGTTTTAGTAATTCATTGCCTTAAATGTTTATGCTTATTTTGAATGTTCCGCTATATTGTTATCCTTACTGGGCATTTGAGCTCACCCCTTTTCTATGTTTTATTTTTCCCAGGTAGTGAAGAAGTAATTTATGAATGACTTGCAGGGATATTATGAGGGGTTAATAGTGTGGATATGAAGACTTTGTTGTTGTAGTAGTTTTTCACTTTGAAATGTAATGTAAAACCTATGATTATATCTAGTGTTTCCAAGGCTACTAAACCAATCGGTCTTTCGAGATTTGATCTTCTTGTGATCATGCCAATGTTATGTAATTAATGCACCGACTCTGGGTAGCTGGGGTCGGGGCGTTACAAACAGTCTCATTTTTAAAAAAATTAACCAATCACAAAGAATACCATATTTGATATGGAACAATAGTTTGTTTGTTAAATATTATGACTTAGGAAATAAGTTTTATTTTCAAACTCCAAAATGTTTTTGTTTAATAACATGATATTTTTAAAAAATATTATTTCTGAGAAGATAATTGGTGTATGTTTGTAATTTTAAAAGTTAAAAATTGATAACTAAATGATTATGCTAGTCAAAAATTAATTTATGGAAGATATACTAAAAGATTTAGGATATTTCAATAAAACATTAATGAAAATTTTTATAGTAGTTTCCACAAGATTTCAATGATTATTTATCAATTGGTCTCCAAGGATGATGATGATGTTACACTTATAAAGACCTCTAAGTAGAAAATAGATGTTTTTTGTATCGTAACATTTTATGTTGTGAAATAATGGAATTTGAATAATTTTTTATGTAGTCGAACATTAGAAATATGAAAATAAATTCAAACTATTTTTTAAAATGGGTTTTTAAATATTTTAACCACTAAATAGTTTAAAGGTATATTTTTATCAGGTTTTCACATAGTGATGTTGTGGGAATTACATACAAATGTAAAGAGTTTAACAAAACCCATAAAATTATATCAAACATAAGAATTATCTTGAAATATATCATATGTGATATGTTATATATTATATTATTTATGGTTTTGTTAAATATAATTAAATATTCTTATGGATATAAAATGTATCATGTTATAGTAAGAGGAAATCTCAATTTTATCATCCATTCACTTTGGATTCAACTATATATAATATTATGTGAACTGATAATTGACCTCTAAAAATATAACATTGAGTTATCCCAAAAAATTTTCATTATGAACTATTATTGGTTATGATGAAATTTTAATTTTATCATGAATATGATTATTTTATTAGGATAAATAATATTCTCACAAAGCACAAAATGGGATTTTTTTTAATGACTGACCAAAACATTATACCACATGAAGCGTTATACACTACATATTTAATATACTAAGTGTGTATGGTTCATATTTAGAGTCCCCAATACATGAGTTTATCATGATACCTAGAATGGTAACCTCAATACTAAAGGTTTTGGGACCAACGAAAGCATGTGATGTGCTATGCCTAGTTTTTCTTTTTTCCATAATCGATGATCAATATGAGATGTATACAATGATGAACACTATGATCCATATAATTAAATGAAATAAATAGAAAATGGATAATTATTCCATAACTAGATAGAGGATCATCACTTATTATTTATAATTAATTTAATTTTACTGTGATCCATATAATTAAATGAAAGAAA
This sequence comes from Viscum album, assembly GCA_963277665.1. Classification (NCBI taxonomy): domain Eukaryota; kingdom Viridiplantae; phylum Streptophyta; class Magnoliopsida; order Santalales; family Viscaceae; genus Viscum; species Viscum album. The sequence continues at coordinate 478,598,364 of OY728156.1, forward strand.
TAGAAAATTTATAATTATGCCAGAACCAGATAGAGGATCATCACTTATTATTTATAATTAATTTAATTAAATAAAAAATTACCTTTAGAAATTATTTCTTCATTTATGAATCCGGTGATAGATCTATGGTCCATTGTTGTTGGGTTATTAAAACCAAGTGTATATTTCTTCTAGTGGTGATCCACATGTGTTTCATGAATCTCCAAACATTGCTGAAGGAATCTTTAGGTGCTAGCATGACAGATCCCTATGCTTGCATTGTTTGCCTTTGATCACATTGAGAACCTATTCCAAAGCATTCTCCTTGATCCATTGGAGGAGTATTTAATTCCATTCTTAGGAGCGTTATTGGATAAGGGAGATCTCTATGCTTGAGAGGATTCTCCAAATCTGCTGTGCATAACCAAGATAAATAAATTAACTCTCTTGAAAAAATAACATAACTGGGTATTTATATTTCTAGGGTTAAAATAATATAATTTCAAAAGTTCCCTTAATTATTTATTTAATCTTAGAAAAAACCCATTCCAAATAATAAAAATATTATTATCATTTTGTCGTCATGCGCTTAATATGAGAATTAAAAGTATATATTATTTAATTAAATTATATTCAATATTTACTATTTCTCACCGGACAATTAAATTTGGTTCCCCATTCCTCCATAATATTTATCAGGCCTTGAATAGTGTATGTTTATTAATTAATTAAATATCTTTGCATTATTATCCATTGAATAAATAAACATTATATTCACTAAATAGAAAATAATTTTTTATATACAATAAATCATACATGAATAATTATTAAAAAACATATGGGAATAATATTTATTCAACCCATTAAATAATAAATAATAATATATTATCAAACTGAGATTATAGAAAAACATAGTGCATGACCATCTAGGACTATTTCTTAGTGGCATTAGGAAAAGCAGCCTAAAGTCCAAGTTTAGCATCTAACAACATGCTAAGGAACCCATAGAGAAATAAGTTAATTCCACAATGAAATGTTACCTCATATGGATGCTTACTATGTAATATAATACCTTTATCTAGATATCCACAATCAAGTAGGTTTCATGCTAGTACCGTTAACCTATGTTCATAATTTCTCCTTCATTGAATTCTAAGAAAATGTACTTCCCTTTAGAAAATAATTTCCATGAATTTATTTAGGCTATATAATTTCCATAAAAGGGAATGAGGTATCAAATTCAATTAATAAACATAAGGGAAAAATCCTTTCTTGCATTACTTATTAATTAAATATTACTCGTGATGCACCCAACAGATCCTAATTCACTACGAAAATCTGTCATCATGGTTTTTATCAATACATATAAGTGCATGACTCATAATAATAATTAATAATAATATTAAAGCCTAAGGACCAATACAAACATCCACATATAGGAACATCCAATGACACATATAAATGTGGATTTCCTACTTGTGGGTCTGATTCACATTATATCCTACTAGATATTATCAAGTGTGATAATCATGAGAAGGTTACTTAGAGTCCTTTGTGTCTCCACCCCTGATAGCCTGTATCATTTGTGTCCCTAAAATTACATCATCTAGCTATATAACATATATTTAATAACAATGTCGTATCACTTTTGAGTTCTCATCATAGCGAGAAACTGCTATGACCTTTTAGTGTGACAACTACTCTTAGAACATTATAAATACTATGTTACGTAAAATAAAAATCATCATATGATAAAGAGTTTATTAATATTCAAAACTATGAATACAAGTTATCATAAAGTGCATAAAAGTTGGTTCTAGGGTACCAACTCCAACAGAATCCCATTTTCACTAGAGGCAATTGCTAATAAACATCAGTCCTCTAGCTCCCACATGATTCGAATTATTCTACTGAGATAAGCCTTTAGTCAAGGTGTATTCCACATTCTCATCCTTGGATGCTCCACTTACTCTAACTTCACTCCTCTGATAGAAATCCTTCAATAGGTGACACTTATGGAGTATATGATTTACCCATTGGTGTGACCTAGGCTCTTTTGAAATAGCCATAGCTATAATATTATGATAGCATAATGTGATGGTATCTTTACTACTATGTACCATATCAAGATCTTGAAAAAAATTATGAACCAAACTAGCTTCCATGGCTATATAAGAAGCCACTATATACATAGACTCTTCTATAGAATTAGCAACAACTGACAGCTTTGAACTCTTGCATCACACATATCATTCATTGAGACGAAAAAATATCCTTATTGAAATTTTATATAATTTTTATTTGTTTGAAAATTAGCATCAGTATAACCTATGATGACTAGCTCCTTGTCTCCTCTATACATCACAAACATATCCCTAGTTCTTCTTAGATATTTACAGATAACCTTAACAACATACTAATTTTTTTTTTCGGGATCTGATTGATATCTACCTGCCATGATCAGTGCATAGGAAACATCAAGTCTAGTACATAAATTGATATACATGATTGATCCTATCACCAAAGTTTTTGGGATATTACTCATTCTCTCTTTTTTATGTTGTGTCAGAGGACACATTTTATTTGAAATATTTAAACCGTGCGATATTGGAACCAATACACTCTTAGAATTTTCGATAATAAATCTCATTAGTATCTGGTCAACATATGTACCTTGACTTAGTTCAAGTATCCTCTTTTATCTATCATGAGTGATCTTAATCCCTAGAATATAGGCTGCTTCTCCTATGTTCTTCAAGGAAAAACACTTTTTTAACCAGTCCTTAACTGGATATAAGACCGGTATGTCATTTTCAGTAATTAATATGTCATCAACATATAATACTTGGATGAAAACTGTATTCCCATAAAACCACTTGTTGAAACACTACTCACACTCTTTCTTAATAAAACAAAAATATTGTATGGCCTTATAAAATATAATGTTCCATGATCTAGATGCTTTCTTCAATCCATAGATGGATTTATAAAACTTTCAAATCCTTATGGCATCACATGGAGCCATAAACCCTTCTTTTTGTGTTATATAGACATCTTCCTGAAGGTTCCCATTATGGAATGTAGTTTTGAAATCCATATGAAAAATCTCATAGTCACGGTAACCTGCTATAGAAAGTAGAATTCTAATGGATTTAAACACGGAAATTAGTGAAAATGTTTCATCCTTTCCAATTTCTTAATGCTATTTAAACCCTTTCACTACTAGACTTTCTTTATAGGAATTTACTTTACCTTCCATGTCTAGTATCCTCTTGAATACTCATTTCCACCCAGTAGGCTTTACATCAACTAGCACATAAAAAATAACCTAAACATGGTTATGATACATACAATCTATTTTAAAATTCATGGATTCTTTCCATCATACATATTTTGTTCTTTCTACTTATCACTTGTAGGATAGAGGTTCATCATTTTCAACTAATAATGAGTCCCCATCCTCGGTGAATAGAAAACCACATCTCTCTAGTTCTCTTACCTCTCTTATGCTATTACATTGTACTTGTGTTTCAGGAACATATTATTTTATGGGGACCTGTAGAATATGTTCCAGTTCCAACTCTTGTGAATCTTGGGCATCAAATTCATCGAATTCAATCTTCTTCGCACTATCCTTTTTGAGTATGCGATCCCTCTCACTAAATACAGCTTGTTTTGAGACAATCACTTCCTTGTCCGAGGGGTAGTACAGGTAGTATCCCCTTATTTACTTAGGATACTCTATAAAGATACACTTCATGACCCGAGGTGCTTGTTTATTTCATGATAAGGACTTAATAAACTCCTCTCAACCCCATACACATGTATGAGAAAAAGCGAGTTTCTTTTAACTCCATAGCATGAAGGGAATTCCATTTGTCTCTTTAGTTGGAACTCGATTTAGTTTTTATGACGTATTTTATAATGCATATCCCCAAAATTATAATTGAATATATGCATGAATCGTCATCGCCCTTACCATTTTTAACAAGGTACGATTCCTCCTTTCTCTATCACCATTCCACTATGGTGTATAAGGGGTAGTGAGTTGAGATAGAATACCGAACTCCCATAAAAAGCTGATGAACTCTTCCTTAAGATATTCACCACCTCAATCCGATAAAATCTTCTTTATCTTCCTACCAAGTTTATTATCTTCTTCATTTTTGAATTCCTTAAATTTATCAAAGGATTCAGACTTATATCTAATTAAGTAGACATAGCCATATCTACTCAATTCATCAATAAAAATTATGATGTAAGAATATCCACCTCTAGATTTTACTGGAAACAGTCCACACATATCTATATGTACCAATCATAGAATCTCTATGGCACTTTCACCCTATCCATGAAATTTTGGTTTGGACATTTTTCTTTGTAAATAATCATGACATCATTTATGTGTTTTTAGCACAGAGGAGTCTAAATAGCCATCTTGACAGAGAATTTCCAAACACTTCTCATTTACATAAGAAAGACAGTGATGCCAAATCTGGGTGTTATGTGATTCATGTAAACATGATTTTTTTTCAACTTCCAACACTTGTTTTTTATAGTTTAACATATAAATACCATTATTTAAATGAACCATATCATACGTTATGTTTTCCTTATAAAATAAACAACTTTTATTTCCAAATATGAATATAAACCTATTCGTATATTATCATGATATAGAACATTTGTTTTTTTAACTATAGGTACATAATAAAAATATTTCAAAACCCAAAATCATTAATATTGGTAATAAGAGGTGGTAGTCACAAATGGTCAGAGCAGCCAGCCTCACACCATTAGCAGCTCTCAAATCCACATCTCCACTAGAAATATTTCAGAATATTCTTGGTTTCTAAATTTGGATATAGATGTGATCCCCACAAGATATATCTAATACTAAATGTGTAGATATTTAAATATTTCACTGGATAAAGAACTTAACTTTATCTTACCCTTTCTTCTAGGTGAAGTTCCTCTTCTAGTTTCCAGACTTTCCACATTAAAAACATACTTCCTCCTTCTCATTTTTTAACCTCTAGATATTCGTATTCTTAGAAGGATGATTCTAGGAAGATTTATACTATTTATAAGTATTGATCCCTTTTTACTTGTTCTTCCCATTCTTATTCACTATATGAACAATGTGTTTTTCTTTCCCCATGTCCTTATCCACTTGTAGATTTAAAGTTAGAAGTTTTGAAAGACTCTTCTCATTATTTCCCATTTTTTAATAAACAATAAATATGGAGGTGGTATTGGGATGTGATAAAAGAATGAGATATGTATGCAACTCATTGGGGAATCGAATCCCTATGATATCCAGACATTCATTATAGCCAATAAGCTTAACTACATGAGGTCAAGCTGGAAAAAACTCTCCAAGTGTAATTGTAAACAAATCATTGAAGATATAACACCTCTCTTGTCTCAAATTCTATTGATAGATATCCGAATAGTGAGACATCATGTTATTGTAATCCATACTCCAAAATATCACTAGACATGGATGATTACAAGAAACAATCATCATTTAGATGTTTCTCATATAGAGATAATTCATCATCACTTTCCTCATTATTAGGTTCAACTGGAAAAGGTTCTTCTAGCATATACAATTTCATTTCATGGAAAAGGATGACACATAGGTTCCTTTTCAATTCTTGGAAATTTGTGTCTGTGAGAATGTTTTCCTTCTCAAGTATGGTTTGAAAAGATATGTTTGAAGTCATTTTACTACAGTTTCTAAAAAATAATATAATCATAATTTTTTTACTTTATCTGATAAAATTTAGACAAATAATTATCATATTATATTTATTAGTCTCCCACTATTTTATTGAAACCCAATATCCCTCACCATTTTATTCGGAATATCCTATTAATGAATATTCAAGTGGAAAGGATCCATATTACCCTTCTCATTACCACGACATGGTTTGGTCAAGCAACTTGAATGGTTTTAGGTAGGAATACTTAATGCCAACTACATTAACTCACAGTTACTTGACCTACTGAGTGGGATCTCCAATCCGGAAATCCTAAATTGGATTCACTCATCCTTTTCCTCTTAGTTAAACCAAGCCCTTATTTGGTAGTCAACCCAAAACTTCAAGTTAAAATTACTTGATTATTGAAAGACACCAACTTGGGCCAGTCAAGCACTTTAAACTATGGTTTGAATTTAACCAAAGTAATATGAGGCTATACTAACGTAATATATTTAATTGAGGGATTTTATCCTTTTATGCAGAAATTTAAAATTATTATCATTATCACATTCTTGTAAATACTATGTGGATTTACATAAGTGATTAACCATGTATTAGATAATATTTATGCATAATCCAACTTATTTTAGTTATATATTGCATGCTCATTAATTTCATTAATTTATGTGATTGTGATAAAACAAACACAATGAAATAACCATGCAATTGACATAAATAAAATAATAAAAGTTATGATCATGATATTAAACTAATGGTTAGTTTATACAGTAGTTTATAAACTAACCATTGACCTTGGAAAAAACACCTTGAACCAATTATGGCTTGTGTTTATAGATTTCCACCTACCCATGCATGTATATCCTTGGATTGGTTTTGACTCAGCTTCAAACTTGAAATTTTTCCACTATATTGGGAGTTCCATCCATTACATATTATTCTTTCTCACATGCTAGTGAAGGGAAAAGGGGTTTAAAGAAAAGTGACCATGGGTATCTAGACCCTACATAATAAGAGGAGAGAAGGAACACATGCCAACAATTTAATTTAATAATAAATTAAATGAATTGAAACCAATCATATACAAAAGTTAGTTCTATTATCATGATCATACACATTCATGCAACAAATTAAAAATTTAATAAAACTAACATTCAATTCTTAATAATTATTATTTAAGATAAATCGTGCTTGAATAAATTAATTGTTATATTTAATTAATCAATTTTTTTATCTTAATTATCATCCAATTTTTCTTGTGATTCTAATACATTATAATTTTAAACAAATTAAATAAATTTATTTAGAATTAACTATGTAAATAAATTCTCCTTTAAAGAAACACGATGAATACCCATCCGATTCTTCCCAACATGTATTATAATCATATACTATTTTACTCTATTGACATATGACCAAAACGACTTATAATATACTTTCACAATGTATACTTCACAAATGGTTAAACGAATTACATGATTTTTTGGTCATATTTTATGCTTTAATGCATGTAGAGTAACAACTTGTAATATGAATCATACATGATTCGAAGATCTTAACATTACACAGATATTAATTAAACATATATATATATATATATATATATTAAATCCTATGACATGGAATGTACTATCTTCAAGACCACAACCAAGTATATGTCTCAAGGTTTACACTGTATAATAAATAAATTTTAAATCTTTGTAACTTGGTATAAGTACACAGTGTGTGAAACGTACGTCAAATAACTGAAGTACATGACGTTTCCAATGGGATACACACCATGTGATCTCCAAATTACGTGGTCACCAGTCAGGTAGGCCATATATTGAAATACACAGCCCATCTCTGACTCAAAGGGATTACACACCATGTACATGCGATACACGGTGTGTAATATGGTTGACTGTGTGCCATTATGTTCTGGTCAACACATGGTGCAATTAAAGCATGAAATTAATGCACAATCTTGATTTAATTTCTGAATCAGTTCCAATGCGTTGAACATGAATATATGACATATAACAACGGTTACATGCTATACAGTCATGTTTTGTCTGTCTAAAAACCTTGTCACCTACGTAAGGGTTCTTCAATTTTATTCTAGTCAAAAAACTAATTGTCTTAATTAGATATACTAGAAGCAAAGAGAGAAGAAGATGATATCATGATTTAGATTAAAAAAATGATTAAAATTGAATTGAAAAAACTAAATTAAAAAATGTGTAAATCACCAAAAATCATTAAATTATTATAAATAATTATATGACCGCTCTTATACCACTTGAGGGTTCTAGGTTCCATAAAAGCATGCAATGGCCTACACCTAGATTTGTTTTTTTCCATAATCAATGATCAATCTGAGATATATATGACAATGAATACAGTGATCCATGAAATTGAATTATAGAAATAGAAAACGGAAAATTACACTGAAACCATAGAAAGGATCATCACAAAATATTTATAATTAACTTAATTATATAAAGAATTACCTTGAAGGTATTATTTTTTCATTGATGAATATTTTTATAGATCTGGGGTCCACCATCATTGGGTCCCATAAACCAAGTGTATATTTCCTATAATGGTGATCCACACATGGTCCACGAAAATCTAGACATCAGTAAATGAATCTTAGGGTGATAGCATGCTAGATCCTTGTGCTTGCGTCATCTGCCTTTGATCTCTTGCAGAACGGTTTCCAAAGCATTCTCCTTGTCCTGGTGGAGGAATATTGCTCTCTGTTCTTAAGATCGTTCTTGGAAAACGGAGATCTCTAGGTTTGAGAGGATTCTCCAAATACGTTGTGTAAAACCAAGACAAATGCATTGGCTCTCTTAAGAAAATAACATAATTGGGTATTTATATTTCTAGGGTAAAAATAATATAATTGCAAAAGTTAGATTAATTATTTATTTAATCCTAGAGACTCCCCATGTAAAATAATAATAATAATATTTTCATTTCTTGACATGCGCTTAACTTGTGAATTAAAATTAAATATTATTTAATTAAATAATATTCAATATTTATTATTTCTCACCATACTATTAAACTCGGTCAGCTATTCCTCCAAAATATTTATCAGGTCTTGAATAATATTTATTTATTTATTAAATAAATATCACTGCATTATTTTCTAATAAATAAATAAATAGTATATTCACTAAATAAAAAATAAATATTTACAGGTGATCAAGAATACATGAATAATTATTAAACAAAATATGAGAATAATATTTATTTATCCTGTTTAATAATAAATAATAAATATTAATATATTATTTAATTGATATTCTTGATACACTTAGTTTGTGACCTTCTAGTCATCTTTCTCAGTGGCATTAGACAAATCAGCCTAAAGTCCAATGTTAACATCTAGCAACAAACCAAGGCACCCATAATGAAAGAAGTTAACGACACAAAGATATGTTACCTCATACAAATGCTTATTGTGTAATGTAATCTCTTAATCTCAATATCCACAATCCAGAAGGTTTCATGCTAGTACCATCAACCTATGTGCTCGATATCTCTTTCTTTAAATTCTTATAAAATGAACTTGACTTTAGAACACCATGGACATGGATTTATTTAAGATATATCATTTACATCAAAGGGTTTGGGATATCAACTTCCCGTAATAAAAACATGGGACAAATCCTTTCTCACATCATTTGTTATTGCAATTTTACTTGTGATGCACCCAACATATCCTACTTCACTATGAATATCTATCATCACGGTTTTCATCAATACATCTAAGTAAGTGACTCATAATACTCAATAATAATAACATTAAATTATAAGGACCAATACACACATCCAAAGATAGGAATTTCTAATGACATATATAAATGTGTATTTCATACTGGTGGGTATCGCTCTCATAATATCCTACTAAAAATTAATAAGGGCGTACATCATGTAAGGTGCCTCAAAGTTCTATGAGTGTCCTCCCATGATAAAATGTATCATTTGTGTCCCTAAAATGGTATCATATAAATATATAACTTATATTCAATAACATTTTCATATCACTTTCGGGTTCTCATCATAGTGGGGAACTACTCTGACCCTTTAGTGTGACAACTACTCTAAGGACATTATAACATACTACATTACATAGAAAAACAATCACGATGTGATAAATATTTTATTAATATTCAAAAACATGAGTTCAAGTTATCATAGAGTATATATAAGTTGGATATAGGGGATCAGCTCTAGAAAATACATTCATACCTTTATTACACATGCTTTTAGGCTTATCTAATTAGGGTGGTAGGGTATGTTGTTGGTCTTATCATCAGCTGGTGATTAGATAAGATGTGATATGTCCTCTCACATGAATAACATGACTTATAAAACTTGATTGAGTTATAATGAGGAAGTTTATTTGTAACACCTCAATATTTTATGGTATGTATCTTCTTAAATAAATTCAGTTTCTTTAATATTATATCATTGCAAAGAACACTGAGCTTAAATGAACCACGATATACTATTAAATATTGTTATTTTAACATTATCTGTTATGTTGGAATTTGCGAATAAGATTAAATAAATTATGAAAATATAGTTACACATGTTTATAAAATTTATCAATTGATTAGAAATTAATTGGAAATGATATTAAAAACCAATTGAATATAAAGGATGTGTTTTAAAAAAAAACTATTTTTATGCCAACAATGACATTTTATCATGATAAATTAAATTAATCACTATTAGTTAAAGATATTTATTAAATTTATATGTTATAAATTCATTTTTTTTAAATTAATCCAATAAGTTTGATAGGATAAAGATAAGAATAAAACCAATTTTAAGCATAAATGGATATATTCTTTTAGAGGTAGTTTTTTGGCCTTTTGATGGTGTACTTATTTTAAAAATAAATTTTGACACTTTTATAAATTATATTTAAAAAAAATCTTATTATTTTAGGTTTTAACAAAAAAATTTACTTTTTTTGATTTTTTTGGTATTTTTATGGTAATTTTCATGTTTCGATGAATAGTGAAAAATACCGAATTTAAATTGATTTTTTTTTTCATTTAAATAATTTAATATGTTAAATTATATTTTTTATTGGTAAAATTTTATGTCATTTAATCAAATTTAGGGAATTTAAATCAACTTCACATTGAAATTAGATATAAAAACACTTCAATCATTTGAACATTTTTACTTTAATAACCCATTGTTTCATCACAATTGTAGAATTAATATTAAATTATTTTTTGGAACTTATGTGAATTGAATTTTGAAAAATGGATTTATTATTTTAAATAATAATGTCAATAATTATTTAATATTTCCCTTTTATTTTTAGTCAATATGAATGGTAACTTTGGTAATTTTTATTACCATGGTTAAGGGTAAATCGAGTAATTAAGGGTTAAAATAATTTTATAAATATTAGAAAATAAACCTAACACCTGTCATAATTTTATTGGATGAGTGAGTGTAGACCTAAAGTATCCTCGTGATGATTTATTCTTCTTGGATCCACTTGAATGACTTTAAGGCTCATATATTATTTTATTCTAAGGAAAGATAAATATGTCATACTCTGGTTTTTAATGAGTATTACATTTTTTATATGTTATTATTCAAAAGATATATTCTACTATAAATTTTGATTTGAAATATAATTTTTTATTACTAATATTAATTTATTTTTAATTTTTAGTAAAAAAATAATTACTTTAAATGATTACACAATTATGATGCAATAATTATTTAATTAATGGTAATATCAAATAAATGATATTAAAAATATTAAAATAAATATAATTTGAGATACTTAGTGTCATAAAATAATTTAATATATGACTTTGACATATTTGTAATATTTTAAAAGATTTTTTAGAATATATATTGTTGTTATGATATTTTTCAAAATTCAAGTAATGAATAGTATCTGAATTGACATTAATGATATTTTAAAACAAATAATATTTTATTTAATGATATAAAATTCATAAAAATATAAAATTTGGCCAAATTATTGGGATAAAATTTAATATTTCATCCATGACTCATTTATGTTTCGTTTGGTATTTTATAGTAACTATATTAACCTTCAAAAAGTAAAAAATATGTTGTCACACTAAGAGTTAAAGGGTTCAAATAAGGGTTAAAACCAAAATATAAGGGTGGGAATGAGATCTAAACATATATAAAAATTATTAGATGAATATTATTAGACCCTTATAACCATAATATATAATTTTATTTTTTATTGGACACTTTTCCATGATAATAACTTATAAATTATTTAAATTAAAGATAGTTACAAAATGCCACTCTCTTTGTATTTAACACCTTTTAAGTGTCCACATAAAGAAAAAAATCAAGATATAAGTGAAAATAAATGTCTATTTTGATCATAATGAAATTATTTTCAACATATAGTTTTATTTTTAAATTTTATATATCATATATTTAACTTAATTGTTTTTTTAATGATAAAATAATATTTATTTAATTCACAAGAAATAAACTAATTGATTTAGAATGCTTAAATTTGACATATTTGAGATGATTTAATGTGTATAATTAATTTTATAAATCTATAGGATATATTATAGTTTTTTCAAATAATTATATTCTAATTACAACTTTTTCTTGATGTATTTGAAGTCAAATTAAACGAATAATATCAAATTTGACAGTAATGATATTTTACTGAATTAATAATTTATTAAATTATTTAAAAATAAAAAAATGTTAACTAATAAAAAAGGTGATAATATATGGTCTCAAATGTCTTCTAGTATTAATTTATACTCCATTTTGAAATATTTTTCTCTATATTAGCCTTATTATATTTTAATATTTTGGGTGTTTCCAAAAGTGCCCCTCACCTCAATTATAAAATGACACCTTCTCCCTAACTTCGTCAAAACAATTTGTGCATTATAACTCTACCAAAAACTAAAAAATTATCTTAAAAAAATAATTATTCAATTTAAATATATCCAGGTCTTCCAAAAATACCAACCCTAGATCCCTTAAGAAGAGAACTAAAGGAAGTCTACCGAAGAAGAGGTAATAAGTTTTTGCAACTCATCCAAGTTTATTTCTTCTTAGACTTCCTCACCATATATTGTTTCCATGAAAAGTAATAAATAAAACATCATATATATGATGATATGTTGTTATTATTATTATGGTACAACCATATTACACCTTTTATCCAACCTATTAAATATTAAATCATTGTGCGTGTATACATACAACTTATCATCTCCACACCATGGTATAATTTGTTTTCCATCCCCAATTTATTTGGATTGGAATAATTTTTTATATAATGGATATAAATAATAAATATTAAATGATATTTATTCTTTAAATATTGATATACTATTCACTTTCAGACCCTTTTACAATTAATGGAATGATACCGTTGTTGATGTGTATATACGACTTACCATTTCCACGACGCGATGCGATTCATTTTCCATGATCAACCTTAATTAGTGATTATAAAACTATATTTAATGATTAGATATTATTTTAATAACATTAATATAATTATTTAGATTTTGGATCTATATCCTATCCAAAATATTTGAGACTTTTATGACAAAACATGCGTAGGAAAATGAAGCAGTTAACACCATAAGAAAGGGTAATAACGAAATATTATCAACAAAAGGGTGATAAAATAATATGATAAGATAGTATATGATATCATAAATATGAATAAGGTTATTAAATAAGTTAATAACACGATTAATACCATTATAAATGAGGTTAAATCATATTCGACTAAAGGAAGCCTAAGGTAAAGGACTTCATCTCAATCTTCTTTCATTGAGGCATAGTTTGATGTTATACAACTACATTATTTTATAAGGATTATATATAGACCCTTTGACTTATAATTTCATTAATATATTTATTATCATGTTATTTAATGACATGTTAAATTTTAATTTTTCACAGGTCTTATGATTTAAATGTTCAAAGTGGTATGTGACACCTTGAATGTTAAAATATTTAATTATCAAATATTTTTCTCCATGTAAATATTCTTGATATTATTTAAAATATATATTTATATGGATAAAAAAATATTATAAAGTAAATTTATGTCTATTTTATAATTCAATTCAAAGTTTTTTCAAAAGGAATATTTTTATGTGTTTTATATAAAACGCTTTAAAAAATGACAAAAGGAATGTTCTATTTTTAAATGCACAGAGTGATAATGAATTTTCCGATGCTACAAATATTATTTAATTTCTAGATTCCTATGAAAGGTAAAATATTTTGTTAAATGAAAAACCATATTCCATTATTTTTTTGATTTTTAGTTTTGAGAATGGTTTTATAGTAAAATTGTATTTTTATACAAAACTGTTTTTTATATGGGTTTAACAAGAGTTTTTACTCAATAATTTTTCTATGATTTTATTAGATTATTTTAATCTACGTAAACACCCTTTTCTAAATCTTATGATTAATCTAGGTTGATACCTTATGATATCATCTACTAGATTATATTTAATTGTTTATTAGCAGTTTAACTATGGATGTTCTATTTTGATACCATTCTTGGTTTACTGTTAAAGTATTCACATTTCGTATGCTAGTTTTTAATATGAATGTTTTTGTTGTTTATGTTTCAACCCACTCATATGAGGAATGCATTAGACTTATCAAGTTATGTTTGGGGCTTGATATATCCCATATATGTATTGGTAGGTCTCATGATACAAACCAGATATAGACTTAGACAATGCCTTTTCCATTTATTTTAAGATATGGATTTGGCCGAGGCCTTCCCCATTTATTTTCATATGTCTTGGATGAGGCCTCAACAGTTTGTTTCAGATGTCTAGCATTATTAATTCAATCATTCAAATATTATTTATTGACTTCCATGTGATTATTCAACTAGTAGAATATCCATGGTTAAGTTTCCTAACTCATGTGATTATTTAAATGGTGTGTGTTTGATTTATTTACCTTTCCATACTGTTTATTCCATATTTACTCATAGATTACAATATATGATTACACTTACAGAGAATTTTTTCTCTCACCTTTCATATGTTTCATTTTCCCCTTGGATTCCATGAATTATATTATGAATGATATTCGGGTTACATAAAGGGGGAATAATGGTAGACTTAATGAAATTCTTTGTGTATTTTATGTTTTAAAATGTAATGTGGATTTAAAGTATATATATAGTTTTCCAAGACTACTAAACTTTTATGTCCTTTGGGATGAGATTCCGTATTTTTTATTCCAATTTAATAAAATAAGTCACCCAGTCTAGGATACTTGGGCCAGGGCTTTTATAGTTGGTATTAGAGGATGTTTAAAAGAAAACTTGGGGAATAGATTTAGGAAATAATAGATTTGGAACCATAACTCTATGAATAAATTTGAGGATAAGTATAATAATTGGATATTATCCTATTGATTTGGTAATACCATAGATAATCTATGTCAAACTTATATACTTATAGATTGAGAAGAATATTTCATGATTTAGACATCCCCTAAATTATTCTTCCTGACTATATCACTTTGATTAGTGTTTCTAACATTGTGCTTTGGGTTTTGGTCAATGGTTATAATCAGTAAGGTTATAAAAGTAATGGTTATACTATCTATTATTAATATAATTAAAAAGACAAATTAAAGGAAGGAGGTATTTTGGAATAAGACGATGAAGCGTAGCTAATGTTTTAAGAATGAATAAGAATGATTAATGTTCTTGTGTATTTGGATTCAATAATTATTTCTTCAATGGTGCCCAGGTAATAAGATTAATGAAATATATAAGTATTAAACTGTAGTACTTCTTCTTTATGTATTTTGAAGTATGAAAGTTTTCATTATTGTTTATAAGGTGACATATATGTGGTATGTTAAAATAACATCTACATTAATTTTTTTGGATAATCTAATGTTAAAATTTATTTTAAAAATTTAGAGACCTTTTTAGACATATGTCTTCTTGGTGTGTCTTAAGGTTGGAATGGATTAAGTTTAATTTTGGATATTATGGTTGGAGGTTAATGTATAATTTATCATATGGGATAAAATTTACTAACCATTTTTGGTTTTAGTAAACATTTAAAAGATGATGGAATGACTCGTGGGTCTTATGATTCATAAAAATGCTTTAGGCAAGAAAAATTAATTTTGAACCTTCATTTCCATGTGTAAGGGATGAAGTGAAAATAGATCGAAGTATAACCAAAGGATGATATTATGAAATGGAAAGAAATAAAGTAAGATTTCTTGAGTTCTTTATCTAGATAGTAAAATAATTCCTCAAATATATGAAAAATGTTTTTGAACAAAATTTATTTCTGTTTACTTTTGATTCTAAGAAATCAATGGTCTTTTAATCGATAAAAAATTTATAGTTTTTGATGGTAAAATTTCCAATGACTATGTTCTCTATCACTCAATATCATAACTTGATAGTTTTATTTTTCTTCCATGTAATTTTTTTCACTTCATACTAATGTTATCCTATTCTAAAACCTAATTTTTGGGTGACCATCTCATTTCCATTTCCCTCTTATCAAGTGGATATTTTATTAACCCTATTTTCAATTTGGGATTCCAAAAATGGGATTTTCAAGAATCAAAGTTTGATTTTTGAATGAAATATAAAATTACGATGATTTAATTTATTGAATTAGAGGATAATGTAACACCCCAGGATTTTAAGGCATGCCTCTTCTTAAATAAATTCAATTTCATTGATAGTATACATGGCACACAACACTGAGATTAAAAGAACTATGTTATACTATTAAATATTATTTTTTTAACACTAACCATTAAGTTTCCTTTTTTTAATAGGACAAACTAAATTATGAAAATATAGTTTAAAAATGTTTATAAAATGAATTCATTTGTTACCAATTATTTTAAAATGGAAGTAAAAAAGAATTTAATATAAATGATGTGTTTTTATTAAAAAACTTTTTTATACTCACAATGACATTTTATCATAAATAAATAAATTAATAACTATTAGTGAAAGATATTAATGAAATATATATGTTATATATTCAAATTTTTTATATAAATTCATATAATAATACTAATAGGTTTTGGATAAGAATAAAATCAATTTTAAGCATAAAATGCTTTATTTTTCTAAAGGGTGTTTTTCCACCTTTTGATGGAACACATATTTTAAAACTAAATTTTTAAATTTTAGTAAATTATATCTGAAAAAATATCCTTATTTTAAAGTGGAATATAAAAATTTCTATTGTTTTAATGTTTGGTATTTTTCTGATCAGTTTCATGTTTTGATGAATAATAAAAAATAATGGATTTTAATTAACAAAAACATTTTTGTAACACCCCAAGCTTCCACGGTACGTTTCCCTTCGAATAATGCGATAGCGTGTGTTGTACGCAACCTCGAGTTCTAACACACACCACAACTAATTAAACTAGCCGTTGTGAATACTAATACCCCATTTTTGAAATTATATATATATTTTATATTTGAAAATGGACTTCATTTTTGGATTCGGAATATCAAAATTAGCCTAGGGTGAAATTTTGGTACATTTCGGATAACTTTCATATTTTGATGAATAGTGAAAATTACTAAATTTTAATTAAAAACAACTTTTTTAATCAAAATAATTAATAGTGATAAATTTTGAATTTGAGTGGTTTTAAAGTATATTTAGAATATATTTTTACCATTTAATATAATTTTGGTCATTGGACATAATTTTACAATTAAACCGAACATAAACAAGTGTCAATCTTTTGATAGTTATTACCTCTTAAAAACACGCTTTTTGTTTTGACAGCGGGAATTAATTTTAAATTAATTTCTGCCACTTCTGTGTTTTGAATTTAGAAAAATGGATTCCGTATTTGGAATCAGGATTTCCAAATTATGTAAATAGGTAACTTTTATTTTTACACATTTTGAATAATTACTGCGGTAAATATTTTATTTACCATGGTTAAAGGGTAAATCCGGTAAATAAGGGTTAAAAAAATAATATTATAATAATAATAAATTACCCTAAAACGTGTCTTAACCCTATTGGTTGATACATGGTCGACCATGGGCATCTTTGGGTCTGTTTTGGGACCCCATGGATCCACTTGTAAGTGATAATGACACATTATATTAATAAAGTTAAAATAAAAATAAAAATGGCATAAGCTTACATCTTTTAGAAGAACAATTTTTACATAGGGTTATACATGTTGGATTTTCGATTATAAATATTCATTAGAAAGATAAAAAGATTTCCTACATAATGATATTTTATTTATAATTTTTAGACATCAAATAATTTAAATTATTAATGACACAATAATGATGCAATGTTTACCTCATTAATAAATCATTTAAATAAATAAGATTATAATGATTAAAATATTATCTAAAACCTGTCCAATTCTTATTGGTTGATGTTATTTAGAATATGAGTCATCTTAGCTTCGACCTCAATGATTTTTGGACCATTATAAACCGAATACAAATATATTATAAAGTAATACTTTCACACTTTCTTAAAGAGCCCCTCCTCTCCCTTATAAAAGGAGACCACTTATACTCATTCCTCACACCTCTCAAGCCACTTTCCTCGTCCAAACTCTGCCCAACTAAGCTCCCCACATCCCTCTCCTCCTCCTTGAAGCTTACCCTTAGGAAGAAAGCATTTCAAGAAGTCCTTTGGTTCCAACCAAAGTGAGTTACCTAAATTAAAGGTAACGATTTCTCTTAAATTATTTTCATTTATTTTGCTTCTCCAACCCCCAAAATCTTTTTATTTCCTTTCTTTTGTAACAACACCAGTATCCTCAATATACTAGGATGTTGTTATAAGAAGGATTCAAACTACACATACACACAACTCCATCTAATGGATGATGAACATAATGTTTCTGTGGATGGCAAACTAACGCCTCACGAAACGATGATTGTTCAAATACATCTTACCGCCTCTCATGGTGGCCATTATGATGGAACTGTAATTAAATATTATATTAATGATATATATTTTATATATAAGCTTCTGTAATTCCATTTTATTTCATACCATTATTCGTTTCATGTTGTATATACATACGATAATTTCATTTGAGGAAGTGCGGACTACCGCCCCCTTAAAATGATATGACTCGTTCATACCACACATGGAACGTATAAAGGATGGTGTTAATGAACATAAGTAACATATATAAAATATTATATTATACTGGAATAGTAATATACCTATGTATCATTTGGATTCGATTCTTTTAAAATAAAAATTAAATGGAAGTAGCGTTCGTGCGTACGTACGGACTACCGTCTCCACGAACGCGATGAGATTCATTCTCCATCGTATCCATTCAAGTATAATTATCATTTAATGATTTAAAAATGATGTTTAAGGACTTTATATCATTCTGGATATGAATAAGATACAACAAACATGACTTATGTAACAAAACATATAAAAGAAAATGAGTAAGTTAACACACGAAACGACGATAATACTAAGATATTATCAAATCAATATTAAAAGATCATATATGATATCATATTAATGTATATGATTCATTTATAATTTAATAACAATTATTTCACCATTATACAGGAGGTTAACCTACCCCAACCAAGGAAAAGTACAAGGTAAGGGTTTACTTTACAACCTCTTCATTATCCAAGGTTGTTTATACGTAATAATCTACTGGGATCTCTTTATCATCCACATCCATGTTTTTTAAAAATGCATTTAAAAACATTTTTACTATTTACTAGAATATGAGTTAAAGTCATTTATACCCTTTTTGACTTTTATAAGTGGTTTATAAAGGAATCTTTCAGTCGTTTTCAAAACAAGGTCCTTTTTAACCTTTTCGACAGAATTAAGGTAAGAATGTTTTTTTTAACTTATACGGCGGGTGCGGCTATTTTCCACCGTTATAAAATCTTCAAAGCTTCCCTTACAAGCTTATAAGAATATTTTCAAAGAAAATGTTTTATTTTATATGGATCTTAAATGATTTCAAAATAAAAGGAGATATTTCTTTAAAAAGAATTTTGATTTTATCTATGTCAACATCCTTTGATGGATTTTAAGATTATTTGAAGTTGATTTATTATGATACAAAACTTCTATATTGTTTTGAAGGTTTTGTGATATGTTTGACTGTGGATGTGCTATTTTTATACCATTCATAGTTTATGGTGAAAGTATTGACATTTCATATGCTAGTTTTAATATGAATGTTTATGTTATGTTTAAACCTTTTCATATGGGAATGCATTGGACTTATTATGTGACGGGTGGAGCCCGCTATAGCTCCTCGATGCATCGGTAGGTCTCATGAGACAAACTAGTGTCTTGGCACAAGTCCTTGACAAAATCTTATTTGTAGTCTTGGCACGAGGCCTTGGCTATGTGGTTATGATAGTCTGGCATTATGCATTCCAACATTATGAAAGTGGCTATTGATTTTTGCATGTGATTATTCGATTAGTAGAATATCCATGTGAATAAGTAAATGGCATTATTTCATTTTATTTATGCCATACCATGTTGAAAGTTCATATTTAAAAGGCTTTTGTTTTAGTTATACATTGCCTTAAATGTTTATTCTTATTTATGAAAGTTTCCGCTATATTGTTATCCTTACTGGGCATTTGAGCTAACCCCTTTCTATGTTTTATTTTTCCCAGGATGTGAAGAAGTAAGTTATGAATGACCTGCAAGGATTTTATGAGGGGTTAATAGTGTGGATTGTGGAAACATTATGTTGTTGTAGTAGGTTTTCATTTTATGATGTAATGTAAAACTTATGAATATATCTAGTGATTCCAAGGCTACTAAACCAATCGGTCTTTCGAGATTTGATCTTTCTTGTGATCATGCCAATGTTACGAAGTAATGCACCGACTCTGGGTAGCTGGGGTCGGGGCGTTACAGTTGGTATCAGAGGAAGTTTAGTACAAACCTTGGAAGCTAGATTTAGATAAACTCTGATTAGAGCACGTAGACCTAAGATGAACTTTGAGGATTATTATAGAAGAACTTCCTAGAATTTTGGTATTGTAGAGATTTTGTGAGTTTTCCGAGCAATACATCCCTGTCTGGATACGAGCAGGTAGAGGCGGCTCTGGCACAGATGTACCTAGGGGTAAAACCCGAAAACACCGCTTTGAGCTAGACTCGAACGGGAACTGGTGCACGACAACGGGCCTTGCTGCACTCTTGGTTACAACACTCCCGGGGGATATGCTTAGGATAACTCTCATTTTCATTACAAATCATTATGAAGGGTTTATGAGTATATACTTCCTCAAAGAAAACATTTTTATGATTATGGATTATATCCATAAATAGTTCAATTTATGTTAAGTGTTTTATAAGTATGGGATTATGTATTTTGATTCATAAACTGATCTAGTTTATGCCATTGTTTAGAAATGGCGCCTAGTGGAAGAAATGGAAACCGTATCAATGCACGCACTCCATGTAGGGATTGCCCTCCTGCTCAAGATAATTATTGTGGGGCTGGTGATGCAACTGGTGCCGATCAGCTAATCACCATACTGGGACAACTTACTCAGGTTATGAATAATAACCTTACCCGTATGGAGCACCCTGATCCGCAGCGTGGAGGATCAATGTTAGATCGATTCATGAGGCAAAAACAACCAACTTTCAACGAGAATACAAATCCATTAGTAGCTGAGCAATAGATATTTTCCCTAGAGAAAATATTTCAGGCTTTGGGGAGCAGTGAAAGGGAAAAAGTTATCATGGCAGTTTACCGCCTCACTGGAGATGCTGATCAATGGTGGTCATTGATTCAAAACATGAAGGAAGATGATGAAGTATCAAATATGGAATGGAGGGAGTTCAAAGATCTGTTTTTAGAAAAATACTTCCCTCACGACCATCGAGCGGATATGGAAAGGCAATTTCTAAGTCTGAGACAAAAGGAGGATGATAATGTCACAAAGTATGAGGCTAACTTTACAAGGTTAGCGAGGTATGCTGGAGATTATATACGCAACCCAAGAAGTAAGATTGATCGTTTCTTTGATGGGTTAAAACCATTTCTCCGTCGAGCATTAGTCTCACAATCCTTTTCATCGTACGAAGACATTGTCTCATGTGCTATCAAGACCGAAAAGGAATTCTCTAAGTCTTATGACTTTAAAGCGATGCAAGAGAAGAAGAGAACTGCTGATCAATCTGGGAATGGAAATAAGGGGAAGAAGGGAAAGGTTGAATATCCATCTTGTGGTAAATGCGGGAAGAAACGCCCCGGTGCTTGCCTGAAGGGAATGGGAGTCTGTTACAAGTGTGGTGAAAAAGGCCACCAAGCTCATGATTGCAAGGGGAAGAAGGAAGCTACCAACGTTCAGTGCTACAATTGCAGGGAGATGGGGCATTATGCAAATGAATGTCCTAAGAGTCAGGAGAACTTACCTCAGAAAATGCCAAGGGATCAAGGCCAGGCTTATTCTATCACTACTGCTGAGGTAGAAGCTCCGAAAGACGTGGTGGCAGGTAATTTAATGGTTTCCTCAAGTTAGGAAATGCATTATTTGATTCTGGATCATCGCATTGTTTCATATCTTCACAGTTTGCTAAGAAAATTAGATATTTCCAATTTGATTTAATAAGGGAGTTGTCAGTCAAAACTCCTAAGGGAAGTATCGTTGCAACAAAGTTTTGTGAATCAGTCCCCATTAGAGCACATAAATTTTCTTTATCTGCTGATCTCATCGTCATACCTATGATTGAGTTTGATATAATCCTCGGTATGGACTGGATTTCAGACTATGATGCGAAGATTTATTGTAAGAAGAAAGAGGTTATGATTCTTGATGATAATGATAAGGAACACCTTATTTTTAGACCAGAATCGTCACCACCTAATTCTTATTTAGATCCACCCCCAGTAGCTCAACTTAATTCAATTATTGGGGAGGAAGAGGCAACGTGGGAACCCGAGGAACTTATGATGATGAACCACCCGAGTCTTTTCATGTAATAAGTATTCTAGAAATTGCGAGGACGCAATTATTTGAAGGAGGGGAGAATGTAACACCCCAAGCTTCCACGGTACGTTTCCCTTCGAATAATGCGATAGCGTGTGTTGTACGCAACCTCGAGTTCTAACACACACCACAACTAATTAAACTAGCCGTTGTGAATACTAATACCTACTTTTTGAAATTATATATATTTTATATTTGAAAATGGACTTCATTTTTGGATTCGGAATATCAAAATTAGCCTAGGGTGAAATTTTGGTACATTTCGGATAACTTTCATATTTTGATGAATAGTGAAAATTACTAAATTTTAATTAAAAACAACTTTTTTAATCAAAATAATTAATAGTGATAAATTGTGAATTTGAGTGGTTTTAAAGTATATTTAGAATATATTTTTACCATTTAATATAATTTTGGTCATTGGACAAAATTTTACAATTAAACCGAACATAAACAAGTGTCAATCTTTTGATAGTTATTACCTCTTAAAAACACGCTTTTTGTTTTGACAACGGGAATTAATTTTAAATTAATTTCTGCCACTTCTGTGTTTTGAATTTAGGAAAATGGATTCCATATTTGGAATCAGGATGTCCAAATTATGTAAATAGGTAACTTTTATTTTTACACATTTTGAATAATTACTGCGGTAAATATTTTATTTACCATGGTTAAAGGGTAAATCCGGTAAATAAGGGTTAAAAAAATAATATTATAATAATACTAAATTACCCTAAAACGTGTCTTAACCCTATTGGTTGATACATGGTCGACCATGGGCATCTTTGGGTCTGTTTTGGGACCCCATGGATCCACTTGTAAGTGATAATGACACATTATATTAATAAAGTTAAAATAAAAATAAAAATGGCATAAGCTTACATCTTTTAGAAGAACAATTTTTACATAGGGTTATACATGTTGGATTTTCGATTATAAATATTCATTAGAAAGATAAAAAGATTTCCTACATAATTATATTTTATTTATAATTTTTAGACATCAAATAATTTAAATTATTAATGACACAATAATGATGCAATGTTTACCTCATTAATAAATCATTTAAATAAATAAGATTATAATGATTAAAATATTATCTAAAACCTGTCCAATTCTTATTGGTTGATGTTATTTAGAATATGAGTCATCTTATCTTCGAACTCAATGATTTTTGGACCATTATAAACCGAATACAAATATATTATAAAGTAATACTTTCACACTTTCCTAAAGAGACCCTCCTCTCCCTTATAAAAGGAGACCACTTCTACTCATTCCTCACACCTCTCAAGCCTCTTGGCTCGTCCAAACTCTGCCCAACTAAGCTCCCCACATCCCTCTCCTCCTCCTTGAAGCTTACCCTTAGGCAGAAAGCATTTCAAGAAGTCCTTTGGTTCCAACCAAAGTGAGTTACCTAAATTAAAGGTAATGATTTCTCTTAAATTATTTTCATTTATTTTGCTTCTCCAACCCCCAAACTCTTTTTATTTCCTTTCTTTTGTAACAACACCAGTATCCTAAATATACTAGGATGTTGTTATAAGAAGGATCCAAACTACACATACACACAACTCCATCTAATGGATGATGAACATAATGTTTCTGTGGATGGCAAACTAACGCCTCACGAAACGATGATTGTTCAAATACATCTTACCGCCTCTCATGGTGGCCATTATGATGGAACTGTAATTAAATATTATATTAATGATATATATTTTATATATAAGCTTCTGTAATTCCATTTTATTTCATACCATTATTCATTTCATGTTGTATATACATACGATAATTTCATTTGAGGAAGTGCGGACTACCGCCCCCTTAAAATGATATGACTCGTTCATACCACACTTGGAACGTATTAAGGATGGTGTTAATGAACTTAAGTAACATATATAAAAAATTATATTATACTGGAATAGTAATATACCTATGTATCATTTGGATTCGATTCTTTTAAAATAAAAATTAAATGGAAGTAGCGTTCGTGCGTACGTACGGACTACCGTCTCCACGAACGCGATGAGATTCATTATCCATCGTATCCATTCAAGTATAATTATCATTTAATGATTTAAAAATGATGTTTAAGGACTTGATATCATTCTGGATATGAATAAGATACAACAAACATGACTTATGTAACAAAACATATAAAAGAAAATGAGTAAGTTAACACACGAAACGACGATAATACTAAGATATTATCAAATCAATATTAAAAGATCATATATGATATCATATTAATGTATATGATTCATTTATAATTTAATAACAATTATTTCACCATTATACAGGAGGTTAACCTACCCCAACCAAGGAAAAGTACAAGGTAAGGGTTTACTTTACAACCTCTTCATTATCCAAGGTTGTTTATACGTAATAATCTACTGGGATCTCTTTATCATCCACATCCATGTTTCTTAAAAAATGCATTTCAAAACATTTTTACTATTTACTAGAATATGATTTAAAGTCATTTATACCCTTTTTGACTTTTATAAGTGGTTTATAAAGGAATCTTTCGGTCGTTTTCAAAACAAGGTCCTTTTTAACCTTTTCGACAGAATTAAGGTAAGAATGTTTTTTTTAACTTATACGGCAGGTGCGGCTATTTTCCGCCGTTATAAAATCTTCAAAGCTTCCCTTACAAGCTTATAAGAATATTTTCAATTAAAATGTTTTATTTTATATGGATCTTAAATGATTTCAAAATAAAAGGAGATATTTCTTTAAAAAGAATTTTGATTTCATCTATGTCAACATCCTTTGATGGATTTTAAGATTATTTGAAGTTGATTTATTATGATACAAAACTTCTATATTGTTTTGAAGGTTTTGTGATATGTTTGACTGTGGATGTGCTATTTTTATACCATTCATAGTTTATGGTGAAAGTATTGACATTTCATATGCTAGTTTTAATATGAATGTTTATGTTATGTTTAAACCTTTTCATATGGGAATGCATTGGACTTAATATGTGACGGGTGGAGCCCGCTATAGCTCCTCGATGCATCGGTAGGTCTCATGAGACAAACTAGTGTCTTGGCACAAGGCCTTGACAAAATCTTATTTGTAGTCTTGGCACGAGGCCTTGGCTATGTGGTTATGATAGTCTGGCATTATGCATTCCAACATTATGAAAGTGGTTATTGATTTTTGCATGTGATTATTCGATTAGTAGAATATCCATGTGAATAAGTAAATGGAATTATTTCATTTTATTTATGCCATACCATGTTGAAAGTTCATATTTAAAAGGCTTTTGTTTTAGTTATACATTGCGTTAAATGTTTATTCTTATTTATGAAAGTTTCCGCTATATTGTTATCCTTACTGGGCATTTGAGCTCACCCCTTTCTATGTTTTATTTTTCCCAGGATGTGAAGAAGTAAGTTATGAATGACCTGCAGGGATTTTATGAGGGGTTAATAGTGTGGATTGTGGAAACATTATGTTGTTGTAGTAGGTTTTCATTTTATGATGTAATGTAAAACTTATGAATATATCTAGTGTTTCCAAGGCTACTAAACCAATCGGTCTTTCGAGATTTGATCTTTCTTGTGATCATGCCAATGTTACGAAGTAATGCACCGACTCTGGGTAGCAGGGGTCGGGGCGTTACAGTTTTTGTCTAAATTATTTAATGTGTTAAATTATATTTTGGATTGGTTTTAAATTATAATTAGAAAAAATTTATATCATTTAGTCCAATTTAATTCAATGGAATCAATTTCACAATGGAATTGGATATAAAACATTTCAATCTTTTGAACATTTTTACTTTAAAAACCCATTGTTTCATCACGTCTACAAGATTAATTTTAAATTAATTTCTAAAACTTCTGTGAATTTGGTTTTAAAAAATTTATTAAATATTTATAATAATAATATATATATTTATTAAATATTTCCCTTATATTTTTGTAAAATATGAACACTTACTAGTAAATTTTATTACCCCGATTAAGTGTAAATCAGGTAATTAAGGGTAAAAATGATATTATAAATATTAGAAAATTACCATAACACTTTTCCTAATTCTATTGGATGAGTTATTATCAATGAAAAATATCATTGGGCCTTTTTTATTGCCTCTTTTAGCCACTTTGATGACTTTAATTCTTTTATAATATTTTATTCTAATGAAAGTCAAATATGTCATACTCAAGTTTTAATAAGTATTTAATTTTTAATATACAATTATTCGGAATATATCTTCAACTATAAATATTAATTTTAAATATATAATTTTTATATTCATTAGGGAAATTAATTTTTAATTTTTAAAAAATAAATAATTACCTTAACGGGTGACACAATTAAGATGCAATAATTATTTAATTAATGGAATTATCAAAAAATGGTTTTCAAAAATATTTAAATATATATAATTTGAGACACTTAGTGTAATAAAATAATTTAATAAATTAATTTGAAACATTTGGGATATTTTAAAAGAGTTTTTTGAAGATATTTTATTATTATGATTTTTTTAAAAGTCATGTAATAAATTATAACAAAATTGACATTAATGATATTTTGAAATAAATATTATTTTATTAAATCATATATAATTAATAAAAATATTAAATTAATCCAAATAATTGGTATAAAAATTAAAATTTCATCTATGAATAATTTATGTTTTCTTTGGAATTTTATAGTAACTATATTAACCTTCAATGAGTAAAAACACATATTATCAGGGTAAGAGTTAAAAGGTTTAATCAAAAGTTAAAACCAAAAGACAAGGATAATAATGAGATCTAAAATTTTCTAAAAACTATTGGATGAATATTATTAGTCCCTTATCACCTTAATATATAATTTTAATTGTTTATTGGACAATTTTAACTGAAAATAACATAGAAATTATTTAAATCAAAGAAAGTTACAAAATGTAAATCTCTTTGTATTTAATAAATTTTAGGTGTTCACATAGGTACACAATGAAGATATGAACAAACATAAATTTATATTTTTATTTTAATTAATTTATTTTCATTATATGTCTTTATTTTCAATTTTTAAATATTATATATTTACCTTAAATGTTTTTTCATTTCTAAAATAATATTTATTTAATTAATAGAAAAATAAAATAATTGATTTTAAAAGTATTAATTTGATATATATATATATATGATTTAAGCTTTCTAATGAATTTTATAGATACATAGAATATATTAGAGTTTTTGAAAGCATTATATTCGAATTCTCACTTTTTTGTGATGTATTTGAAGACAAATTAAAAGAATTATATCAAATCTGCAAATAATGATATTTTATGGAATTAATATATTATTGAATTATTTAAAAATAAACAATTTTAAATAATAAATAAGGGGATAATATATAGTCTAAAATATCTTACCATATTCATTTATAGTTCATTTGGATGTTTTTGTCTCTAGAATAGCCTTATTATATTTTAATATTTTGAGTGTTTCCAAAAGTGCCCCCCTCAATTAAAAAAGGGAACCTTCCCTATCACTTCCTCACAGCAATTTGAGCCATTTGGATCGACCAAAGACAAAAACATTATCTTCCCAACATCCTTATCCATGCTTTTGAGATCCTTTTCTTCCAAAATACCAGCCCTAGGCCCTTTAAGAAGTGAATTAAAGGAAGTCCACCAACGAAGAGGTAATCATTTTTACCAACTCATCCAAGTTAATTTCTTCTTCTACTTCCTCATAACGTGTTATTTCCATGATAAAGTAATAAATAAAATATCATATATTTTTTATATTTTATTATTATTGTTATGGTACAACCATATTCCACCTTTTATCTATCCTATGAAAAATGAAAGCACCGTGCGGGTGTACATACGACTTACCATCTCTATAGTGTAGTGTAATTTGTTTTCCATCACCAATTTATTTGAATCAGTATAATCATGGATATTATCGATATAAATAATAAATATGAAATGATATTGATTCTGTAAAAATTAATATACTCTAAACTTCATTACCCTTTTACCAGTAATGGAATGATACCTTTGGTTGTGCGCACATAAGGCCCACCGTCTCCACGAAACGATGTGATTAATTTTCTATTTTATACAATAAAGATTGATTCTTAAAATATATTTAATGATTAAATATTATATTTATAACATTTATATAATTTTGGAGATTTTTTTGCATATACTATACAAAATAACCAAGATAATCAAGGAAAAACATGCATAGGAAAATGAAACAGTTAACACCAGAAGGGTAATAACAAAATATTATAAAAAAGGGTGCTAAAATAATATAATAAGATCATATATGATATCATAAATATGAATATAGATATGATATAATAAAATAGCATGCTTAATACTATTATACATGAGGTTAAATCATGTTCAATTAATGAAAGCCTAAGATATGGTACTTCATCTCAATATCTTTTCATTGAGGAATATTTTGATGTCATACAAACACATTATTTTATAAGGTGTGTATATTACCCCTTTGACATATCATGTAATTATTTAATTTATTATCATGTTGATTAATGTTATTTTAATTTTTATTTTTTCATGGGTCTTATGATTTAAATGTTCAAATTGGTATGAGACACCTTGAATGTTTACAGATTTTATAATCAAATATTTTTCTCCATGACAATATTTTTGATATTATTTTACATATTTATTTATTTAGATATAAAAGGATTATAAAAGAAATTTTATGTCTATTTTTAATTTCATTTAAATGTTTTATGAAAGAATATTTTTTCATGTTTTTTACAGAATGTTTTCACAAATGGTAAAAGGAATGTTCTATTTTTTAACATACATGGAAACAATGACTTTTCCACTACTGTAACTATTATTTAATTTCTAGATTAATTTAAAATGTTACATATTTTATTAAATAAAAAATAATCTTCCCTTATTTTTGGTATTTTTGTAATTGAAAATGGATTTTTAATAAAATGGTGTTTTTATAAGATTTTTTTTTCATATGGTTTTAACATGAGTTTTTCCTGAATAAATTTTCTATGATTTTGTTAGATTATTTTCATCTATGTCAACACCCTTTATTTAATCTTATGATTAATATAGGTTTAAATATTTTGATATAGTCTATTATATTTTATAGAATGTTTTATGTTTAGTTTTACTGTGGATGTGGTATTTTGATACAATTCTTGGTTTATGGTTAAAGTATACACATTTCATATATTAGTTTTTATTATGAATGATTATGTTGTTTATGTTTCACCCAATTTATATAAGGAATTAATTGGACTTAGTAAGTGAAGAGTGATGCCCCATATAGCCGCTCGATGCATTGTTAGGTCTCATGAGACAAACCAGATATGGACTTGACTAAGGCCTTACCCATTTATTTTTAGATATGGATTTGACCAAGGCTTTAAACATTTATTTTCATATGTCTTGGATGAGGCCTCGACGGTTTGTTTTAGATGTCTATTATTATGAATTATATCATTATGAGATTATTTATTGACTTCCATGTTACTATTATACTTGTAGAATATCCATGGTTAAGTTTTCTAGCTCTTGTGATTATTTAAATGGCATGAATTTCAGTTATTTACCTTGCCATATTGTTTGTGTCATATTTACTCATAGCTTCCATTGTACGCTTCCCCTAACTAAGCATTTGAGCTCACCTGTTTCATATGTTTCATTTTCCACCAATATTCCATGAAGTATATTATGAATGATATGTAAGGTTACACAAAGGTGGTATAATAGAAAACTCAATAAAATTCTTTGTGTATTTTATGTTTAAAAATATAATTTGGATATTAAATATGTATCTTTATTACTAATACTACTAAACTATTTGGTCCTTTCGGGTGATATTCCCAGTATCCTAAACCAATTTAATAAACTATGGAACCGAATCTGAGTTACTAGGGTTTGGGTGTTTACTATATTAATAAACCTAGATAGCATATATTATTATTTTTTTCTATTCAGGTGAGAGGAATGTGATGTGACCATTTATAAAGGTGTGTAAAATGTGATGTATTTATTATCCTAGTTATTCCACACATAGATAATCTATGAATTTATGAGTTGGATATATGGGATTGACATAAATGTCTTCAACAATGGGTTCATATGAAAATGTATTCATACATATAATATAGTTAGTGGATATAGGTATCAAAATACATGTGTTTGACAAAGATCACACCTGATCAATTTATAGATTGAGAATACCGAGTCATTTCTAGAGGCCTCACATTGCTTAAATTAATGAATTTCGGAATTCATATTTTTTATAAAGGCTATATATATACTCATATAATAGAGAACTCATGAGTTAGTTATATGGTTTTGACGTACAATTTTTTCCGTAGTAACTCATTGTCTTTGATAAACAGATCATTTGAAAATGAATCCTTTCATATGATGTAGTTGTTGGACATAATTATCATGATACATGTGTTTGATATAGATCACAATGGATCCATTTGTATCTTGATCAACACTAATATTTTTTATATAGGACACTCTTTTATTACATTTATAAATATGGGAATTCATAAATGTGGTCAATGAAACAATAGCCAATGTGGTTACTGTTTGTGTTTGAATAAATATGGATTGAGTTTTAGTCATTGATCCACTATAAAAGTTTTTTATATTTCATCTAAAAATATTTTTAGATGATTATTAACATTTTATTATATATGATGTGATATAAGGTGAAATTTATAATAGATTTGAAAATGTGTTTTTAAATTTTTCTAAAAAATAGTTCTAGATGTTACTTCATAATTTTATTGTATATGATGTAATATATAGTGAAATGGTTCAAATTGTATGAGGATTTATTGAAATTGAAATATTTAAGGCAATGTTGCATAATTCCCTTATTTATGTGATGCACAAGGACTATATCATATGATATGATATTAGAATATCATAATAAGAAACATGGAATATTTCTCCATTTCGATGGATATATTATACTATATTATATAGTGATAATAACACTGCTAAAAATTATATTGTTTAATTATAGTGGCATCATATGATTCAAATATAATCCTTACATTAATTGTTAATTTTTTTAAAATCATTCAAACCTAATATCATTATTTTTAGAATGTTTTATAAGACTAAATGTGTAGTAAAATGTAATTTCTAGAGGGATAAAAATGATTATAACTATATTAAATTTACTCATTCATTATATAATACATGAGTAAATTCATAGAACTTGAAGTGTGTACCTGAGAGACTTTATAAAAGAGGAATTATTATTATACTGTGATCATTAAAGCACCTATAATTCATCCACATCCATAGATTTATTCCACCTAATTACTTTACAGTAAGAAGAAATGGCATTCCATTAGATGGGGGAGTGTCCTAATAACATGGTGGGAGATTCATGCCAACCTATCAATAAACAATATAGTAGGAAGTCATTTGAATACTTCTTAAAATTTTTCATCATTCTCATGAATGAACAAAATATCACCAATGATTGATAGTGTGTGGTATACATGATTTGTTATTCATTTTTTTATAGAATGGTTATAATATTCATGTATGGTAAATATTTGTAAATAAGGGTTTTAAATATTTATTCTCCCAAGACTAAGTTTTATTTTATCATTATAAACCTAGAAATTTCTATATTATCCACCTAAAAAATTATCTTGGGGGAATATTTTGCACATTTTGGTTATTAATGGTGGTACATCATCCACCTAATTTTTGTAGTTGGTGGTACATTATCCATCAAGATATTGATGTTAGAAGTGCATCTCTCACCAAGGGATAGTTAAATGTAGTATATAATTCACTTGAGGAGTTGATATTAGTGGCATCCATTACATTCATAGAGTGTTTTACTAGTGGTGTATCATCCACCAGAGATATGTATCAGAGATATATTGTCCACTAGAGTATGGGTAGTGATAGTATATCATGAACCTATTATTTTTATGCCTTATTCACCTAGAGATGTATCATTTACACTTAGATATGGATCAATGAATTACCCTTCATCTAGATAGTCTGTAATGGTGATGCATCATTCACATTATATTTTTTATGGTGATAGATTTTTAAACATTATTGGGATATAAGGAGTGTCATTTATCCTATAGTTATGTTCAAAACATGGGTATAACATCCAATTAATTCACCTAATAAAGTAGTTATGGCCACACAAGGTTTTTATACTATGAATACTATGATGTATTTATTTATTTATTTTTTGGCATTCCATATTAATCATGCACTTATATTTACTAAACCTTTTAGGGACACAATTTGTGGTGGGATACTAAATTGTAATCACACCCTATGCAAACACCATGGTAGCCAATAAGACATTTTTTTATTTAAATAGCTAAGGGAAAATACCCTTGTTATATGGAAAGTAGAAATGGGATGCTAGGATAAAGTTGGGAGATGTGACTATGACTAGACCCAAGACCAGTTTTATAGAGACATCCCATTAAATTTATTTTCTAGAGGGTATTATTTTATATGATTATACCATTAGAGACATTGTTTAAACTTGTATGACTCTTATAAAATGTACAATATCAATTTGTGATCTAACATATAAGTTTAGAGTTAAATTTGGATGAAATTTAGAAAATATTTTTTATTTACATTGTTGATATATTTTGATGATAGTTTCTTGATATTGTTTTGGGTGTTTTGTATGGTTATATATAATAGAGAGGGTATAGATTCTCTTTAATATATATATATATATATACCCTCACTATAGTTTCGATCATTTATAATACTAGGAGGAACACATAAGGTATATGACACCCAGTTGATTCTCAACTGAGGTTAACCAGACTAGGGATATTACAATGTGGTATTAAATCCCTGTTCTGTTTTGTTATTATATTTGGGATATAATACATCGGAAAAAAAATATTGTTAGAACATATTGTGAATCCCATGATTGGAAGTATATAACCCATGTTTGAGGGAAGTACATGTTTCTAGGGATGAGAATGATATTATTGGTTTTTGAGACTTATGGTTTTGGAGTTTCAAAGAAAATGATTATAAAGACCTGAAAATTCCGGGGAAAGTCTTTTCTTAAATTCGTGGGATTTTTACTAGTCTACGAAAATTTACGGTGCTTGATTCTGAGGCTCGGTGTGCCCGGAATCAATTTATGAGGTTTTGTTCGGGTACGTTCAGTAAATGTACGAGTGAGTTTTTATAACTTTTTAACCGGTGCTTGGAATTGAAATCTGAGGGCACCGTTGAGCTCGCAACATCGGTGATTTCCTAGTGAGACCTTCACCGCAGTTTCATTTTGACAAGAATAGATGTTAGATATTGGGGTTACTAGTTAAATTGAATAAAAATAAGTGTTAACTTTATTTTTATTTTATGGAGGTTAAAACCTCTAAGAGGAGGTTAGTGGTGGGGGACACCACACCATAACCTCCCATGAGAGGTTATGGTGGTTGGGCCCACCTGCCCATAACCTCCATTGGGAGGATATAATTTTAGTGGGGCCCACCCATGCTTCTTAACCCCTTTTAACTCCCCATTAATTAATTGGAACTCTTCACATTCCCCCATTATTTTAATGTTACAAATCCCTCATAATTAATTAATCAAACCATTGGAATTAATTAATTAAATCCATTTGAATACATAACAACCATTAAAATAAGGGATAAGATATTATCTTATTTTGGATGGCATAATCTTTTGTTGGGATAATTAAGGATAGGAGGAGATCTTGGATAACTACATCTTCCAACAATGAACACCCCCTTTCCACTGAAGAACGATGAACACAGTCTTCGATCTTCGAACAAGACAAACATTGAAGGAGCCGACCGTGAAGAACGTCGATGACGCATCTTCCCCAGTCTCCTACCCCAGAAGCTTCCCGACGTCAACAAATTGACGTTCGCCAATCCTATCCTTCCACCATCAACGATCGACAAATCTGAGGCAGGTGTTGATTTATGTATGAGATTTACCCTCTGTTCTTCATCGTTTTTTTTCCTTGTTGCCAATTGATATCATCTTAATTAGGAGGGCTCAGACTACACGAACACGGTCCGACCCTCCCACCTTGTTGTTGGTCTCGTTGTGTTGACGGCGGAGGCGGAGCAATGGCGGCCGACATCCGGGCGACCACGAAGAAACCAATGGCGCAAGGCCGCCGGGTCGCCAAGAGGGTGCGGCACCATCATGCCGTGTGGAAGGAGAGCCATGGTCACAATGGGCCATGGTGGAGGCGTGCGGTGCCGTCACGCTGCACCAACGAAGCTGGAAAGTTGCGGCCAGAGCGGGCCGCGACGGAAGGGCATGGTGCCGTCACGTGATGCTGGTGGTGTGGAGAAGCTGGCCGCTCAAGACAGCCGGGAGGAGCGGGACCCCGTCTGGTCCCGCGTGTGCTGGACAGGCACCACTTGGCTCCAGTTTCGGTTCCACCTGAATGGTTCAACAATTCAGGTACCAGGGGGAGCGCGCCTCCCCCCTTTGGCGTGGCTTGTGCAGGCCGTCGGGCCACCCTCGGCTGGGCCGCCCACGGGTCGGGCCTCCTTTGGCTGGGCCACCCTCGGGCCGGTCCGCCCTCAGGTTGGGCCATTTTCTCGGACAAGGTTGGACCCATAGACCGAGTCGGACCCTGGTCTGGACTCGGGTTGGGCCGGGTCAGTCCGACTGATTCGGACCGGACTCGGACCCACTATGGCTAGTTTACCCCGTTTTGCCCATATCATGGGCTACGGGTGCCCGATCGATGAACCGTTTGTGGAAACAAATATCTTAAAGAGAGATGATTCTTTTGGAAAACCCCACTTGAGGTTTGGAAACATTTTGAATATAGTCAGGTTAGTTTGAACCTAAAAATCTACCGGGCCCCTGGGACGAAAATGACAATAACTCACAGATCGAGCGTTCGATTGACGCACCATCTGTCGTGTTGGAACCCTTATGACAAAGAAGTCATTCGGGATACTCATTTGTGGATTTTAGTGGTGGTCGAGGTACGACCAATATCTCAAGGGAAGATTTTATGAAACTCGAGCGCACTGGGTGCGACGAATCTAGTGGCTGATAGTGAGGCGGAGGTTGGAGACATATCATACGGAGGTCAGTGCTTAGCGATCCTATGTGGGCTAGCACATACCGATCCTGTGTGGGTTAGATTCTGTGTGGGTAAATGGTGAGTGATCCGGTGTGGGTCAGTGCATACCGATCCAGTGTGGGTCAGATCCTATGTGGGTCATTGCAGAGGTTATTGCATATCGATCATGTGTGGGTCAGACTCTGTATGGTCAGAAGCAGTGCCTCTTGACATAATAAGATGATCTAGCTTCACGACTAATCATATGTACTTCTATAATTCACTGAAATCTTGGTTTGATATGAGTCAATAACTTTTGTGTTTTCCACATTAGTAAGATGGGTTAATAAATAACTTAGGTATATGTATGGGAATATACCTAAGTAAGGGTTATCTGTTGTTTCCGTACTTTGTGGTTATCCCTGTTGGATTTTGTGAGAACTTGAGGGTCTCGGGATCCCTACTGAGAATCGTTATACTCACCCCTGTACGATCTATGCCCGCACCACGTTGTGTTGGTTGTAGACGATGGACAACGCTGATCGGGGTAGAGAGTAGCAGAACTGAACGGTACCCGGAGGTGGACCACTCGGCGAGATGCACACGGAGCAAACGACTGGACTTGGGGTGCTGAGGAGGCCATATGTACCCACCCATTAGGTTGGAATTCTGGAGGATGACCCAATAGCTACTTTTCATCTTTTCTTCAGTTTTACTAGCTTTTCAGTTGTATTGTACTTTACTGTTGGGCTTGTATTTCCGGCCCCTTACTTTTAGCACCCTCTTTTGTATACAGTCTTACATAGTGTTTTACATCTAGTTGCGTAATCTATTGTGTTTTTTTACTCTTGTAAAGGATATTCCATCCCATTTTAGGGATTTACGCCTTTGGTGCTATTCGCCAGCTCTATGCCTATGGAAGGCGGTCTTGGGGTAGTCACGATACGGGACCTAGGGGATGAGTCGTGACAAATTGGTATCAGAGGAGTCGGTTCTACCGCAGAACATAGGAATTTGATCTTTATTTTCTGTGAAGAAATAGTGTTAAGAGTACTAAGTGATATTTTCGGATTAGAGAGTCCAGTTTTGGTGCGGCGAACGACGTATCCATACACCAAGACCCTGACTTCTGATTTCCGACTTAGTGCACGAAAACACTGATTATGTGCATGTCTTTAAAAGTTTTCTTAAATCTGCTCAACCAGGTCTTCTCACCAGGTATAAATATTTTGACCGTGTTGCATCTATTTCTTTTAGGATGCCTCCCCGTAGAGCCCCGAGATTCATATGCTCTGACAGCCCACCGAGCGACGAGGATTCGGTGCAGGGCCCCTTTTTATTTGAGGTACCTTCGGAGGCACCATCGGTACCACTTTCCATTGGGCCCCCGATGCCACCAGCCCTAGTAGCAGACGATTCACGCCTCTTGAGCATGTTGAATGAGTTCCAATGCTAGAGGCCACCCAGGTTTCATGGAGAGACATACCCAAAGGCAGCTAAGGATTGGATGGAGGCTGTGGTGAGAGTCTTCAGGCTGGTAGGGACACTGGAAGACCTCATGGAGATCCTTGCTGCCAGTCTTCTTCAAGCTACAGTAGGCAAATGGTGGAGCCTGATGCTTCAGGTCCATGACGAGGCGATATTACTCTGGACAGACTTCGAGAGCCTGTTCCGGGCCGAGTGTGTTCCAGCCACCCTTCATGCGGTGCAGATACAAGAGCTACTTCATCTGCAGCAGGGTAGCATGACAGTAGCACAATACTTAGCGAGGTTCACCGACCTCCTGCGCTACTCCACAGATATGGGGTGGGACCCATTCTTCAAGTCCCGGACCTTCAAGTCGGGGTACATGCAAGAGATCAGAGCCTTAATGATCTCCCTCAACATCCCAACACAGGAGGGGGTGTTAGAGATATCCCTCCTAGTGGAGAGTTTCCTTGATGAGCAGTCACCAGCAGCGAGACCCACTACTAGTCGACATGTAGTAGAGTCTTCTGCAGTTGATAGTAGACAGATGACGCAGAGGTCCAAGAGGACCAAACCCATAGGTGGTTGACCACATGACTCAGGATCGGTTGTGCGGGGAACACAGAGCATAGACTTATATGCCAAAAGCAGACAACACTACTCATGCTGCGGGCAGGGTCACATGGCACGTGACTGTCCAATCCACTGTACAAACAATCATCAGTCTGTTGAGGGACCTCCTAGGTAGAGGCAAATATTCGATCGACACAGTCCGTAGGGCGCAGGCAGACATGGCAGAAGAGCTGGTCGAGCAGCTGGTGGTCGACGATGTTTCGAGGTGTTTCCACCACCACCACCAGGAGGTCCAGCCCTACCGCAGGGAGCTGGCGGATAGAGGAGAGATCAACTTCAGGCAGTAGAGGCTTACAACCACAGAACTCCGGATATGATTCAAGGTACTGTCTGTGTCTATTCCACATTAACTGCAGTTCTTATAGACACATGTTCTAGTCACTCTTTCATAACCACTGCCCTCATTCAGAGCTCAGAGATTCCGATGGAGCCGTTGGCTCGATACTTATGGATAGGGACTCCTACAGGAGAAGACTCGACGATTACACACTAGTTCTGGCAGTGTGAGATTACACTAGGAGGTAAGAGCTTCGACTGGGATCTCCTCGTAGCAGCTTCGAGGCCTTATGATGTTATCTTGGGTATGGATTGGTTATCTACAGTCCACACACAGATTGACTATATTAGGTGCAAAGTGCGGTGTGTCCACACTGATGGGACCAGGTTTACCTTCACTAGTGAGAATGGAACCCTTGCAGCATAGGATTAACATACTAGGATGAGGGTGCAGTTGATCACTAATCAGTTGGCCTGCCTTACACTCGGAGAAGTTGATGTGGAGAGTCCGAGTTATCCTGTAGTGGTGGATCAGTATGCGGATGTTTTCCCTGATGATGTTCCAGGAATACCTCCTCATAGAGAGGTGAACTTCTACATTGACCTATAGCTTGGGATGACACCAATATCTACTCCAGCATATCGGATGGCTCCTGCTGAGCTTCATATGCTGTGGGTACAACTGGAGGACTTGCAGGGAAAGGGATTCATCCAGCATAGTGTTTCTCCCTGGGCAACCTCGATTCTGTTCACCAAGAAGGCATATGGGATCTTACGGCTTTGTGTTGACTACAGTCGCCTTAACCAGGTGACCATGAAGAACAAGTACCCACTCTCGATGGTTGAAGACCTCTTTGATCAGCTCAAGGGGTCATGGTGGTTCTCGAAGATAGACCTTGGATTAGGCTATCACCCACTTAGAGTTCAAGACGAGGATGTGCAGAAGACGACCTTCAGATGTTTGTATGACCACTATGAGTTCTTGGTTATGCCCTTCAGCATAACCTACGCTCCATAAGTGTTCATGTCTTTCAAGGATAGTATCTTCCAACCATACCTTGATTGCTTTGTCGTAGTCTTTATCGACGACATTCTGATTTACTCGACTACTGAGGAGGATCATGCCTACCATTTACAGGTAGTACTGGACGCACTCCGAGAGAACCAGATTTATGGAAAGATCTCGAAGTTCCATTTTTGGATTCAAGAGGTTAAATTATTGGGACATGTCATCTTGGGGGCTGGAGTTGCAGTGGATCCAGCGAAGATTGAGGCGATACTTTCTTGGGATCCACCCAGGAGTGTGACAGAGGTACAAAGTTTTTTGGGCTTGGCTGGATAGTACTTAAGATTCGTCCCACACTTCTCTAGAGTTGCAACACCACTATCAGCCTCGACGTAGAAAGGGAAACCCTTTGTGTGGTCAGAGAGATACCAGGAGAGATTTTAGGAGCTGAGGCAGAGGCTGACTAGTGCCCCCATCTTGAGGCTTCTAGAGGAGGACGTTGGGTACGTAGTTTACTGGGATGCATCAGGGACCGGAATTGGGTGTGTCCTGATGCAGGAGCGAGCAGTGATCACTTATGGTTCTTAGCAGTGGAGACAACATGAGCAGAACTACGCTACCCCTGACCTGGAGTTAGCAGTAGTGGTCTCTGTCTTGAAGATGTGGAGAGAGTATCTAATGGGTGGGCATTTTACCGTATAATCTGATCACAAGAGTCTCTTGTATATCTTCTCTCAGAAGGACCTGAACTTGTGACAGTGGCAATGACTTGAGTTCCTCTAGGACTATGACATCAAGATAGTCTATACTCCTGGGAAGGGGAACGTTGTAGTAGATTCTCTCAGCAGGAGATCAGTCATTCAGCTACTAGGAGAGGCGACATAACAGCTGGATGCCTTATAGATATCTTTCGTGGATAGGGATAGAGGAGCCTATCTACAGTCTCTTACAGTCACTCCTCCACTTCTTCAGTGAGTCCGGGAGGCGCAGTGTGGGGACGCTAACCTTGGGACATGATGTGCTCAGATATCCACATGGCAGGAACCTGATGGATTTTCTGATGGTGGGGAGCATGTCATCCTCTTCAGAGGACGTACCTTGGTATCATTTTCACTCGATGAGGAACTGTTGAGGGAGTTCCACACTTCCCCTTTAGCGGTACATGCATGAGTGGCGAAGATGTATGAGGACCTCAGACAACAGCACTCGTGGCTCGGTGTGAAGAAGGCAGTAGCAAAGTTTGTCTCTCGATTCCTCACTTGTCAGCAAGTGAAGGCAGAGCACCAGGTACCAAAAGTCATGGTTCAGCCCTTAGAGGTCCCAGAGTGGAAGTGGGATGGGATATCCATGGACTTCGTGAAGGGTCTTCAATGTACATCCTGGAGTCATGATTCGATATGGGTGATCGTTGACCGACTCACCAAGTCGGCCCAATTCCTACCGATTAGAGAGCAGGCCTCAGTAGAGAGCTTGTGATGCCTCTATGTGCAGGAGATTCTGCGTTTTCATGGAGTACCTTCTTCTATTGACTCTGACCGTGACACACAGTTTACTTCCAGGCTATGGAAGGGGTTACAGGAGGCTTTCAGGATGCAGCTTCTCTTGAGCACTGCCTTCCATCCTAAGACGGATGGTCAGATTGAGCGGACCATTTAGACCATTGAGGATATGCTCCACGCATGTGTTCTCGACTTTGGTAGCATATGGGAGGATCACTTTCCTTTGGTGGAGTTTTCCTACAACAATAACTATCACTCCACCATCAGTATGGCACCCTTTGAGGCCCTGTATGGTCGACCTTGTAGATCGCCACTGTGCTGGGCAGACCCAGGGGAGTCAGCACTAGTGGGACCAGAGATGGTACGGGCTACCACAGAGAAGGTGCAGATTATCCAGGAGTGGATAAAAACTGCACAGAGAAGGCAGGAGTCATATGCTGACAGGATATGGATACCTCTGGAGTTCGAGGATGGGGACCACGTCTTTCTACGGGTCTCACCTCGACGAGGTCTATGAAGATTTGGCCGAGGCGGAAATTTATCTCCACGATTCATCGGAGCTTTCCAGGTCCATAATAGAGTAGGAGAGGTGGCTTACCACCTATCTCTTCCACCTCAGTTGCACCAGGTGCATGACGTCTTTCATGTATCTCAACTGAGGAGATACATGTATGACCTATCCCACATCATCAACCATGGGGAGCTGGACATCGATGACGAGGTGAATTTCATGGAGGTTCCAGTAGAGATTGAGGATTGACAGGAGCGGGTCCTACGTGGATGGTCGATAACTCTGGTGCACGTATGCTGGCAGCATGAGAACCTCCAGAAGAGCACATGGGAGCGAGAGGATCAGATGCATGCTCAATATTCCCATTTGATCTCTTAGTGTGAGTTGTAGCTTACATGGACATAAAGCCCTAAGGTGGGGAGAATTTAAAGACTCGGAAATTCCATGGATTTTTTTTCTTTAATTCATGGGATTTTTAAGAGTATGAGAAAATTTACGGCGCTTGATTCCGAGGCCCGGTGTGCCCGAAATCAATTTCTGATGTTTTTTTCGGGTATGTTCAGTAAACGTACGAGCAGATTTTTATAACTTTTGAACCGATGCTCGGAATTGAAATATGGGGGCACCGTTGAGCTGACATCATTGGTGATTGCCTAGTTAGAACATCACCGCAGTTGCGTTCTTTCGAGAATGGAAGTTAGATATTGGTGTTATTAGTTAAATTGAATAAAAATAAGCGTTAACTTAATTTTTTTTGTGGAGGTTAAAACCACCAAGAGGAGCTTAGTGGTGAGGGACACCACTCTATAACCTCCCATGAG
Organism: Viscum album; assembly: GCA_963277665.1. Classification (NCBI taxonomy): domain Eukaryota; kingdom Viridiplantae; phylum Streptophyta; class Magnoliopsida; order Santalales; family Viscaceae; genus Viscum; species Viscum album. The sequence goes on from OY728156.1 coordinate 478,640,396, forward strand.
AGGTTATGGTGGTGGGGCCCACCCAAACATAACCTCCATTTGGAGGATATTATTTTAGTGGGGCCCACTTGAGATTTTTAACCCCTTTTAATTCCCCATTAATTAATTGGAACTCTTCACCTCCTCCCATTATTTTAATGTGCCAACTCCATCACAATTAATTAATTAAACACTTGCAATTAATTAATTGAATCCATTTGAATTCATGAAAACCCTTAGAATAACAGATAATCTATTATCTTATTTTGGTTGGAATAATCTTTTGTTAGGAGAATTAAGGAGAGGATGAGTTCTTAGAGAACTACATCTTCCAACAAAGAACACCACCTTTCCACCGAATAACGACAAACACCGTCTTCGATTTTTGACCAAGCCAAAAAAAGAAGGATCCAACCGCAAAGAATTCCAACGACGCATCTTACCTGGTCTCCTACCCCAGACGCTTCCCGATTTCAACGAATCGACGTTCTCCAATCCTCTCCTTCCACCATCAACGATCGACAAATTCAAGGTAGGGGTTGATTTATGTAAGAGATTTACCCTGCATTCTTCGTCGTTTTGTTGTTTTAATTGTTTCCAATTGATATCATCTTAAAGAAGAGGGCTCAGACTGCACGAACACGGTCCGACCCTCCCCCCTTGTCATTGTTCTCATTGTGTTGATAGTGGAGGCGGAGCAACGACGGCCAGTATCGGGCCGACCGAGAAGAAACCGGCGGTGCAAGGCCTCCTGGTCGCCAAGAGGGCGCCGCACCGTCGTGCCGCGCGGAAGGAGAGCCATGGACATGACGTGCCGCGGTGGAGGCACGTGGCACCGTCTCGCCATGTGAAGGCTAGTAGAGGGCCGTGACCAGGGCGAGCCATGGTGGAGGGGCACGGCGTCGTCGCTCCACGCCGGTGGCATGGAGCGGTGGGCCCCTCGGGCCGGTCGGGAGGAGCGGGACCCCGTCGGTCCCACGTGTGCTGGACCAGTGACACCTAGTGCCAGTTTCGGATCCACCCAAATGGTTCAACCGTTCGGGTTGCAGGGGGTGCGCGCCTCCCCCTGGGCGTGGCTAGGGCAGGCCGCCTTCGGCTGGACCGCCTTCGTCCGGGCCGCCCTCGGCCGGGCCGCCCTCGCGCCAGGCCGCCCTCGGCCGGGTCGCCCTCTGCCGGGCCGCCCCTCAGTCTGGGTCGTTTCCTCAGACCGGGTCGGCCCCATGGACCGGGTCAGACCCTGGTCTGGACTCGGGTCAGGTCGGGTCAGTCCGACTGAGTCGCACTGGACACAGACCCGCTAAGGCCAGTTTAAACCTTTTTTCCCATATCCTGGGCTATGAGTGTCCGATCGACAAACCGTTTACGGAAAAATAAATCTTAGAGCGAGATGGTGCTTTTGGAATACCCCACTTGAGGTTTGGACACAGTTGGGATACAGTCGAGTTGGTTTGAACCTAAAAACTAATAGGGGCCTTGTGATGAAAATACCAATAACTCAGAGACCGGGCATCTGATTGATGCACCGTCTATCAAGTTAGAACCCTTAAGACAAAGCGGTCCTTTGGGATAATAATTTTTGGAGTTTAGTGGTGGTCGAGGTATGAGTGATATCTCGAGGGAAGATTCTACGGAACTTGAGTGCACAGGGTGCGAGGAATCCAATGGTTGATAGTGAGGTGGAGGTTGGAGATAGATCATACGGAGGTCGGTTAGTACCTATCGATCCTGTGTGGGTCAGACTCCATATGGTTAGATGGATTTAATCTTGACAGAATAAGATGATATAGATTCACGACTAATCATCTGTACTTATATACTTCACTAAAATCCTGGTTTGATCTGAGTCAATAACTTTCATGTTTTCTTCATGATTGAGATGGGTTACTAAATAACTTAGGTATATGTACGGGCATATACCTAAGTAAGGGTTATCCATTGTTTCCGTACTTTGTGGTTATCCCTGTTGGATTTTGTGAGACCTTGAGGGTCTCAGGGTCCCTAATGAGTATCGTTATACTCACCCCTACATGGGCTATGCCCACACCTCGTTGTGTTGGTTGCAGATGATAGACTGTGCTGATCGGGTCAGAGAGTAGCAGAACTGGATGGTACCCGGAGGTGGACCACCCGACAAGACGCAAACGGAGCGGACAAACATACTTGAGGTGCTGAGGAGGCCATATGTACCCACCCATATGGTGGGAATTTTTGAGGATGACCCAATAGCTTCTTTTCTTCAATTGTACTATCTTTTCAGATGTATTGTACTTTACTGTTGGGATTGTATTTCCGGCCCCTTAATTCAATACCCTCTTTTGTATTTAGTTTTACTTAGTGTTTTAATTCTATTTGTGTACTCTGTTTTGTTTGTTTACTGTTATAAATGAAATTCCTTCCCAGTTTAGGGATTTACGCCTTTGGTTCTAGTCGCCAGCCCCTAGCCTATGGAAGGAAGACTTGGGGTAGTCACGATACGGGCCCTGGGGGACGGGCCGTGACAATGATTTTTTATTTATAGTTTATTGGGTTTTACTCTTAGACTTGGGTGTTACATGAGTGTGAATTCATTCAGAATTCGGGGAATATAGTACTCACATGATTTTTTTTTGATTCATATTAGGGTAATTATGTCAGGTTCATTGATTTAAAGTGTTAAAAAGTTATATAGTGTTTTCCTATATAACATATTGGTGGAACCTTACTTTATTAACCAATGAATGATGCTTACTACTATTGATATAATATGATTGTTATATGATCATTTGTGAGACTATACCTAACTTGAGTGTGGTTATGTTGGTCTATGATTAATATTATATATAATACCCTTGTATCATAGGGTGTGTGTTTATGGTAGACCACAATGTGACTATCATTTATAACCATAAACTATAATATTTATATATGATATAAAACGTATTCTGAGTCATTTTCTTTTCATTATAGATAAATTAGATAATTATTACCTCTATATGAGTTCCATAAGGGCATAAAATATATTTCCCCAATGGATGTAGAGATATATCCACTTATAGAATCTGTTCCTACTCTAAATTAGTGTCTCAAATAAATATTACTTCAAGTTTTATAGTTTAAGTGACATGTGGTACTGAGTGTTAGGATGATCATGTTTGAATTGACCAGGGAGTTATAGTTACAACATACAATATTATTTTCATGTGAGGGTCGGAAACATGTTGTTGTGTTTTCCATTTTTTCTACACACACCATTTTCAATATTCTTATGATGCCCCTGAGAGGTGGGTGAAGCATGAAACCTACCTGATTATCGATTCATTGAAGCACTAGTGGTATATTTTGGTCTAATAATACAAGCATGTGGGGCTGTCCTAGTAGGATTTATGAACTATCTTTCCAAGAAATTTCTTTCTAGGGATTTTTGGGGACAATTGGTCTATGGATTTTTTTCATATTATTTAGCGTCCATGTTGACAATTGATTATTCTACCCACTTTACTAATATGTTATGGTTTTAACCTACATTGGTGACTAAGGAGACACCTAGAGTTAGGATTTTTTGATTACCTAAGTAATTCAATTCAGTCAAAAGTTAGTATATTTGGATTGAAATACTTATGAAAGGATTTTAATTAAACCATTATTATGAATTAAAACCAAATGGAGGGTAGACCATTGAGGTAAAATGATTATTCAAATGGGGTTGAATACATGTCATCATGTAAAAGGAATCTGAGGTATGAGTAGTCTATCCAGGGAGAAGATAGGTATGTTATCTGAAGCAGGGTTTCTCAATTTCTTTCAAGAGGGAGTGCCTTAGTTGAATTATATCAATATAGATAGCATGTTAATATTTAACATAATTGTGATAGCCAGTTAAAGGATTTCAATTATTATGGGGAGTTGGAGTGTCTATAGAGTTTTTATGCCATAACACCATATTTGAATTATGGGCACAAATATTATTAAAATTGAGGTTTAGGTGAAAGACCAATAAAATAATAACAATTAGAAGTTTTAGTTTATCTAGTTGTTTAGGATAGGGAGGTGGTTGAAAATTTCAAGGGTAGGGGGAAAATGATAAAAAGGGTGATGTCCCTTAGGGAAGTCATGTTTCAAGAGAATAGGACAGGGGTTTAGGCCAGTTTCACACCATCAAGTAACAACCATGCAAAGTGGGGAGCCAATGATATTTTGAGGCACAATTATCATGGAATCAACCCTAGAGTATATCTTATTTTATATAGGTTTTTCATAATTGTTTTTATATACTCAACATGTTAGGGGTATGAGTCTTTCTATAGGGTATCTATATGGGGTTATGTCTATTGATACTCCCTTAAGGGTGGGATCAAAGGTAATAAGAAGATATCAAGTGTCCAATATAGAGCTCAATGGATATAGGATTCTCTAGGATTTCCTCATATTAAAGATTTATAACTTCAATATGATATGTGGGATGGATTTCTTGAATCATTATAAATCACACATTTAATTTTATCTTCAAACCATATCTTTTAAATTCTTGTAGGGTGATTATCATGACTACAAAACTGAGTGGATTATATAGATAGGATGTTTGAGACATGTCCCTTAGTAGTTGGATGGGATTATGACCGAACTAGATAGTATTTTTTTGGTCGATAAGGAGGTATTTCAGGTAGTATTTTATCATGTTTTTACCAAATGTTGGTTGTTTTTTTCGAGGATTCCTTAAGATATCCACCTATGAATTAGATTGATATTATGATCAAATATATACTTGACATAAAGACCATTCTTATTTTCCCTTATAAGATGGATTCAATAAATATTTGAAAGCTACATTATCATCTTGATTATTTTTATTTTTAGTGTTTTATTAACTTGAGAACATATCCATTGGATGCTTATGTTTTTATCCAAGGTGGATAGATCATGGTGGTTGTGTGTGGATTACCATATAATGAACTAAGTAATAATTGAGAACTAGTATCCACTTACAAATATCAATAACTATTTAATTAGTTGAGGGGAGTGAAGTGGTTATGAGGATTTACATGAGTTCATGTTATCACCGATAGTGTTTGGAGTTTTTAAATATTATATATACTTTTTTTAAGATCATGTATAACATGTATCAGTACCTTGTGATTCTCTTCGGTCTGATGAACTCACTAAATGTGTTTATGGCCCTAATGAATAGGGCCTTCCATATGTTAGGAATTATTTCATGGTAATAATCATTGATGATATTTTCATATACTCCCAGTCATGGGAGGATCATTCCTGCTCTCTAGAAGTCATCTTGAGTACACTGTGGGGGAATCATCTATATGTTAAGCTCTAAAAGTATCAAAAATAAATAAAAGTGGAAAAATTTATGGTGTATGTGATATCTATTATGGGTTTCCACCCATAAATTATTTTTAATCACATCTTAAGAAATGGTGAACCATAAATCTAATATCACTATGTAAGATAACTAAAATTATACTATGTATATAAAATGAAGAACAATATGTGTACCTTACACCAATAAATGTTGTAGTCATTATCTTTGTCCATGAAAGACAAATATCTCTAAAGATATTTCCTAATGATATCCATCATCATTGGTGTATCCATGGGCTCTCTTGAATCACACATCACATAAGAGGGATTCTCTATCAAAATCATAACATGATAGTCCCTATCAAAGTAAAGATAAGAGGTGGAAGTGAGTTTTGAGGGTGAAAAAGGTTCAACCAAAATCTTAGAATGGAGTTCACACCTAAACCTCGGTATTTGGCCTCTATTATAAAAACACTAAAGGAAGTACCCCTTGTTAGTGAATTTACTCACATGTTACATAATTCATGAGTAAATAACATGTGGTTACAACAATTTTTATCCCTTTTGTCCATTCACTTAACTCTTAAGTTCATTAAATCTATATGTTTTTATGATAACTAGTAGGATAGAATCCAAGTGGAATAGGCAGTAGCATGTTATCACTATAACATGCATGCACCTCAAATAATATGATATGCCAGAGATGTGTATTATCATATCTCTATATCATAATAAATGATATCCTTTGTATGGAATATGAAATTATATAATTTAACATAAAATATAATTTTAAAATAACTTATTATATATATTATAATGTATCCATTAATTATTATAATTTAGGGAGTATATATATTAATCTAAAACTTACACTAAATCCTCATATACATTGTTCAATTTTACCTTATACTATATCATATACTATAACTTTATTCCATTTAATATTACATTGTATCATATAAAATAACTTGTGGAACTATATCATAAAACCCTTTTTTGGGTATCTTCCAAAATACTTTAGAAAATATATCATAAATTTCACCTTATATCACATCATATATAACACATTTTGAATACCTAAGAAAAAAAATCATTTTTGTATAAATTATAAAACATTTTTAGAGAAGATCACTAAGTCAGAATCTATCCCCATTCATTGAATAAAAAAGTGTGATATTATGGAAATTTATATCATTGAAAAAATATGAAGCACTAAATCCATAAATGTATAAAATGAGAGGAATTTAGACAGGAATAAATGCTACTTAAGATAAAAATGAATCTGGTGTGATCTCCATCAAACACATGTATCTCTATATCTGCATCTATAGGATAAATTATACAAAAATATGCATTTTAATATGATCCATTTATCCAAGAAATTGAGTAATAATGGGATATGAAGTATGAAAATCTTGTATAACCACTCATATATTCTCAATTATCTAATCATAGAATGATGATGTTGATGAATACATCACATATTATTCACCATTATTTATGTGTACATTACTTTACCACAACCAAAATAAATAATGAAATCATATATTATATTTAGGTATAACTATAAACTTTCTCAGTATATATCAATCGAGGTATCATATTTTATACTCTTCATATAGGAGTAAAAATTTCATACTGTTTAAGATATAACTATCGACATGACTAACAACATACCCAAACATCCCTAATTAGCTTAGCTTAAAGTATAATATAATAAATAAATCTATGTTCTAAGGTTATTATGATATGAATATCACCAAAATTAGGTATTGGGGATTCCAAATATAAACATCACACCCATAGTATAGAAATGAAATATTGTATGGCACTCTATGTGGTATACATCATGGGTAATATAAAGAAAAAAAATCAATTTTATTCCTCATGAGAATATTCCAAATATTGAGAAAAGAATCATACTCATGCTAGACTTAAAAATTAATCACAACCTATAATACTCCATGAAAAACATTGGTTATAGATACTTAGTGTCATACATTGACATGTCCATTATAATATTTCTCATGAGATGTATATCAGTATGTATATATACCTATCCAATGTGGAAGAGTGATAATGTAGATATTTGATTTTTGATAACATGATATATTTTATATATTTAATATCTATCTGTTATTTTAAATAAAATTTCTTAGGCGTGGCCTTTTCGAACCCTCCACACCAGAAAACCACCTCCCCATGAAGGGATAACTTTGGAGAGAGCCCTAGTTGGGAAGCAGTCGTTGCCAGTAGAGATGGCAGAGCGTCTCGGAGGGTGATGACCCGAGTGGAGATGGTTTAAAAGCACACTAGGTTTTTAGACCCAAGGGGTTACACAGTATAGGTGGGCCGTCACCCACCACCAACATGGTTTATCTACTCCCCCAACTGCAGGACCAGGTGTAATGACACCCAGGTGTTCAGTCCAGTTCCACACAGGGTAGAGGGGCCCATGAGAGCTAATATATTTTAAGAACACTTAACCAAATAATATATAAGAACCCATCTAACATATGATTGAAAATATGAATTTTTGTTAATCAGAAAAATTTAAAAAGGAAGACAAACAACAAGGTCACAACAGTATAAATAATACAGACGTAGAGAATACACTCAAACAAACTCAGTACACTCAAAGGGGAAAGAACCCAAACATGAATATATATTGATGATGTTTTCCTAGAAGCCCTTGAAGGAAAGTCTATCTGCAAAAAATTTCCTTTGCACCATATATGCTTCAGATTCACTTAACTAATTAGATTCATACACACCCAAATGATATAAATAATAGACTAGGGGGACTGAGTTCCTTGAAGATAGATGTAGATTCCTGGTGATTCTATCTCAATATTAGAAAGAGAAATATTAGATGATAGAAAAATCCCCAGCCCATTGAGAAGAGCTTTAGATTCCACAAGAAGAGATCTACCTTAACCATAGAAAACACTGAACACAATTATAACTAAACCACTAGAGTCACTAACAACAACCCCCACCTATCATGACCCCCAAATAACATATCATATATGAAATAATTATAGATCAACCATATGTTTGATTCATTTTAAAGTGTTTTATTGAACTCATCACATTTAATATAGTTCTGGACACATATCAGCATGACCTTATCATAACACCCTTCCAATAAACTCTTTAGTGAGTTTAATATATGAATAAATCTAGATTGAATAATCTTGAGACTTAGGAATCATATTTCTAATATTCGATTCCATAAACATATTCAAACTCTATATCTTCAAAACATCTATTATTATGATGTAAATATTTTTTTTGTCTAATTAGAACTATTTTTAAGGTAATCATCATCATCATCATCCTTGGAAATCATTGAACCGTAATTTTTATTGAAATATTTTCATAATTAGTGTAACAATTTACATTATTACTTAACCATTACATCCAAAACTCTATGAGGATATTAAGTGGAATTGAATTTAAATCCTAACTAGAATGATATTATAATCATTTAATTTGGAATTATTAAGTCCAAAATACTCTCACTAGATTTTTGGAAACTATATTATCTTTAGAATATTATGAAAAGAATAAAAAAACTCGCTATTGTTTAGAAAACAAGACTTATTTTCTCATAGTTTGAAGATTTATCAAATAAATTATTACTTATATCTTATTCGGTATTCTATGTTTTTAGATGAATTTATAAAAATAATATCAATATTTAAAATATACCATTTATGGGGGTGAGATCAAATCTCATATATTTAAACAAATATAGGGATAAATTTTTTTATCTAGTGTAAAACATTTTTATCCTTATTTTATTCTTAAAATATGATATAGAATATAATTAATCGTAAAACATTATATTTATTCCATCTTCTCATATTATTCATAATAAATATTTGCTAGTAGATATATTCTCTTACCCTATAAGATAGTGAGATGAAAATAAACATCTTTTATTAAGATTTATATGAGCTTGAAGTATTCATTTCCATTCAATACATTGACACAACAACTATTTTCTTCATCAATTAATTGTAAAATACAATATTTATTGATTAATCCCTTGATTTTGACTTCCGGTATACTCACAATATTTTTATAGTGAATATTTGGAATCAAATACCATTTAAAACCAAAATTTTAATTTCACTAACATTGATACCTGACATGGACGTTTCTTTTCAGTGTACACATATTTTTTTATTTTATAAAAACAATTTATGGAAAAGTGAGAACTTCCGTGCACACAAAAGACACACATAAGCGGGAAGGGCTTGAAACACCACCCAATACTAGATCCACTCAAAAGAAGAACAGAACATCAACCAAAAACCAGAAACGAGATGACCAAAAAACACTGTTCAGGGCCGACCCATCCAAAAAACACCTCCAAAAAGTAAAACCATCAAACACTAAGTCCATATTGAAACCATAAAAAACATTACCCATCCTTGGTTTACTGTGCTGTCACCGCACCAGTGACCACCCATCCATGAAATGCAGCGCTGGGAGCCGGAATCTAGACCGTCAAATCTTTTAGGGAGGTGTAGGATCACCAGAGCTCTTGGAACAAGATGACCAAAGGGAAGGGCTCTATTTGCACCGCTAGGGCGAGAAGAAACACCACCATACCAGAGGACCAGAATATGACATCCATTACCAAGTATGATAACACCATCCAAAACGCCATGGGAACCTTTGAGCTTAACCAAATTGGGGTTAGGATCGACGGGGCGGGGCGGAATGGTAGAGGAGTCTGAGGAGAGGCAGTACCATCCAAAGCTAGGATAAATGGAATGCTGCAAAGAGACATACCTTATAACAAATACGCAAGAAAATAAAGAAGTTGAAACCCTTATAAACCTATGAAGGAGGGTGAGTGATGGAGAAGGATTCGTAAAAAGTTCTCCGAACGTGGAACCCGGGGATGAAAGATTGAAATACCAAGAAGAAGTGCCAGAAGAATCAAGAGAAGAACTATTCAGGGGATGAATCTGGCTTCGATAGTTCCTGAGGTCACCCTATATGACCTATTAATGACCTTAAAATAAGATGACTGTCATGTCACATTCTGACACCAACGACCCTAATCGGACGAGGACCCTACGACGAACACCGAACAATTCCAGAACCCCATCCATCAACCACTCAACATGCCAGATCCGAATCATCTAGGATGCGCCGAGGAAGGGAGGAGAAGCCAAGGTGCCTTGTACCTCTCACCACCGAGAAGAAAAAACCCTAGATGGGAAGAGAATGTGAAGTGAGAGAGGACCGAGACACCCCTTATGGGCCTATCCATAACCCCATGGACATTCCTTTGAGTTTCTAAAACCCCTTCTTGTATACCAAGTCTATTAAATCATGTTGAATTTTTATTCCTCCCTAGAAACTCTTGGTTATGATGATGTAGACTTGATTCTCATTGAAACATTTTTGGTATCTCCATTTAACTTTTCATCATTTAGTTTTAATTTTAATCAACTAGTACTTTGAATAAAACTCCAGAACCTATACATAACATGCTTAGTTCATCTATCCTCAACACTTTGAGAAACCACCTAATCATTTCATGTACTCATTATTATTATTAAAATATTTCTAATTTAATGAATTCATTAAATATAATATGCCTTAATTTATACATTTTATCCCTTTTAAATCATTACCATATCCAGTTATATCAAAAATTTCGGAATATTATAAAATTCCATTTGGAAAACTATTTTTAATTCATTAAAATCATTAAGTGAGTCATTATATGCTTCATATACACCTTTATATCCACTTATTTAACAACTTAAAAATTTTTCTATTCAAGAAAGTGTTTTACTAACACATATAATTTCTCTTACTCAATAACTTCTCATATGTTACTAGTTATAAGAGTTTATTAATTTATGATTTGTCTTTTAAGTAATAATTTGAATGTTAATTTTTATGACGATGTTGTTGTAAATATATAGAAATATACTTTATCAGATGAGTATCATTCTTTATAAAAGTATTGTAATGATTTTTTTTGAATTCGACCCACTGAAATTATGACTTCTTTTAATCTTATAATATCAATTAGTATGGAAGAATCCATATTTCACTAAGAAATGGGTCCCATTCGATGTTCTTATCCCCAATTAGCTCTTTATCTAGTGCATCATCATAATCATATCAAACATGAATATTGGATGGATGGGTAGATAAATCTTTATCCAATCCATCTTATGGTTAACCTCTATAATTTCCCTATGGTATCCAAATGCTTATGTTTTCATAGTAAAGTGTATCCGAATGATTAAAATGCTATTTGGCTACCTAACTCTTTGGATTCTCCATTTACACCATGCCTTATAAAATATAATATATGGGAAAATTATTGTGGTAGAACCTACAAATAGGATTAAACAATGTGTGGAATGACTCAGGAAGAATTAAATTTCTGACATAAGGAGCTGCATAGGATTAATACTACATTGGCCAATATTATATTAAATCATGTTACAAAAAAAATTTTGAGCTTAAAATTAAATGGAAACGTATGATTATTTTTATAAATAATAGGTCCACATACTATTAAGTCATTAAACATTCACCTGCTATGTAGAGAATTTTGTTTGGAGAGTGAGAACACAAGGACACCTATGTAAGAATAAGGACTTATGACAGGTTTACATAGATGAATAATATGGAGGTATCATAAGAATGATAAGGTACTATAATTTCATCTTTTGATATACATCTACATTGGAGTCAAGGTCCAGTCAATAATATTTTATGATACACACCAAATCACTCAAGAATATTAGATGCAATATTGTTTTACAATATTGTTTAATGATATATTTTAAAAAAAGATATAGAGATTAAATTAAAATGTCATGACTCTTATAAAATTTATATATTTCTTAGGATCAAACAATATTCATTAATAATAGTGTAATTAATAAGAAACTACATATCTAAGATCACCATATGTGACACCCGAAATCGTGATATGTATAAAAACAAAAAATGGTGTGTAACTTAATCGATGAACAATATAGACACTATATTTATCCATTCCTAATAAATATCACTAATGATGTTTTCAAATGATATCACTTCTCCATGGATTATCCACATTGTAAATTTAATCACCCATCACATTGGCAGGTTCCTCCATGAAACTGATAATATTCTAACACCTTTCAAAGGAATGAGATGCTTCAGAAGAGTGTAATACCTTGAAATTCTAATATACGTATTCCATTAAATTTCCAAATTTTTTTGATATCATACTCTAAATGCAACACTAAACATAAATTAAATAGAGATATATTTAGATAAAATATATATATTTATGTATGACCTTTAAAAACCTAGCTGTTGAAAAAGCATGATTGAATAAGTGTAACCAATTTATGTTATATGTATATATAGAAAATATAGTATTATTTTAAAATTAATTAAATTAAACTTGTTTACTGAAAATGATTAAGAATGTCATTTATTGTTTATAAATATATTTTTCTAAATAATTGTTTTTTATGTGATACACATTTCAATTTCAATAAAAAATTTATAAAGGATAAATTGTGTTTGATATTAAAAATTAGTAACACCATTTTAGTTGGTGAATGATATTAAATAAGAATAATTACAGTTAATATTTTAATTTTTCATTTTGTAATAAAACAAGATTTTATATTATTTTATGATATTATTTAATAAATATATATAAATGTGGGAATTTGAAATTAAATAAAAAATGAACTGATTTTTTGAATTCTTTATATCAAAATTTATATAATATGATTTTTTGAGCTTTTTCTAGAAATTTTGTTTGTTGTAAAAAATATAGTTTTCATGAAACATATAGTATGCATAGCTTTTTCATTAAATAATAATGAACATAAAGTTTAGAAAAACATTTATGTAACCATTTATAAATTTAATTAATAAAAATATACATTTGAAAATATTTTTTGAACCTATAAATATGATTTCTAAATTTTGTAGAACTAATTAAAATGTAAAAAACTAATTTTAATCATTTATTTGAATCAATTATTTTCAAGGGGTTTTGATTCAAATATTTCCAAATTCATGGGGATTTTCATCTCAAATTCCTCTCTTCAAGAGATGTTTGGTATTATACATATAATTTCATTTTTATGGTGTATATAATACCTATTTGAGATGTCATATCATGAATTATCTTTTGATAATTTTATTTTAAGTTCAATTAAAATCCTTATCTCTCCTAGGGTTTTGATTTGAATTTTATTAAGGCTATAAGGGTTTTATTAGTTCCAATTCTAATTATTTGGGATATAATAGATTTGGTGCACCATGTCTTATTTTGATGGTGTATTCACTTTCTATGGATAATTTTTTAACACTCCTTTTATTTCTTGATATTTACTAGCCAAATAATGTTATTTATTCAAGTAGTTATTAATTCAGGTGTTTCTCCGGTAGTGAGGTTTTTTGGTAACTCATTTTTCATTCATTGAATTATGTCATTTATTGAACTTATTTTATATATGTTGGGTTCATTTTGACATTTTATTGTATTATGGGGTATTCTCTAATTTTGTTTTTGGGATAAACATTCCTTCCACACAAACCCATTGAATAATATTCCTCACTTATTTGGTTATGTTATTTTACCTCTATCCACCTTCTTTATATGTATTGATTATGATTATTTTATTCTAGTATTCACTTAGTCGTATACCCATTTGTCATTACTATGTGACATCAAATTTAAAAAAAATCATATTAGATGATGTTCAACTATAAATGATGTTTTTCAATTTTCATGGGGAAAAGTATTGGAATTATATATATTTTCAATCCAATATCGATGATTATTGGAAAATTTATAATGTATTATTTTTCTATCCACATTCTTCCTCAGGATGAGGTATGATCATGTTATCCATTTTATTGACATGGGGAAAAGTATTTAAATTATGGATGGTTATGAAATTTTAATGTAGATAGAAAATGTATTGATACTATGTATTTTTTATAATATGGATATACATGTTTTCATTCAGTAAAATGTTCCTTATTTAATGATATGAATGATCTTGTTGGTTCTTATGGGGAATGTAGTGGATGTAATCAGGTGACAGGTGGGGAACATAATTATATAGCCTCTTGATCTATCAAAAAATATCATGAGAAAAAATAGATTTGGGTATCTTGTATTTCCTTACCCAATTTAGAGAGATGTATTCATTACGATCATTATGAGAAGTAAATTAATTGGTATAAGATCTTGAAAAAATGTTTTTTCATGTCTCAAATTATTTATTCCATTAGTATGAGATTATTTTTCTTGATTTCCATGCTTTCACTTATTGTATTTGATATGTCATGTTCTCAGTTTCAAGTTGATTATGGATTGAAGTTGTTTACCTATTCCTCCCCTAATATTTGTTCCATGTTTATACCATGGTTACTTCAATTATATATTTCCCTTACTAAGTGTTTGATCACACCCATTTATTATGTTTCTATTCTATAGGTTTTAAATAAATTTAGTACATCTGACTTGATTATAAGGATATCAAATGTGGAATAATTTATGGGATATGTTGAAGACTTATCATAAATTAAGTAATTTATTTTATATATAATGAAAAAAATGTATTCTAGTTAAAAATAACATGGGATTAATTATTTTATGACGTGTATTAATTCTCTAAATCTCTAAGAATAAAATATACTTTGGATGTAAAAGATTTAGTAATCAATATTATTATTTTTAATTAGAGAGGGTTACATCTAATATTTTATAGCTAGTATCAAAGTGAATATATAATGTATGTGTTTATGACACCAGATCTTGGAGTATGGGTCTAAGGTGTCACAATTGACATCAAAGGAAATAATTTAATAAATTTATATATTAGTATAATAATTAAAGATAATTTAAGGGTTGGTAAGTTATGTTTTAACATAACTTATAAACATTTAGACTTATACATGTTTTATTGTTAAAAAAATAATGAAAATTTTATTTAGTTATTAAGATAAGATTTTTCTAGTGGAAACCCTAGGGAGAAGTCAAAGAGATAATTCTAAGTATAAGATAACATGCAGATGCTTTGGTAATATATATATTGTGCGGTAGACCTAGAAATTATATCCCTCTTTGGATACTATAAGTGGTTGCAGACACTGGAAAAAATGTACTAAGGGGTAATAACCCTAAAATAGGTGGATTGGGTAGTAACTCTATTGTCACCTAATGCATGAAAAATTTGTCCAACTACTCGCCTTGTTTGACACTCCTGAAGGATATGCTATGGTTTATTCATATTTTCTCTAATAAACCATTATAAAATATTTATTAATGATGATAACTAATTATGTTACAGAGAATAAAAGTAACATAACCATGGATAAGCAAGTATTGAATAAGGAGTGTCATACGTTGATCCAAAATTATGATATGCTAAAAAAAGGTGTCTTGAGGGAATACAAATTTTGCTAGTTTTTTATGTATTTTTCATATTAAAATAACCATTATGTTTTTAGTATTTAGTTGATATAGTATCATGAAAATGAAGTTGAGAAAGGTATTTTTCTAGAAACAAATATTTCTTATAACCGATTAAGGTAACACACCCAAATGGCTGAGATTATTATTATACAACTGTTAAGGTAGAAAAATATAGTGTTTTTGTCTTACCTAATATATTGAGATTGATATTTTCTTGAAAATATCAGTTGTTTTCATTGGGGAGTAATATTTGACATTGATATTCTGGATTATTCTAAAAATGACAAGGATTATGCGAAACATCTATAGATTATTCTTCACTAGTTTTACTTTAATGATATGTTAACATATATTAATTGGTTTTAAAAAACCTTGAAAAGTGATTTTAAAACAATGTTATATTTTTGGGGATGATTATTCGAGAACCCATGATTGAGTTATGGATAAATATTAATTTTTGTATACAAATGATTATGAGATAGAAATGGGTGGTTTAATTTTGAAATTTTTTGTTAAATTGTAATTGGTAACCTTGGTATTGATAATTGATTCATTATATTTTTGGAGAATTTCATCTCAATTTTAGGATTATGATATACTGTAGATAGTCTGTGAACTTATAAACTAGTGGTCAATTCCATTTAAGGGATAAAGTTAAAGTTATTTTTTAGAGGAATATATAATCCCATTATGATTTAATGACTTATAGATTCAAATGGTTTTGGGAATTTTATATTCTTTATAGTGCATGATTAGTGTTTATACAAACTTGGATATATGATTTTAGGAATGATTAATGTTATTTTTGGAAGGTTACATTAGATTTTTAGAGAATAAATATAAATTATTATCGGGTTTAAAATATTTTAAGAATGTTTAAGGTAATTTGGGATCCCTATTTTAAGGAATAAGCTAATATGTATGAATGAAACCAACAAAAAGTAACATTGGTTGAAGAAAGTATGATACATGTTAAATGAGAGTGATGTAGGTTGAAAAAAGTCTAATACAAGTTGAGTTGTAAGAACTATTGGATACCATGATAGTGTTATAAAGTGATATATCTAGCAGTTAAATAATATTAAGGTTATTTATGATAATACTCTTATAATGATCATCACTCATGTTTAAACTTTTGGTTTTGATAATGGATAAGGCCTAAAGTGACCAAGTCAATAATGGATCCCATGGAGAATGTGAAGACTTTCCCAATAAACAACCTATCAGGAGAAGAGATAGAGTGAGAAACCTTGTGTTTTTTTTTCAAAACTTACTATTATGAAATAGGATTAACAATATGAAAATATTTGAAGTCCCAAAAAAACTAATGAAGATAAATATAGATTCTTATGAAAGTTCATGTGATGAATATTATGAAAGAAAGAAGATTCAATTTTATAAATGTAAAAAAAAGGGAAAAAGAAAGGGTAAATTTCCATAAAGAGGAATATAAACTCTATAAGTGTATATATTATTGTCCAAGATTAAAATATTTATGGAAAATAGAGAAGATAAAAAAATATATTTCTTCAATTATAAGAGTGGTGGGAATTATGTGACTCAATGACCAAATCCATGGGACTGCGAGGGAAATTGGTTCCAACTACCACATGAACGATGAAAACACAATTAAAAAACTACTAATGAAGTTTATAATGAGTTTTAATTCTATATTTTCTAGTGTCCCATGTCATTTATATTTTCCACAACTATTGGATATTGAGTTATAAATAAAACCCATAGTTGCATGATTATCATATAGATTATTTTCTAGGGTTGTGTAATGTTATTCTTTATGGAACTAGATTTTCATCCCTAAGTAGAATTCATTATAAAATTAGTAATGGGTTATCTATCATTATAAAGTTATTATAATAAATTTTCATATAAATAAATTCCATTCCATATCAAATATAAAACCATAATCATCTAGTTGTGTAAAATTAATTATGGGTTCCCAGTAGAAATTACTTAGATCTTATGAGTCAAATTGCATGGATTCTATTTATTTAATTGGGGGGGGGGCAAATGAATCATCCCATATATTATTATATATGTCTACCTTTAAATAAATCACTGTGTTTTGATATATTTATACAAAGTAAACATTGAACCTAAACAAAACCTTGATATATTTAAATAATATATATATATTTAAGTATGACTGATAAAAAAAATTCCATTGAATAAGAAGGAATGAATAGGAGTAACCAATTTATGAATTATAGGTATATAGAAAATAAAGGCTACTTTTAATATGAATGAAATTTAATTATTTCACCTTAAATAACTAAGAATATAATTTATTATATATAAAAGTATTTCTTTTAAAAACATTTTCTTTTTTTTGATACACATTTATATTTCAAGAATAATAAAATTATTGATAAATTATGTTTGATATTAATAATTGGTTAACCCAAATTTAGTTGTTAAATGATATTAAATATGAATAATAATAGTTAATATTTGAAATTTTCATTTTCTAATTAAAATTATTTTTCATTATATTTTTTGATTTTATTCAAAAACTGAATTTAAAATTTTTTCATGTTGAAACTAATAAAAAAATTAACATAATTTTCTTTAGTTCCTCATATCAAAATTGAATTATTATAAATTTTTAGATTATTGTAAAATGGTTGGTTTTTAATTGAAAAATATAGTTCTTATGAAACTATTAACTTGTATGTCTTTATCATTATATAAAAGTGACCTAGATGTTTAGGAATACTTGTAAGTAATCGAATATTAATTTAACGTATAACATTATTTATTTTAAAATATTATTATAACTTTTTCATATTATGTTCAACATTTTTATAACTAATTTAAATATAATGTTAATAAAAAATCTATATTTGGTCTCTTATTTTAATCAAATATTTTGAAGGGGTTCTGATTCGAACGTTTCTATAATTCTAAGGGTTTTCATCTAAAATTACTTTTTTGAGACATATTAGGTATTATACCCATAATTTTATTTTTGTGGTATATATAATACCTATTTGAGATATCATATTATGAATTATATTTTTTCTCATGGTATTTTAAGTTTAATTGAAATCCTTATATGTCGAGAGGTATTGATTCAAAAATTTCTAATGTCATAATGTATTTTCTTTGTCTTAATTATAATTATTTGAGACATTATATATTTTTTCACCATGTTCAATTTGAATAGTGTATTCAATTTTCTTTAATATATTTTTATAATTTTTTTTATTTCATTGGATTTTCTATCCAAATAATGTTCCCTTATTAAAGTTTCATTTAATTTAGATGTTTCTGAATTTATAGTGAACCAGGATTTTCATACATAGATATTACATATCTTTAGCTAAATATTTTGGAAATTACACAAACACACAATTTATGATCATAATAGATCAATGAATTTTTAAAGTTTCAATACTATCTTATTAATTAAGTGTAATATCTTCAATATATCCCAAAAATACCTTCCCACATTCTAATCCTCTCATGAAATCTATACCAAAAACATTTTTCATAACTTGGGGAATGAAACATAAGAAACAGTGAGATTAAAAGCTCAGTATGGGTAAATATAATAGATACCGATATAAGATCATATTAAATAATAAGATAATCATAATAGTATGTGATCATGAATATAACTTAAAAAGTTCATTCCCAAACTGCTATGGGTCATAATCATGGTTCATGGCATAAAAAATAATCATTTTAGAATACATGGGCCATAAGAGTGAGAAATAATGAGAAATAATTCATAAAGAACAATTTCATATTATAAAAGTGTTTCCCCATAATAAATATAGAAAAAAAAATCCATAGGTCAAGGTTGAGTATCTAGACCATCAAATTTACCTCTTTCCCACTGTGGATCTGGACACACTTGTTTCCAATAGTTTACCAAGACACACCTATTTCTCATAGTGAATTAGGAAACACCTGTTTCACATTGTGGATCATGACACATTGCTTTTCTATAGTGGTTTAGGATACACTGATTTCCTATAGTGGACAAGGCCCATAAACTTGTTTCCTATTTTTATCACATGAGATATATAGCTTTACCAAATTCATTAGTGGGATATATAGGTCCCACCCATCACATAAGGAAAATAATACATATATGTTCATAAAAAACATAAAAAATTCATCATATTAGAAACCATGAAATTAAATGGGATTTATTAACATTTCATCATAATATAACCTATGTAAAAGAAACAACTTTTATAATGACTTCATCATTTCATTAAAACATTACCTATGAAAAAATAAGCGTGTTTCATGATAATTTTGTTAGGGTATAACCCATGGAAGAGGAAAATATTCATAAAAATCCTATAATTATAAACATAAACCATTCAGAGAAATAATTATAATGATATCCATTGCTTTTATCCCCATTCAATAATAAGTAACATCAAAAGATGTCACCTTAGTTAGAAAATTATTTTTGAAGATAAATCATTTGGAATGTTTCTTGAGGAAAATAATATTTCATTAAAAATAATATTTTAATGTTAAAATTTATAAAATATCTTGTAAATAATTTTTTTTGAAAATAAACTTGAAAAATTATGAAGGAATCATTAAATCAAATATTTTTCATGAAAGTGGGAATTTCTGTTCATGTCATACATGTTAAAATAAATATTCCTTACACGTTATTAGTAAAATCCAAATGGGAATTATTATTTAAAAAAGACACAAGGATTCCTTTTAATTTTTTACAAAAATTAAAAAATGAGTAAAAATTTATTTAATAAATCATTTGAATAATTTTGATAATAATTTTGATTTTTTAGAAAACAGTATTGTGGCATAAAAATTAGTTTTCTATTAAAGAGACATATAAAAATGATTTTCATTAAAAACATTTTATAAATTATATTAATTACTAAGGAGTATAAAAATGGTACTATTACTATAAAATATCATAGATTACCAGATTAAAATAAAATTCATGATAATTATTGAGGGATAGAACATAAGGTATCAATATTGGAGACTTAATAATAAATAAGCCCAATAAATGATGAGATTGTAACATGAAACTCTTACCACATTGGTTATTTTTAGTCTTTATCCCCATGAAATAATAACATTAAATTAAACTTAAAATATCATGAGAATAAATAAATCCATGATACTAAATGTCAAAGTGGATGTATATACACCTTATAAAAGAATTTAGTTTTATAACATGACATACGTCATGAAGATGGAGAACTGAGAGAAAAATCCATTACCACTTTATTAATATTTTGAATCATAATCCTTAATAAAGGATAACATAAAATGAAAATTTAAATATTACAAAAATAAATGAATTCATGTTATAACATTTAAAATAGGGAGTATATACCAAATAAATAATAAAAGAGTGTTGAATTTTCATATGTATCCTTCAAATAAAAGAGAGACTAGAAGTCCTTTACAAATATCACATCGTTGAAGTGAGAATTAACCAATTAAATGACTATGTGTATTATATTTAAATACACATAAAACAAGTGTAAATTCCAAAATAACAATCAAAAGTAATTAAAGACATAATCTTATCATGACTTAATCAAAGTAGAATTTTAACCCAATGAATGGAAACTGAGTTAAGAAATACCTTACCTTATGTATCAACTTCATTGTTACATGTTCACACCCCCTTTATAATAAATATAAGTTTAATATACATATATTAACTATATATATATAAAACCATATATTATTTTATTATTAAATTTTATTACCTGTTTAATAATAAATCCATGTCAAAGATACATTTTGGGTAAGAACCTATTTATATTTCATATATGGTTTGATTTGTCATTTTTTTGGTCTTATTAATTTGATTATGATTTCATAACATAAATAATTTTAACCATGATATAAATATCATATATATTCAAGATATATGTATTTAGAGTAATTAAAAAAAATTATTGATATAAAATTAAATACACCATTAATGGAGATGGGAGGCCGTACATATGCATGAACACTATTTTCATTTTATTTTTGAATTGAAATAAATAAATCTGGTTCATGGGGAGGTAGTTTGATGTACAAAAAAAGGATGAATTCATAGCCCATTTGATAGAAGTGGATATAATTTTATATCATTACCTTAACATAAAAAAATCTTAGTTTATTTAAGATACTAAGGTTATTATATCATCATGGTATAATAATAATAAAATTAGGAGGAGGCAGAGATAAACCAAAAATGGTCATTGATGAACGTTACATCTTCTTTAGGTATCCTCCTTAGGTTTTCAACAAAAGACATCTTAGGGTGGATTATGACCAAAATATGGATTCTAGGATGATCTGAGGTAATTAGAAAAGTTATTTGTTTTGATATTTTCTGAAAAAATGGTTTTCTGTTTTTTATAAGTAAAGGGTGGTGGTAGCCTTTTATAAGTGGGGTAAAGGAACCCACTTGGAGGCTACATGGAAATTTCCCAAAAGACTCCAAAATATTAAAGTCATTACCAAGTGGGAAGATACCAAATAGCCGTATATTTGATCTTGGTAATGTTAATATGGATATGTGGCCATAAAATATGATTAATACATGTTTTTCCTACTTTTTTACCGCTATTTTTTAGTTTAACCGAGGGTAAATCCATTTTTACCTTAATTACATTACATATTTTTTTGACTATAAATTTTGGTCCAAAATCAATTTGGAATTATTAGATAATATAAATTATTATTATTTGAATTATTTAATATATTTTTATAAATTCCATTGACATAAGTGAAAAAATTTACTTTAAAATTAATCCCATAGATGCGATGAGAAATCCGTATTTTAAAGAGAAAATGTTCAAAAGTTTATAATGCTTTTATATCAAAATTCATTAAGAAATTTATTAAAATTTTATAAATTGTATTAATTTATGAATAATTTTTATAATTTTACATTAAAACCAATTTAAAATATTACTTAACTTTATAAATAACTTTAATGAAAAGACATTTTTTAATTAAAATTTAATATTTCAAAAAAATAGAACTTTTCAAAAAAATCCCAAAAATTCACCCTATGATAATGTTGAAAGGATGATTTAAAAAAGGTTCTTTATTTTATAAATTATGTTATATAAAATATTCGAATTTTATTTCAATAATATCTATGAAACAAAGTGATAAAATTGATTTTTAGAAAAATATTTTTTTAAGGGTAAAATTGGATTTATTCTTATCTATTATCTAGAAAGCACATAAGATGAATTTTAAATTTTTTTATTAATATTTAATATGAAAATTACATTAAAATAATTCAGAAAAGTGGGTTTATTAATTTACTGAGGTAAAAGGTGATTTTTTGCATAAAAATGGAGTTTTAAGAAAAATATTTCCTTTAATTTCTATATTTTTCATTTTTAATTAATAGGTCACCAATGAATTAATTTTATAAAAATGTTTAAACCATATATTTTCATAATTTAGTTATTCATATTCATACCCACCATTCCAACAACTAGGTAATAACTATCATATTAAATAATAATATTTTTATAATATGCCACGTTTCGTCTAAACTCAATATTGTGCATAACATAAGCTAAGATTAGTGTTTCATGTAATGAAATCTAAAATTAGTGTTTCTTGTAATGAATAAAAAAATCCAAGATGCATATAACAAAAAATATATAAATAATTAAATTAATTTCAAACATATATTTCATAAAATCTCATGGTGCTACATTCTACACCCTGAATATGATTTTCACCCTCAAAATTCATCTCAGTTATCAAAGGTTTTACATTTGAAAATTCCTTCATTAAAACCCACAAAATACCAATGAATTATAACAATTTCCTTAAAAATTTAAACTTGGAGACACTAAGGCCACATAAAGTAACTTATAACTAGGTTTACACATAGATAATTTATGTGGGAAGAGGGAATCTACACATGGAAGAAAAGTGTAAATAATTATAGAAATTGATAGAGATCATAGATCAAAATAAATTGAGTGATCCAGAGAAGTTTAAAGACCCAAAAAACCATATACTAAAGGGATTTGAAAAAGTTCATTGATATCATAAAAAATGTAATAATAGGAAGAAATTTTATTTCAAGATCCTTTTCCTAATTTTGAATAATTTTAATGAGAAAATATACTTACTTCATTTAATTCCATTTCATAAGTAGTATCTCAACCTTTGGTTGTGTCTTGATCAATTAATATCTTAATCTAATAAATGAAGGTGAATTTTTTATTCTTATATCACAAATAGATCCTAATATCCATATATAAAATGATAAGTTATTCCTTATATATTTAGTTATCATCACAAAAAATGGTTATCACATGTTATCCAATATGTATAAATCTTTATATACTGAAGACATAAATTAATCACTAAACCATTTAAAAAGTTCATCTTAAACCATTCCATACATTTTCATCAATATAAACAATTATAAATTTAAAATATATAAACAAGGTCACCAAATTTCTCAGAATCAACTTAACATTAATCCTATAAACATCACGAAGTTGTTATCAGTTATCACATAACAAACATGTGAATACCTTTATCATATATTCTATTGAAACATGGTAACAACCTTAATTATGATAAGTCCTTATTTAAAACATATATGATTACCTATTCCTTGAATAAAACCACATATTATTAAATACATTTCACAAATCTAATAATTCTTTAAACTTTATAAATGATAGCATTAACTACTTTTCCAAAAAAACCATAAAGAAAATCAGTACTATCCAATTTACTTATTAATATCCAATATATATATATCCTAAAAAAATTATCACAACTTATGTAACATAATATAGGTCATATTACATTAATCAAAATACCACCATTCCATAAAATCATTTTTCTAGTCCATTTGTACCATTTAACATATTTTTGAAGATCCTTAATAAAAAAACTATAGTAAAAAGTAATTATATATTTGATGATTCCTATAACACAATAATTAAATTTTAATACATTAATAATTCAATCATTCCCCTCATTCTTAAGCCATTAATGAGGCTTCATCTTCATAATCCTTAATACCTTTTTCCTCTAATATGTCATTAGTAGTCTTTTCCTCACCAGCAATATAACCATTACTCATACCACCTTGTTGATTCTCTTCATGGGATTACCCACTAGAACCTTAATTTTCATAATTCTTATAATTTATAAATTTAGAACTTTCAAAATTTGATAATACTTTATGGAGACTAATATTCTCATTAATTGTATTAACATGTATTTTTATTTTACCTGTAAAGACCCAGCAATTACATGTATTTTTTTAAATTATTTGGGATAATTACGAGTTTGATAAAATTGACATCACTTGATTCTGAGGCCCGGTGTTCTAGGAATGAATTTATGAATATTTTTACGGTACGTTCAGTAAACGCGCGGGCAACATTTTCTAACTTTTGAACCAGTGCTCGGAATTGAAATCCAAAGACACCGTTGAATCCAGAGCACCAATATTTTCTTAAGGTAAGCTTCACTTCATCTATAGTAGGTCGAGAGAAAAAGATAATTTTTTTTAAATTTTAAATGAATAATAAAATATCATGTAATTTTTTTTTCTCCAGCGGTTGAGCGGTGGTGGCAGGACTGCCGTGTTGTCAATCTATTTAATGGATTGACTATCCTTTATTTGTAAGCATACCATTAGGAATTGAAAGGTTCATTAATTAATGAACCTCATTAATTCCTCGGTGTGTTACTCACCCTTTCCCTATCTATTTAAGTGAGGCTTAGGGTGGAGTTTTGACATGGCTTCACGAATAAAAGAACCTCTGGAGAAGTGACATTATGTATTCCAACAACGGGGAATGGAATCTTGGATGTAATTGGGGGAAATCGATGACGAATGCCAGTATCTTCCATGGACAAGGATTCTTCATCCACCACCGTGACATCACCAACGACCTTCGAGGTAGGGGTTTTGTTTAAGTTCATGTGAATTGATCTTTCCTAATTCAAGAAAGTATTGATGAATCGCGAGAGTAGTATAATTTACCAAATGTTGTATTGAATAATCTCCCACTTTTTATAATGCTAATGCAGAGGGTGCGGTCCAAACAAACAAGGCCCAGATCCTCCATCGCTTCATTTCTTGATGCGTTCTTCATGGGAAGATTTTCAAATGGATGACGGAAACCCGATAAGAAAGTAGGCATGCCCGGAAGGAAGAACAAACCACTAGAGTTCACCTGGTGGTCCGTGGAAGCTCTACCAGCATGAAACCAGTGGCCAGCGGTGGAGGTAGTGGTCGACACTCACCGGCCACGGAGGAGGGAGGCGCCTCTCAGTGCCGTGGCGGTCGGACAGGCAGCTGGAAATGCCCGGACATAGAGACAGGAGGCAGTGTGCCATCATACTCCACGGTGAGACAAGCTACGGGATGAAGCCGCGACGAAGGCTGGGAAAAGCTCCCTGAAGGTCCGGTATGTGACAAGGCGGTACCACCAGGTGCTGCCAATCAAGGAGCCGAACAGATCCTTTGAGCTTTTCGGCAAGCGGATCGTGCGACCCCCAGGCGGTTCACGCCATCCATTGGGCCAGACCATTGCCTATTGGGTCAATCCCACCATATCCATGCCCAATAAGGATGGCCTAGGCCGGTTTGGACTGGGCTGGGTCGGTCTGATGGGGTCAGACCGGGCCTGAACCCCTCTCGGGCCTAGATACGCTTAAGTGACCGTAAATTACAAACTAAAAGTCTGTTTAACTAACCATATGTGGTGCTGGGATACTTGGGGTGAGACTGTACTTTTTGAGATTATCCATGTAATTTTTGTAGAATGATGGAGTATGGCCGTGTTGGATAGACTCCAAGTCTAACCGGGCCATCGACACTAAAATTCCAATAATTTACAGACTGGGCATCCGGTTGATGGATCGTCTATTGCGTTGGAACCCTTATGACATAAAATATCATCGAGTAACTTCCTTGTGGGACTTTGTGCTGGTTGAAATGTTACCAATGGCTTGAGGAGTGGTTTCTCCCAGAAAACAAGCCTACTATGAGCGAGAATCTTGTGTCTCGATGAGACGTGATGAATAAAGTGCGATTCTATGTCAATCAACACCGAATGATTCTATGTGAATAAGCACCCAACGATTCCGTGTTTATCAACATCCTGTGATTCTGTGTAAATAAGCACCCAAAGATTCTGTGTGAATCAGCACCCAACGATTCTATATGAATTAGCACCCAACTATTTTTTTGAATTAGCACCCAACGATTCTGTGTGAATCCACACCCAATGATTCTATGTGAATATGCACCCAGTGATTCTGTGTGAATTAGCACCCAATGATTTTATGTGTAGTAGTACCCAGTGATTCTGTGTGAATCAACATCCAATGATTCTGTGTGAATCATCTCCTATCGATCCTATGTGGGTCTTTTGGGGGTTAGTACCTATCGATCCAATGTGGGTTAGCAGTAGTACCTCTTGATAGAGTAAGATGATCTAGATTTTCGGCTAATCATTTTTACTACTGTACTCAGTTGTACCTGGTTTGATCTGTGTCTATTTCTTTATGATTTGTGATTGAGATCATGGTTTTGTTATTCCTCTGTGGAATTCTGAGAGACCTTTGGGGGGTATCAGGTTCCCTACTAGGTATTGTTATACTCACCCCTGCATGATATTTCCCTCACCTTGTTGTGTCTTGTGTAGGCGACAGGAAATCATGATTGAGACTCAGGGAGCTAGGAACTATCGACGGACGACAATGAAGGTTGACATGGAGAGATGTGAAGATGAGATGTACCTACCCTCTAGGTAGGATCCCTGATGGATGATATCAGGTTCTATTTTTATGTTTTCAGTTGTAGTTGTATCTTTTTAGTTGGGCATGTATTCTGCGCTCTTACCTTCAGTACACACTTTTACTGCTGCATTTTACTTCGTAGTTGCATATTGTTGTGTTCTTGAGCTGTGTGTTTGTATAGGTTTAAAGTAAATGCCTTCCTGTTTTTGGGATATGCATTTCTGGTGCTAGTCGCCAACCCCACCTCTATGGAAGATGAGCTTGGGGTAGTCACAACATGGGTCCTAGGGGATGGTCCGTGACAAAGTTGAATCAGAGGAGTCGATTCTACTGTAGAACTATGACTCTGATATTTCTAATGGAGAAATAGTTTTAAGTGTTTTGAGTGTGGTTTTCAGTTCAAGAAGTCCAGTGTTGGTGCGGCGGCCGACATATCCATACACCAGGACCCTAAATTCTAATTTCCAACTCAGTTCACGAAAACACTGACTGCGTGTGTTTTGGGAATTTTTTTAGTTTTTATATCTTTTAAGTCTACTCAACAGGTATAACTGATTGACGGTGGCACACCTGTTTCTTTTTAGGACGCCACTGCATAGACCGCCAGCCCTGAGAGAGTACATGATGATGGCCCACCAAGCGACGAGGCTTCAGTGCAGTTCCCTCTTACTGTGTTGGCACCTTCGTGTGGTGTACTAGCAACACTACCTCTCAGAGGGTAGTAGTTTCTACCAGCCCCACTAGTGGATGGTTCATACTGACTGAGCGCGTTGCATGAGTTCCAACAGTAGATCCCTTCGAGGTTTCAAGGTGAGACATATCCCCATGCAGCTGAGGACTTTTTGGAAGCTGTGTCTAGCATTTTCCTCCAAGTTGGGAAACCAGCTGAGAAAATGGCGATCCTAACTACTAGTCTTTTCCGAGGAATGACAGGAAGATGGTGGTCCTAGCGCTCTAGTTACATGATGAGGCGACACTCACCTGGATGGACATTGAGAGCCTCTTCAGGGTGGAGTTCGTCCCAGTGAATCTACGCTCTGTGTGTATCCTATAGCTGCTGCACTTATAGCAGTGAAACTTATTAGTGTCCTAGTATGTAGTGAGATTCATTGACCTCTTACACTACTCCACCAACATAGTATGAGACCCATTATTCAGGGCTCAGACATTTTATCAGGGCCTTCATAGAGATATCAGAGCATCAATGATATCATTCAATATCCCAATGCAAGTTGGGGTGCTCGAGAGATCATTGTTGGTGGGGAGATTATTAGCTGAGTAGGCATCGATGGTGAGAGACACCATGGGAAAATAGTTAGATGAGTCATCAACAACAGGAAATAGGCAGATGACGTAGAGGTCCAAGTGGACCAGACATTCCATAGGGAGACCCCAGGATGTAGGGTCGGAGGTGCGAAACTTGCAAGGCAGAGGGGGTCAGTAGGAAAGAATACTATGCTTCACGTGTAGCGGGAAAGGCCACATGCCTGGTGACTGCCCGACCCACCGTACCGATGATCAGTAGATGGTCGAGGGACCACCGAGTTAGCCATTAAGGTTTGAGCGCGGAGGTCCATAGGGTGGTGGACATGAAAGAGGTGTAGGTCGTGAAAAAGGAGGTAGATGACAGTTTGAGGTTCTACCACCACCATCCCTAGGTGGTCCACCCCGACCATAGGGAGCAGGTGTAAAAGGTCAAGCACAACCAAAAGAAATATAGGCCCACGACCATGGTTCTCTAGAGATGATTAGAGTTAAAATATATGTCTATTCCACCCTAGATGCAGTACTTATAGACACAGGTGCCAGTCACTCTTTCATTTCCATGACACTCGTTCGGAGCTCGAATATTCCGACGGAGTTGTTGGCTCGATCCTTATGATTAGAGACTCCTATGGGAGAAGATTCTATGATTACACACGGGTGCAGAAAGTGTTATCTCACTCTAGGATGCACGAGCTTCGGCTGAGATCTCCTAGTAGCACCCGTCAAGGCCTTACGACATCATCTTGGGCATGGACTGGCTATCTATAGTCCATTCTCATATTGATTGTTTTAGGCACAATGTGTGGTTTGTCTATAAGGATGGGATCAGGTTTACCTTCACCGGTGAGGAGTAAACCTTTGCTACACATGATAGACTTTCTCATAGGAGGGTCCATTCAATCACTCATCATTTGGATAGCCTCACCCTTGGAGCAGTTGACGTGAGGAGTCCAAGATAACATGTAGTGTTGGACCAGTATAATGATGTCTTTCCTGATGATGTTTCGAGACAAAAACCTTGCAGATAGGTAGACTTTCACATCAACCTGTACCATGGAACGATACTGATATCTACACCAGTATATCAGATGGATCCCGTGGAACTTCGTGAGCTGAGCGTATAGTTGGAGGACTTGAAGAGAAGGGGGTTCATAAGGCCCATTGTTTCTCTATAGGAAACCCCGATCTTGTTCTCCAAGAAGGAATATGGGAGTCTAAGGCTTTTTATGGACTATCGGCACATAAAACAGGTGACTCTAGAGAACAAGTATCCTCTGCTGAGGATCAATGATCTATTCGACCACCTGAAGGGAGTTCGTTGGTTTTCGAACATAGACCTCAGATCAAGCTATAACCATCTTAGGGTATGGGATGAGGATGTACCGAAGGCCGTCTTTAGATGTTGGTATACCCATTACGAGTTCTTGGTGATGCATTTTGGCATAACCATTGCTCCATTAGTGTTCATGGGGCTCATGAATAGGATCTTCCAGCTATACCTCGATCACTTCATGGTGGTCTTCATTGATGATATCTTGAAACAGTTGGCGTCATAGGAGGAGCACACCACACACCTGTAGATAGTTTTAGATACAATCTAAGAGCACCAGCTGAATGGAATGTTCTCGAAGTTCCAGTTCTTGATACGATAATTACACTTTATTGGGAATGTTATCTTAGAGGTTGGAGTTGTTGTAGATCTGACAAATATGGAGGTCGTGCTTTCTTGGGACCCACCTAGGAGTGTGACTGGGGAGCGGAGTTTCTTGGTATTGGCTGGGTACTATTAGAGATTTTTACTTGAATTTTCTAAGGTAGAGGCACCCTTTTCAGCCTTGAAAAAGAAGGGTAAACCTTTCTGGTGGAAGGAGAAGTGCCAACAGAGTTTCCAGTAGTTGAGGCAGAGACTGATGAGTGCCCCCATCTTGAGGTTACCGGAAGAGGGCGTTTGGTATGCAGTCTACAATGACGCATCATGGACTAGAATGAGTGTTTTCCTAATTCATGAGAGAGCGGTCATCGCCTATATCTCACAACAGTTTTTACAAAATGAAAAGAACTACGCTACCCATGACTTGGAATTAGTAGCAGTGGTCTTTGTGTTGAATATGTGGCGACACTACTTGATGGGTGAACAATTTACTATTTTCTATGATCACAAGAGTCTCAGGTATATCTTCTCATAGAGGAACCTAAACCCGAGACATCGACAATGGCTAGAGTTCCTACAGGACTACGACTTTGAGATAGTCTACACTCCTTGGAAGGGGATGGTAGTAGCAGATGCACTCAGTAGGAGTTCTGGTCTACAATTTCTGAGTGAGGCAACAAAGTAGCAAGCCGTGTTGCAGTTATCCTTTGTGGATAGGGATGGAGAATCTTATCTACATTCTTTGACAGTTACTCCCCCACTTATACGGTGAGTCAGGGAGGAACAACTTGGAGACATACTCTACGTGGACCAATGTGCTCATATATCCTTAGGAAAGGTGCTAGATGGGTTTTTTGAAGGTGGGGAGAAGGTCATCCTCTTTAGAGGATGTAATATGGTACCATTGAAACTACGGGAGGAGTTGTTGAGAGAGTTCCATACATCCCTTTAGCGGTATATCCTAGAGTGGCGAAGATGTACCAAGACCTCCAGCGTCATTACCAGGAGCCAGGGATAAAGAATGTAGTGGAGAAGTTTATATCCTATTTCCCCACTTGTAAGAAAGTGAAGGTCGAGCACCAGGTACCGGTAGGCTTAGCTCAACCACATGAGGTACCAGCATGGAAGTGTGATGGTATATCTATGGACTTCGTGTTTGGGCTACCATGTATATCAAGGGGATATGATTCCATCAAGGTGATCGTTGATCGACTCACCAAGTTGAACCACTTTATATCCATCTGTGAGTAGGGATTAGTAGAGAGACTGATACGTCTCTACGTTAAAGAGATTATACGGCTTCACGGGGTGCCATCGATGATCGTCTCAGATCATGGCACATGTTTTACAACCTCCTTGAGTAAGGGATTACAGGAGGCATTCAGGACTTAGCTATGCTTAAGCACCACCTTTCTTCCTCTGATAGATGGTAAGATGGAGAGGACCACACAGACACTTGAGGACATGCTTCATATTTGTGTCCTCGATTTTGGCCGCATTTTGGAGGATCACCTACCACTGGTGGAGTTTTCTTATAATAAAAATTATCACTCCACCATCGGCATGGCTCTATTTGAGGCCTTGTACGGACGACCATGTAGATCTCCTATTTGCTGGACAAACCTAGGGGAGTCAGCACTTATGGGACTAGAGTTCGTGCAGACAACCACATATAAGGTATAGATCATACAAGAGTGGATGAAGACTTCACAGAGCTAGCATCAGACTTTTGCCTATTGGAGATGGAGACCCTTGAAGTTTGAGGAGGGAGATCATGTATTCCTATGGGTCTTACACCGATGAGTATTATGGAGGTTTGGCCGGGGCAACAAGATATCTATGCGATTCGTCAGACCTTTCCAGATCCTCCACATATTAGGCAAGGAGGCATTCCATCTATATCTTCCCCCACAGATATACCGGGTGCATAATTTATTCCACGTGTTGCAGTTGAATAGATTCGTGCATGATCCATCACAAGTTATCGATTGGGGTGAGCTGGACATCGATGATGGGGCAATGTTTGCAGAGTTCCCAGTGGAGATAGAGGATCGATAGGAGTGGGTCCTTCATGGGTGGTTGATTCCTCTGGTGAGAGTTTTTTGGTAGTATAGGAACCTCTAGGATAGCACATTTGGAGCAGGAGGCTCAGATGCGTTCTCAGTACCCCCATTTGTTCCCCTATTTTTGTTGTAGATTTCAAGGATGAAAACCCTATTGTGGGGAGAATGTAAAGACCCAGAAATTCTTTGTATTTTTTTTTAAATTATTGGGGATTATAACAAGTCTGTGAAAGTTGACGACGCTTGATTCCAAGGCTCGGTGTGCCCAAAATGAATTTTTGAGCTTTTTTTAAGGTACATTCAATAAACGCCCAGTCGACATTTTCTAACTTTTGAACCAGTGCTCGAAATTGAAATATGAGAACACCATTGAATCTGTAGTGATGGGATCTTCTTAAGGAAATATTCACTTCAACCATAGTAGGTCAGGTTAAAATGATAATTTTCAGAGTTTTAAACTAATAATAATATGACATGTTATTTTTATTTTATTTTTTCCTGTAGTTGAGCGACGGTGGTGGTACATCCATATTTTCAAGCCATTTAATGGGTTGACTCTCCTTTATTTGCAACCACCATGTTAGTAATTTATAGGTTCATTAATTAATGAACCTCATTAATTCCTCAGTGAATTACTAACCCTTTTCCCCTCTATTTAAGTGAGGTTCAGGGTAGAGTTTTGACACAGCTTCATAAAGAAAGGAATCTATGGTGAAGTGAC
Organism: Viscum album; assembly: GCA_963277665.1. Classification (NCBI taxonomy): domain Eukaryota; kingdom Viridiplantae; phylum Streptophyta; class Magnoliopsida; order Santalales; family Viscaceae; genus Viscum; species Viscum album. The sequence goes on from OY728156.1 coordinate 478,673,632, forward strand.
GCGACATCTTCCAATGATAATAAACAGAAGCTTGTATGTCGTTGGAGGAAATTGACAACAAATGATGACAAATTCCATGGATAGGGATTCTTCATCCACCACCGTGACATCACCAACGACCTTTGAGTAAAGGGTTTTTTATGTTAATTTAAATTGATCATACATCGTTCTTGAAAGGATTAATGAATCGTGAGAGTAGTATAATTTACAAAAAATTGTATTGAATAATCTCCCCTTGTTATAATTCTAACACAGAGGGTTAGGGCCAAACAAACAAGGCCCGAACTCTCCACTGCTTCATTTCTTGATGCGTTCTTCATGGGATGATTTTCAACTCAATGGTGGCATCATAAGAGGGTCGTAGGCGCGCCCAAAAGGAATAACAGACCACCAAAGTTCACCCGATGGCCCACATAAGCTCTTACGACACGACACCAATGAATAGGCACTAGAGATAGGCTCCGGCGGTAGAGGCGGAGGCCGATGCTCACCGGTCACAGAGCGCCGTGGCGGTCGGATAGGCGGCCGGTAATGGACGGCCATAGAGACAGGAGGCGGCACGCTGCGGTGAGACAAGCCACGGAACCAAGCCGCAACGTAGTCTGGATCCCACTCCCTATGGGTCCTATGGGTGACAAGGAAGTGCCACCAAGAATTTACAATCAAGGAGACCAATGGATCCTTTTACCCTTTCGGCAAGCGGACCGCACAACCCCCACTCGTGTCGTGCCAACCAGCGTGCTGGACCACCCGGTGGCTGCGTCCAACATGCAAGTTGGGCTGGTCCACAACCCAGTGGGCCGATTCTACTATGACCCATCCCAACCGAGCCATCCCAGGCTGGTTCAGGCCAGGCCAGGTCAGTCCGAATGGGTCGGACTGGACCCAGACCCCTCCCGGGCCCAGATACGCTTAAGTGACCATAACTTGTGAACCAGACATCCGTTTGATGAACTGTATGTGGCGCTGGGATCATTGGAGAAAGATGGTCATTTTGAGATACTCCATGAGAGTTTTGGAGAATGTTGGAGTACAGACGGGTTGGATCAACTAAGAATCCAACCGGGACCTTGACACTAAAATGCCAATAACTTACAGACTGGGTATCCATTGACACGCTTTCTGTTGCGTTGGAACCCTTATAACATGAAGGATCATGGGGTAACTTTTTCATGGGACTTATTGCTGGTTGAAATACGACCATTGGCTTGAGAAGTAGTTTCTCCCATAAAACAAACATATTATGAGCATGAATCCCGTGTCTGGTTGAGATGTAATGAATGAAGACCGATTCTCTGTGAATCAGCACCCAATGATTCTGTGTGAATCGACACCCATCGATTCTATGTGAATCTGCACCCAACGATTCTGTGTGAATCAAAAACCATCGATTTTTTTTGAATCAACACCCAACGATTTAGTGTGAATCAACACCTAGAGTTTCTGTGTGAATCAGAACCCAATGATTCTGTGGGAATTAGCACCCAATGATTTTATGGGAATCAGCACCCAGTGATTCTGTGCGAATTAGCACCCATCGATTCTTTGTGAATCAACACCCAACGATCCTGTGCGAATCAACACCCAAAAATTATATATGAATCATCATCTATCAATGTTGTGTTGGTCTTGCGGGGGTTAGTACCTATCGATCCTGTGCTGGTCAGCAGTAGTGCCTCTTGACAGAGTAAGATGATATGACCTTACGACTAATCATATGTACTAATGTATTCAGTTGTATCTGGTTTGAGTTGTGTCTATTGCTTTGTGATTTTTGATTGAGATCATTCTTGTGTTATTCCTCTGTGGAATTCCGAGAGACCTTCGGGGGTCTCGAGGTCCCTACTGGGTATTGTTATACTCACCCCTACACGGGATTCAACCGCACATTGTTGTGTCTTATGAAAATGAGAGACATACTTGAATGAGACTCAGAGATCTTGGATCAGATGGTGGATGATAGTGATGGTTGACATGGAGATATTTGGAGATGAGCTATACCAACCATTCAGGTAGGATCCCTGGTGGATGATCTTAGCAGTTTTTTTTTCTATTTTTAGTTGTAGTTGTATCTTTTTAGTTGGGCTTGTATTCCAGCCCCTTACCTTCTGTACACACTTTTACAACTACATTTTACTTTATAGTTTCATCTTGTTGCATTCTTGAGTTGTGTGCTTTTAAAGGTTTAAAGTTAATGCCTTCCCATTTTAGGTATATTCCTTTTCGATGCTTGTCACCAACCCCTGGCCTGGGGAAGGTGGGTTTGGTGTAGTCACGGCACGAGTCCCGGGGGAGGGGTCTTGACATTACCTCAACAATTACATGATTTATTTTCTTCTTATCTAGATATAAAAAATCTTCTCATTCCATTGATACATTTTTTAAATCACTTCTTACCACATTATTAATATATTGGAAATTGAATATTTTTTCCTCCATGCTCCCATTTCGTGAACTCTCTGAAAACTATATCCTTCCAATCTTTGGTGAGTCCGAGTCTTGGTTAATGTGAACATTGTTAATCATATAATATGATAAATGATTTGGATTAATTATAATATCATTCACTCTAGTCATCATCCCATTTAGCTTACCATTATTAAATTCTCTATCATGTTCAATGTTAACCTAGTTCATCTAGGTTCCCGCCACTGACTAAAAAAATGCTTAGTATGAGAAACACTAATCATAATGGGAAACCAAGTATTTAAGAAAATCACTTATAGGGTGTCTAAATCATTAAATATGATTTTTAATCTATGAAACCTTAAATTTATCCCAATTCATCCACAATTATAATATATTTGAATCCTTTATTATGGTTTATAAAGAGTTTGTGAATTTACAAAGAATATTCTCTAAGAGTGTCAAACTAGGTGTGCAGAATGAACCATTTTCATATAATCAGTGATGAATAAGTCCATCTTAGTACAACCTTTTCAATGTTATTACCCCTAGGTACCTCTATGCTAGAGGAAAATCCACTTGATGTATCTATAAATGGATTTAATTATATAGAAACCACCCACTCAAACTTTATAAAAATTCTAGAACATTTTTCTATAATTTAACTCATCCTTAGACTAATCCTTTGATATATCTCCAGTTATATCCTCATATATATCACTTTTTATTTCACTAAATTTCCCTCATCCTAGTTTACAAAGGTTAACTAAGCCTTTCCTATGATCCCAAATATAGAAAACTACGATTTTCAAACATGGATATTACATCTCTTTAGATTAATTTTCATGAAATCATACAAACAAACACATGAGGATTGTAATAGTTTAGTGCCTTTGGAAAATTGAAACACAATATTATTAATTTTTTGAATGATCTTTAATGCTCCCATACAGATCTTCTCACATTGTACTCTTCATTAAAATACCCTACCTATGTTTTTTCCAAAACCCGGGGAAGGAAACATAAGAATGTGTGAGCTCATATACTCAGTAAGGGTAAAAATAAGTGATATAAATCTATTATCATAAGAAATTATAAGATAATAATAAGGTTTTGGGATAATATAAATAACATACAATGTTCACACCCAGCCTGTCATGGATTATAAATATGATTCATGGCATAAAACATTATTATTTCAGAAAAAAGAGGCTCTAATTTCAAGAAATCATCATAAACCAATCATGAACCATTTGATAATGTCATAAAAATGTTCCACAATCATAAATATAGAAAACCATTTCATATATAAAAATTAACTATGAAGACCATCAACATAGTAGATTAAGACTTATAACATATTTCCCATTGTGAATCTGGACATATATATTTCTCATAGTGGATTAGGATACACATATTTCCCATTGTGGATCAAGAAACGCCTATTTCCCAAAGTGGATCAGGACACACCTATTTCCCAAAGTGGATAAGGACACACAAATTTCTTATAGCGTATTAATAATATTGTTTCCATTGTTATCTCATGAGATATAAAACCTTATCCAATGCATTGGGGGTAGATATTGGTTCCACCCATCACATAATGAAAATCATACATATGGATGATACAAAATCATAAAAAATTCATCATTTAAAAACCCATGATTTGGAATGGTTTTGATATACATTTCATCATAAAATAAATTTTATAATAGAAACATGTTTGAAAATCAACTCATCATTTCATCAAAATATAACCTGTGGTAAAGGAAGTAGGTTTCATAATTATTTTATCATGGTACAACTTATAGAATAGAAAAGCGTTTCATAAAAATCCTATGATCATAAAAATAAACCATTTAATGAAATAATAAGATTGGTATTCTTGGATAAAATATCCAGTAAATTGTAAGTAAAATGAAATTACATCTTCATATATAGAAAATGATTTTTAAAGATAAATTATTTGGATCATTTTTTAAGGAAAATAACCTTTCTTTGATAGTAAAGTTTTAAAAATAAACTTCACACAATATTTTTGAAACAATTTACTTTGAAATTATACTTGAAAACTAATAAATGAATCTTTAAATTAAATAATGGTTATGAAAGTGGAAAATTACATTAATTCCTTACAAGTTAAAACAAATATTTCTTTTACATTTTTAGTAAAAGACAGAAATGAATTGTTTTTTGAAAACGAAATGAAGATTAAAATAATTTTTTTAAAAAAATTAAAATATGGTTAAAATTTTATTTAATAAATAATTTTAAAAAAGTTAAAAATAATTTTGAAAACATAGTTTTGGAAGAAAAATGAATTTTCAACTGAAGAGAGAAATAGAGATGATTTTTCATAAAAAATTATCCCAATTATTTTAAGTAGCAAAGAGTTAAAAATGTTAATATCAATTAAAAATATCATGAATATCCATAGGAGAATAAAATTCTTGACAATTATTGAGAGGTAGATCCTAAGGTTTCAACATTGGTGACTTAACCATAAACAATCTCATTAAACTATGAGATTGTAACAAAAAATTCATACCACATAGGTAACTTTGAATCATAATCCATATGAAAGGATAACATTAAATGAAACTTAAAATATCCTAAGAATAAATAAATTCATGATAATACATGTAAATGGGGATGTATATACACCTTATAAAATAATATAGGTTCATAACATGACATAAGTCTCAAAGAAAGAAAATTGAGACAAAAATACCTTACAAATTTTGTAATATTTTGAATCATAATCCCCAATAAAAAATTAAATATCATGAAAATAATTTGAATAATTATATAAAATTTCAAAGGGGTTGTATATTCACCATATAAATAAAATTAATGGTGAATTTTCTCATGTCTCATTGAAATAAAATAGAGACTAGAAATTCCTTACAAAGATCATATCATTAGAGTGGGGATTAATCAATGTAATTATTATGTGTATGAAATTTAAATGCATATAAAACAAGTTGAAATTAAAAATTAAATAACAAAAGGTCATTACACACATAATCTTATCATGACATTATCAATGAAGTATAAGTTTAACCCAATGAATGTAAATTGAGTTAAAAAATCCCTTACCTTAAGTATCAACTTCCATCATACATGTTCAAAACTACTGTATAATAAATATAAGTTTACTATACATATATTATAGAAAATATTTATATATATCACACCATATATTATTTTCTTAATACTTTTTATTATCTGTTTATTAAAAATTCCATATAAAAGCTACATTACTGGTAAAAACCACCATGTTTTTCATATATGTTTTGATTTGTTATTTTTTTGGTCCTATTAATTTGATCATGATTCAATAATCTCTATAAGGTTAACCATGATATAGATATCATATATATTAATTATATATTCATTTATATTAATTTATAAAATTTAGAGATAGAAAATGAAATACACCGTTTATGAAGATAGTAGGCCATACACAAGCATGAATGATGTTTCCATTTTATTGTCAGATTGAAAGAAATAAAGTTAAATGAAATATTATAATTATAGAATAATTTTTTATTTAATATATTTCACATATTTTCATTAAAATCCTCTTTATTACATTCCATGTAAAGCATGAATGAATCACATCGCTTTACAAGGCGGTAAACCACCGTACACACGAGCAACGATATCACATTCCCACAAAATTGAGAGTAAGAAGGTATGTGTGATATAGTAATTAAATAAGTTTAGTAATATGAAAAATATAATAAATAAAAAATAAATCTATCTTTATATCTATCCTTGAGAGGTGGTAATGTAGGAATAAATGACATTGGTTCATGAGGTGCTAGTCCATCGCACACATATCCGATTATTTCGTAACCCATTTAAGTGATGTGGAGATGTTTGTTGGAAATTAACTTAACATAAAAACATATAAGTATATTTAAGATACCTAGGATATTATATTATCATGGTATAATAATTATTTAAATAGGTTTAGGAATAAATAAAAAAGAAACACTAGTTAATGAACCTTACCTCTTCTTCAGGTATCGTCCTTTGGTTTGTACCAAAAGCCTTCCTAGGTTAGCTTTATTCAAAAAATAAGGATTATAAAATGATAATAGGTAATTTTAAAGTTATTTTTTTCAGGAATTGGATGAAACAAAATTTTTATAAGGTGTGGATAAGTGAAGAGTGGTGGTGGCCTAATATAACTGGGAGAAAGGAACCCACATGGAATCAACTTGGAAATTTCCCAAAAGTGTCCAAAATAATAATGTCACTCCCAAAACAAAGCTTAATAATTAACCTATATTATAAATTAGGAAGTATAGTATGAATATAAGTCCCTGAAATATGTTTTTTATATGTTTTATAGCATGTTTTACCCTTATATGTTTTCTTTGACCCATGATAAACCCATTTTTATCTTAACCGCAAAAAATAATTTTACTATTTTTACTATTAATTTTGGTCAAAAATTAACTCAAACTTAATAAAAAATATAAAATTATTGTCATTACAATTTTTCAATTGTGTTTTCTAAATTCCAGTTATTGAATTGGAAAATTTTAATTTAAAATTTATCTCGCAAACGTGACGAAAAAGTGAGTTTTTAAAGAGAGAATAGTCAAAAGTGTACACTTTTTTTTATCAAACAACAACATGAAATTGATTAAAATGACATAAATTTTATTAATTTATGTATAATTTAACTAATTTTACTTAAAAATCTTTTTAAAATATTAATTAACTTTAAAAATAAATAAATCAAACAAACAAATTCAAAAATTTATTATTTTTCACTATTCATAAAAAATGAAACATTTAATAAAAATACAGAACATTTATCCATAATATTATTTTTAAATTATTATTTAAAGAATTACATTTATTTTACCAAATAAATATTCCAATTTTTTTAACAATTATTTTAAAAAAAAGTGCCGCAAAAGGTGACAAAACCGTTTTTTAGAAAAATATCGTTTTTAAGAATAAAATTGGATTTTTTATTATATCTTCTATATGAAACATATAATATGAATGTTAAATATTTTATTTAATATATAATATAGAAATTAAATAAAAATAATTCACTAAAATTTATTTTATTAATTATTGATGTAAAACATGTTTTTTTTCTTCAAAAAATAGTTTTTCAAAAAAAGATTTCCTTTATTTTAAAATAGTTTTTATTTTAATTTTTAATTAATTTTTTACCCAAGAATTAATTTTATAGAAATGCTTAAACAATATATTTTCATAATTTAATTAATCTTAGTCATACCGGCCTTTCCAACACCCAAGTAATAACTATCATATTAAATAAAAACATTTTTATAATATGTGACCTTTCGTTTAAACTGAGTATTATGTGTAATGAAAGATAAACTAAGTGTTGCAAGTAATGAAAGATAAAAAAATAAATTTTGTGTGTAATGAAATCTAAAACCAGGGATTCATTTAATGATAAATATCAAAATGATTAATTTAATTTGAAAAAAACATTTCATAAAATCTCATGGCATTATATTCGTAATGATGATTTTTGTATACTCAATTTTCATTCTTTACATTAAAATAATTAATTGAAATTATTTCATTTATGTTGGGTGCACTCCACCCATTTATTATATTTTGTGATATTCACTCATTATTTTATAGTTATATACATTCTTACCACATAAAGCCTTTAATGAATATTCATCACTTCCTGGGATATGTTCTTTTACATCCATCAACCTCATTTATCTTGATGAATTATTATTATGTCATTCAAATATTGACTTATCCATATACCCATATCTTGATAATGTGTGAACAGAAAATTTTACATAATTTATATTGGATGATGTCCATGTATAAAGGATTCAATTCTGTTAACATGGGGAAAGTATTGGTATTCAATATATTTTTATTCCAATACATATGATTATTGGAAAGTTGACTATGTGTTTTTTATCCATAAAACTTCTTCATATGGATGGGTTGTGATTATGTTATCCCTTTTATTAACATGGGGAAAATTATTCACATTCTCGGTGACTATTTACTTCTAATAATGACCATGAATTGATATTCCATAGTTTTCAATATTCAGATATCCCTATTTTTATTTAGTAAGAGGTTCTATATAGAATGGTAGGAAAAGTATTGTTGACACGTATAGTGATTGAATTAGATGAAATTAGGTGATGTTTTTGGCCCAAATTTATATATTCCCCCGATGCATCAGTAAGTGTAATGTGACAGAATATTTTTTTGTATTTGGTGAGTTCCTACCCAATTCAACAATATTCCTTGACTGTGGTCTCAATGACAAGTCATGTGTGTTGGAATAAGGCCTTGATAGAAATATTTTGATGTCAATTATTATGAATTAAATCAGTATGAGATAATTATTATTGATATCCATGTTTTGATTTATTTTCATGGATATAACATTATCTCAGTTTTAGGTTGATTATTACTTCATGTTGTTTAACTATTCTCAAAATAATATTTATTCTACAATTTCTCTAGTCATCATTTTCCTTTAATATGTATTTTACTCACCACTTTATTATGTATCCATTTCCTAGTTTTTAAGAAAATTACAATACATAAAATATTTAGAATAATAATATGTGTGAAAGAATTTATGGATGATTTTGAAGAATTATCATAAATTAAGTAATTTATTATATATGCAATGAAAAAATGTCTTCATATTACAAATAACTTGGGATTTATTTGTATGTGATGTGTATTTATTATAAAAATATCTAAACATAGAAATATCCTTTATATGTATGAGGTAAAATAATAGTTATTGATTTTATAATTAAATAAGGTTACATCCTCACTTTTATATCTGGTATCAAAGAGAATTTTTAAATTATGTGTTTATGGCACCAGATCCCATAGTTTGGGTTTGGGGTGTCATAAAAACTAATTTTAGGAATATAGGGATTCAAATAATATCTTATAAGGAGTGAACATGTAAACCATGACCATTTACCTATTTTTTATAAATACTCTAGGATACTCCCTGAGTCTATGAATTTATACATGTATTACATAATGCATGAGTAAATAACATACAATTATAATAGTTTGTAACCCTTTCATCCAAGAACTTAACTCTTAAGTGAATTGAATATCTAGGTGTTTATGATAGATAATTTGAGAGAATGCAAAAGGAATAAGTAGAAGCTTGTTTTCAGTTGTACCCAAACCTATGTTTAGTATTGGATTTGTTATTAATCATTGTATTATTAAATATGGGAATATTATTGTTAGAAATTGAAGAAATGGATTGTTGAAATGAAATATGCGGTGATCTAATGATGATAGGTTCACATGGAAGGTTGAGATAATGATATGACATTGACCACATGACCATGAGTGTTTGAGAAGATGAAAAAATTTGATTTAGAAGAAAGAACATAAAATAGGGTTTTCTCTAGGAGATGGAAAAATTTAAATAGAATGATTACATTGTTAAATTATTCTCACACTAAGGAAGTATTACTGTGATAAGTTGAAATGAAAAATCTGGTAAAATTTTGAAACAATTTTATTAAAGGAATGATGACCAAAAGTCTTATGTGAGCCCAAAAGAGGATTTAATATAGGAGTCATTTTGAAGTGTTTTTCAAATTTTTAATATTAAAATCAATGTAAAATAATAGGGGTTTTCATAAACCCTTAAGGGTCACATTATCACTTAAACCCTATAAGGGTAACATTATTTCATAAGTCTTAAAGGATTACACAATAGAGTTTTGATTAATAACATATGGATGAAGAATTCATGTGATGGAGTCTAACAAATCTTGTAAAGGGAGTTATAATATTCAAATAAATGAGGTAACACAACCACATATTATCACATGTTTTAGGAGATCCTATATTTATAAAGGAAACATCAGATGTAGGTAGATAAAATCATGTATGTTTTATTGGATCACACTATCTGGGATCACAGTTCATATTTTGTTTTCTATTAGAGGCTATGTCTTCAAGTAATTTTTTCTTATATGATAAAGGTAATACACATATCATTAAATGAGTTATATGATTCACATATGGATAAAGTAGCCCCATTTTATGGTTATGAAATCCCATAAGTGGATTTACATTGGAAATTATGGAGACTTCATTTGATTAAGTCTTGGATGATTTTTGAAATAAAAGGTTCATGAAGGAAGTCATGTGGCCCCTAAATGGACAGTGAGTCATGAAATCAAAGTAATTTTGTTTAGTAAATGAGAAAAAGTATTTTAATTTAGTCAAATTAATAGATGACCAAGATTTTTAGAGTTAATATTGTGGGATTTTTCATAGAAAAATGCCACCATTCAAATATTTAATAGATTAATCATGCATTAGTTAAAATCTAGAGAAGGATGGTTCAAGATGATTCTGGGAGTAACGAGGATCTACATAAAATCTATTTTGAATTTCGTTCACACAATCAATCATGTAAATGGACATACATAAATCAATTAGGCTGTTGGAGTCACATGATATAGTTTATACTGAGGTAGACCCATAGAGAGACTTTAGTGAATATTACATATGGAAAGGCATAGGAAAAGATATCATGGATTATTTTGAGTAGAAGGTTTTACACAATGTAGTAAGGGGATAGTGTCTCTTAGAAAATTTTATGTTCTTAGGGGCATCACATACATTGTTATGCACTTAGGGATCTTACACACACAGTTACACACAATCACATGAGGAGATACACACAGAAGGTTTATGTTCCAACAATCCTGTAGATAAGTTACAAACCATGGGTTATTCATGTTGGGTTATTTTCTTAAGGTGTTATGTAGTAAAAATTTATTTTAGGAAAATTTGGTCAAATTATCAAGTGACACTCTCAAAATCTATTTAGGAGATCAATATGTATAATAAATAATCTCAACTATATCATTTTCTAGTTAATGAAGGAGAATCAAAAGAAAGAATTTGATTATGACATCGAGTTATTGATGAGGCAGAATGAATCATGATATTTTCAGTATATAAATCCACTCATTCAAAGAATCACCACAAGTGTTGTTGAAGAAAAAGAAATAAATCTCACATTTGAGGAGTTAATGTCATCTGGAATAAAATAATAAGATTTATGGGAAAGGAATGACAATATATCATAAAATCAAGAGTTATGATTCAATAAAATTCTTATTATTAATAGGGAGATACCATCACATTCATCATTTATTGAAGATATCTTCAAGTCATACACTATAGAAGTTACTCTACAAAAGTAGTGTGTGGAAGTGAATAAGAGCATCATGGATTTAGTGAGGGGTGAATGGGCCCAAAAAATGTAAATTAAGTGAGCCTGAAACAAAGAGACAATGAACAAAACCTTTTATGCACAAAAATATTAAATAACAGGGTATTTTGGAACATCAACACAATATCTATGTGTGTTCCTTTGATATATCACATTGTGGTTAACCAAATAAAATATTTTTTACTATGATTTTTTTACTTTATTGTATATTTTTGTTTATTTTAATGATCATTATTAAATGAGTTATAGGTTGAAAAAATTTTATTCCAATATTGGAACATAATTGTGAAAAAGAGATAAATGGTTTACAGAGAAAAATCAATTCAATCATCACCATGATTCACCCCACTCTTAGTGTGTATCTAGTTACAATAAGTGGAATCATAACATAAAGCTTTAAAATATGTCATCAAACTTAAAATTATTATTTTCATTTGCATACATGGATTATATGATTAACCATCTACCTCTGTTCTTTGATTGAACTATCTTTTATGGATATAATAAACAAATGATTTTATTCCTATAATGCTGAGGCAATGTGATCATGGAGTACATACTTCTTGATAAATATTTAGTAAAAAATAGTGAGAGATTGTGTAATTACTGAATGGAAAATATTATATATATATATATATATATATTTGTATAATTATGTTTATAAAAAAACCACTTGTTTTGATATTTATTTTTAAATTTGGAACACTCTAGAAGTGATTTATATGAAAAATATAGAGGCAAATTATTTTTTGATTTAAACCTCAAGAGAAAGTTTTAGAACTAGTAAAAATGAGCATATGATGAATGTGATTTTTGAAGAGTACTTTATGAAAAAATGAAATAATAAGAAAAAAAGAAGAAGACTCAAAATAAATCATGTACTAAATTCTTGATGAATTATTCTAATTATAATATTTGATCTGATTATAACTTTCTTCTGTACGTTTCATGTATATCAAAAAATCAATATTTCTCCCTAGATAGGAATGTGATAGAAATTCAAGAGATACATGAACTAGAAGGTTTTTTGATATCTATATTGATTTTTAAGCTTCTCTTGACGAATTATATATCCAAATATTAAGGAACCACAATATGAGAATATTATGGAATGAATCAACTAAATATGCGGACGATCTTGAGTCAAAGTTGGATTGAATTTAAAAAGAGTTGAAAAGATGAATCAGATAGTCATGTAAACTCCAAATAGGTAATGGAGTTCAAATTAAATATTTAATAATAATCCAAGGTTATTGAAAGTTGAAATTCAACTATTGAATATATAAATTAGAAAATTGAGAAAATTTTGGAAGCCGATACTATTTATAAAGGAAGAAAACTCAAATATCCCATAGATGAAAAATATAATGGGAATAAAATATTTAGAGGATTTAGTATATAATATGAACTAATCATATATGAGGAGAAATATAATAATGAAAAATGTGGCTATGATGTGTGAATGAAAATTCATAGATAGTGTGCGTGAAGATCAAGAAGAGATCCAAAACATATAAGATAAATTAGATAAATGGGAGATCATACATGAAGTTGACTATGAAATCATTGAGGAAATTTTCCTATAAAAAAGAGACTATAGAGAGTTAATGTGGCCCGGAATACTAACATTACAAATATGGGGTAAAAAAAGAATAAACAAGGTGATTTAATTGAAGAATTATCCCAATAAATCAGAAAATTGATAGTCATGGAGAAATAATTGAAGGAATCTTTTCTTATTTTCAAGAAAAAACTAGTAAACCGAAAAATTATGGAAATGAATCTATTTCTATGTTAAAGTATATAAAAGATCAACTAAAGGATAATTACCATAATATCAAGGTACTTGATACAAATAATAGTTTTTTCTAAGGGAAATGAGAATGTGGGGTTTCCATTTAGAGAAGAATCAATGAAGGGAGTATACAAGTATATTAATTTGAAATCCAAATATTTGAGAAATAAAATAAAAAAATTATTAAAATAAAAATACTACATATAAAAACAATAAAAGTAATTATTCTTATAACAAGGTATCTATAAAATGTAACTATTAATGAAAACTTGTACACACCATTAGTATGTGACTAGAATCCTCGAGGATTGATGTCAGAAGAAGAACTCCATTTTCACCATTATCTCAAATACAAAATGATGAAATGAGGAAGTTTTTAATGAGATATGTTTTTATTATTCTAATCATGGAAATTTTAAAATATATTGTAGCTGGAAGAAAGTAGGGAATGGAAAATAATCCAAAATTATATCTTTAACTTTAATGAAATATAACAAGGATGTTCATATTGGAAGACAAAATTTTAAGATTAAAAAAGTTTACCATCTTAGAGGAAAAAATGAGATCAATAAAATGTGTAACAAGAACCTATTTGGTTACATTTCTAAAAAACTTCATGAAATGAATGTAGTCAAATCTGGGAGAAAAAAGGGATAATTTGATCGAGTTGTAAGAAAGAATAATTTTCACATAAATGTATTATCATCAAAGTATAAAAAAGACAAGGTGGATATTATGTATTTAATAATGGGGAGACTTAAGTTAATCCGTGGTGGATTAAAAAGTCGTTCAATGGGCTAAGATGTGAAAGAAATGGAAAGACACATCCAGTGGAGTAGGAATTGTAGGAAGAAGGAAGGTGTTGTATCAATGTAGAAAACATATATTTGTAGGTTCAATCCCAAAACCACGAAGAAGAAGTAAAATCCTATGAAACCTAAAAACAGAAATAATAATGAGAATGTATGGAAACAATTATTAATCATATGGCCATATTAGATAGAATTTTATAGGAACATAAAAGAGGCATATAAAAATGACTTTTCATTTCTTAAAATTGAGAAAACACCTAAGAAAATAAAGTTAAGTATTAAATAATTTATCTAGAGAGAGAGATGTGTATGTAGTGTTCTTAAAAGTAGCACCACAATGAAGGTTTAGAGAAAATATAAAATAAAACGGTCAATTTATTATGGACACCACAATTATCTGTTTGAGGATTCCAAAGTCACCCCACTCCCCAATAATTTGAATTCTTATAATATATGGTGGATGTGGTAGATATTTAAAGGGGATATTTAACCCATTTGGTGTGTATACTCTAAAAATACATTGGTGTTAATGTTTAATTTATATACATGAAATAATAAGAGACTAAAAACCTAAAATTATTATATGGAATCAGACTCAATGAGTTGTATTGAGATATCACCCTGATCTTCGATGATAATTATATAAGTTATAAGCTGTAAAAAAGTAAGAAAAACTGATGAAGAGATTGATATAAAGATAAAGTGGTGTCAAAGCTATATTTAAATTATTCAGCAGTTCCAAGTCACAATAAATTTTCAACCATTGGGATAAGGACTTACTTCAAGTTTTATTGGACCCCCAAGATAAGTAAAATTGTTTGAGAAGTAGAAAAATTAAATTATTTCATATTTATCATTTTTTTTCTAAATATGTGGAATTATTTTTCTTTTTTTAGGTTACCAAGAAGCTACTAGAAGGCCAATAAAACTCACAACAAGTGATCTCTCATCTTTGAACAGTAAATCAAAATTTTTCATCAACTTAAAAATTACTATCATTTACTTATATTATGCTAAAGATAGAGATATCTAGGGAGATTTGGGGATGAAAATTATATGTTGTTTATCCTTATCTGATAAAGGATTCATATGAATAATTAAATACCATGCATACTACGTGGTTTTATGAGGTTATATTTAACAAGAGGTGCTAGTTGTCTTAACCTGTGGTATGTCTCACCCACATGGTGCCTTATTTTTTTATCTCTAAAAAAGGTAATACCCTAGTGTAGATTCTTTTAAACCTTCACATAAGGGAATCCCTATACCCATGAAGAGATTACTATAGAAAGAGCCCCAACTAAGAATGAGACTTTTCCAAGCAAGATGGAAGATCATCTCGGAGGGTGAACACCCGATTAACAAGGGTTAAACACATCAATCTGTCAACATGGGTGGGATACACTTAATTTTTCCCACATAGTCTGGAACTGGGTGACCTAAAAAGTTGAGTAGATCTTAGGGGAGGGTGAAATTAATTCAAGAGCGGGTTCCTAGGAATCAAACCCCATACCTATGAAAGAAAATTATTGTTATGCTTCTCACCTTCACCACTATGCCACCGCTGAAGTGGTACATTGTACTTTATTGATTATCTTCTAATGGTTCATTAACAGTGACATATTGATCACAAGGCTGGTTGAAAAGGAAAAGAAACTACAAGTTTCTTTTATAATTAAATATATGTCAGTGACATGGAATGATTTTTGTCTCTTAATGTAAAGAGGTAATTTACATTTTTAAAAAAATATGAGAGTATTATTATAATATATTAAGAGTACTATAATCCTACACATGTTTATTAAGGTATTTTTATATCATATTCACAAATAATATTGATTATGTGGGAGTAAAGCTAGATGAAATAATCCTCGTGGATTTCTATGAGAAAGTGGGAGTTGATATAAAAGACAAATCCAATGACTTCATATTATGGAGAGAGTGTGATGATAAAATCTGGATTCACGTTTCCCTTTTCATTTTGATTTCTAAGGTATAAAAACATGAGGAATCATAAATAAAAAATCCATAGCACCATAATTTTTGTCTTATTAGATAGAGGATATATTTATTATAGTGTTGAAAAAATACAAAGGGGTAGCATTTTAGACCCAAACCTATGTTTGGTGTGGTATTTATTATAAATTAATGAATCATGTAATATGGGTAGAGTATTCAAAACTATTGATGAAATAGATGGATTATGTGAAATCCATGGTGATCTAATAATGAGAGGTGCCTATAGAAGATTGAGATAAGGTTAAGAAATTGATTGTTAGATCATGAGTGCTTGAGTAGATTGAAATAGCTGATTTATAATTAGATAAAAAAATTAGAGTTGTATCTCATAGATAGAATTAATTACAATATAAAGATTTTATTGTGAAAAATTTCTCACTTGTTAGAAGTTTTGTTGCTTCATGTTGAGTTGAAAAATGGGGTAGAATTTCTATGTGGTTGTGATAAAGGAAAAACAACCTAATTTATTTTGAAATTCCAAAATTAGATTCTAAGTTGGAATCATTTTGAGGTTTTTTATAAATATTTATGCTTAAAATATGAGAAAATATTAGGTTTTCACATAAAATCTAAAGTGTCATAGAATTACATAAAACCTTAAGGGTCACATGATCAAATAAGACCTAAAATATCACATGATTGAGTTTATAAAAATAAAATATGGATTGAGAGTTCACATGATGGATTCACTTAAATTTCATTAAGGGAGTTACACTATTTGAGGCGGAGAGTACACATGAAAAAATATTATCATGAAATTGATGTGAGTGTGTATTCATAAATAAATGACGCGATGGAGGTAGATAACATCGCATAAGTTTTGTTGTATAATTTGATCAAAATTTATGGTACAAGTCACATTTTCATTCAAAGGTAGTTTCTTTAAGCGATGTTGGCTTATGTGATGATAAGAATCCATGTAGTAGTAAAGGACTTACATGCTTCAATTATTAGTGAAGTAATCAGGTGATGTGGTTATTCATTCATGTAAAGGGAGTTATGGAAGAAATGAAAATAATTACTATGATTGAGGTATGAATGAGTTTCATAGAATGAGGTTCATCAAGGAAGTTAAATTACCCTTAAATGTTAGGCGAGTCACACAATTGAAGGATGTGTTCTTAGGTGATATATGTAAGTCTTATCGATTAATGAAATGAATGTATGACCTTGATTTTTGAGGTTAGGTTTTTGGGGTTGTACCTATAAATAACCCATCATTAAAATCATTAATATATTTATAGGCCCTTAATAAAAATCCAGAGATGTATGAGTTGAAAGTATTTTAAGAGGAGTGAGGATCCTCATAAACTCCAATACGAATCATATTTTCAAAAATCATTCATGTGACACGATATTTTAGACTATATCAAGAATATGGAGTCATGAGACACAATTCTTGATAAATATATCCCATGAAGAGTCTTATGTGAAGTATAAATATTTAGTAGCTTAATAAAAGAGATCATACACAATATTTTGGTAGAAGGTGTTTTGTAAAGAAGGTAGGTAGACATGGTCTTTTTCAATGAGTTACATGATTAGTGGTCTCAAACCCAAATCTACTGGCTTAAGGATCTTGAAAATTGAGTAATGATATTAGGGTCATGCATACAGAGTTACATTTTTGATATCACATGAGGATATACACACATTGGGGTTATGGTCCAATATTTACATAGAGTAGTTAAGTGCCCGAGGTTATGCAACTGGGGTTATACGCTTGAGGTGTTGTGTAGTAAAAATGATATTTAAAGAATTTTTTAGAATTATCAAGTGGTTCTTTTTGAATCTATTTAGGAGATAAATATGTACTGTATTATATCTTTTTTATATCTATAATATATGAATAAGAAGCATAAATAGAATAATTTCAATGTGACATCTAGTTTTTGAAGAGGAGGAAAGAAACCAGATAATTTTATTATGAAAATATCCTCATTCAAAAAAAGTGTCATTAGTTTTGTGGATGAATAAGACTTAACTCTCTCAATTGAGGTGTTAATATAATTTTATATAAAAGAATAAAGTTATAGTTAAAAGAATGAAAACAGAGCATCAAATAAAGAGTAATGATGAAAAAGTGTCTCATGATGAATAGAGAGAGCACACCATCTTTCTTAACTAATAAAGAGACCTAAAAGTATATAAACTATGAAAGATAATTCATAGAATCAATTTATAAAATTAAATAAGAGATATTTCACCATGGTATAGGAGTGATTGATCCCAAAAAATTGTAAAGGCAATGATCTTGGTACATAATGAACAAGATTTATAATTTTTATCCATATAACTATTGAAGATTAATGTATTTTGTCACATTGAAAGATCATAAGTATGTTCTCCTAGGATATAAACCTTTTTGGTGAACCAAGTAAAATTTGAGTGTTTTTTTTTGTATTATTCTATTTCATGTATATTTTTCTTTATTTGAAGGATTTTTCTTAGTGTATAAACTAGTTGAAAATAATTGTAACCAATGAAGGAACAAGAAAATAATATAGAGTTAAATGCATTAAAGAAAAAATTTATTTCAATTATCACCCTGATTCACCCCTTCTAAGGGTGTAACTGGTTACACCATTTTTAGTATAAAATGAATAAAAATTAAGAATTATGATATTCCAAGGAAACATATTATGATATATATATATATATTGTAATAAAATATATGCTAATATGTAGTATGTTCTTTTATATATTATCACATAAAGCAACCTTGTAATAATCTTTAGGATATATTCTAACTTTTATCATGTAAATATTATAATTTTTGGTATATATCCATTAATATATTGTAGTAATATTAGTAAAAATTTAGAAGGCTAAGGATGAGGTTTCTTAGGAGTGGCCTACGAATTTTGTTTTGGTTCATAGTTTCTTAGGATTTTTAGGTTACTACTAGAGGTTTGTCGAGGGATTATCCTAATTAGAAGTTCCAATGATGGACTGGACCAAGAAGGGGTTAATTTTTAGTGAATATAATATTGTGAGACAATGTTTCTAGATTTTAATGGGAGGTTAAAATTATCACCAATATTGACCGTAATTGAGTTGAGTAAGGAGAAAATGTTGTATTCTGATACTTTAGAATTTGGGCATTGGGTAGTTCTAATATAGGATTGGTGAGTAGTCACTTATGGGTTTAAATATATGAAGTGACACAATTAAGTCTACTAAATGGATTATATAGAGATAGTGGTGGTAGTGCATATGCTATGTTATTAGCATCAATATCTATTGGGTTATAAGTTCATGGTGTTTAATAACCAAAAGTGCCTCCAGTATATCTTCTCAAAGTGATGAATGAACCTTTTGAAGTGGTGGTGGTATGAGTACCTAAAGTATTTTACTATTTTTAGATGGTATATACCCCTAGAAAGGGAAATTACGTAGTCCATCTGTTGAGTAGGAAGACTCAGTTGTAGGTAGAGTAGGTGGTCTATAAGAAGTGGTAGGTGATGACCATATTCACTAAGATAAACCTTGAAATTTAGTAGTATCAAGGTAGAGTGACCCTTATATCTTTATCTGTTAACTCTTTAAACCTCGATAGGGTGAATGAGAGTTATATTTATAACATGTATTACCTATAAATGTGGTAAAGTATATATGATAGGAAGCCACAACCAGATTGGTCCCTTGACATTGATGTGCTGATTTATGTGTGGGGTCATGTGGCAGTCCTTCTGAGCATATGGGAGGAGAAAACTTTGGATTTATATGACTTAATATGAGCCATTCACATAGGGACTAAAAATACATATCCTAAAATTTTGAGATAGTTGTTATAATAATTGGGATGACATATTTTTTTCAATTAGGATTTGATTGGAATTCATGTAAACAATATTTAGGTTTTTGAAAATTACTAAGTTTAATAAATTTAGGAAACAATAGGATTAAAACCATGATTCAAGGGAGATGACCATGTAATTATATATGTGTTCATTTAATATTTATAAAAGGTGTGAAAAATGTATAACAATATTTTCATGTTTGTAATGTTTATTTCCATTTGTCATAATTTTAGTAAAACAATAACATATGTTGCAGATATTATGGTCATGACACAATATATTGAATATGATTTCTTTAAAAGAGAAACATATTATATTTTATTTTTTAAAAATAAGAGGTTTACATTAGATACCAAAAAAACATGTTACCATAATGCAGAGGTTATCAATTTATTTTTAGTGGTTTTAAAGTTATGAAGGTACCTATTCCATTGAGATAATGTTATTCCACAATTTTTTTCATAGATGATTATGAATAAGGAGTACCATGCCACATATTTTTAGATGTATTGTGAAAAATAAATTTGTTTTTTTCAATTGTTCTAGAAGGTTGAGGATATCTAGGGAATGGATGAATTACTATACTGCAATAAATCTTTAAATTTATATAATTTCACTTTTTTATCATGTAATATGATATAATATGGTTGAAGAAATAGATCCCATGTTTAGATGTGTTATATAAACCATAGAGGGTGTGTTTTTAGATTATTGGAATAAGTGAGTTATTTTGACTCTATAGAACTCAACACTATGTATCTGTAGTCCATACCAGTGTAGGATATGATTCAAGGAATATTAAAGATCCACAAAACAATTTTTGAGATAATTAAAAGTATGTTATTATTAATAGGTTTTATGGATACAATTTAAAGTGGGATTTAATTCTATTGTGAACAATACCACACCATAATTTGATAGTATTTGAGAATACTATGCCATAAGTAGGGAAGTGGTGCTTTGAAGAATCTTAACCAAGGAAAGTTATATCTATTCGAATTTATTTAGGAATCCATTTAATTTGAATAACTAAATGAGTGGCTAATGGATGGTTCAAAGATCCATTAAGTGGTTATAAGCGGAGTATTAATAAAAATATTTTTGGAATAAATGATTATCTAATTTAAAGAGGGAATCAATAGGAAGAAAAAAGAGACAGAATAATACTAAAAATTGGGAGAAGTAATGATATAAATAAATATTGTTAAATAATTCCATTGAAGATATGGATTTGATGACAAAATTGAAGTATAGTGATGAAACCCTCAATTGACAGGTATTTTTACTTTTGTTGAAGAATAATTTTTTATTGGTTTATAATGTTATTTATAACATGATAAAAATATACAGTAATAAGAAATAAAGAATAAAATAACCAAATTCACATTCCTATTAGGGTGTATTGGGGATATTGATTTAACTAGTGGTATCAAAGAAATTAGGTTATTAAATTTTAAATATATCTCTAAGAAGGTTATTGAAATGAATAATGCAGCCAATGGAAAATGAGTTTCTTTGTTTGTTGGTTAAAAATGTGAGATATAACAGAATCATTTGATATTTCATTTATGATCTCTTAGACATGATTTTTTAACTACAACTTTACCTGGTATACAAGTAAATGATTTGAATAGCAATGAACAATATAGATAAGATTTTTTTTTTATTCTAATTCAAAGTCATAAACCACCATTTTGTAGTCCTAACTATAAGTTCCCATATTTTTCTAGGTACATCAATATCTGAGTTTTTTTGTTAATTTTTATTTTTGCTGAGTTTTTCCTCATCTTTAAACCATGGTGGTCATTTTGTTTCATGTAAACCTATCTTTAAAAGAAACACAATCATAGGTTGAGAGGAAACTTGAGAAAAAACTATAAAGGATCCACATGGAGAGCCTTTTTTGGAGAAAGGACTTAAAGTCCATAGATGAATACTTTTTTGAATTAATGGAGGCTAGGAATAAATGTTTTAAATGTTATCACGGGTTCTTTCTACATTGATAAGTGTTAAAGGGGGTTTAGGTTGTTTTATAAGGACAATGGGTTGATAAACCTTATGAAGAACATTTACACTCATGTGAATGGATTACACATCTTGTAATATTTGAGTGATTTTATGATTTATCTGATGCAACATGATTTTCAGTGTATTCTGTAAAAAATAATTACATGATGTGTAACTTTATTATACGCTGTGTAATTCCCTGACCTGCTGTTTTAAAATAATTTATGTGGTTGAATTTTATTCAAACTCATTGTAGCCTTCTCCTTTTGAATCTAGGTAACTATCAAGGAGACTTTTGGGTGCGTACCTTTTTTATGGACATCCTTATAATTCATTCAACCCATGGTAAGTGGTTTTGGTACAAATTTTCTTTTCTCTCCTTTATTTCTATAGATGTTTTAGTGTAATATCTTGATTTTGTGTATTTTTGTTTTTAATATTGATAAAGGATCCTTCTTGTGACCATACACACCATCTTCTTCATGGATTTTTTTCATTGGAATTATTATGTTGATCATCAGTTAAAGATAGAGGGTCTAAATATTAACCCTATGGTGTGATAATTTCCTAGTATATGAAATATTGTGATTGCACCAAAGGTAATATGTGACTGAATTAATTAAATAATGAATGGAATTATTTCTTGGAGTTTGTTGGTTCCAATTGGAACATATTACCTTTGGTGCAATCATTATTCATGATAGGAACATAGGTTTTATTGACATTCATTATTCATTATAGAGACATATTTATTCGTATGTGATATATAATTTCCTATTGAACTATGATATGAGATATCTTTTTTACCTCATAACTAAAATGAATTGAAATGTCATGCTAAAACAACTTTTATCCCTGTTTAGGGAGACCAAGTGTTATTGGATCTCTTTTGTAGTCACCTATTGAGGTTGTCCTTAATGTTACTTAGTTATCTTAGGGGAGTTTCTTCCTTGTAGAGAAATTCCTCCTTTTCATCTTCTACATGAGAATGAGGATTTTGGAATTCATCATTCTCCTAATGCGTCTGAATCAAGGCTTCCTATAATTTATGAGGATCAGATCAATGTTTAGCTTCACAACATATTCTGGAGTGTTATGAGATCCATGGAAAGGGACACCATTCATTCCATTCCATCAATGTTTGAGATGACAGTAGAGTTTCAATTGCATCATCCACCTACTTTAATTAGAGAATGAAGACCCTGGGCAGCTATGTTCAAGATCGAGTCTATCCAGATGATCTTTAAGAATCTTGAAATGTAAAACACACTCCACACAAGGAGGTTTCAACATTCTCCCCCTTTATGATGATCACATAATATGAAATTTTATAATACATGTTCAAAATAAGTAAAAAAAGATAATTAGAAATGTATATAAGTTAAAGATGGTATGCTTATCATTTGATAAGATATATGTGTGATCTAAATAGAAATAGAAATAATAAATATAATTATATTCATTTGTATAAAAAAATTACCATTTTATCTCCCCCTTTGTTATTATAAAAAAGAAAAGAAGAATAAAATAAAAAGAACAAGGTAAATTAGAATAAATGTAGGATATTTTATTTAATATGATCCAAAAATAAGTTTATTACAATAATATAAAGATAAAAAGTACCAAGACATGATCCATATAAAAATACTGTATCTAATTAGATTCACTGGTTAGAGTTTTGTGGATTATCAACTTTATCTTTACCCTTTTCCTTATCTCTGTCATGAGAGGATACAGTGGTAGTGAAATTTGGAGCATAGGTTATAATGGGATGGATTATTCTATAAGGAGGAAGTGGCTCATAGATAAGAACTATTCTTAGGTTTCCAATTGTATCAAATGATGATAAACTCGTGGGTTGAACTTTTGGAGGTTGAAGACCATTTGAATGAGTAATAACTTCTAGTTTCAATCTAATTGGTCTTTGTGGTTGTCGTGGAAAGAATTATTGTCACATAAATTCCCTATCTTTCAATAAAATATATATTATGGAAATGTATAAAGGGTTTCATGATATTGATATAACCCATAATTATATTACCTCCTCTTTCAAATTCACTAAATAAATAATTTTCCCCATCCATGAATATATATAGAGGTGGTGTGAGAACCATCAGCTGAATCACTTGTTCTTTGAAATTTCTTGTCATCGGGGGAAACTTCAAATATTCTACCTAAAATTTGAAGTTATCAGATATCTCATGTTTTTTTATAAATTATTGGAAAATAATAACATATTTTTTTATGTTGTACTTATCAGTTTTGAGATCAATGGAATACACCCAAATCATCTTATAAACATGCCCACCATGTTGATGTATTTTCCTTATTTTATCATCATGAGTGGTCACATCACGCAAATCATTACTGGTATCTTCTATGATAACCTATCTTAGCATATCTGTAACAATTTTCACTGGAGTAGGAGGAGGTCAAGATGATGTAAAGGTAACATCAGTCATGCTTTCTAACTTATACAAAATAGATTTCAAACGTTCTAGAAAAGAGGATTTTAGAACCTCTATTGAAGATTCCAAACATTACAATTATGTTCAAAATCATATATTCTCCACTTCCATTTATTTAATATGAAATCTTACTCTTGGTTGTAAATAGGAAATAATAAACTCAACCAAACAGTGAGCTCTTTCTTCACAGAGTCTATAAACATGAAAGGGTTGAGAGATGAATACATTTTTAAAATATGAAACTAAATTCCTTCTCAAGGAGTCCAAATCAGAATTTACATTTCTTTGAAAAGAATCTAAATCATCTTGTTTCACTACTTTAAGAGTTATATCATATTAAGAATAAGTATGACCTCTTTTATCATGTGGTACATCATCCTCAACTTATCTATCTATCTCCATGGGAGTAAAGTGATGAAACTCCACAACTTGATCAATTATATCCACAAAAGATTCATGTCTTCTAACAAGATTTTCATGCTCGTCATCCAAATCACTATAATCTAAACCAATTCTAAAAATACCGGGATACCTTTTCATTTATTCAAAAGAACTATCTTTTACTCTAGTATAAGGAAGAATTGGAGATTATCTGGATACTTGAGTGGATTGACCAACTTTAGGTATATAAGGGGAAGGTTCTGTAAAATCTATCTGTATATTATATACTGGTTATAATTGATCCATATTTCATGACTGATCAACATGATTGGGAGTCTTTTCTCTCTCAGTAGCAGCTTCCATATCTTCTTCAGAAATAAGTTGTAAATTAGACATCTCAATTTCTTTAGATTGATTCTCATTTTTGTTAGAACTTGACACCACTGGTGATGAAGGATGTATTTGAACCATCTCACGATCAGGACCAACAGGATCATCTCTATTCTTTTTACTACAATCATTATGATCATTACTACCATCATCTCTATAATCATGACCTCCTTCATCATTTTTATCACCTCCATGATCATCACCACATCCATCATTTTGATCATCTCCTTGATCAGATCCATTATCATTATCTCCATCATCATGATCCTCATTATCTTTAATTTTATTTAAATATTATTTCTCATGATCATGATCACTATTTTCTTCTTTAGAAGCATTTTCAGCACTACCATTTCCATATTCATTCTAGTCACATGATGTTTTAGAGGAAGATGTTTTAAAGCATATTTATCTAGATAATTCTGTTTCCTCATCATCATTTTCAACTCAAATTTATTCTCGGGTAGGCAAAGAACCTAGTGAACTAACAGATCAAATAGAAACTTTAAGAGAAGATTTTGGAATCTCAAGATCACTCCCCACTTACACTGAAAAATATTATTCTTATTCTTTCATTTCTTGCTCAAATTTTTTACCATCAACATCATCAGAGTAATCAATTAACTCATTTGATTTGATAATAGGATCTACCATATCCTTAGGACTTATTGGATGATCAATAGGGTTGAAATCATTATACAATTTGTCATTGTCTCTTACACATCATTTCTTCCATGGATTCTAGCTCACTTTGACCATTTTACAATTTTTTTTGGAAAGAAAAAACCACCAAAATTATCTTCAACTTATTATCCTTATTTGAAAAATTCATTATCATTTTAGATGGTATATATCATCTTAAGATATATTAAAGATTTTTATAGTGAGATCTTCTTGCATATCTCATACATACGAATCATTAAAAATCTACACATGTTGATCCATCTCCATTGTTTCATCATAAATATAAAGTAAACATCCTGATATCACATGGTACTAAAATATCATTTTATACGACACACAATATTCTTTTCAAACTTGAATGAAAACTTATATTCACCATCGAGTTCTGTATCTGTAGGTATTCCCAAGGTAAAATCTCTAGTAAACTATAAGAGATCCTCTTTATATTTGAATATTTTATTATCACTTGGAATAATTCCTTGAAAATCCACACACACCCCTTTAAGAGGTAATTTTAAGAACTTTTCCCATTCCTTCAAAGAGAATGAAATCTCTTCTCCATCAATGTGACTTTTTATCACATCCACTTTCTTTTCAAAAATAAACTCATAATTCTAATAGAATTACTAAACTAATCTTAGATAATAAACATGGTTATTGATGTGAACTAGTTCATCCATTTATTTACTTCAATAAATTTAAATGCTAGTATATTTTTTTTGATTAAATCCATTGTGAAACGATTTCATTGTATTCTTTAACAAATCTGTTTTAAAGATGCAGGTTTCATGAAACAACATCCAAACTACTAGTAGATACCTTGATTTTTTTATATTTCCTCATCTCTTCTAGATTTTACTCTACTAATTTCTTTACACAATCCATTACGATCTGCTGAATGCTAAATGTAAGAAGGAAAGTGAATCAGTCTGAGAGAAAGGAAAATATTTAGAAGTTTAAGGAGTTTAGGGGAAGTGAATTTATTTGATTTATTCCAATAGATTTATCATTTAGGTATTCTGAGTAATACATAATAATATATTTACAAAAATAAAAATATAATTGAAAAAATTATTGAAAGGGTAATAAAACAACAATAACAAAAAGGGATGGGGAATAATTTAATGACGACTTCATAAATGGTGACATCATGAATGGTGACTCGTCAATGGTGACTAATAAATGGTGAATCATAAATAGTGACTCAAAAATCGTGACTCCTTAATGGTGAATAATAAAAAATGACTAATTAATAGAGACTCATCAATGATGATTCATTAGTGGTGACTCATCAACGATGAATCAGTCATACAAAACTTATCATTCCTAATTAATTTTTGATTTAGTTTAATCTTTCAGAATTCAAAATCTTTGTGAGGATATCATCAAGATATTGTTAAATTCTAATAAATTATAAAGTTATATTTCCTTATTTTAATGACCTATCAAAAAGTGATGTCCTACATCAATGTTTTTCATTCTATAGTGAGATACTAGATTATTGGAAATGTTTATTACAATTTTTTATCAAAATTTATAGGCATATATCTAAATTGGTATCCATATTCTAGTAAAGTATGTTTCATTGCCAAGATTTGTGCACATCAACTGCCTTTAGCTATGTAATCATCTTCAGCAATGGATAGAGAAACAAAATTTTGTTTATTATTACACCATTATGCTATATATTTTCCTAAAAGATGACATGATCTTGATGTTCTTTCTCTATCTAACATACAACCACCAATATTAGCATCTGAACAAATTAATAAATCAAGAACAAGTCCTCTTGGATAAAACAATCCAAAATTGGTTGTATATTTTAGTTATTTAAAAATTATATTGACTCCTAATAAGTGTGACACTTTTATATTTTCTTGAAATCAAGATCACATACACACACTAAACATAATATCAGGTCAAATAGAAGTTAAATATAAAAGATTGCCAATCATACCTCTACAATTAGTTTGATCTATCGAATTTCCAGCTTTATCAAGATCTAGTTTATAAGTGATAGTCATGGGAGTGTCACTAGTTTTTGTGCTATTTAAGAAAAAAACATTTATATAGTATTTAGTATATTTACATTTATTTAGGATAATTCTATCTTTAATTTAAAAAATTTTAAATTCAATAAAGAATTTGAGTCCACCTATTAAACTCATTTCAAATTCATATTTCATTAGTTTTGAGAAATTAGTACATATGGAATCTTTAGTAGATGCAAAAATAATATTATATACATATATTTTTGCTATTAAAACATCTTTTGATTTTTTTTGTATAAATAGTATTGGATTTACTATACCTTTTGAATTTTTTTTTGAAAAACAAAAATCAGTAAGCCTATCATACCAAGATCTTATATCTTGTTTTAAACCATATAAATCATTTGTTAGTTTAAAAACAGGATTTGTAAAATATGGATTTTTAAATCCAGAGGTGTTTTCAACAAAAAAACATCCCTTATTATAAATCCATTTAAGAATAAACTTTTAACATCCATTTGATATAGTTTCAAATCCAAATGTTGTACATAGAAAAGTAATATCCTAATATATTCAAGTTTTACTAAAGGTGAAAAAGTTTCTTCACAATCAATACCTTCTTCTTGATTATAACATTGTGAAAATAGTCTAGCTTCTTTTGTTACTATAGTTCCTAACTCATCCAAATTGTATCTAAATAACCACTTAATGCCAATAGTTAAGTCATCTTTAGTTCTATCAATAAATTAGCAAAAATTATTTCTCTTAAATTGATTAAGTTATTCTTTTATAACTGTTACCCAGAGTTCATCATTGATGTAATAATTAATGTTCTTAGGTTCATGCTGAAACAAGAAGGCTTGGTGTTCAATTTTATTTCTGAGGGAATTTATAGAATATGTACATCTATAAAGGTTTCATATAACTACATATAAAGGATGGTTTTTATGATTCCTAATAGGTCTTTGAAAAGAGGGGCCGGCTGTTTCAAGATCTTTTTTAGGTTCGGGTTCTGGTTGTTCCCTAGGTGAACTTTCTTCTTTTTTCACAAAACCTTCAAAAGGGTTATAATTGAGATTTAGAGTGGAAATATCATCCCCAAGGTTCTCTAAGATAGTCTTGTTTCATCAAATTTAATGTGAAAATATTCTTCCATTTTTGGTTCTCTTATTAAAAACTATATAAGCTTCACTGGAAGGTGAATATCCAAGGAAAATCACTTAATCACTCTTGAAAGAAATTTTTTCAGATTATCCTTTTTCTTTAGAATAAATAATTTTCAACAATAAAATATAAAGTAATAAACCTTTGGTTTCTATTGTTCCATAACTCATAAGTTGTTATTTTTAAAATAGATCTAATTAAAAGTCTATTTATAGTATAATATGATGTATTTACAACCTCTTCCAAAAAGTAGTCAGGTAGGTTATACTCATTTATCATAATATGAGCTATTTCTTAAAGACTCATATTTCTTCTTTCTACCACACTATTTTATTATAGTGTCATAGGAGCTGAAAAGTTATGATTATAACCTTTTTTGAGAACAAAATGAATCAAAGTCTTGATTTTCAAATTATCAACCATGATCACTTCTTAAGGTCTAAATCCTAATTCCCCTAAAATTTTCTACATATTTGGAATACATAATAAATTAAGAACAAGCTTCATTTTTGTGATCTATAAATAATACCCAAGTGTGTGTAGAGAAGTAATCTATAAGGACATAGAAATAATGTCTTCCATTTGAACTAGAAACTCTAGATGGTCCAAAGTGGTCCATATGAACTAAATATAGAGACTAAGAAGTTGAAACTTATTTATTAGATCTACAAGAAATCTTATGATGTTTCCCTTTTTGATAGGGATCAAAAACTCTATCATTCGATAATTCAACCACTGTAAGATCTCTAACTAATTCTATCCAAGTTATCTTTCTATTTGAATGAATATTACAATGACATAGTCTCCTATTCCAAATCAAATATTTTATGTGAATGGTACTTAAGAAATAAATATTTTCAGAAGATAAATAATTTAAATCCATAGACTAAATATTATCAATTCTTAAAGCAGTAAAAATTGAAATTTTTTATAATAAAAAACCTCACATGCATTGTTTTCAAATTTTTACATAAAAACCATCATCACATAATTGATAAATGCTTATAGGATTATATTTTAATATATATACATATAAAAATATCGAAATTAATACAAAATTACTATTATCAATTTGAATAAGGCTGATGATTTTCCCATTATAATTTCACCAAAAGTGACATGAACACCATCAACTTTGATCAAATTATTGAAGTTTGAATACTCACCAAACATATATCTAGAATATCCACCATCCAAATACCATAGAATTTAAATGGAGTCCTACAAATAGGTTTCCAATAAAAAAATGTTTATGCAAAAAATGATTTTGGTTCCCAAATCCTCTTAGGGTATATTTAAATTAATAATAAGAGATTTTCGTACCCATAATTTTTTAATGGGTTTCATATAAATAGATAGTAGGTTTCTAGGAATAAATATATTATTATGTTTAGTTGAGTAAGTATTGGAAGTGTATAAATGTTAAGAATAAGTACTGAATGTAAATATGGTTTTTATAATTTTTCTCTATCCTTTTTAGTAACCTATGCAAGTTATATATTTGGGAGAAACATTATTTCCTAATATTTGAGTTAAAGTTTTATTACCATTGCTAAATCTTTCTATGTCATTATTTAACTATTCATTTTAAAATTTTAATTCATTATTAACTTTAAAAATTTAATAATTTTTATCTTTTTGAATAGTAAGGTCTGTTTTAATATTTACTGTTTATGAATGTAGTTTCTTAAGTGACTTATATTTATCTTTGATGTCATGAAAGTTTCTGGTGGAATGTTATAATAATTTTAAAAATATCTATTGCTCATTCTTTCATCAATATCATAATTTAATTTATTTTTAATATTTTTTTAAAATATTAGTAGGATAATCTGGCAGAATTTTTTTTACCTCTGACGTTGTTGCCACAAAAAACATATTTTACCAGTCAAACATATCTTATTGGTAAGTGTCTAATTCACTCGAGCTATCTTTAGTGGCACTCCATGATTCTTTTATGGATCTTGTTAATCTTTTATTCTTATCCATATAATTATTTTTATATTTCAATTTTGTAAAGTCAGATTTATTTTGTCCTGTACTCTTAAATTCATAGCAGGTGATTTTATTTTTAGTGTTATCCTTTTTTAAAATCCCTTTTCTACATTCCTTTATTGTCATAATTTCTTATGAAATTAGATTTCATGAAGAACGTTTTTCCCATATGGGAAATCTCTTCATCACTATCATTAATAGATTCTTCTTCATCGGTATGTTTATCTCTTACTTTTTCTATTTGTTTGAATGTAGTAGTCTTAAAGGATACTTATTTTTTTGGGTTTCAACTTCTTTGATCTCCTGGTTGACTTTAAGATATTCTTTATATATCATCAGATTTGTAATCAGTTCCTTGATCGGTAGTTTATTGACATCATAAGATCCTCTAATTAACCTAGATGTTCCTCTCCATATGTTTGGTAAGAATACGAGAAATATCATCACTTGATCTTTGTTTTTTACTTATTTTCTAAGTGATTGAATGGTATTCACCATTTCATTGAACCTGAGATACATATCTGATATAGGATCATTATATTTTATTTTAAAAATATCATGTGTGATTTTATATGGGTTTAGTCTCATTTATATGATTTTTGAGGTCCCTTAATGTGATATATATAAGGTATCATAAATTTTAAGAGTATATTTGTGAGTAAATATTCTATTAAATTCATCATCACCCAAGGTACAGAACAAAACATTCACATATTTACAATTGTGATTTTATGCATCTTTTTTAGCATCAATCCATGTTAATTTAGAAGTATGTGGAATTTCATATTGATCTTCTATTTTAGTCTAAATGTAATAACCCATACATTTTAAATGCATTTTCATTTTGATTTTAATTTGAGAATTATTTTTACCATTAAAATAAAGAGGTTTGTTGGTAGTAAACACTTCTTTCCTATTATCTATAAATAAATAAAATGTTGAATTGATAGAAATTTTACATCTGTATAAAATTTATAAAATAACATTTGAAATATATATTTAAAATATACTATGATACCAAATGTTGGTCTAGGTGAGTAACTCAATGGGGGGGGGGGGTAAATTGAGTTCCTAATAAAAATTCTAGTTAAAGATTATGTTTAAATAAAATACCCTTAATAAAATAAACTGGATAACTAATAAAAATATTGGATCAATATAAGATATGTACTTTTAAAATATTTCTCAAAGAGTGATTAAGTCCAAGTTAAAATAATTTTTATAATTAACTAATCTTTATAAATCATTTTACATATATAAAAACATATATAAAAACTAGTTAAGATTAATTATCAATCTAATATGTTTGATTATAGATAAAAAAACTAGGTTTTGAAAAAAACTATAACTCAACAGAATAAATAAGAGGTTCAATCTCAAGATGAGACTTAATCCCCTCAACTTTTAAATCATCTGATGTGATATAGATTATAATAATAATGAAAAGAATCCACAACTTAATGAGTTAAATAAACAAAAGCGACAAGATATTCAGTTTAAAGAGCCTCTTCCAAGTTATATGTGGGGAGTGAAGATAGAATATTCCCAAAAAGGGCCTATTCCACAAATACAGTGGGGAAATAGATGTCAGGGAAGGAGAGAATAAAAAGTATTCTCTAGTTAAGTGTAGTAGAAAACTTGTTTTTGATAATAGAGTAACAACACACTACTCAAAAAAGAATGAAATTAATAGAAATAGAAATAAAGAATATAGAGATGCTCAGTCTAATATGTTTAGAATGTTTGTATCCCCCAGATCAACAATGGTGAGGAGTTAGATATTTTTTTTACCAAAATAGAGGATTATATAAATCTGTAGGAATGTTCCTGTTTATCTCTGTCAGTGTCTCAATCAATTTTTATAATAGATTTTGTGATTCTGTGTCATTTATATTCATAGTACATGAATCGGTAAGCTTGTGAGAATTCATAGATTCAATCACACACTTATTTGTTAGTCAAAAATCGTTGTATTTGTCATATGTATTGAGTACCATGTAGATAGAGAGATATATTTTGTGTATATATAATAACATTAGTTAGAGGAGATACATTTTCTTCAGATTGGCTTTGACTATGTTATGAAGACTTGGTCTAATTAACCTTGAATAGAAATAGCCATTGAGACATTCACGCCAAAGTCCGATGATAGAAATGGTAGAAAAAAGTTGGCAGTGACTCAGTATCTTGAGGTATCTCTAACTAAAAGTACCTCATGTTGATGGTGATGGTGACTCAGAGTCTGGAAGTAACAAGCCTGATGATAGCTCATCCTGGAAGTAACTCTTTTAGTGGTAACAATACTGGTGGTGATAATGCTAGTGGTGACTAGCCTCAATGGCATCATCTGTCTAACAGTAACATGTCCTAGCGGTGACACCTAGGTAACGGTGGTCACCCCAATACTTAGAAGAATTATCATAAAAAAGTCTTACCATATAAAATTCTATCATAAAACATGTGGATCATTAGTACTAAAAGAATCATGGTCCGTGATCATTAAAATAAGATAGTTTCAACCAAAATCTGCACAAGGAGGTGCCAACAATTTGATTTTAAGTTAATTATATTCTACTAGATTATGTGATACATATAATGTTGATGGTTAAAAATTTATTTATTGATAAGGTGACATTTTTAGAGTTATTTATGGTCATGTTAAATTAAAGGTTAGTGTCTAAATTTTATTCATGATATTATGGTGAAGTTCAGTACATTATAAGATCTATTATAGTTATTAATGACTTTTTTGGATAAGTTTCATTTGTTTGTGGTATATGTAACTCTTTAGTTTATAATGTGATTTAACATTAATGATTAATTGGAAATGATGAATTTAAATTTTTTGAATCTAAACTAAAGGGTATGAGATCACCTCTATGTTTAAAATAATCTTAACGTTTAGGTAATTTATGTAATGATATAAGTATAACCTTTATTGTTATTGTGGAAATTTTGGGTTGAAATGTTTAGTTCATGGTTTATTCATTTTAGAAATTATCTTACCTTGTAATAAATTTTTTTAATTTTTGTTAATAGGTAAATATAAGATGAATATATTGATATATTTTTTTCAATTTGTTTTAGGTTTATTTTAATGATTTGGTAATGAAAAAATTCATCATGGATATTTATTTATTAGAGTAAGTGATGAAGTTTAATAGATCTAAACAACACCAATGGATGGAATTTTTCTTATGATGTGGAAAAAATAATTTAATTATATTTTATTATGATATTAAAATAATCCCTAAATTATTATAAAAGTGTCCTCAAACAAAAATGTTTCACAATTACCTTCAATTATGATGAATTGAGGGTCATTTAATCCCTCACTAATTCATGGTTTTTCTTTTTTTAACTTTCTTATGAAAATTTTCTCTATCACCATCTTTAGCCATTAGGTGTTATTTTTCTCTTCCATTCCCATATTTTCACTTCACAATGATGTTCTCATATTAGGAAACCTAGTTTGCGGGTGACCTTCATATTTATAAAAACATAGTTTCTATAAAGTGGTATGAACCCATTGATTATTTTATAAATACTTCATTTACTTCTAATGATAGTTCTTAAGAGTTTGATGAAGGGTTTAAGAGAATCTAGTGATTTTTCAAATCCTAGAACTCTACCTTTTGGAGAAATAGTTTTAGGGACATTGTTGGCACATCATTAATAATAACCATGTTGCTTAAACATGTGTACCTGAGAGAGTTGGATCATGGTTTGTAAACTATTTGAGGTAAGACACACGGGAATGTGTTGAGCTAAAAAGAGACCGAGGAGGGGACCCACATAGGCTGGGAAAGGTTTGTAAAAACATACGCCTAGCAACACATGTAGGGACACTTATATAGTTACCCCACATGGTTGGTTCATAGTTTATCCAAACCATGCGGCCTAATCACACGCGTTGGTATTCCCCTTGGATAGTGAGGGTGCACAATTAGTGCATGGTTTTCTCGACACTATTTCCAATTCTTGTTCCCATTAATTTTTTTGAAATCACTAAAATTACTCTCTCTCTATTTATCTTACATCACCTTTTTTTATTCCTCCCAATCAGTAGTAACATTTTTATCCCATTTGATGCTTTACAACCCATCCAAGTACTTTTCATAACTTATTTATTCGGGCATAGAATCAACAAACCTTTGTTGAATTAAATTTGTTTTGGTAAGTTCTCTGATCATATTTCTAACCTAATTTATTTATCTTTATGTATGGAATGATAAATCCATGAGATATCTTTTTCACCATTTTTAGGGTTTTCAATGATTTATTTTATTTCTCCAATTCTAGGCTGAATTAGAATCAGATATCATACATGGAGAGTACTACCCATATAAGGTAGGATATCTATATCTTTTACCTCAAAGTATCATGTTTTTATATCTTCTACCATAGTTCCAAACATTCTAATTTTTGGGAATTGCTCCATAAATTGATAGAAACATATATTAGATGTTTAAATCATGATAGAAACATGTTATTACACCCACATTCAAGGTTAGAATTATTTAATCACAAACCAAACCACTATGGAGGTTGGTTTATTTTTTTCAATACATTTACATCACCCATGGGGTGAGTTAAGAGCACATTTAATAATGGGATCAATATATAAATTAAATGAGTTGTGAAAGGTTGATAACCTTATTTATCACATTGTCATTTATAAGTAAAACAAGTAATGAGATAGAATAAATGGGTTTTGTGGAATAAAATGGATAATACCTTGGCTTATGCTTAATTATTTAAATGTTTAATGATGTGTCCTGAACACTAATGTGGACCCCCTTGTTATGAATTGTACGTGAATTATGTAAATAATTAAATAGGGTAAATTCAATTTTCAAAGGGAATGGATGCTAAAATGACCTATTAATCATTTTTATAGTTCATTGAATGAAATAGAATAAAGGAATGGATAGTAACATTGATTCACACCTTTTCATTTTTACATGAAACAATCAATGAAATGATTATGATAAATTCAATGGATAAAGGGAACCAAACCTAAAATGGAACCGTGAATAATTTTATTGAATAAATTGATAATGGGTGATATAGTATAGTGTTGAAGACCCACTTTCATATTATAATTACTGGATGCCTTGGACTGTTACTATGGATTTGGTTTATTGGTTTTCTTAGTACCTGCTCCATAGGATCCACCCAATTCGTTATCATGTTTTCTATGGAGGATCTCTAACACCATTGACCATGGTTCCTGGGTCCTAGACCATGTATGTATACATTAATCTATCTTTTCTATGGATGAGCTCCCTGAAATCGAAGAGGATTCCTTAGTACTTGGACCTATGTCTTATCCTGTGTTGGTGTGATGCATGATTATTCAGTGTATACCATACTTGCTTGAGACATGACATGCTAGTGTAGTCCATTACTGATTCATTTATCTATTAATCAGATGTTAATCATTTATAAAATTATTATTATTGTATGTTCTTATAAGCTAGATCACATCACTTATTTTAGAGATTCATAATTTTTATATCTTCAAGTTGTTACAACTTATATGCATGGATTGGATTTGTTATAGACACTATCGCTGGTGGCCTACAGAGTATATATAACACCCTTTTCAGGCCAATGATTGGTATCTAGGAACAATTCATGATTGAAAGTAGGGATAAAGGGAAGGGTTTAGTTTTGGATTCTTGATTTCATATTCTATGATGAAGTATATGAGTAGAGGGATGAGCTTATGCAGATGATGCTTTTGAAGATATGTTGGATATTTTTTTCTCATTGTTCTATATCATGTTATATATTATTTTTTCCCTATTACAATTTATTTTCCCTTTTTTTGTATATAAACATTTCTTAGTCAAAATCATTTTTTATATGACATTAGATATGGTTTCTCCTAATTTATTTATGATATCTTGATGATTTACTTTTATGCTACATGTTATTTATTATTCATTTAATACTGATTTATATTATGATTCCACTGTACCTCTCTCTTATGGTGATGTTATAATATTCCCACCATCCTATTATAGACTCTCACTTCTAGTCGGTATCCTATAGCATATGGGTAGGTGCACTTGAGTTCATGTCGCCACCTGTTTAGCTACTGTTATTGAGTGAGCCAGTCTAGGAAGTCAAAAAGTAGTATCACAAATTTAATTTTTTTTGTATTACCATTTGGGTTATTTGACATGACACTAGAAATGTTTCTAGATTTGGTAATGAGCCTGCACCTAGGAGTATTTGACTCACATACTGGTAAAATCCAAATTACATAGGAAGGGTGTCACTATTCTATATTATTCCTATTAAAATTGTATTGATTTCACTGTTGGGTTACTGACATGATTTGTCGCTCTAATATTATCACATTCTATTATCTTTTAACTTTGTCTTAGTTTGGTAAGGAAGTGTTGTATGATGCATCATTATATGATCATGAAGATTCACGCGTAAAGCATATCACTTTCTATATTTGAATTATTGTGATCATTGCCTTCCAGATTTTATAATTTCATTGATTACTATACCCATTTAATTGTGAGAAATTTTCATGTAGGGAATTTATAAATAATTGGTTATTAAGGAATCTTCATTAACCTAAATGATGTTTTCTAGTATATCTTAATGGTGGAACATTAATTAACTAATTATTACAAGTTTTATCAATATGATTTCAGTTAAATGAGATAAAATGGATGCTAATGGTGATTACATAGATTCCAATTACAATTTATAAAGATGATACTTCTATAAATTATGAATTATGATCCATAAAATAGAGCTATCATTATAGACTTGTTGCATTCTGCTATCGAATATAAAAGTATGGTCATAGTTCCATGACATTCCATTTGAAACATATAATGTATAGTACTTTATAACTTTATAATGGTAACTCATCTAACTAGACCATCATATACATAAATGAGTACGAACTGTTGATTCATAAAAATATAATAAAATAGTCACCATCAAATGGGGAATCTAATTACAACTTAAATTTTGTTTTACTTTATAAATTTCAATTGATACCCCATATGCTGAAAACCCTCAACGTATTGTAGAGGACTTGACTTCAAACCATCCTTAGTGCTGGGAGTTAGGTAGTTTCTCTTGAAACCCTTATCATCTTATATTCCACCCAGACTTGGCCATAGAAGTAAGAAGAGGGGTGTGACTCTTATATAAGAAGTCTTTTACCTACCCAATTATTATGTATGAGGTTTAATTCATTATAAAATATATTTTAGGGATCTTGATTTTCATTTATAGAGCT
This sequence comes from Viscum album, assembly GCA_963277665.1. Lineage (NCBI taxonomy): Eukaryota > Viridiplantae > Streptophyta > Magnoliopsida > Santalales > Viscaceae > Viscum > Viscum album. The sequence goes on from OY728156.1 coordinate 478,712,106, forward strand.
ATTACACCAAGAATTACACAATTCATGCAAAGGTATGATGAAAAAAACCATAATTTGGTGGTGGTGGGAACTAAGCCACCAATATTGCCTCAAGTAGTGACACTTATAGTACCACCCATTATACCATAACAATGAACTAAAACCCTGTTGTACCTCTCGTTCCCCTCGTTGTTTGATTTTCATGATCACAATCACCTTATCATGTTTATCTAATTGTGTATTAAGTGTTTGTGTTGATAGGCAAAAGGTTGCCGAGGTCTTAGGCCAAGAAGAAGCCAAAAGTGGACTGAAATTCAGTCCACCGGCCAACCGATGGAAGACCACCGGCCAGCCGATGGAGGACTGGACAAGAGGGATTCCTCTGTCCAGACCACCGGCCAACCGGTGGCACACCAGCGGCCAGCCGGTGGCACCTGCACTCAAAGGGAAGCTACTGCCTCCCCACCGGCCAACCGGTGGCCTCAGCACCGGCCAGCCGGTGGTACCCTCTCCAAACAGTGCCAGCTACTGTCTTGCCACCGGCCAGTCGGTGGCTCTGGCACCGGTCAGCCGGTGGCCCCTGGACAAGAATCCTATGCCTATTTGCACACACCGGCCAGCCGGTGGGACTGTACCAGCCAGCCGGTGGATCCAGTCAAACTAGCCGTTGGAGCTTTGACCAGGCTGCTCCACTTGCCTCCCAACGGCTCCGAAAGCCTTTCCAACGGCTCCGAAGGCCTCCAACGGCCATATGAGGGTTCCCCCTCTATAAATAAAGGACCTTGAAGCCTCGAAACAAATGCTGGACCATAATTAAGCATTGTGAAGCCAACGAACACAATTCTCCTCATTTGGCAAACCTCCGGCGGATTGCTCCAAGGGAACCACAACTGCTCCAATCCAATTCCACATCCAAGGAGCACCACCATAGAAGCTTGGGAGTGCACGTCTTCAACTCCATTCAACCTTTGGCACCCAAGGCTTCTCAACAATACGGTTTTTATTGTTTATTCTTTTTGAGCTTAATTTTGGGTTTGTGCCTACAAACCCCAAACCCTTTTCTCATCCTCCCTTTCTTTTGGGTTTCACACCACCATTAAGGTGTGAAGAGGTTTCGTCAAGCCTTTCCTTTTAAAAGGCTTGTGTCACCGGTGAGCTAGCTTTCACCCGTTAAAAAGGCTAGTGGGTTCTTGCTATTCCATTGAAAGCAAGTGGGTTCTTGCTAAACCAACAAAAGCAAGCTGTAACAGGTCCTAGTGCTACCTCAAAGCCTAGTGGGTTTCTTGCTAAAACCATTGAAAAGCAAGCGGTAGGAATCTATCAACGGTTGAGTTGGGAGCGGAGACGTAGGCCGGGTTTTGGCCGAACTCCGTTATCAATTTTGTGTGTCTTGCCTCTTTATTTCCGCTGCACTTTACTTTGATTTTTTATTTGTTAATCAATTTTTTAAAAGGCAATTCACCCCCCCCCCCTCTTGCCATCATTCCCTGTTTTTTCTGACCCAACAATTGGTATCAGAGGACGTATTTGAATAATTCCCTTACTGGTTTCAAATTAAAGATCCTATTTTTTGATGGCTTCTACCGCTTCTTCCTCTCAATCCCCCGAAGGACATTCTTTGGATCGTGCTCCATTCTTTGATGGAACCGACTATACTTTTTGGAAAACCCGCATGTCAACTTTTCTTAAAAGTATTGGTTATCCAATTTTTAAAATTGTTATGCAAGGATTTTCCCTCTTCTCTCCCGATGAGTCTAAATGGACCCCCAATGACATTGCTTTTTTTGAGCTTGATGGCAAAGCCATGAACGCTCTTCATTGTGGTCTTTATCGTAATGTTTTTTATCATATTTCTTCTTGCACTTCCTCTTATGATATTTGGAAATATTTAGAGCTAACCCATGAAGGTACTAGCAAGGCTCCAAAGCAAGAACCCGCTCAAAAGCAAGAACCCGACGAAAAGATCAAGCCCGCTTGCCCACTTCACAAGAAAAGGGCCAAGAAGAAGAAAAAGAAGAAGGCTTCAAAGGCAACATGGAGTGATAGCTCCACCTCTTCATTCTCCTCCTTCTCCTCGAGCGACCAAGGTAAAAAATGCCTAATGGCAAATCATGAGGTATCATCTTCCTCCTCTTCCGACTCCTCTTCCTCTTGTTCTTCAAATTCCAATTCTTTAAATCATTTATCTTATGAGGAACTCCAACATGCTAGAGACCAATTAGAAAATGGTTTTCATAAACTTTCCTCAAAATTTGTTTCTTTGAAAAAGAATTTCAAAAAGATTTCCTCCGAAAAAGACCAACTTCTCAAAGAGAAGGAGGAACTCTCCCTAAAAATCCAAAATTTCCCAAATGTTGATTCCATGGAATCAACTATCAAAGACTTAAGGGAATCCCTAGCCAAGTTCACCCAAGGGGAACAAAATTTGAACAATCTCCTAGGTTCCCAACGAATATCTAGAACCACCAATGGACTTGGCTACACCAACCAAGCTTCCTCCTCCCATGCACCCACTGTTTTTGTAAGGGGGAGCTCTAGTTTTAAATTTTGCAATTATTGTAAAAAATCCGGGCACCTTATTTATGAATGTAATTGCAAAAATGCCCGGTACGGCCAACCCAAATCTATTTTCTATTCCGATGAGTTCTATAGGAGAAGACCCTCCATGAGACAAGTTTGGATTGAAAAATCCCTTCTAGCGAGTCTCTCCGGGCCTAAAATCATCTCTTTTCAAAATCCCTCTCCCCGGTGATTGATTGTTTTTATTTAGGGGGAGTTAGGTTCTTTTAAGCCTTTTTGTGAATTAAAAATTTTTCATTCAAAATTCTCATTTCAAATTTTTTATTCAAAACTTTCGATTCAATCTTTCATTTTCAACTCTTGGTTTCAATTGGTTTTTGATTCAAAACTTTCAATTCAAACTGTTATTCAAATTTTCATTTCAATTTCAAAAATTTCAATTTTTTTTCAAATCCCATCTCTTGTTTTTCAAACTTTCCCTCAATCAAGTTTTATGCCCCATTCTATTTTGATAATCACAAAGGGGGAGAAATTTCTTGATTGATTGGGGGAGAATCCTTTTCATCATGCTTAGCATTTCCTTTCAATTTCAGTATTTTACTTTAATTGTTTTGGTGATTGTGATCATCAAAATAGGGGGAGATTGTTGTACCTCTCGTTCCCCTCGTTGTTTGATTTTCATGATCACAATCACCTTATCATGTTTATCTAATTGTGTATTAAGTGTTTGTGTTGATAGGCAAAAGGTTGCCAAGGTCTTAGGCCAAGAAGAAGCCAAAAGTGGACTGAAATTCAATCCACCGACCAACCGATGGAAGACCACCGGCCAGCCGATGGAGGACTGGACAAGAGGGATTCCTCTGTCCAGACCACCGGCCAACCGGTGGCACACCAGCTGCCAGCCGGTGGCACCTGCACTCAAAGGGAAGCTACTGCCTCCCCACCGGCCAACCGGTGGCCTCAGCACCGGCCAGCCGGTGGTACCCTCTCCAAACAGTGCCAGCTACTGTCTTGCCACCGGCCAGCCGGTGGCTCTGGCACCGGTCAGCCGGTGGCCCCTGGACAAGAATCCTATGCCTTTTTGCACACATCGGCCAGCCGGTGGGACTGTACCGGCCAGCCGGTGGATCCAGTCAAACTAGCCGTTGGAGCTTTGACCAGGCTGCTCCACTTGCCTCCCAACGGCTCCGAAAGCCTTTCCAACGGCTCCGAAGGCCTCCAACGGCCATATGAGGGTTCCCCCTCTATAAATAAAGGACCTTGAAGCCCCGGAACAAATGCCGGACCATAATTAAGCATTGTGAAGCCAACGAACACAATTCTCCTCATTTGGCAAACCTCCGGCGGATTGCTCCAAGGGAACCACAACTGCTCCAATCCAATTCCACATCCAAGGAGCACCACCATAGAAGCTTGGGAGTGCACGTCTTCAACTCCATTCAACCTTTGGTGCCCAAGGTTTCTCAACAATACGGTTTTTATTGTTTATTCTTTTTGAGCTTAATTTTGGGTTTGTGCCTACAAACCCCAAACCCTTTTCTCATCCTCCCTTTCTTTTGGGTTTCACACCACCATTAAGGTGTGAAGAGGTTTCGTCAAGCCTTTCCTTTTAAAAGGCTTGTGTCACCGGTGAGCTAGCCTTCACCCGTTAAAAAGGCTAGTGGGTTCTTGCTATTCCATTGAAAGCAAGTGGGTTCTTGCTAAACCAACAAAAGCAAGCTGTAATAGGTCCTAGTGCTACCTCAAAGCCTAGTGGGTTTCTTGCTAAAACCATTGAAAAGCAAGCGGTAGGAATCTCTCAACGGTTGAGTTGGGAGCGGAGACGTAGGCCGAGTTTTGGCCGAACTCCGTTATCAATTTTGTGTGTCTTGCCTCTTTATTTCCACTACACTTTACTTTGATTTTTTATTTGTTAATCAATTTTTTAAAAGGCAATTCACCCCCCCCCCTCTTGCCATCATTCCCTGTTTTTTCCGACCCAACAAACCCTATTTCAAGAGGGGTTATTTTGGATCATTTAGACTTTATAGGGTGGCTTGTGACCCTCTCCTACTATGATATAGTTTATGTGAGAGTTTCAGAAGAAGTATCCACCCACTTTTTCAGTGGATGGTATGTGGAGTCATGGATGAAGGCCATGCTATCTATTTTCGAGCATATAGAGAAGAATACTGATTGGAGGGTTAATATAAAAAATTACATGCTATATGGTTCATCCAAGAGATAGTGGGATGTGTTACCCCATTCTGATCAGCATCATTCTATGGTCTGGAGTGATTTCCAGAGCCTTCTATGACTATTTCTTTCTAAAGATACTAAGGGATAATAGAGAGACAGAGAGAGTTTATGCATGGAGTAGAAAGATTTATCAGTCATGGGATACTCTTCTCATTTCACAAACCTTAAGAGTTTTTCACTTATACATATAGGTGATGAGTCATTTAGGGATAAACTATTTGTGTATGGTCTCATTTATGAAATCCAATCACAGGTAAATGTGTTTCATTTGACCACCATCACAGAGACAATAAACCAAAAACAGATTAAAAATCATAATCGAAGGTTTTATTTCGGTGTTAGATGGATTAGTTTGGATCCTATACCCAAAAATACTTTGAAAAGTGGTAGGAAGAATCTCTTTGAGTTTTATTTTGGAGACAAAAGTTGTTAGAGCATATGCCTGGGTAGCCCCGTGATCAGTCATCAATGGGGTATAAAGGTTCATATAAAGCCCCATTGTAATATAGATCCAATTGAGTGTAGTTATTCTGGTATAATGAAACATATATAGGGTTTTTTAAACATTTACACATATTTATAGTGGAAGAGGATCCACATTAGCAATGCCTTTAGGAATAGGATTAGATGCTCCACGTTATTCTGGGAGTTGGAGCACTACCATCCATATAAGATTAGGAAGTGGTCATGGCTGGGGGATCTAGACACCAGATTTATATAACTAGTAGAGTGGGAATACCTAGATTAGTTGTAATGACCCAGACCCAAACAACCACCCGAACAATGCTAAATGGATCAGGTGCTTCTACCTTAGGTGCACCTCCCTGAACGCCAAAGGCTGCTTACTAGAAGCGAGGGTCATATAGGTCTAGTTTGGAGGATATACCCTCTCAGAGGATAATAATAATGGTACTAGTCCAAGTCTAATAATAAATATGCAACGGAATAAATGACTCACCATACTCGAACCAGACCTGTAGGGTGGAAGCACATTCAATATCAATAAACAGCGGAAGCAATAAAAGTAAACAACATCAGTGGATATAAACACAACAAAATTCTGATCACTTGTAACTACTACTGAATAATAAACCATCCATCCAAAGTAGGTCATACATATCTTAATATAAAAAGGGCACCAATGGATAACCAATTGTAGCTACAAAATAGGTAAGCATGATGATAAAGAAAAACATGGTAACTCCAGCTAGGCAGAACCTCAAGGTCCATACCATATCCATGCAACAGCTAATATAGCCCAGCTCCGGAAGCTGGCCTTCTTTTCTGCATGCAAACCCATAAATTTTGCACGTGTCCCAAAGGGCCCGTGAATGGTGTGAGATGAATCTTAGTAGGATACCACCCAACGGTGCATAGGTAATATAAGTGTTTAAGAAGGCAAGAATTTATAAGAAAAACAGTAAACAAAATGATGCAAGAATAAACACAAACTCCACTGGTGAACAACAGACACCATGGAGTGTCACATGCTTCGGCCAATGCCAGAATCTCAATCATGTAACCCGACACCAGGTGCCCCCTGACATTGCGTGTCTCAAGTACCGATGTCCTGAAGGCACGCCCAATAGTAGTAACCTGGATTAACTGCGAAGTCTGTCCTCAAATAAGTACTCAAAGGATAGAGATGTATGCCCTCAAATAATATAACTAGAGGGACATCGATGTCTGCCCTCAAATAATGTACCCAGAGGGACAATGATGTATGCCCTCAAATAGCGGCGAGCCTCTACACCCAACCTGATAGCCTCAAATCTATCCCATGAAGGCTCCTTACCTTCCACGTGGCTTCCTAAGGAAATAATACCAAACCAATAGTCCCTAAACCGAAACTAACGGGGGCCTATACACACATGAGTTGTCAAAACCACCTCATCACGGAGTCTCTCTACGTGCACACTACTCAAAGTTTCCAGGTGAGAGGTAATCACCAAAATAGTACCCAAGCCACAACACCTCTGACACCTCGTGTCCTTGCGACCATGCCAATCAAGTCTGGTGGCATCACCATCCCAGTAACCTGGGCCATGCCCAACCTAACAGTCATCCTGCCTCAAACCGATGCCCATGATGCCCAATCATGTGGTCAGCACCACCCAACGTAACCTGGGCCAAGCCAAACGTGTGATCATCGTCACTCATGAATATCCAGGCCATGCCCCACACAACCCAAAGGTTCCAGTATATGCAATTCAACAATTACAGATATAACATATTCAAACAGAACACAAAAACAGGAAAAAAATTCTAAATAGTTGAATTGCCGTAACCCAACGGTTAACAATTAACAGCACTGAGGTCTTGAATGCCACTAACAATTTATATCAAGGTCCAATAACTAAACTCAAGAGTTTAAAATAATATAATTCCACTATAACCATTTTGGAATCACCTGGCCAAAATACCCTGGTGAGAAACGACCCCTCGCTCGACCCCACTCAGGTAAAACTGGTAACATGGCATACCCAAAGGCATCCCATTGGTCAAACAATCAATTCAATATGTAATAGCAGATAAAACAGGTCCCGATCAAAATACTCGAAAATACGCCGAAGGCCACATCACCCAAATGAACACAAAAAACCCAAAAGGAGGTATACACAACCTACATAAGACTCATACGATGCTACTCCTCCGATAAAAGCCTCCAATTAGTCTAAAATGTGGTAGATCTATAAAAGAATCAAAACCTCTCAAACCACTATAACTCATTCTGGAATAGAAATCAAGATAAACGGCTCAGGAGGAATCAAGGCCTTACCGAGGGGGTTCCAATGCATCAAACCATGTTCGAAACGGAGTTCAGATGAAGATCTGGGAAGAGATTGAATTCCCGGCCAGCTATTCGTGTTTTTTGAACGAAAATCGATGCACCCTGCTTCAAAACGAGGCTACTGCCCGTTTTAACAAAGAAAAAAGAAATTACATGGTGTGTACATCATGACTACACACCGTGTATATCATTTAACTATTAATTTGGCGGATATAATTTTGTCGACTTACTTTCCAGAACCTGCCAACATGAGTACACGACGTGTTCCTAGGGGTACACAGCGTGTACTTGTTTTTTATTCTCTTCCTCCCCAACTTACTCACACGCCATGTATATCCCTCATACATGGCCAGACTACATGGCATGTCTAAGAAGGACAGAACATGTACTTGGTTAAATGATTCTACCCGGCCAACATGAATACACGCCATGTATATCCCTCCACACAGTCAAGGGTACACGACGTGTCGAAAACTACACGCCATGTAGTAAGAAATTTATACAGGTCATCACACAGCATGTACATGGAGAGCACACGGCCGGTACTCGCCTAACATATACATGGAATGTACTTGAAACTACATAGTGTGTAGTATGGAAATTTTCAGAAACTCCCCATTTTCTCCAGTTTCCTCAGAAACAGGTCAAAAATTCAAACAGGGTCGGGATTTTGACCCGTTCTAAAAACCTGGGTTCTTAAAATCTCCTCAACTTAATATAGCTCGTCCTTGAGCTATGAAACGAAACCCAGAGATGACACTGAACATACCACCCTGATCAAAGTAAGATGGACTTCCCCGGTCTCAAAGGTCCCAGATAAATTCTTCAAGGGGCTCCCCACCTTAGGAATCGCCTAACTCTATCTCAACACGACAAAACTCAAATTAAACAATGGTTTACTAACCTATTTTCCAGATGAATAGTCCTTTCATGATTCATCGTCACCCCTGCGCCTCATTGGTGCTCATGTGTCATTCCCGACACCCAAATTATCCTGCACCGCATCGGTGTATGCCTCTATGAGGTCCTAGTGCCTAGCACATCAAGATACCCACATCCTCGATGCCCCGATTCCCAAGGCACCTCAATTAGCCCACATCCTCGATGCCTTGATGCCTACAACACGTCATACATATATATATAAATATATCACACACTCGATATGGTTCCAAGCCCACTGACTAGCATCTAGTCAGTCCACATAGATCCTATGCATCACGTTCACTCAAAACGGGAATGCCTCTACAGGTCATGCAAAAAAGAAAACATGGAAATCACGGCCAAACCACGGTGTACCTCTAACCGTCATCGGATCACAAGCCTGCTCAGCCTCTGGTAGCTCCACAACGTGCACCTGGACTGATGTACGGCTGCCTGATGTCTAACCTCCTGGTAGTGCTAATCCAGCCACCAGCCACTGACCCCTTAGCTAGATCCCACTGTCTCTATCACATCTTCAACGTGCAGCTGAACATCAGCTACCCTCTCATAGTACCGAATTTGAACCAAATCCAGATTCCACTTTTTATCCTGGTCCCTGCCTGCCAGTTGTCTGAGAAGGCTGCTTGCAAAACCTCTCAAGATGCCCGACATGTCCACATGTCCGACACTCCTTTGGAGACCGATCACACTGAGTCTAAAAATACCCTGGTTGTCCACACTAAAAGAAAACTGCTGAAGAACTACCATGAGGTGGTCTAGCTGAGTTCATGGCCTGAATTCCCTATTGGAACTCATCTTGTCCTCGCTTCCTGCTATCTAAACCATCACCTGAATCTATCATTCGACCAACCTGGGGACTATCCCTCTGGTTGTCGTCCGCTATGAGTTATTGATTCACCACCTCAGAAAAATAACCTAGCCTAAAGATTCACCTAGACCTGAATGACATGTCGCAATCCATCCTCGAAGCGCCTCACCCTAGCCACGTCATCAATTACTATACCAGGGGAAAAGTTAGACATCTCAATTAAAGTAGCTGTATAGTCCATGACACAAATCTCTCCATGTTGAAGACTCAAGAACTCCCGAGCTCTCTCTGCTCTCAGTGTCTCTGGGTAAAAGTTCTCAAAGAACCTGTTCTCAAAGTTCTTCTATGCCAGTCCCTCATGCCTACGAGCGTGAACCTATACATCCCACCGATGCTTTTCTGGTCCTCTCGGCATGTGCATCGCCAGCTTGACCCTCCACCCTAGAGGTGTCTCGAGCTCCTCGAAGATCATCCGCATACTCTCTATCCAGTTCTCAGCCGCATGTGGACCACCCTCACCCTGAAAACGCGGCGGGTGCTACGACTGGAACTCCCACGTCCAATATGCCAAAGATGGATCTGTACCCTATGCACCTCTATCGATCCCCTGCAAGTCACGTTCCATGCCAGCTCAGAGCTGCTTGTTGACCCATGTCTCGAATGATGCCAAACCCAGCTACTGTCCTGCTTGCACTGGATCCTGAACTTGATCCTATCCCTGAGACTGTACCTACAGCTCGTTCTCTGCCTGCACTGGATCCTGATCCTGATCCTGCACCTGCGACACTATGCTATCACCCGCCGGACACTCCATCTGAGTGGCCCAAAAAGGAACCCGCTGAAAACCATAAATGGTCAGACAACTCACACATATATAATATTATATATTCAATGCAGATAAGAAAGTAGTAAAAGGAAACACACAACTACCACCCTTACTCTCCCCCACTGCAACCATGCTCCCACAGCATCCCAACCTCATGGCCTCCTTACCTGCCCATATCAGGGCCATGTATCAAAAGTACCTTGGGCCATGCCCATCCTGACAACTAACATTGCCTCAAACCGACGACCGAGTCACCAAATCATGGTGATCGAAATCACCTTAACTGATAGTTGCTTCCAGCTCGTACAAGAGTGAGACCCAAATACCATATCACATACAATTCTACAAATATAAAGCATGTCATACTCATCGCAACAACATGAAATTATATCATGAATTTCACATATTCACATTTCAAAGCATACAAAGTATGGAAATTTATTTTATTGACATGGTATTATCACTTCACAAAGCATACATGTAGTTATGAAATTGAAATACACTAAAAATGTGCCTATCAAAAGCCAAGAAAACAAGCCTTTCCATACCGGGCCAAGGTTCAATTCTCCCTTACCGCATCGGGTCAAGGGTCACATATAACAATCAATAACATCACACACTATGTGATCCACCGAGGTGGAAATCATATAAAATGTAATCTGAGCAAAAACACAATAGAAATTCCCACCCAAGGCAACTTGGTCCATCCCTCGTACATGGGGCTTCAGGAACCCAAGAACAAGCTAGAAACCCATTTCCAGTAACAACCTATCTCCAGTCTACAATATCTGAAATAGTAAAACCCGAAGAAATAAAAAGAGAATTCTAAATCTAATTAGTAGAGAGAAAAATAATTTTACTAAATCCCTACCATGAACCCCTCTAATACCACTTTGTAATGACCCAGACCTGAACATCCACCCAAACAATGCTAAATGGGTCTGGTGCTACTACCTTAGGCACACCTCCCCGAATACCAAAGGTTAACGACTAGCACCGAGGGTCTTATAGGTGTAGTCGTAAGGCTATACTCTCTCGGAGGATAATAATAATGGTATTAGTCCAAGTATAATAATAAAGATGCAGCGGAATAAATGACTTAGCAGACTCGAACCAGACCCGCAGAGCGGAAGCACATTCAATATCAATAAATAGTGGAAGTAATAAATACAAACAACAACAGCAGATATAAACACAACAAAATGCTGATCAATTGTAACTACTACTGAATAATAATACATACATCCAAAGTAGGTCATACATATCTAAATATAAAAAGGGCACCAATGGGTAACCAACTATAGCGACAAAATATGTAAGCATGATAAAAAAGAAAAGGATGGTAAATCCAGCTAGGCAGAACCACAAGGTTCATACAAATTCCATGAAACCGCAAATACAGCCAAACTCCTGAAGCTGGCCTCTTTCCTGCACGCAAATCCATAAAGTCTGCACGCGTCCTGAAGGGCCCATCCTGGGTGTGAGATGAATCTCATTTGGATACCACCCAACGGTGCATACCTAATATAAGTGTTTAAGAAGGCATGAATTTATAAGAAAAATAGTAAATAGAACGATGCAAAAATAAACAAAAACTCAACTGGTGCTCAGCAGCTACCATGGAGTGTCACCTGCTTCGACCAACATCGGAATCTATGTCATGTAACCCGGATCCATGTTCCCCCTGACCCCACATGTCTCAAGAACTGACGTCCCGAAGGCATGACCAACAATAGTAACCTGGAGGAACTGCGAAGTATGTACTCAAATAAGTACCGGAGGGACAGCAATGTCTGCCCACAAATAAAATTAATAGAGGGAAAACGATGTCTGCCCTCAAATAAAGTACCCAGAGGGACATCGATGTCTGCCCTCAAAAAGCGGCGAGCCTCTTCCCCCGACCTGATAGCCTCCAATATATCCCCTCAAGGCTCCTCACCTTCCATGTGTCTTCCTACGGAAAGCACCCCCAGACCAATAATACCTATACCACAACTAACGGGGGCCTCTACCCACACGAGTGGTCAAAACCACCTCATCATGGAGTCTCTCTATGTGCACACTACTCAAAGTTTCTGGGTGAGAGAAAATCACAAAAATAGTACCCAAGCTACAACACCTCAGATACCTCATGTCCCTAAGACCATACCGCTCAAGTCTGGTGGCATTGCCATCCCAGTAACCCAAGCCATGCCCAACCTGACAGTTATCCTACCTCAAACCGACGCCCATGACACCCAATCCTGTGGTCAGCACCACCCAACATAACCCGGGCCAAGCCCAACCTGTGATCAGCATCACTCACGAATATCTGAGCATTCCAAACACAACACAAAGGTTCCAGTATAGGAAATTCACCAGTTATATATATAACATATTTAAACAGAACACATAAACAGGAAAAACATTTTAAACTGTTGAATTTCCCTAACCCAATGGTTAATAATCAACATCACTGAGGTCTGGAATGCCTCTAACAATTTATATCAATGTTTAATAACTAAAATAAATAGTTTAAAATAATATAATTCAAATATAACCATTTTGGCATCCCCCGGCCAAAATTACACAATGAGAAACAACCCCTCGCCCGACCCCACTCAGGAAAAACTAGTAACAGGACATACCCAAAAGAATATCATAGGTCAAAAAATCAATTCAATAGGTAATAGAAGATAAAATGGGTTCTGCTCAAAATACCTAAAAACACACCAATGGTCGTGTCATCCAAATGACCACGAAAAACACAAAAAGAGGTATGCACCATCTACCTGAGACTCTTATGATGATACTCCTATGATAACAGCCGCCAATTAGGTCTAAAACGTGGTAGATCTATAAAATAATCAAAACCTCTCAAACCCCTATAACTCTTTCTAGAATAGAAATCAAGAAAAAAGGATCAAGAGGAATCAAGGACTTACCAAGGGGGTTTCAATGGATCAATCTGTGATCTAAATAGAGTTCAGACGAAGATCCATCGAGAGATTGAAGTCCAGGCCGACTATTCACGTTTTCTAAACAAAAACCGCCGCACCCTACCTCAAAACGAGGCTATCGCCCATTTTAACAAAAAGAAATGAAATTACATGACGTGTACTTCCTGACTACATTCCGTGTATATCATATAAATATTCATATGGAATCTCGAATTTCTATGACTTATATTCCATAACCGGATGACATGAGTACACATCATGTACCTAGGGGTACACATTGTGTACTTGGTTTTTCTTCTCTTCCTTGCTGCGTTACTCACACGCCATGTATATCCCTCATACACTACCAGAATACACGGAATGTCCAAGAAGGAAACAGCATGCACTTGTTTACATGATTCTACCCAGCCAACAGGCCTACACGCCATGTATATCCCTCCACACGGTCAAGGGTACATGGCGTATCAAAAACTACACACCATGTAGTAAGAAATTTATACTGGTAATCACATAGCATGTACTCGGTGAGCACACGGCCGGTACTTTCCAAACATATACACAGAGTGTACATGAAATTACACGGTGTGTAGTCTGGAAATTTCCAGAAACTGCCCATTTTCTCCAGTTTCCTCAGAAGCAAGTCAAAAATTCAAACAGGGTCAGGATTTTGACCCGTTTTAAAATCTCGGGTTCTTACAGTAGTCATGTTGTATCTCTATGATGTAGATCAGGATATATATATATTCCGTGTATTTGATCTCTTAGGAGCATATTTCTGGTCCATATATGATTTGATGTACAATTTTAGTATCTTATACTCTACTCTCTTACCTATTTGATAATGGTGTTTCTCAATCATTTATATCTATTGATTATATGGAGATTCTTGTACTCAGGATATAGTATTTTTATGGCATCATGTTAATTGATACTCTTTGAGGAATTCAATTAGAGAGTGTATACCAGTGTAAGGAGTTCCCCTTGAGATAAACGAGTATTGATTCCTAAGGAACCACTTCATACTTGAGATCAAGTTTTTACATCATTCACAAGATGGTCTATTTGGTTCCAAATCATTATTATCTCTATTTTTATCATTTGAGGGTATCTTTTACATCACCATAGGGTGATATTTATATTCACAAGGGTGAATGGGATTTATAAGAAAGTCAAGATGGACCCGAACATCATTGATAGGGAATAGTGACGACCCAAATTTATTTTCTTTTATATTGATGATTAATGAGAACATCATATTGATTTCAATCTATAAATTTATTATTTTCGTGATTTCTGACATGAAGTATTTTCATGATTACCTCCATAGGTATTGGAATATTTTAAAATTAAAATAGTGCTAAGAGAATCATCGATATCCATTACTCCTTAAAGGATGGATACTATTGAGTTACACGTGGTCAAGATGTATCTAGAGGAATTGAAAGTTAAGAGTTTTATTTGAAATAGTACCCCTATGGGTTTATCCTATCCTTTTATCCTAGAAGGAATGTGACACCATCAGGGTTTTCATGGTTTACCATCGATTGAACCAACTTACGACTAAGAAAATATATCCAATACCACAAATAAAATACCTCTTTGACTAGATTAGAGGAGATCCGTTTTTCATCAAGATCAATTGGAGGTCAGGATATCATCATGTTCTTGTTATCCCTTATGATAAACCACACACAAAATTCTATAGTAGATATGGATTGTACGAGTATTTGGTCAGGCCATTTGGTTTCAAGAATGTGCCAACAATATTAATGTATTTGATGAATCAGCTTTACCACCCGTATCTGGATTCATTTTTGGTAGTGTTCATTGATTACATCTTGATTTACTCTATTAATTTACAAAAACATGAAAAATATATTGATATTTTTTTTATCACATTGAGAGAGAACAAGATATTTTCTATGCACACCAAAATAAACTTTTATATCTATAAGGTCTACCTCTTGGGTCATATTTTCTCAAATATAGAAGTATCAGTTGACCCTGAGAAGGTTATAGGAATTTTTTCCTAGGAGAATCCAAATTTTCGTAAGGATTGATGTATATTAACAGTGAATCATTTTGGATTTATCACATATTTCTATATCACTTAGAGAGTTTTCTAATAAGGGTGTCATGTTCACATAGTGTAAACCATTTAAGAAAGACTTTTAGGAGCTGAAATGGAGATTGAATTCCGTATCGATCTGGATTTTACCTGATCTTATAAGAGGATAATTATTTTTTATGATGAATAATACACTAGTTTGGGAGGTGTTCTAATGTTAGGATATTGGGTCGTGGTTTATGAGTCTCACCAATTTAGGCCACATGAGTGGAATTACCTAATACATGATCTCGAGCTAGAAGCTATAGTTCATTTGTTCCATTGTTGGAGGCATTACTTACTGGGAGAGTGTTTTTTGGTGTATATGAACCAAAAAATACACATGTATATATTTAAATAAAATTATTTAAATTTTTGTCAGTAAATATAGGTTGAATATCTAGAGTCATTCAACTTCGAGATTCCTTATATGAATATGAAAGGTAAACTGTTTTTCTGATTAGCTGAAGTAGAAGAATCACACAAGGGTAGTTTGGGAGATCAAAAGTGAGTGGAAATTAATGTTTCTATTTTTTGACATGAACTTATAATTTCAGGACCATCAAGGATAGCATTTAATCATATCATTATCAGTGAACTCTCTAATTCTAGATAGATTGACGATGATGTAGCTTTATGATCTTGAGGACCTGGACCTATAAGAGAGTTTTTTAAGAGATGACCCATCATCTTTTGGGATCATTGATGAGTCTGAGTTAATTTGAATTCATGGATATGTCTGGGTTCCTATAGACATCTGACAGGAATTAATGTATGAGTTTCATTCCACTAATTGGGTGGTACATCCTTGCCTTACAAAGATGTACTATGATTTATTCCACCAGTATTTGTGGCCAAGTATAAAAATAGAGATAAATGGTTTCATTACTCAAGTGTTCCACCTATCGGACGTAAAGTATAAACACACACAACCAACATGTTTTTTATAATCATTTCCCATTTTTGATTGAAAATTATATGATGCCATTTAATATTTTATGATGGGATTAACTAAGTCACCCCGAGGTTGTGACATAGCATAGGTTATCAAAGATAGGTTGGAAAAGGTCAATCATTTTATACCTATCATATTTTCCCTTTTAGTGGATGATCTTGCAATTCAATATGTTAAAGAGATCATATTCCTTCACAGAGTTCCTTGCACTATTGTTTCATACATGGATTCTGGTTTTTTTTGTTGTGCTTCTGGTAGGGGTTATAAATGGTAGTAGGATTATAGGTACTATTGGGTATATCCATTTACCCACTAACTGATAGTTAGTATATGAATTTGATATAGGTGTTATAACACATAAACATGGCATGTGTACTTGATTTTGGGGATTCTTGGGAGAAAAATCCATTTCCTTGTAAATGTTCTTAAAATAATAACTTCTAGGAATCTATACAAATGTATCCTTATGAGGATTTATATTGTAGGCTAGCATTTTCACAACTATGCTTGTTAGTGGAAGGAGAGTCAGTGCTACTAGAACCTTTTCTCATATATGAGACTTTGTAGTAGGTATATATTATTAATAATATTATGTCTACCACTCAGTCTAGGTAGAAGTCTTATACCAATCTCCATCGATAACCCATTGAGTTTCTGGTAGGGGATCTTGTTTTATTTCTTATTTTACCTATAATTGGTAATATAAATATTTTTGAGACATGGTTATCTTTATCCTTGTTTTTAGGTCCTTTCATGTTTCAGGATAGAGTTAGGTTGGTAGCTTATCCGTTGTATTTTTCTCAGAGGTATGGACCCAAACATAATGTATTCCAAGTATATCTGTTATATCATTACCACTCATACCCATATCATATTCTTTATCCTAATTAGGATGAGTTTGAGGAAGACGCATTCCATGAGGAGAATCTAGTACGTATCGTTGATCACTACATGGGGTATCTCTAAGGTAGATAAATTCCTCTTGTATGAATTCTATAGCAGCACAACTGTGTACATGATTAGACCTAGGAGAAAGAAGACAATATACGTGATTAGTGGCCAGAGTTATTCTCTGACGATTTTCTACCAACCTTGGAAGGGAAATTTGGTAATGAGTTTTCTTAAGGAATGGATGTTATAACCACACTATCTTTTAAAGAGGTAAGATCCCTTTAAATTTTAGTATAAATATTAATTTTTATTGTAAAAAATGTTTTTAAGAGTTTGAGTAAGGTTTTGGGAGTGTCTAGTGTTTTTTCGAAGCATATCACACAAATTTTGGAAGAAATTGTCTGAGGTGCAAAGTTGGAGAATAGTTATTAGTAACCATAAATCTAAAATACACAACCCTTTGAGAGGTGGAGTATGGTTTGTAAATCATGCATGGTAGGACACAAGAACATGTGAGAATCTTCAGAGAAACTATAAAGTGGACTCCCATGGGTTGAACATGAATTTTCAAACCTATTCACCTGGATGCTTGGGTAGTGCCACCTAGGTAGAAAACTTGCATGGTTATCACATGGTTTGGCCAAACCATTTATTCTAACCATGTGAGGGGGTGTTTTCCTTAGATTGTTATGTGTCATAGTTATGAAATCGTTTACAAAACCATGAAACTAAACCATGAACCCTTTGAAATGTGTGAAATTAGTGAAATGAATCTCTCTTTATTTACCTTACCTCCCCCCCATTTTCTTCCTCCCACAAAGAAAATCCTTATTCTCCCATCAAAATATTTCCACCGTCTCCTAGGAATTTTGATATTCTCTTTAGTTAGGATAAAAAATTTAAACCATTCATTTATTTGGAACCATATCAATAAGCTCTATAATCATCTTTATTAATTCTTTTCATAACTCACCATGTGTAATGATAAATCCATATGAGCTCTTTTATCCTATTTTGATTTTTTTTTTGTATTTATCATATTTCTCACATTCCAGGATGAATCAAAAGTTGATATCAAATTAGTTGAGTATTTCCCATCTAAATTTGGTCATATATTCTTTTTCTATCATAATTTTGGTGCTTTATAGCTTGTACCATAGTGCCATACGCAAAAATTTCTGGGCATTTCCCCTTAAATTAATAGAACACTAAATTAATATTTATACCATGATTTACACATTTTATCAAACCAATATGCAGGGTTTTTTGTTTTTTAACCTCAACTTAATGCACCATTGATGTGGGTTCATTTTATTAAACATGTTTATATCACCCACGAGGTGACTTACACTCATCTTTTATCAATGGGTTACATATATAAATTAAATAAATTATCAAAGTTTGAGTACATTATTTAGAGCCATTTCATTTAAGAATTAAAGGATAAATGATATGGAATAAATGGGATTTGTGGAATGAAATGGAAAATTTATTGGATTATGCATAATTATGTAATTTTTTTAATTAAGTGGCATGGAAACTAGCATGGACCACCTTTTCTCCCTTTTATGTGAGTTAGTTAAATAATAGAATATAATAAATTCAATTGAAAAAGTGAATGGAAACTAACATGGACCCTTGACCCTTTTTATAGTTAATTAAATGAAATGGAATAGTGGGAAGATTCTAGCATGCCCTCGCACCTTATCACTTGAACATGAAATGATAATGATAAATTCAATGGATAATGGGTATGGCCACTAACATGGACCCTTGAATCATTATATATAAATTACGTTGATAATAGGTGCTATTGTATAGGATTGATGAACCAATTTTATATAAAACTTATTGGATGCTTTGGACTATTACCTTAGATCTGGTTTGTTGGACCACCACTAATGTAGTCCTTGGGATCCAACCAAGTCTTTACTGAGACTTCTATAGATGATCTCTGTGGACTCGAAGAGGAATCCATTTTCGATGGGTACTGGTTCCTGGCCCATTTAGGTATACATTAATTTGAGTATTCTATAGATGAGAACTGTCGACATGAAGAGGATTCCTTGGTCATTGACCATTGATCAAAGACCTTGTAGGACATATACATGATTATTTGGTTTGTTCTATACTTTCTTAACACTTTAAATGCCGGTGTAGGCTGTGGCTGATTTTGTTTCTGTTAATCATATATTCATTATTTATATACTTCTTGTTATAGCATGTTCTTATAGTCTATATTACATCAATTATTTTACAACTTTATTCAAAACATATCCAAAAACTATTATAGCTTATATAAAGTAACTTTATTTGTTATATACACCATTGATGGTGGCCTATTGAGTATATCTCACACCCAATTCAGGCTAAATATTGGATCCCGAGCATAATTCATGATTATAGGTAGGGGCCAAAGGAATGGTCCAGTTATAGACACCTGATTTCGTATGACAAGAATGAGTATGAGAGAGTATAATGGGGAATATTCTCATAATTCTATTAGACATAGAATGGGTCATTGGATCATTTTTTATATGACATTGTATATTCATATTTTTTGTTCACATTCATTTTCAATTTTTTATATTTTTGCATGACATGGACAAGATGATCTTGTATATGAAATTAGATATGGTTTTTAAAAGCATATTTATGATTATAGGTTGATTTAATATTATACTTCTAGTTATTTACCATGAATTCTATATTGATTACTATTATGGTTATATTATTCCACACTCTAATCATGATGGTATAGTCTCTATACCATCCTCTTATAGACCCTCATGACTAGTTGACATCCTTTGTCATAAGGGAAGGCATGCTTGAGGCCACATGGTTACAGGCTTATATACTATTATTAAATGATCTATAGTAGGATAACATAATTTATCACTTTCACTATTTTAAAGTGGATGTTTTATTAACCCTTTTTACGATGTGGGTTTTCAACAATTTTTTTACAAATATGAAACCCTTGATTATTGAAAATGAGTTCTAATTTCAAGGAAATAATTTATTACTGGGGGGGGGGATGTAACACCTTGATATTTTATAATTTTTTTTCAATTAAATTTCCGATTTTTGATAGCTTTCCTTACACAAAACATTTAGTTTAAATGAACCGTGATGTACTATTAAAATATTTTAATTTAAAGTAACAATTATAAACTAGTTACCAAATTGGTGGGTATGAACATGATTTACTAATTTTTGAAATATATAATTGTTTACTACTAAATATAAATATACTAATAAATTCTTAGTAAATAATCACTCAATTTTTAGTAATGTCATTTTATTTTTCAAAAATACGTTTTCTTTAAAAAAAATATTGTTTTTTTGTGAGAAAATGTTATGATTAATATTTGTAATTTTTTGAAATTTTATTTTATAAATTGAAAATGTTTCGTAAAACCATCATATTAAAATTATCTTGGGATGAATTTTTGTGAATGTTATAAAAATATTGATTTTCCCATGAATATTGAAATTTTTTTAATTAAAACTATATTTTAATTTCTGTAATGTTAAAAGTTCCATATTGTTTAAAAATAGTTTCATAGTTAAATTAGATCTCTAGTAATTTTTTTAATCCAATTAAGATCATTGTAATCTTGTTTGTGTTTGAATTTAGTATAAAAACAATTTTATACATTAAGTTTCATTTTTCTGAAAAAAATATTTTCATGCAGAGAATGTATTATTATCTTAATAAATTAAAATTTTCACTATTGGTGAATTATTTTAATGTTAAAAAGTTATATTTAGTTAATAATTTTTTAACATTTATTTAATATTTTCTTGGAATTTTATAATAATAAACCAACTTTAATGCTTGAAAATGTATTTTAAAAAAAATTGGTTTTTATATTTTATTGTGTACTTCTTTTAAAATTATTTTCTGAAACTTATAGGTATCTAATTTTATAAATTTTTTCCATATTTTAAATCACAAGGTTAAAATTTGGTAAATAAAACCATTTTATTTTTGGTAAATATAAATAGTAACTATGGTAAAATTTATCACCCTGGTAAAGGGTAAATGTACCTATAATTTTATTTATTTAATGGAGGATTTCCCCTAAAAATTACCAATATAATATTCAAATCAAAGAAGTTAAAAAATGTCACTCTTATAGTCTTACATGTCCACATAGGGTGAAAAGAAAGTTACAAACAAATATAAATGTCAACTTCATGCTTAAAAAATTATTTCAATGAAAAAAAATTATTTCTCATTTTTAGAAATTATTTAGTTACTTTAAATGCATTCACACCACCGATGTATTATTTATTCAATTAATAAAAAACATAATAAATTATTTTGAAAATATTAAAAGAAATTTAATATTAGTGAGTTAATGTGAGAAATTAAATTTTTAAATGAATATGGGATAGTATTGTTGTGTTAAAGAATTATATTCATATACCAACAAAATATTTATGTAATTTAAATAAAATTAAATGAATAGTGTATAAATATACAATAATCTCATATTATGAAGATTATATTTTATTAAATTACACAAAAATTATAAAAAAATTGAAATAGGATAATGGGGATAATGAATTGTGTAAAATTTCAACAATTTACCTTTTATATTACATTTGGAACCATTTAGATTGTGAATTAATTTAATATATTTTAATTTTTTAATAAATTCTAGGAGTGACCCTCCCCTCAATTATAAAAGGGAACCCCTCCTTTCTCTTCTTCACAACGCATTGAACCATCTTAGAGGAATTGTTTTTAAGAAGATACAATTGCCTTAAATGATCACTTTCTTTTTATTTATTATTTTACCCTCTCCAAATATAATTTAATATTTATGAAATAAAAAATTATGCATTCAAAATATATTAAAATTTTCATTATGAATATAAAACATCATTTATTCAGCCACTTTCCATTAAATGAAACATGAAAGAATCGATCCTGCATATGTACATCTTACCATCTCCACGTAGCAATACAATTCATTTTCCATCACCATATTTCACATATGGGTATTATTAGTGTTTAATTTTTACATACTATATTAATGAAAAAATTATACTTATGTAATGATAATATCAAACCATCCTTTTTACTATTTAATTCATTTTTAAATGATAACATCCTTCATGAGTACCTATATATTATCACCATCAGAAAGAAATGTAATTCATTTTTAATTTTAAATTTTACATTTATGGTAATAATAATGTATTTGAATAATATATATTATTTATATGGTAAAATAGTTTTTTAAGGTTAATTAATTTTTACTTTATTTCATTAAATCCATCAAAAAATAAAAACATTGTTCATGCATATGTATGACCTACCATCTCCATGATTGGTGTAATTCATTTTTATATATTTAACTAACACAAAAATTTATATAATATATATATATGATATTTTTATCAATTTTAAAATTATGGAGATGATGGAACAATGATAAAATTATAAGGACTAAGAATACAAAACCAAAACATTCAGGAAAAAAAACCCGATATGACCCTGAACAATGATTTTAATAAATAATTATTAACAAATGGTTGATAAAATATTATAATTAAATCATATATGATATTATATATAGTATTATTATTATTTTATATATGTATAATAAATTTATAATTATTATACAGGAGGTTCCAATGTGTATGAGGATGTTGGACCTATAGTAAGGGATTATCTTCACACTTTTATTTATATGGGCCACATGCCATATTCACCAATTGTTTTTTATAAATTGTATATAAATTTCATAAATGAATTTTATGATTCATATTATTAATTTTAGTTATGTTTACATATCCATATAATTTTATTTTTTTCTGGGGTTTATTGTTTAAAATTTACCAAATTGGTAAGGGTTTTATGTTATAATCTAATTGTTTATCAGGACTGTTTATGATTAAGTTTTTGATAGAAAAATACTATGTTATGTCTCTCATGAAACAGATTAATTTTATTCTCCAGTATTAATTTATTAATATTACGTATTTTCCTTTTATTCTTCTAACCTTAAGTACTCTTGATATAGAAAACATTTTTTAAGGAAAATCTACAATGCTTCCATCTTCGGTCGAAAACCTTATTATTCCATATCCATATTTTCTAGAAATGTTTAAAAATAGGTTTTTATTATTTTAATATGATATTTTTTAGTTTTTTTACCCATTTTTACTTTTTTGTAGATTGGTTTAAGAGGAAATTTCTTTCCATTTTCTAATTAGGTTGTTTTTGACTTTTTACCAAAAATGTGGGAAAAATGTTTTCTTTTAATTCATAAAACATGAACGAAATTTCCAGCCACCATGAAAACTCATTGTTTTGAATCACCCTTTACAATTTCACGAGGATATTTTGAAAGAAAATGTTTTTCATAATGCATTAAGTATATTTTTATTTTAAAAGAGATTTTCAATGTTCAAAGCTTATATTCCTCAAAAAATATTTCAGTAATATTTTAAGAGATGTTTCTTATATAATGACATAATTTAATTTTAATTATAATTTAATAGGGATATGATCTAATGACACCATTCATACACTTTCTATAAATAGAAAATTTTTATGTTGATGAGATTTTTAAAAAAACTATTTATTTTTCATGGGTTATGATATGATGAATGGATGATGTATTTATGAAAATATTTTTCTTTACATGGGTTGTGGTGAAAATAATGAATATTATTAATGGTATTATGGCACACATATTTATATATTTAATAAATATATTGGTTGTTATGTTATAAACAAAGGATGGTGGTTATTTAATAGCCAAATATGGTGGTTATGTTATACCCTGGGATAATGGACACATTAAAACAAGGGATGGGTGGGATTATAATTATACATCAATCCATTACATTATGTAATGATTACTATATAATGATATGTGAGTAAATGGAATGGGGAGTGGACCCAATTCTATAAGTGAATTTTTCCATTATTATAGTCATGGGAGTAAACCTTAACTACTCCAATGGTTTGGGGAGTAAACCAAATCCACTATGATAGTATTGGTAGTGAGCCTTAACAACTAAAAAAATTATTTTCTATGATTATTTGTATGACCCAATTCCATGTATTACACCAAATTTATAATCAAATGGAATATATTATTTTATTAATTTATGATCCATGACCTATTAACATTCAATATGTATTCAGTGAATCAGTTTTATGATATATTATGTGTATGTGGTGAATTTTAAATGTTTTTCTCAGATTCTCACACCCTTATACTCTTTTTATGTTTAAGTGATAATTAATATATACATTATTTAACCTTACTGATCATATGATCTCAACCTTTATTATGTTTTATTTTCCCTAGGTAATGAATAATGGTTTTAGGAATGATATTTCTATAAAGGGTTCTAGTTATAAAGAACATAAGAGGAGGCATTCATAAACTAGTTGTTTATGTGTCCGTGTCTCAAAAGAAACTATACATATACAATTTTAGAATGGATTGTTATATCGCATATTGAATATTAATATAATAATACACAATATCTTTTTATGCAAAGTATGGGTCATTATATTTGGTATCAGAGTAGGGTTTAGTTAACCTTTGGAAACTAGGATGTAAAAAAATTAGTGAGAACCCTAGGGATAAGTATAAGTATAGGATAATATCCTAAATCTTTGGTAATGATCATGAATAATTATGGTTAAACCAAATGAGTCATATATAGAAAAATATGTATATTATTTAGACATTATAAAAATTATTTTTCATTATTCCTCACTTTGAATAGTGTTTCTCACAATATGACTTTTGGTTTTAGTTAATGGATGGAACCAGGGGGATTCATGTTAATTATGAGGGTAAATGGAATGAATTTACTCATGGCCAACCAAATAAAATGAGATATGGATCATTAAACCTTATAATTATTCATAATAAGTTATCATGATATATGATTAATAAATTACACCTTAAATATCTCTCAGAGTCACCGAAGAAGATAGGGATAATGTTAAATGAGATATCGAGTAGTGGAGACTATAGAGGAAAAATATTTGGTTTCCTATATGTAGATAATCTGTGTATAAGAACTCAATTGAATGTATTCGAGGAAAGATACGTTGTTTTGTATGTTTAAATTAAGGTCATGGAGAAAGTTATCCAGTGAAAAAAATTAAGAGTTTTATGTATGGAAATAAAGAACATCCTATGGTTCCATTCATAGTTCAATGCCTCATGTGTGGGGAATTTGGGAATTATCCCAAAAACATCCCTAATATAAGAAATAACTCTTAGACCAAGGAATGAAATATTAACAGAAAGAAAGTATGTGTTTATTATATCAATTTAATTTTGGATCATGAAACATCTAAGGATTTTTCACAGTAGAGTTTGAAAACATATATTTATCTTGGATAATGAGATGACTGAAATGGGTAGGATAGTATTGATTACCTTGAGATTGATTAGTTGATGAAAAAGTGACTTAGTTTATCTTTAAGTATCTTTATTGATTTTATGGTATTTATTGAATATATTAAATATTTTGTTAACATATTTTAGGATTAAGGACTATGTTAATTTTTGGAAGCTTATATGTTTTCTTGTGAGGGTAATTGAGATGTTTTTTATACCATTATGGTTTTATAAGTTTCCATTTGACTATAATTTCAAGGTTATCAACAAGACATTTTTAATGTTTCATGTTATGGTATTTTAGAAGTTATTCAAAACTTTTACTCGGTATTAAGAAGAATACAATATTGAGGATTAAATAACACTTTTGGGTTGGTATATGATTTGATGTTAAGTTAATTATGGTCTACTGAATTGTGAGACATTGACAAACTTTATGTTTGAAAACTTATTCATTGATAAGTTGATATGTTTTGTGATATTTATGGTCATGTTAAGGATTATAATTCAGGTTAGTATCTAAATTTGATTCATGGTATTTTGGTGAATTTTACTACATTATAAGATATATTATTACGATTAATGATATTTTGGTTGTTTTTTAATCAGTTTTAGTTATATTTATATCTTAGGTCTATTAGGTTTAACATTTTATTTAACATGAAAAAATTAAGTGGAAAGACTGAATTTGAATTTTGTGGTCATAAGTTGAAAGGTACGAGATAACCTTTGAGGGTAAAACATAAATTAATGTTGAGGTTATTTATGAAATGATATAAGTAAAACTTATAGAAGACAAGGTAATAATAGGGCAAAATAATTTTAATATTTATTAGTATTATTGAATTAAATAGTTATATTCATTACAAATATATTAAGTAATTCTTAAAATTAAAAAGGAAATGGTTTTATTAAACTCATTTTTATAATATTTTTTTAAAAGTTTAATTTTAAAATTAATGATTTTTAATTTTAAAAAATGAATTTAATTTTCATATTCATTATGTAAAAATTATCTTATAATTAATTGTTGAGATTTTTTGGAAAATATTTATTTTCAATGAATAGAAAAAAATAATGATTTCTTATTGAAAATTATATTTTATTTTAATGTATTTACAAGGTAAAATTATGTTTTATGTTTTAAATTTTAAATAGTTCATTATTAATTTAAATAATACAATTATGGTTTTTAAATGAATTTTATACTGTAATTTAGTATAAAAATGTATTATATTTAAATGGGAATATTTTCAAAAGAACTTTTGTTGTTGTTATGATTTCCAGTTTAATTTTAAATTAAATTCTGATACTTCTATATTTTGAATTTTTAAAAATTTATACCGTATAAAAAATTATTGGGTCAAAATTTAGTAAATAGTTCCCATTTATTTTTGGACAATATGAATAGTAACCTAATAAATTTTAATTTCCACGATTAAAGAAAAATCGGGTGATTTAGTTTAAAAAAAATAAAAACTATTAAGTGGACAATTTTTTTATAAATATTATAGTTTGAGTATATCTATACCCTTATCATCTAATATTTGAATATATTACATTTTAAGGCCACTTGTATGAGACAATTACCTTTAATGTATTTTATTTAATGAAATGTCAAACATGTCACACACTTATATTTAATAAGTGTAATATTTTTAATATTGTGTTATCTAGATTATATGTTAAAATATAAATATCATTTGGAAATCTATAATATTTATATTCGTCTTGGTAATTTATTTTTAAATTTTAGTGAGGAAATAATTAACTTAAATTCTCACACAACATTGAGGCATTAATTATTTAATTAATAGAAAAAAATAAAATAAATGATATTAAAAATATTTAAATTAATATAATTTGATATATATAATGTGGTAAAATAATTTTCAAGATGCAAATAATATTTGTTTGGATATAATAATACATCTGTTTTATAGTTTTAGTTGTTTTCTTGATATTATTAATGGCAATTTAATATATATTTCAAAAAATAAAAATTATGGATATTTTATAGTAAATTAAATTTTATTATATGATATAAAATTTATAAAAATATTAAATTAAAAACTAGTATAAGGTTTAAAATATAAAAATGGTCATTTTATGGTTAGTTTATCTTATTATAGTAACTATATTAACCCTCAATGCATAAGAATCCAAGTTTTCACGATAAGATTTAAAGGGGTTAAAACAAAAGGATTTGTATAGAAATATAGTCAAAACATGAAAAATAATTATTTATTGATGTAATTTAGATCAATAATCATCTTATATTCTAAATAAATATCATTTGGGGCATTT
The DNA here is from genome assembly GCA_963277665.1 of Viscum album. Classification (NCBI taxonomy): domain Eukaryota; kingdom Viridiplantae; phylum Streptophyta; class Magnoliopsida; order Santalales; family Viscaceae; genus Viscum; species Viscum album. The sequence continues at coordinate 478,739,802 of OY728156.1, forward strand.
TTAATTGAAAATTAATTTATACTAATTTAATATTTTTTGAAATTCCTAGAGTTCCCCTTCCCTCTCTTATAAAAAGAACCTCTTATTTTAATTTAATCACACTTTAAAACCATTTTTTTGTGAAACTACCCACCCAAAAATATTTCTATAATCAATAATTTCATTATATATATGTTTCAGTTGGACTAATACAAATATTATAGGTCTTAATGTGTTAAGAAAACGAGGTTTTTAAAATAAGATGTATAGTTTTAATCTGCATATTTTAGTTTTGTTTATTTTTCCACATCCCTCAAACCTTATTCAAACATGAAAATAATAATAATCCAATATCCTCCACATATAAATATTTTATTATGTTATTAGAATAACTTATATCCACCCCCTTCTATCTAATGGGAAAATAATTCATCGTTCGTTTGTACGACAGATTTCCACCTCCCGATCTGATGTAATTTTTTTTCCAACACCATCTCTCAATAACGATTCTGATTATGAAATTAATTTTTATATATGATAGTAATGAAATATTTATCATTATATAAAGATAATATATCATTTAATTTCTTACCTTTCCATGAACTTAAAAACGTTAAGGTTATTTGTGGGTATGTGTGGACAAACACCTCCACGAAGTGATGCGATGCATTTTTCAACACTAAATCACATGAATAATATATATAAGTATATTTAAAGAATTAATATTACATTTATGATATTATTATTATTTTGGGATAATAAAATAATACTTAACTTCTTGCTATAACGATCAATGAAAAATGGAAATGTTAGTCATGTGTACCTATGGACTACCATATATATGACTGTAACACAGTTCATTTTCCATAACCATGTTTAATGGTTAGATCAAAAATTATAATTGATATATAAAAATTATAAGTATTTCAGGATTATTATTCTAGTTATTATAGAAAAATTACCTCTTTGATTATTTTCAACAGTCCAGAGTCATTTGGGACTCAGAATGGAATATCATCAAAACGTCTAATATAAGACTAAATGATTGAGTAATTTTATATAACATGGTAAAAAGTTAGATAAAATTAATAATAAAATTGAAAAAGGTTCTTAAAAAGTATTTAATTAACACATGTTTATTATTTAGGAAGATAAATAATATACATGATTTTTCAGACACGAGGTAAGGGACTTAATTTTTAAATAATATTCTTTAAAATTACCTTTAAATCTATTTATTTGTTCCATATACATATGGTTATTTTAAATAATTATTTAAATAAATTTTTTAATATTAATTTTTTAATTTTTTAATTCATTATTATCCATGTTTTACGTTTTAGAAAATGGTTTGAAATGAATCTTTTTTTTTTCATTTTCCAAATGAAGTAATTTGTGGTTTTTTGACAAAAATACAAAAGGAATATTTTTTAACATATATGGAATGAATGGATTTTCCACCTTCAAGACTAAAATTTTATTTGAATATTCCTTCAAAATAGTACATGGTTATTTTAAAATAAACATTTTCCCTTTGTATTTGCACAATTTTATTTTTAAATAATTTATTTTCCTCAAAGAATGTTTTTATACTTAAAGAATTCATATTTTATGACTATGTTACATTTCATGGAAATTGATTATAATGATGAGAAGTTATAAGAAAAATAACAGTGGTTTCATGATGACCATCCAATTTATTTTGTATATTTATATTGGATGTTAACCATGATGGTTATTATAAATGTAAGTATGATGGTTACTACAAGTATAAACATAGTGGTTATTTCAAGTATAACCATGAGTTTTATTTTTTTGTGTATCTATAAGGGTTAATCCATATGTAATTATATTGAAAAAATTATTCCCTAAGTTACCAATATGAATTATTTCTTCTTTATATTTTTTTACAGAAATATAATGTTTTCAAAAAGAATGCTATTGAGTTTCTATTAAAAGGAAAGTATATGTTACTTTTTAAGGTTGAAAAGTAAAAATTTTTGAAATTATTTTCGTGGTTTTATGATGATTTAAATTAAAAATTTATCTTTTTTATTTTACCATTAATATTTCTTATGAAATTTTTATGGAAATATTTTGGAAGAAAAGGTTTTTTTCTTGGGTAAGAAAATGTTTATTTTGAGACCAAAGTTTTTTTATAAGTGTTTACATACAAATAGTTTATTTATTTATTTTTATGTCACTTAAAAATATTTCGTTGATCATCTAACATTTTTAAAATGTGTTTCACTAAATTTAAGGATAGTTATAGGAAATTAAGAGGTCACTTTAAATACATGGAATATTATTTTTGTTAAAATAAAACAAGTTTTGTTTTGAACGTTTTATATAGTGGAAAAAATAGATACCGATCTAAATAATCAAATTTTTATTACATGGTTTCTTAATTTATGAGTTATTAATCAAAAAATATATCATAAAAATATCTTAAAATTTAAGAGAATTAGTTATTTACTTAAAACCCACGATTATTTAATGTTTAAGGCTGGGTCCTTATAGCTGGTATCAGAGAACTATTTAGATAAATTTTGAGGTTAGGTATTTGTTAATATAATAACCATAAATATTTTAATATATGTTTAAGTTTAAATAATATATAAAATATGTCTATTTTGAATATCTTTCAATAGAGGAAAAATGGAAGATGAAGTTGGAAGGAACTAAGAGTACGATATCCTTCCAAATCAGCAAGATGAAATTATTGGAATTGGAACTAAGAATTTTCTGACTGTAATAAATTAGTTTACATAGGATATAAATGGAAATATTATCCACAGATATCATCTATATCTACCAAAATAGAACATGATGATAGTGGAACATTTTATGAGGCAACAACTTCCTACATTTAGTTGATATTTTATCCCAATGGTAGTTGAAGGGTGTATTAAATCTCTAGAAAAGATATTTGACATCATGGGGTGTTCACATCATAAAAAAGTTAGTTTTATAAATTTTCATTTTAATGTTGAATATGACCAGTAAAGGTCAATGCTTAAATATATCAGGGAAATAGAAAATATTGATTCTTTAGAATGGGAATAATATAAGAATATTTTCCTTTTAGAAATTTTTTCTTAAGGCTGTTCAACTTAGGATGGAAAATAAATTCCTAGAATTTAAAAAAAATTAGAGGATTTAATGGCTATGTATGAAGAAAAATTCTCATGATTGTAAAGGTATTCTCCAAATTTTATATGGGGTTTTGATAGTAAAATCAGTCATTTTTATTAATGATTGAATCGAAGATATAAAAATTCATTAGCTCCATGAATTCAAATTTTATGAGAAACATGTTTTATATGGAAAAATCTTATAAATAGAGTTTTCTAATGCTCATTTATTTCCTAACAACATTAATAATACAATATTAACATGGTAGGAAATGGGTGAGAATAAATCAAAGAATTTTGAAGGTACGAAAATCAAGTTTCCATTTTTTGGAAAGTGTGGTAAAAAGCACCTTTAGAAATGGGTTATCAAATATTGGAATTTATTACTATGTGGTACGTCTGGGAATATGTACTATGATTACAATGAAAATATATTAGCATTGTTAAGGAAAATTTTGATAAGTAGATAGTAAAGTGTTTTAAATTTGGTGAGAAAGGGAATTGTTGAACATACTTTCTTGAAGAGGGACCTAAATGATGGGAAGTAGCTAGACTATGAGAAGAAAGGTGTGGTGAAACACTTTTCAATAACTTTAATAGATGTTGGGATATTCAAAGAAGTGGTATCTAGTAAATTGTTTGTCTATTCAGATTATGCTAATGTCTTGTTTGATTCGGGGTTTGCAGATTATTTCAATTTTTTAAAATTTTATAGTAAAATAGAAATTCCCTCTCAAGAAATTGAACTAAAACTTATGGTAAGAACAATAAAGAAAAATATTAAGTAAAAAAATATATAATAAGAATATTCCTATTGATTTCTGTGGAAAGAATTTATGTGAAAATACTACATTATTTTCCATAGTAGTGTCTGATATTATATTTTGTGGGGATTAACTTTCTTTTAACTATGCTAACATAGATTTTAGAGTTAAATCAGTTGTTTTTTGAAAGATTTTCAGTTTTTATACAATAATGAACCCATACATTTAGTAAACTATTAGGAAGTAAAAAATATATTAAAAAATTAAGATGAAAGTTATCGTGCACATATTTTAAAAAAATGGAACAATTTAGATTAATGATGTTTCAATTGTAAATGTGTACCTCAATGTTTTTACTAGTGTATTAATTGACCAGGATTTTAAATTTATTTTTTTGCTTAGTTCTTTATGATAATATAATTTATCATTTACCTTATCGAATGGATCAAGTGGAATATATCGAATTGAAAAAATAGTTGAGGGAGTTTCTTTATAAAGGTTTAATTCATCCCAGCACTTCACCAAGGGTCACACCTATTTTTTTTGTTAAAAAGAAAGATTGTTTGTTGAGGATTTTCATTAATTATATTAGTTTAAATAAAATTAATGTTAAAAATAAGTATATATTCCCTCATATAAGTTAATTTTTTGATTAACTATAGGGAGATAAATATTTTTTGATGGTTGAATTAATATTTGTGTACCATCAACTGAAGTTGAAGGCGGATGATATTCTGGAAACAACATTTTCTACTAGATATAGGCATCATGTGTTTGTAGTTATTCCCTTTATGTTGGAAGATTACCCTACTATATTTATGAATCTTATAAATAGAGTGTCCCAAGAATAATTGGATATGTTTTTGGCTGTTTTTATTTATGATATATTTTTTGTTAAATAATTTATAAGGATAATGAAAAACATCTAAGTATTGTTCTACAAAACCTAAATGAGAACGAGTTAAATAGAAAATTTTTCAAATGTGAATTTTGTTTATAATAGATTTATTTCCTTGGGAACATTGTAAATAAATATTTCATAAATGTTGGTCACACCCAAAAAATGTGGTTGATAAATAGCCAAGACCTAAAAATTTTACTGAAATTAAATGTTTTTTTGAATTATTAGGATATTACGAGTAGTTTTTTGAAAAAAAATTCATGGTTATCAAGCACACTAAGTTAACCTAAAAATGAGTTAAATTTATATTGTAAAAATAATGTGATGATATTTTTCACAAAGTAAAAATAATATTGTTGAGTGGTATTGTTTTGGCCCTACCCTGGAGAAATTGTTATTTTTTCATCTACTATGATTCATTATTTAAATGAATAGGTTGTGTTATGATACCAAATGATTAGGTAATTACTTATGATACATGTAAAATTAAAATTCATTAGTTAAATTATATTATCCATTATTTGGAATTATTTTCTATGGTGTTTTGATTTAATATTTGGAAGAACCATTTATATGGATCCAAGTGTGAAATATAAACTTAAAATAAAAGTTTGAAGTATATATTTATTCAAAAGTAGTTAAACATGAGGCATAGAATATGGGTGGAATTTATTAATGATATTTATTTTAAGGTTCATTAACATTATGGAATAGAAAATAATGTGGTTAATGATTTGAGCCAAAAAAATAACGCTACATTAACTATGTTACATTTGGAACATGACCCTTTGTTTTGTGATTTGATGATTTTTTCTTAGGAGTTATGGATGAAGGAACCTCCTTTATTTTGTTTATAGTGCCAGTGAAATCACCTCTATTATGAAAAATCATGAATGCTCAAAAAGAAGACCATTTATTATAGGAACATGTATAATTAGTTTTGAAGTTAAAGATTCTTGAATTTATCATTGATAAAGGTTATTTTTGGAGATTTAGAAAAAGAATCAATGTACTTTATAGAAATATTGGTATGAAATGTATTATTTTTTATTTAATTTACTTTAGGAATTATCTTAACTTTTATTATCCCTTTATAGTTTTTGTTAATTCATACATACATGAGGAATATATTAATATATATATTTTCAATTTATTTGATATTGATTTTAGTGCCTTCATCAAGAAAAATTTATCCTGGATATATATTTCTTAGAGTTAGTGCAGAAGTAGAAATTGATTGAAGCACAACCAAAGGATGAAATTTTTCTTACGATGTAAAATGAATGAAATTATGTATATTTTAAATTTATATTAAAATTATCTCTAAACTCTAGAAAGAAGATCTTAAGAAAAAAATTATTTACTATAAACTTAAATTATAGTGAATTGATTGTCTTTTAACCCATCACTAATTCATGGTTCTGTAGTTGTTAACTTTATCTTAACCATGTTCTCTATCACTCTCTATTATTCATTAGGTGTTATTATTTTCTTACATGTCCATATTTTCACTTCCTACAAATGTTCTCATATTTAGAAAACTAGTTTTTTGTTGACCTTCATATTATGAGGAAAAAATTTATTTAGGGGGAGGAAAACAACTCCCCAAAATTTTATTATTTTTTTCAATTAAACATTATTTCTTCGATAGATTGTATTATATGCAACACCATGTTTAAATGAACTACGATGTACTATTAAAATAATATAATGTAAGGTGATAGTTATAACCCATCCATTAAATTGTTGCGTATGAATTGGTTGAAAACATTTATGAAATATATATAAATTTTATACTCAATATAAATGTAATTATAAATTAATAGTAAATAATCAATAAATTTTTAGTAAATTCCTTTTATTCTCAAAAAATACAGTTTTTTCCAAAAAAAATTATTACTTTTTGAAATAAAACAATATGATTATTTTCTAAATCAATTTTTTTATAAAATTAGCTTCATTTTATAAATTATAATATTAAAATTATCTTATGATTAATTTTTTTGATTTTTCTGAAAAAATTAATATTTAGTGAATAGTGAAAAATACAAAATCATGTTGAAAACAATATTTTTGTTACGGGAATGTACAAAGTAACATTTTGTTTAAAAATAGTATAAATGTTAAATTTATTCTCTTAAATATTTAATAACCATATTAAGATAATGGGCATAAATTTTATGTTTGAATTTATTGTAAAACCTTTTTATACTTAAAAGGCATTTAAAAAAAACTATTTTTATACACTTAATATATTTGTATCCCAATAAATTAAATTATTAAATTTTTATGAACTATATTAATTATATATATATTATTTACTTAATCAATGGTTTTAATATTTATAATCTTTTTCTTAGCATGAGGTAAGAATAAACAATGTTTTATGGTGAAAAATGATTTTATTTAAAAAGTTGTTTTTGTCACGTGTTTCAACCTTATTTTGAAATTAATTTCAAAAAAATATAATAATTTTATTTGATAAAATGTATTAGATATTTTAAATCCAGAGTTTAAAAATTGGTAAATAGGGACCTTTTATTTTGGGTCAATATAAATAGTAATTGTGGTAAAATATATTACCATAATAAAGTTTAAATCAAATTAATCTATATAAAAACTTAATGATAATTTCATAATATTAGATATTAGTTATTATTGGATAAATTTAATTTTACCATTATCACCAAATGCTTGAATTTTATTTTTTTATGGTCAATATTTCATGAAAATTTCCAATATAATATTTAAATCAAGGAAAGTTAAAAAAGGTCACTCTAAAAGTCTTACATATACACATTGTTATAAGTGAAAGTTATAAAAAAAATCCTAATTTCAATTTTGATATCAGTGAAATTATTTTAATGATATAAATTTATTATTAATTTTATTAATTTATATAATTACCATAAATGCTTTTACAACGCCGATGTAGTATCTCTCCAATGAATAAAAATATATAAGAAATAATTTTTATAATATTAAAATTATTATGTTATGGGTGTGTTTATGTATAAAAATAATTTTTTTAGATTAATATTAAATATTTGTGTTATGTGAAAATAGTATATTCAAATTTCATATTTATCTTTATATTTTTTATGTAAAATTAAATGAATTGTGTTTAAATAGATTGGAGTGATATTTTATGAAAGGAATATTTTATTAAATTCCTTACAAATCATAAAAATATTAAAAGAGGACAGTGGTGAAATATATGGATTAATTTTTAATCCATATCCCATTTATATGAAACATGATTATTTTTATTGAGAATGGATTTAATATGTTTTAATATTTTAAAAAATTGCAAAAGTGCCCCTCTCCTCAATTATAAAAGGGCATCACTCCTTTCTCTTGTTCACACAACATTGATCCTTATTGATCAACAAAAATCTACTATGTTCTGTTCTAAAATTTCATAGACACATTATATAGGCGTTGTTATTCCAAAAAGATGAACCCTATATCCCTTAACAATATATCTAAAAGAATTGTTTAAAAGAAGAGATAATCACATTAACGGATCCCTTATATTTTAACCCTTATTTGACCTAAAAAATAAATTGTATTATTTACAAAATAATAATAAAAATATAATAAATATACTAAAATGTTATTAAAAATATGAAAATTCTTTTATTCATCCAATTCACATCAAATTTAAAGTTAAATTATCGTTCTGCATATGTACAACTTAGGATTTTCACAAAGTGATAAAATTAATTTTCCAGCACCATATTTCATGGATGGTTATTATGATGGTTTTATAATTTATATATGATATTTAGGAAATAATTATACTTCAATAGTCATAATATAATATCTTCATTCTTACCTGCCATTTCATTGGGAAACAATAACGTCCCTTAGGCGTTCCTGTGGACAACCACCTCCACGAAGCGGTGTAATTCATTTCACATTTCTATTTTACATTTATTCTAATAAGGATTAATTTGAATAATATATATGACTATTATGATATAATAATAATAATTTAAATGCGTATTAATATTTACCTTTCTTTTATTCCATCAGCCAAAAAATGAAAATAGTGTTCACGCATTCGTATAGTCTACCATCTCTATAAATGGTGTAATTTATTTTTCTATATCAATGTTTATAAATGGATATAAAAATGAATATAATGAATATATATTATATTTATATGATCATTAAAATCATTTAGTGTAACACCCCAGGTAAATAAGGAATATTACATTTTCATATTTATCCATATTTGTGAATAAAATATTAATATGACTTTAATGGGGACGCTATGCTCGATGGCGTACCCAACACGCAACAACGAGTTTCTTGGGAATCTTACGTTGCATTCTAATAATAAAATAATATTATTTTAAATGGTAGTTAACATGTAGCCGTTGTAATGGCGGTAATGGATAGAAATAACTAAAATATGATTATATATGTTCTTAAATATTTTTACATTTATACAATAAAAGATAAAGGCTTAAAATACGGAAAGAATTCAATTTTAGGCGTATATGCCCTAGTTTTCACTAAAGGTTCACTTATCACCTTTTGATGGAGAACTGTCATTAAATATAGTTTTGTTCACTCTTAAACATTCTTTTTTACCAAATAAAACTCTTATTAAGAATCGGGACATCAAAATTTATTTTGTGTAAATTTTTGATATCTTTCCGATAAAGTTCATTTTTTTAATGAATAGTGTAAAATGTCGTATTTTAATTCAAAACCACTTTTTAATCTAATTTATTTATATGATTAGATTATATTTTGAATTGGTTTTAAAGTAAAATTAGAAAATATTTTTACCATTAAATCCAATAGTGGTCGTTGGAATCAATTTCACTTTGAAATCAGACTTAAACTAGTGTCAATCTTTTGATACTTATTGTTTCATAAAACATGCTACCTGTCATGACAGTAAGAATTAATTATTAAATTAATTAATGTGACTTATATGTGTTGAATTTTGTAAAACAGACTTCATTTTTGAATTCAGAATATCAAATATAGATTAGGGTGAATTTTTGGGATTTTTCTGAAAAACTTCAATTTTTGATGAATAGTGAAACCACTAAGTGGTACTTATAAAAACTGATTTTCCGTTTAAATGAAATTTTTCCATCATTGTGTTTTGATTTTCAAAAATCCGACATACATGGTTGTCATTAAGAAGTAAAATGTGGTTCAATGAGATTAAAATAATTTTTTGATGAATGGTAACTTATTAAGTTTTTAATCGCGATTAGAGGTAATTAGTGTAGTTTAAGGTAAAAATGATATTATAAGAATGTGAAAACACCATGACACTTGTCTTACACCTATTGGTTGTATCATGGCCGACCAAGACAATCCATGGGTCAACTTGGGGACCCCATGGATCCACTTAGGTTGGGAAATGACATAAATAGCATTTTATTTAATGTAAAAGTAAAATTGACACAAACATGATATGTTTTACTAAAACAATTTTTTAAGTGGGGTTATACAAGTCATATTTTTGATTATAAATATTCATTGGAAATCTGAAAAGATTTTCTACATCATAGTATTTTTCTTATAATTTTTATACATTAAATAAATTAAATTATTTATGACATAATAATGATGCTGCGATGACATCATTATTTGACGATTTAAATAAAATGGAAAGATAATGTAACATCTATGAACTAAACATGTCCAAAACTTATTGTATGAGTGGATTTCGAAGCCTTATCACCTTATCCACGAATTATATCAATGTGGGACCTTTTGAAACCGAAACACATTTTCAAATAAAGTAATATTTCTTTACTTTCCAAAAGTACCTCTCCTCTCCTCTTATAAAAGGCCCCCACCTCTACCTCATTTAACACACTCCTCAAGCCTTTGGCTCGGCCAACCCCTGCCCATTTAATCTATCCACATTCCTCTTCTCATCCTAGAGGATTCCCTTTGGGCAGAATCCTTTCAAAGGAAGCCTTTAGGCTCAAATCAAAAGGAGTTACACTTTTAAAGGTAATTCATTCTCTCATGTTCATATGTTTTATTTTGCTTCTCCAACCCCCTAAACTATTTTTATTTACTTCTTTTGTAACAACAACAGTATCTTCAATATACTAGGATGTTGTTATAAGATTTATTCTTGCTACACTCTCACACAACTACATCAAATGGTTAAAGAACATACGGTTTCCGTGGATGGTGAAATTCTGCCTCCCGAAACGATGATTGTTCAATACTCATTTAACACCTTCAAAGGTGGCCATTATGATGTCACTATTTTTATATATGATATATAATATGTTTATGTTTTATTTATGCTTCTGTATTTTTCATTTTTGTCTTACCTTTATGTCTTCCATTATGGGTATACGCGATATCTTCATTTAAGGAAGTACGGACTACCGCCCCCTCAAAGTGATTTGATTCTTTAAATACCATATGTGGGATGTATAAAGGATGTAAATATGATATTATACTGGAATTATAATATACCTTTATATCATTATTATTCCATTCTATAAAATACGAAATAGAAATGAAAGTAGCGTTCATGCGTACGTACGGCTTACCGTCTCCATGAACGGTGCATTTCATTCCTTACCTCTAAATGATTATGTAATGTTATAAATGCATGCATGTACTGGATATATATGACATATATGATATCTACATAATGAATACAATTCTGGATATAATAAAAATTTGGCCACACGAACAACATGTAATTGTAAGAAGTCCACTTTCGACTTAAGAACCAAATATCGGCAAAACAAATATTATTAACTTAAATTATTACATAATGTTTATGACATGGTAATAAGTGGTATAAAAGTAATAATGAACTTGAAAAAAGGTTCTTAAGGAAGTAGAAATTAACTCAAGTTTATTATTCAGGAGATTAAAGAACGATCGAGTCAAGTCGGACCCGAGGTAAGGGTTCCTACTCCTCTCTTTCTTTTTAAGAGAACACTTTTATGTCATTCCTTTTAAAGCTCATATTTCTTGTTATTGGGATGATATTTTATATTCCAATTTCTGTAAATTCTATTTTAATATTATGGGATACTCTATTTGATCTCATCAATCCATATTCGGAAGTTTTATGTGGCGCCGTTAGGCTGCCGAGTTTTCGTAAGGGATTTTTCATCTCACTTTTATTCCCGTGAGATTTATGCTACATTTGCCACAAATTCCATTGAGTGATGTATGTACTGCCCATTATTCTACTCTTTGTGTAATATAATTTCGTTTATGAGTATTTACATCAATGACCTATTGTCTTTCTTTCATGGGGTGTATGTTTTGAAAGATACCCAAGTCGGTAAGGGAACCTTTCACCCTCCTCTTTTTTTAAAGACTTCTTTTATTGGGTATTTTAATTTACATATTTTTATGTTGGGATATGTTCTCATACATCCTTATTGATGTAAGTTTTATGTCCAAGTGATGAGATACGCTTTTTATCTCTCATCAACTCATTTTGATGTGATGCCGTTAGGCTGTCAAGGGAACTTTTTAACCCAATTTTGATTTCTCTGGGTTCAACTTGTAGTCATTGAATATGTCATCCATTGAATATGTGTGAATGACCTTTTATTGTTTTACACTTAGTATCCAATTATATTGGGTGTATATATATTTGTCACACATATTTTTGAGATTTATTTGTCCTTAATTTAAGGATACCTTCTTTATAAGGGATTTCATCACATTTGACATTTCTATTGAGGGTTCATTGTTGTTATGCACCAATTCACTCTTATATGGTGTATATACTTTCCTTTGGAGTATTATATCATGAATCCTTTTATTCTCATGATATTACAAAGTTCTGACTAAATGTTATTCCTCGATTATTGTATTCAAGTGTCTCTAATTTTGGTAAAACCCCTTTAACCAAAATATCGTTTAAATGTTTTAATTATTTGTTCTTATTAATATCCATGTTTTCAAAATGGTTTTAAGGATTTATTTATATGGATATTAATGGTTTAAAATGTTAAAAGCTTCAAGGTGGTATGGGACACTTTGATTCAAAAATCACATTATTAAATGTTTTAAATGGTTTTGGAAAATGGTTTCTTTTTGAATGGATTCATTATTTCAATATCCTAAAATGTTATATTGTGATTGAAATGTGGAAATGTTATGTTTCCTTTATTCATGTTTATGTGATATGATTATGTTATGGTTCTTGGGCATTGTTATGAAGAACGGGTGGTTCCGTGATAAACTAAGGGCGGGTGAGCCCGATATAGCTCTGCAATGCATTGGGTAACGCGAAGGAGTGAAACGTTAAGGTTTCTCCGAAGAGATTTAGGGAATATACTGTGATGGGTATTCCAAACGTAACCAAGAGGGTTACTCCCTACGTAAGAATGTTATGAATGCCTCAAGTTACCTTTATGTCTTATGTTTTCTATGATTTATTCATGGTTTGATGAGGTAGGTTAAAGTGCCTATGTTTTATGGGTAATGTATGATTTCATTCTCATGTATATATGAACTCATGTTTCCTTTCCATATTTTTTGTAACCCTTACTGATCTTTTTATGCTCATCCCAAGTTTTTGAAATGTTTTTCACAGGTCAAGGGAAAGGTACATGATTTGATGATAGTGTCAAGGATGTGTCAAGAAAGAATCCGTGTTATATTTTAAATATGTTTCCGTTGATGGGAAGAATGAATACTGTCTTTTATGTAACCACTTTGTTTAAATGTGGAATGTAATGCAAGTTTCATGATCTAATTCTCTAAAACTCTAAACCTGAAAAGATCCTCAATGTGTAATCTTGTAATAACTCAAGATTAATTAAGGTTTAAGGCTGGGGCCTTATATTTGGTATCAGAGGTCGGTTTATATAACTTTAGAGTTTAGGGTATTTTTTAAGCCTAAGTGACAATTACCATAATGGTTAGGATTTCAGAAAGAGTCTTAGTTTTAGATAAAGTGAATGAGTAAGTATATCTTATTGTCTATCTTACTCATTAGTACATGATGGTTTTTTGATATACTCACACTGACCTTTTTGGTTTTAGTAAATGGCTGGATCTAGCAGGCACCAAAGTAACAGTGGATGTGAAGGAAACTGTGACAGTTTTTTGAGCAAGCAACTGAATGATATGGGAGCTGCAATGAGAACTCTTGTGATTATCCTCAACCGACTATCTGGAGTCATGATTAACCACCTAAACCTTGGAGATTTCTCTAAGACGTCATATATGCAAGAAACAAATCCCTACGGAAGTACAGGTAATTATCATAAAGGTAAGTGTGTTCAAAAACCTATGTGTCAAAGATATGGAAAGAAACACCTAGGAAAATGTTTCAAAGGGACAGAAATATGCTATAGATGTGGAAATGAAGGTCACAAAGCAAGAACCTGCCATGGAAAAATGAAGCATCCAGTTGACTCGAGGAAAGGGAAAGAAGTTCTTTCTGAGGGATCAATTGAATGTTTTAAATGTGGTGTGCATGGTCATTATGCAAACACATGTCCTATGAAGAAGTTTCGTGAATGGGGTCACCAAGAGCGTACCAATATTCATTTACCAATACCTAATGCCATTCCTATTGAGGATGAAGAAACTGACAATGAACAATCAAAGGTATGTACTATTTCATGACTATTGTTTTCTTATTTTGGAATCTTAGGATATGATTCATGATTTTGTTTGTAGGAAAGAGGTATTTCGAAATAAGTTGGAAAGGAATGGATAATGGATCATGAAGAATGTTGAATGAGTAAGATGTCAACATATAAGGGCTTCAAGAGTTAGGGTGAAATTCTTAAGAGTATTAAGTCTCTTTTGATGATGGGGTTACATTAGAAGACATTTTATATTATGTTTAACCCTGATGTTTAATATAGGCAAATTTTATTCAAGTAATAGTTATATTTTCTTTTGTGGACATAGTTATAAAGAACCATTTGGGTTTATATGATCCTTACTTTTGAGGTAATTATGGGTTACCACATGTTATGATTGAAGTGAAAGGCATGAGATAAAATTGAGGTTAAATTATTTTATGGTTATTTTTGATGATTTTATCCCTTTTTGGGTAATGATTTGAGAATTATATAGTTTTGGAAAAAGGACAACACGCAGACCATGTGACAACGCGTCGCGTCGGACAATGCTGCGGGAATCGAACCCACAACCAAAGTGCGACTGGTATTTATCGCCTACCACTGGACTTCGTGAAGTCCCTGGTTAGTTTGACTGATTCTTTTTAGTTATATTATTTTATGAATTAAGAGTAATTTGATTTTGGAGGATATGTGATTAGGATAATTACTTTTCAATGTGAGACTTTAGGAGCAACTGATGTTGTTTGGAGATAAATGTTACGATTTAACTTGGAAGACTATGTGACTAAATCCTTCAAATATTTGGGTTTCAATCTTATATTGGTTTACTTTGAAGAATTTTATGGACAAATTGTTTATCGGATGGTCCTCGTTGATCTTTGGGTTTTGTTGGTCAAATTTTGGAGATTAAGAATAGATTTTCTTTTTATAAGGGGTTATCCTTTTCTGGATTATCTGATCTTGTACTAACCTTTTTGGTTTTGGTTTTGGTTAAAGCCTAAATACATGGGATGTATATAGTTCTCTTTTGGGGATTAGGTGATTCTCTATAAGTTGATTATAGTACTCTTAATGCGAAAAAGTCTTCCTAAATACTCGTCTTTTGGAAAAAATATGAGTTTGACTAAGGAATCTAGTAAAAGTTGAAAGTCAACATGATAAGTGGTTATGCGTCCTTATGAATAAATTCCTCAATAAAAAGTAACTTAATACAAAAATGTTGTCTATTAACTTTTCTTACTGAGGAACCCAACACCGTTTAACCCATCACAAGTTTGTGATTTTCTTATTGTTAACTTTCTCCTAAACATGTTTTCTATCACTCTCCATCAGAACATGACCCTATGTTTTCTCCTCCATGTCCATATTTTCATACTTGCAATCCTAGTATGGGTTAACTCGGGTGACCTCTGTGCTTATCTATCTTAATTTTAAAGAGATTGTTTTACCGACTCTTGTTCCGATGTGGGACGTTCAAGGATGTTTCCAAGCGCAATTTTAAAATTGCGAGGACGCAATTCCCAAAAGGGGGGAAGGATGTAACACCCCAGGTAAATAAGGAATATGAAATTTTCATATTTATCCATATTTGTGAATAAAATATTAATATGACTTTAATGGGGACGCTATGCTCGATCGCGTACCCAACACGCAACAACGAGTTTCTTGGGAATCTTACGTTGCATTCTAATAATAAAATAATATTATTTTAAATGGTAGTTAACATGTAGCCGTTGTAATGGCGGTAATGGATAGAAATAACTAAAATATGATTATATATGTTCTTAAATATTTTTACATTTATACAATAAAAGATAAAGGCTTAAAATACGGAAAGAATTCAATTTTAGGCGTATGTGCCCTAGTTTTCACTAAAGGTTCACTTATCACCTTTTGATGGAGAACCGTCATTAAATATAGTTTTGTTCACTCTTAAACATTCTTTTTGACCAAATAAAACTCTTATTAAGAATCGGGACATCAAAATTTATTTTGTGTAAATTTTTGATATCTTTCCGATAAAGTTCATTTTTTTAATGAATAGTGTAAAATGTCGTATTTTAATTCAAAACCACTTTTTAATCTAATTTATTTATATGATTAGATTATATTTTGAATTGGTTTTAAAGTGAAATTAGAAAATATTTTTACCATTAAATCCAATTGTGGTCGTTGGAATCAATTTCACTTTGAAATCAGACTTAAACTAGTGTCAATCTTTTGATACTTATTGTTTCACAAAACACGCTATTTGTCATGATAGCGGGAATTAATTATTAAATTAATTAATTTGACTTATATGTGTTGAATTTTGTAAAACGGACTACATTTTTGAATTCAGAATTTCAAATATAGCTTAGGGTGAATTTTTGAGATTTTTCTGAAAAACTTCAATTTTTGATGACTAGTGAAACCACTAAGTGGTACTTATAAAAACTGATTTTCCGTTTAAATGAAATTTTTCCATCATTGTGTTTTGATTTTCAAAAATCCGACATACATGGTTGTCATTAAGAAGTAAAATGTGGTTCAATGAGATTAAAATAATTTTTTGGTGAATAGTAACTTATTATGTTTTTAATCGCGATTAAAGGTAATTAGTGTAGTTTAAGGTAAAAATGATATTATAAGAATGTGAAAACACCATGAAACTTTTCCTACACCTATTGGTTGTATCATGGCCGACCAAGACAAGCCATGGGTCAACTTGGGGACCCCATGGATCCACGTAGGTTGGGAAATGACATAAATAGCATTTTATTTAATGTAAAAGTAAAATTGACACAAACATGATATGTTTTACTAAAACAATTTTTTAAGTGGGGTTATAAAAGTCATATTTTTGATTATAAATATTCATTGGAAATCTGAAAAGATTTCCTACATCATAGTATTTTTCTTATAATTTTTAGACATTAAATAAATTAAATTATTTATGACATAATAATGATGCTGCGATGACATCATTATTTGACGATTTAAATAAAATGGAAAGATAATGTAAAATCTATGAACTACACATGTCCAAAACTTATTGTATGAGCGGATTTCGAAGCCTTATCACCTTATCCATGAATTATATCAATGTGGGACCTTTTGAAACCGAAACACATTTTCAAATAAAGTAATATTTATTTACTTTCCAAAAGTACCCCTCCTCTCCTCTTATAAAAGGCCCCCACCTCTACCTCATTTAACACACTCCTCAAGCCTTTGGCTCGGCCAACCCCTGCCCATTTACTCTATCCACATCCCTCTTCTCATCCTAGAGGATTCCCTTTGGGCAGAATCCTTTCAAAGGAAGGCTTTAGGCTCAAATCAAAAGGAGTTACACTTTTAAAGGTAATTCATTCTCTCATGTTCATTTGTTTTATTTTGCTTCTCCAACCCCCTAAACTATTTTTATTTACTTCTTTTGTAACAAAACCAGTATCTTCAATATACTAGGATGTTGTTATAAGATTTATTCGAGCTACACTCTCACACAACTACATCAAATGGTTAAAGAACATACGGTTTCCGTGGATGGTGAAATTCTGCCTCCCGAAACGATGATTGTTCAATACTCATTTAACACCTTCAAAGGTGGCCATTATGATGTCACTATTTTTATATATGATATATAATATTTTTATGTTTTATTTATGCTTATGTATTTTTCATTTTTGTCTTACCTTTATGTCTTCCATTATGGGTATACGCGATATCTTCATTTAAGGAAGTGCGGACTACCTCCCCCTCAAAGTGATTTGATTCTTTAAATACCATATGTGGGATGTATAAAGGATTTAAATATGATATTATATATGATATTATACTGGAATTATAATATACCTTTATATAATTATTATTCCATTCTATAAAATACGAAATAGAAATGAAAGTAGCGTTCATGCGTACGTACGGCTTACCGTCTCCATGAACGGTGCATTTCATTCCTTACCTCTAAATGATTATGTAATGTTATAAATGCATGCATGTACTGGATATATATGAAATATATGATATCTACATAATGAATACAATTCTGGATATAATAAACATTTGGCCACATGAACAACATGTAATTGTAAGAAGTCCACTTTCGACTTAAGAACCAAATATCGGCAAAACAAATATTATTAACTTAAATTATTACATAATGTTTATGACATGGTAATAAGTGGTATAAAAGTAATAATGAACTTGAAAAAAGGTTATTAAGGAAGTATAAATTAACTCAAGTTTATTATTTAGGAGATTAAAGAACGATCGAGTCAAGTCGGACCCGAGGTAAGGGTTCCTACTCCTCTCTTTCTTTTTAAGAGCACACTTTTATGTCATTCCTTTTAAAGATCATATTTCTTGTTATTGGGATGATCTTTTATATTCCACTTGCTGTAAATTCTATTTTAATATGATGGGATACTCTATTTGATCTCATCAATCCATATTCGGATGTTTTATGTGGCGCCGTTAGGCTGCCGAGTTTTCGTAAGGGATTTTTCATCTCACTTTTATTCCCGTGAGATTTATGCTACATTTGCCACAAATTCCATTGAGTGGTGTATGTACTGCCCATTATTCTACTCTTTGTGTAATATAATTTCGTTTATGAGTATTTACATCAATGACCTATTGTCTTTCTTTCATGGGGTGTATGTTTTGAAAGATACCCAAGTCGGTAAGGGAACCTTTCACCCTCCTCTTTTTTAAAAGACTTCTTTTATTGGGTATTTTAATTTACATATTTTTATGTTGGGATATGTTCTCATACATCCTTATTGATTTAAGTTTTATGTCCAAGTGATGAGATACACTTTTTATCTCTCATCAACTCATTTTGATGTGATGACGTTAGGCTGTCAAGGGAACTTTTTAACCCAATTTCGATTTCTTTGGGTTCAACTTGTAGTCATTGAATATGTCATCCATTAAATATGTGTGAATGACCTTTTATTGTTTTACACTTAATATCCAATTATATTGGGTGTATATATATTTGTCACACATATTTTTGAGATTTATTTGTCCTTAATTTAAGGATACCTTCTTTATAAGGGATTTCATCACATTTGACATTTCTATTGAGGGTTCATTGTTGTTATGCACAAATTCACTCTTATATGGTGTATATACTGTCCTTTGGAGTATTATATCATGAATCCTTTTATTCTCATGATATTATAAAGTTATGACTAAATGTTATTCCTCGGTTATTGTATTCAAGTGTCTCTAATTTTGGTAAAACCCCTTTAACCAAAATATCGTTTTAAATGTTTTAATTACTTGTTCTTATTAATATCCATGTTTTCAAAATGGTTTTAAGGATTTATTTATATGGATATTAATGGTTTAAAATGTTAAAAGCTTCAAGGTGGTATGGGACACTTTGATTCAAAAATCTCATTATTAAATGTTTTAAATGGTTTTGGAAAATGGTTTCTTTTTGAATGGATTCATTATTTCAATATCCTAAAATGTTATATTGTGATTGAAATGTGGAAATGTTATGTTTCCTTTATTCATGTTTATGTGATATGATTATGTTATGGTTCTTGGGCATTGTTATGAAGAACGGGTGGTTCCGTGATAAACTAAGGGCGGGTGAGCCCGATATAGCTCTCCAATGCATTGGGTAACGCGAAGGAGTGAAACGTTAAGGTTTCTCCGAAGAGATTTAGGGAATATACTGTGATGGGTATTCCAAACATAACCAAGAGGGTTACTCCCTACGTAAGAATGTTATGAATGCCTCAAGTTACCTTTATGTCTTATGTTTTCTATGATTTATTCATGGTTTGATGAGGTAGGTTAAAGTGCCTATGTTTTATGGGTAAAGTATGATTTCATTCTCATGTATATATGAACTCATGTTTCCTTTCCATATTTTTTGTAACCCTTACTGATCTTTTTATGCTCATCCCAAGTTTTTGAAATGTTTTTCACAGGTCAAGGGAAAGGTACATGATTTGATGATAGTGTCAAGGATGTGTCAAGAAAGAATCCGTGTTATATTTTAAATATGTTTCCGTTGATGGGAAGAATGAATACTGTCTTTTATGTAACCACTTTGTTTAAATGTGGAATGTAATGCAAGTTTCATGATCTAATTCTCTAAAACTCTAAACCTGAAAAGATCCTCAATGTGTAATCTTGTAATAACTCAAGATTAAGTAAGGTTTAAGGCTGGGGCCTTATATTTAGATAATGTAATCATGATCATTGTTCAATGACTAAAACTATTGAACCCAAAAATACATATAAAAGAAAGAAGATATGACCCAAAACATCGACTTTAATAAATAATTGTTTACAAATGGGGGATACAATATTATAAGTAAATCATATATGGTATTTTATATATTATTATGGTTCTTTAGAGCATTTATAATTAATATATTTTTTATTATATAGGAGATCCCAATTCCTACGAAGGAATTTATACCTAAGGTAATGAATTTTCATCTCAATTTTATTTTCACGAGACACAAGCCTTATTTACCAATTTGTTCTTTTTTATTATGTCTATAATTTACATGAATGAAATTTTTGATTCATATTATGAATATTATGGGGTTTTACATATAAATATAATTTTCTTTCCTTTATTGTCTTATGATTCAAATTTTACTAAACTGGTAAGGGTTTTATGTTACAATCACATTATTTATCGATATTGTTTATGATTATATTTATGATGTGTAAATCATATAAAATATTTTTCAAGAAACTAATTAATTTTTTTTACATATGTTTATTTATTAGGAATACTTTTATTCATTACTTTTTCACCTTAAGTAATAAAGAGACTGAAAATGTGTTTTTAAGGAAAATTGTCTATATTTTACCCCTCGGTCAAAAAATACTTTCTCATCCAAATCCATGTTTCATAAAAATGTTTTATGAAGGCTTTAAATATTCTAATATGACTTTTATACTTATTTTTACCCATGTTTTACTTATTAAAAAATGGTATAGAAGTAATATTCTTGTCATTTTTTGAATGCGGTATTTTTTGACTTTGCACCAAAAATGTGAAAGGGATGATTTATTTTAATTTATAAACCATGAATATAATTTACTAGTATCATGACCACTCAATTTTTTTAATATTCCATTATGAGTTTATATTTTTCTTTTAAAAAAAATTTATCTCAAAATATTTTGGAACTTTTGGTATTTAAATGTGATTTTCCAAGCGAAAATGTTATTTTCCTCAATAAACATTTCTATGCTATTTTAAATAATTTTTCATATATGACAACATCATTTGATTTTAATTATGATTTAATGGGGAAATTAACCAATGATACAATTATTACACTTTTTGTGGATGGTTAATGTTTTCATTTATGAGATTTTTATGAAACCTATTTATTTCCCATGGATTATACTTTGATGAAATGATGAAATTTTTATGAAAAAAATTATATTTTAATGAGTTATAATGTGATGATGTGATTAATGTTTTATGATATAGGGCTACAAATATTTATGGGTATTCTTGTGTTATTTTTGTTTATTTCCTGAAACAAGGATGGTGGCTATGGTATAACTGAGTATAGTGGTTACGTTATTGAAAATGATGGTGGTCACATTTTATCAAAGGATGGGTGGGGATAGAATTATATAGCCCTCCAAATTGATTGGGTAATGATTGAAATCTCATGAGATAAATAGGACTATAATGTGTATTTAACCTAGTTTAGTAAGGTAATGTTTCTACTATTATAGTGTTGGGAGTGAAACTTCAATAATTTGGTGGTTTGGGGAATGCTTCCAGTACACTATGATATTCATGGAAGTAAGGATTTACTAATAAGGAAATGATTTTCTATAATTATATATATTTAAAGATTCCATGTCATACATTAATGTTATTATATCATGGCATATGTTCTTTGATTCTAGTATGATTATTGTTTTATAAACTTACAAGGTTTCTTCTAGGACTCATGTTTTTTATCTATGATGTATCAGGTAGGGATTTCAAATGTTATAATCATGTTCTCATACCCTTATACTCATGTTGTGTCTAAGTGATCATTAATATCTCCCTTATTTTCGTATATTGATCATATTATCTCACCGATTCTTATATTTACTTTTCCCCAGGTTACGTAGAGTTGTTTTTGGAATGATATTTCTATAATAGGAGGAAGTTATTAAGAAAATAATAAAAGAATCTTATAAAAATTCCTTTTATGTGTTTTAGTTTCAAAGGGAACTAAAACTCTACAATTATCGTATGGATAATTGTGTTACATAATATGTAATATTGATGTATGAAAACTATGGTTCATTATAGAATGTTTAGATGAGGAATTTGTAAAAGGAATTCAACCAATGAATCCTCATAGAAGAAAATGTGTTGAGGTTTATGGGTCAATATCAGCGGTGATAAAACCATACCTATGAAAAATAAAAGGATGATAAATAGAGGTTAAACTACTCTATTATCTCAATTGGAGTTGAAAGTATTGGAATAAGATATAAATGATAAGTCATGGGATAATTTCATGAATAAAGAGTTAGATCAAATTGATAAATATAAAACTTATGAGCTAATCGATAGACTAAAAAATCACAATGTCATTGGAATAATATGAGTGTTGAATCTAACTCTGTATGCGAGGAAATTTTTACAAAACAAAAAACAAATGGTGTGAAAGGGGTATGCATAAGTGGAAAATGTTTATATGGAAGAAACTATTGAAATAGTGGAAATAATAGAGTCTATATTACTATTTCTTGCTATGGATATAGAGTTAAAATAAACAACATTCCAAATGGATGTTAATATAACATTATTAAATGAAATTATCAAATAATATTTTTATATTAAATAAATAGTTGGTTTTATAATTATAAATGATGAATAATGAGTATGAAAATTTAATAAGGGACATTATGACTTAAAACATACTCCCTTTGCCTGATATGATTACATTTATTCATTCCTAACAAATCTATATTTTATAAGAGTAATATTCGATCAAAATATCCATTTGAATTCATCCAAGGAAGAAAAATTCGTGGTTATCATCTATGTTTTTTCACAATATATTCATAGGAAATAAGAAGAATTCGATAGTAGGGTTTTCAAAAACATTAACTTGGAGTTTGAAAAGTCTATGATGATGGAGATCATGTTCTTCATAAGGTTTCATATTTTCTTGAAAGGTAACTATAATTTTGTTTCTCACTCAAAATATGAAAAAAAATTACCTAAGAAGTTAAAAAATTTACGAATCCAAAATGATTTCTACACTAATAATGTTTATAACGAAGTAGATAAAACATGAGGAGGAGAAATATATTTATCAAAACTATATTAAAGTATGTTTGGAGGACTTTCCTGTCTTATGAAAATAAGGACAACTATTTTATTTTAAATTAAATGAGCTAAATACCTATCAATGTTTCCTTAAAGATGATAATATCTTATTATAAAAAAATCTTGACTCATGTTCAGGTTGTACTTGATTATGGTTTTTTATATTTAACATGGAATGAAAATATACTACACACATATTCAAATATTGATGTGAAAAGAGATATTTTCTCTAGAAAATGCACACTTGCTTAAGCCTTTTTTCTTGAATGAATTTTAATTGGTTGGATAAATAAAAATTATGAAAATAAATCTCATTTTATATCTGAATGGAATTGTATTTTGACTAAAACAGATTGTGTTTTTTTTGGATTTGACAAGACAATAATATAAATATATTGGAGTCTAAGTGGAGATAGATTTGGTAGTCCATATTGACAACTGATAGTTGATAAATAAAATCAATAATATAGTAGATCATTCCTAGAAAAATCATATTGTGATTTTATCATATTTTATTAAGTAAGAGTTTGAGAAAGGCATGAAAAAACACAAGAATGTGGGTATAAATCATTTATTCATGGATATTTTCATGAAATCATTATCCTCATTTTCATTTGAAAAATATCTATTGAACCTTAGAGTTCAACCACCTCCCTTGGATCAAGGAGCGTCAGAATCTCCCACCTCCCTTTTATATATAATTTAATATCAAGAAATTATTTGTCATTACATGAAAATATCTGGCATTTTTTGTAGAAGGAATATGGAGAAACAAGATAGGGTGTTCTTGTAGCTAAGGGAAGGAAGATTTAGGTTTTATGAATAAAATTATGTTTATCAATACATTCTCATGTTTCTTATACTAGACGTCAAATAATATATAAAAAGAGAAATTATTAATAGATGTTTTCTTAGTTCCTTGAGTATTAGAAGTGTCATAGAAAATATTTTAATATTATTATCAAAGTGGGAGAGAGATTTAACTTTATGAGATTAATAAGAGATAAAGTAATATAGAAAAGATAGTACAAATCTATAAAGGGAGTTTTATAGAGTAGTATTTATATGAGGATTGAAAATAAAATCCAAAAGTGGAGAATATGACAATCACTAGGTTTTCATGTCATATTTGTTATTAATTAAAAATTGATTATAAGTCATGAGAAAGTGTTTTAGGATTATGAAAATGATCAAGCTAATGAATTTTTGGAAGTTACATGATCAAAAATGTAGTGTAGGAGAGAGAAACATGTTGTGATCTCTATGGTAGTCTCAAATTTAAAAAATACATGAAACATGTATAAGGTTAATTTAATGTTCATAACGGTTTTACCCTTTTTCATAATTTTAAGAATGTATTATTTTTATGTTGTGTAGATGATATCCACAACACAAATGCTTAGAAATTTTTCTTTGATAGGGGATGTAAAATATCTGAATTTTAAAATTGTGAAGTTTATATTTCACACCACAGTACCAGAGCCATAACATAGAGGTGATCAATTGATTTTTTTTTGTAGTTATAGAGTTTTTTGGGTACTTATTCCATAGTGATCACATTGTGACGTAATTTATTTGATCAGAGAACACGAAAAAGTTTGAAAAATCACAAGAAGTCAGAGGCACATTAACGGAAAACATTAGATTTT
Organism: Viscum album; assembly: GCA_963277665.1. Lineage (NCBI taxonomy): Eukaryota > Viridiplantae > Streptophyta > Magnoliopsida > Santalales > Viscaceae > Viscum > Viscum album. Next base: position 478,765,123 of record OY728156.1, read on the forward strand.
ACTCGTGGTTCTAGATGTTTGAGGATATCGATGTCATAAATGGTGCACTACAAAATAATAGGTCTTAGAGCTAGATAAGGCTATGCCACAGTTCATGTAACATATTGAAATATTTTTAATGAAATTGTTCACAAGAAATAATGAATTAGTCATTCCATGGAGGTTCTATTTTTGGTAGAGTGAAGGGAATGAGTTATTCTAAGTCTATATGAATCTACACAATGAAGTAGTAGACCACGCCTCAACATGGTATGAATCAAGTAAATTTGAAGATACAAACAATAATTTTTAGGAGAACTAAAAGGATGTAAGTATAAATGATTTTTTGATGACATCATATATATTTGTTCATACTATAGTGATGAAGAACACACCATAATATATCCATTCTCAAAAAGGATAAAATCTTTGTAGGGACGTTTCATAGTGAAGAAAGTAGACCCAAGAAATGTATAACTGTCTAAATTTATTTTAGAAATCATTGAATTTCGTTAACATAAGGGCATGTTAATGGGTTGTTCAAAGATATATAAAGTCACTATATTTGGAATACTAATGAATAAAATTTCAAAATAAATTATTCTGTAATTCAAAATATATAATCAATATGAAAGAAAAAGTGATTGAAGAACTCAATAAATTAGGTGAAGTATTGTAAAAAAGTATTTCTCTTGGAGTATTCCATTGAGGTTCTGGGTTTGAAGAAGAACTTGAAGTTAAATAATGACACCCTATTTAGACCAGTTCTTATAATTTTTTTGAAAAATAATTTTTGATAGGTTTGTGTTATTGTTTCAAATACGAGAACAAGATCCATTGGAACGAAATAAAAAATACAAAAATCTAATTCACTATTTCTATATTTTTGTATTGAGACCATTGAATAAATAATAGTATTGGTGGCATAAGTTCAAGAATGGAATAATAATGTTTATTTCACAATTATTATATTTTCATTAGGTGAAGTTTCATCATTAATGGTGCAAATATCTTTTTTAATCATTTTCCATTCTTGAGTGAAAGTAGGATAATGTGATGATGGAATTCATGATTGGATTATCAAGGTATTTTCTTTGTAGGGATGTGTTATTGGTAATAATAGATTAATTGATGAATGTATCATATTTTATAAATCATTTGGAGACCTATTCCATTGATGATATGAGATGGGTGTATCCCTAGTACATATGCTTTCTTTATGGGGTGACAAAAAAGAATTGTTTTGGATCTAGAATCTGATGTTACAACATGCTTATTGATGGGACTGTAGATGGTTCTTGTTATATAGGGTAATATGATCACTCACTACCATCATGAAACTATCGATTATTCTAGGAAAACCATTAAGGTTAAGGAGGACATGCTACAATCATGTGTTCTTTATTTCATTGATTTATAAGAATAATATATAGTACTACTAGTTTTAATCTATAATAATATTTTTAATGTGTTAATTGAGATTTAATAATTTAATGCATTGTAAGGTAGGTTGTACCCATCAACACTCTAGATGATATTAACTAGGAGGTAGTATATTATCTAATTAATTCACATACATGAGACATAGAAGCATGTCCAATTAACTAAGAAGTTATTAGAGATAAATCAGGGTAAACTGCAATCTTATACAGAATGATGACACTATCATATGTGGTTTGAGGTGGGAGACTAGGTGTTCTTGTAAGTGTCATCTCATTTGAGACACCAATGCAGTCATATCGAGGGGAAGTTGGTGCCCAGGTTTGTAGGGCCATTCAATATTTATTATAGGATTGGTATCTTGGAATATCTATTTTATAATACTAAGTGATATAGTCCTTGTATCTTTGTTTTGTGGTTACCATGTTTACCCTTATTTTTTTACAAGGTTTGAAGATTCCAAAATGAATAAAGATGTGTTTTTTTTAGGAATTATGAGTTTTTATTATGGAATAGAGTGATAATACTCAAAGAGAGAGAGAAGTCCCTAGGGTATTTGTATAGTTGACACATTGTATTTTATTAGAGGACACTTGGGAGTGAAATTATTATATGCAACCATAGTGACATGATCTTATCACTGAAGAGCCTCAATGTTTCTCAATAGTAAAATCGAGGAAAAACTTCTATATGATTGGGAGGTAACAACACATAAAGGAATTTTTAGATCTATTGTTCACTAAAACTTGTCAATTTTCATTATTATTGATTTATTGTGGTCTTAGTAGGGGATCAATAATTTTTTTGGGACAAAAGGCTAGGTTTTAGGATATCTATTTTTTTGAAATATGTCACTAGGTACCTTGTGGGTTTATAATGGGTACCCTATTTAGATGTCCAAAGGAGAATTCGCTCCAAGTGAGCCACTAGGTAGAGAGTGAAGCTATATGGGTACCTAAATGGTATCATATAACCAGTGGTAGGCCATAGGGTACCTCGTGTCTTCCTTATTAAAAAAATCTTAAATAATTAATTAGTTATTTATTTTTTTAAAACTTATCCCATCAAATATTTTATATTCCTCTTAAACACACTCTTCCATTCCTTAAACCTCCAATTCCACTCTATAAAATTGTAAAGATATTCTATCTGTCGTCAATTAAAACAATATTCTATGAAAATATATATCATCAAGAAATTATACCCCTATTATTATGTTATATTTATGTTTATATCACCATCTCTATCTCTTTTTATTAGTTAGGCTACATTTTTAGTAATCAACCAATTCAATCAAAATTATCCATAGTTTTTAAAGAGAATGAATCTACAAGGTCAAGGTTACTGGTCCCTTTCTTTCCCATTGATTTTTACATTAATTTAATACATTATAGAAAATATGCAGAATACCAATTTATTGAGAATTAAATATAACAAATTTATTTTTGTTTTATTTAATTTTCATAGTTTGAGTTGAACCCGAAAATACCATAAGGTGTCAATGCAAGGTTTTTGTTAACACCATTAATCATTGATGACCATTTTCTATGTGACTGGGAATATATGACCATGACTTTGGACCTAGTTTTTGGGTCTATACTTTTATAATTAACCATAATATTATCATGTGTTTTCCTACTCCATATGATGGTATTGTAGTTCTTTAAAACACATTAGGCTTAGGGTAGTCTAGAATAGGTGAGAGGCTTTGTGACCAGGTTATGTGAATGTTTATATGTGGAGGATTTCTCAATATGACGATTACATGGTGGTTCATTTTTCACTATTGATGTATTGTTGTTATCATATGCACTTTATTATATGGATTTGTGTAATTTCATTCACCTATGCTAAGTTAGAGACACATCATTCACCTTATGGTGTATATATTAGTGGTACCTCATCCAAATAAATTCAGTTAATATTGGTTCATTATCCACCCTTGGTGAGTTAATGGTGCCTTATCCATCTTTTGATTTGATGTTAGTGGTGAATCATCTACATAAAATGTATTTTGGTGGTATATCATCCACTATGAAATTGATAATTATTGTGAATTATCCACATTGTTATTATAGTTATTGTTACATCATATAATTATAGATTGTTTTTAATTATGTCATACTCCTAGAGAAGATTATAGAGGTTGTATCATCCAACTAAGGACTTGATATCATTGGTGAATTTTTCAATTACTTATTTTCATGTTAGTGTTGTATCATCCACCTAAAAATTTTAACAGTGGTATATATCATCAACCAAAGTATGTGAACTGACTGTATATCATCCACCTAGTATTTTTGAAGCTTCATATACTAGGATTTTTCCATTTACCCTTAATATTGGATTGGTGATATATCATTAAACTATATGCATTGTAATTGTGAGGTATTATTTACCCTATATATTTGATGGTGATAGCTCATTCACTTTGATTGAAACACAAGTAGTGACATATCATTGATCCTTGAGGTGTGTTATGAATGTGGGTATATCATCACATTCTAGCTTCAACTAGAGTAGTTATATTCACACGTGGTTTAGATATAGCGTATTCCATGAGGTGATATGTTATTTACTATTTTTTATTATCAATACATATTAATAATTATATATTATTTACATTATTATTTAGGGAAACTATTGGTAGTATCATATTAAGCTGTTCTCACACCCTTTTTGACCTTTGTGGTTCCTAATAATAATTTATGTGTAATTAACTAGGTAAGGGAAAGGGACCTGTTACTATTAATAGTTGAGTTGGGTTGTTAAGATGGTGTTGGGAGATAAGTGTTGTCCAAGACCGAGGACCAATTTTTTAAAGACATCCATTTTTTATTTTAGATTTTTTATATGATAAAATAATGTAAGATATTATTTATGATTACATTACTAATATGCTATTTTTAGTAGCTCATTTTGATATATACTTGTGCTTTATATTTACTTTTAGTTGTAGTTTAGTTGAGAGGTTATTTTCACAATTTTTCAACATTATAACAATTTCTTATTGATATTTCTTAAACTATGTTGCATGGTTACCTATAATATAAAATATTTAGTCTCCCCATGACTTACATAGACCCTCACAATATGTTTGTAGACTTTTAAATATGAAGAGGCGTGATTGAGGTATGTGGAACATGGATTGATCACAACAAAGGTGATATAGACTAGGGATTCTACAATTGGAAAAAATATAGAATAATTGAAAACATATAAATATAACAAAGGCATCCCTTTAAAGATTAAGATTCAACTATAATGTTGTTATCAAGACATATTCATGGGTTACATCTTGGAACCCTATAACCCTATTTTATTATTATTCTAAATCCCATACCAAAGATACAATTATTCACTTTTATTAAATTTGATATTGAACCAACTTAGATTATTTAAAATACATGAGGAAGATCAGTAGAAGTCATGTGACTAACCTCTTGATTTCTATATGTTAGATTAAATGTACAGGGGTATAAGATAAAGGAGAGTGGGTTGATTCACCCAATTTAATATTTAATCCAATTATTAATAAATATATATATGGTTGATTTGAAATGTTTTCATGACCACTAAGGTCATTTGACCTGGGTAAATAAGATATATCCATCAATATTGTAGCACATATTCATCATTATATATAGTTAATAAGTGGTTTTACGACAATATAAATATTTATACTTGTAAAAAAGGTCTAAAACATATATATAATCTATAGTTTGGGATAAACTAGGAGAAAACCACATACATACAATGTGTAGAACCCCAATAATCTACATGGGGACAAAATGATGATTTGAAAGGAAAAGCACCATGTGAATACAATTTCTAGAAATCCATTTTATTCTCCCCATATGCCCACTAGAAATATTAAAACTTTCCATTTTGACAATAGATTACAAGTTCATAGACTACCAATTATTCAATACCCTTATCCATTAAGTACATGCACCATGACTTTACCCGAACCACTCAAAATGACCCCTACATACACTAAAATGGAATATGTGTAGTGTGTGATTACAATGTACCCCATGGAAGACACCACTTAACCAAATCCATTCTATCACAAATATTTGTGTGAAATACTGGAAAAAATTTGACAAGAAACAAGAAGTCACATATATTTTATTACATGGAATGATGGTAATATAAATAATTCATGCTTCCGCACTAAAAAATAACATTTCAAAATAATTTCTTCAATTGATGAACAAAATCTTAGTAGGGTTTCTATCCATCAAGAAGACCTTGTATAGTAGGATTATCAATACAAATCCATCCTTTATTAGATAAAACATCCTCAAATATATATATATATATATATATATATATATTTATATAAATACATATTATTATAAATAAAAATAATTATAGGGAATAATTTTTTTAAATCACTTTTACTAGGAATACACCTATCCCATCTTAAGGAGATATTTTATGTAAATCATCCTCACCTAGGAGGAACATATATTTTTTGGAATTTTTTTTATAAAAATATATCTATAACTATATACATATATTTGCTTCTTTTTCTATATGATGCCCCAATTATCTTAGGATTGATTTATCATATATATATATATATATTGAATTCCCATGCATAACAAACCAACATTACCTGACACAAAACATTTAAAATGAGGCTCTAAAATTCAGATATAAGGCCCACCATTTAATTATTTAAATATTAAATATCAAAAAAAAGTCTCTAAAAATTATTTTCATGCCAAAATCATAATATAAAGAATGAGTTTATCACTATCAAATAAAATTTCTCATTAATATACTCTAATGGTAAAACTCAAACATAATCATGTAATTTAAAACATATAGTTCTGTAATTGAATACTACCATTGGCATTAAATGATGGTAGACATAAAAAAGTCACATTTGGTATGAGTTTCCACCTTAAAGTCCATAAGTTAGTCTATATTATGTAAAGTTATATAGGTAACTCATGGATCATAATTTATTCATAATCAATACTTATATAAGTTACTACGTGCTTTAGTACCAATGTAAGAAGACCAAAGAGTCATTGGTAAATGTTGTTACTAATCAGATCTAAGTGACACCAAATTAAGCAAAAGAATAATTTATAATGATAAAATCTACAAACACGGAATAAGAAAATAGAATAAATTTATAGAAACTAATATATATCATTATCCATTTTAATATACATGTATAAAACTAATAAGGATAACCAATACAATGTAATTATGAAAAGAATAAATGATAACTAATTATTGTCCCAGAGTAGGTAAAACATAATTTTTATTAATTTTTTTACATTAAAAAATAGTTATATTAGTCCTTATCATATCCCATAACATTTTTATAAACTCACATTAATAGAATAATAGAAATTAAAGAATATCACCCACTTAAGCTCATATAGATGTGAAACCCTAATCTTAGAAGGATAGTTATGCCACTATTGATGGATTTAAAAATACTAGATTTGGAAAATTAGTTGTTTTAGTCACTAACATAATTAAAAAATATAAATCCAAAATTAATGGTTTTGAATTTACCTCAATATCATGGATCTTAATCTTTATTGACCACCGATTGGGACAATGAAAAAAGAATATCCTTTGGTTTACAACTCTAGAAGGAAGAGAGATTAAAAGAGACCTAGAAATAAATAAATTATAGAAACTATTATGAGTATATAGAAACCCCAACCTTATATTGGATGATGAAAAAATATTATGGCTACTTGATTGTGAATTTTTGTGTGGAATGGAACCCCAGTATAGGAGGGGTGAATAAAAATAGAAGAGAATATCCCAAGGTTGTAAAAGTGGTAAGACTAAGTGATAAAACTACTTTAGGGTTCTATAGATTTTTTTAGTTTTAGTTTCAAAAAGTAATTTTTTCCACTTTTTCTGAGAAAAGTATACTAGAACCTTATGGAATGATGATGGAAAAGGAAAATTCTTCTAACATGGCCACCAAAAGTATTGTGACATACTATCCGATTTATTATTGGAATGTTTCTCAAAGGAAAAACATTTGTTTCTAATTTATCTATCTCTTAATGTAGTCCTTACCTTCAAAACCACTACCAACCATCAAGATATACCAAAATAAACAATAAAATAGATATAAAATACAAAAATTAAAGGAAATTATAAGACCATTGTGTTCAGAGTGTTTATATTTTTTTTATTTCATGAGTTTATAAAAAATATTACAGAATTGATTTTTCTTCTAAGATATTAAATAAAGATTCTATTCTAGACCAATAAAATTCCCCCTAATTTTTTTGACTAAGATATAATTTTAATATAACAATAATACTAAATAAATTTAAAACAAAATATTTTTAGAAAGAAAATAATATTACATTAGGGAATGTTAAATCACATGAATTTTTGTTTAATAAGGTTCAATAGATTCCAATTTCAGTCCCAAAAAATGTTTACACATTTTATATAAATAAAAAAATATCTTTGTTTTATATTTAAGTCCCCTATAATAAAATAGAATTAGTACATATGTTACCTTTATTGTATTTGGGAAATATTGTCCTATATGGTGTTACAAATGAGCTCATTTTACCTAATATTTGGATTAAGATTGAAAATAGTTACTTCAATACAATACTATAATCGAAAATCATTAATTGAATATCTTTGGTGGAGATATAAAAATATAATGGGAAGACTAATGAAAATCCCAAAAATATTTAATATGCATTTTTAATTAGTAGTATTGTCATTTGCATAAATATTTTATGTTCTCTCACAATCATTACTCTATTTGGTAGAATTTTTATTATATTCAATCACATTGATAGTATATTATGGGCATATTTCCCCAAAATATTTTCATGAGTTTTGATATATGTTCATGTTATATTTATTTTCATCATGATCATGAAACTCTTTGAATTTTATTACATAATAATAGTATAAAAATGGAATGGGAAAATCCATAAATAGTGGAAAACCATTCCATGATGATGAAACAAACATGTTATGGTAATTAAGATGAGAAAATTATCAGAGAAGAAAATCATGTCCAATAGGATAATAATTATGGTGAAGATACTACCCAATACAAGAGGAGGAAACCCATTGTTGAAGGAGAGACCATTGAAATTCAAAATTTTAAGGAAAAATTCTACAAAATTAGTAATATGACTAAAAACAATAATATTATATGATGAAATGGTGGGAACATTAAATTAAACTGGAAAAATAAACATATCATGATGTTGTGCATGTTTGAGGATAGTTTTTCCAGATTAAATATTCAATAATAATTGAGAAGGAGATAGTTCATTGGTATTTTAGGAATATTCTAGGATTATGTTAATATATTTGAAAATCAAAGTCATGAAACCATGGAAGTGACAAGAAAACGCTATGGATTCAAAAAAAAATTAGTTTATTTATAAATAAAAAAAAGAATTTATAGAAGATAAGAGATTTGACATGGTGATTCTTATATTTTTTATTAACTGAAGGAATCTATTTTTAACAATAAGGAAATAATTTAATATTTTTATATCAATTTAAAAATAAATATTCCACATGTAATGTGTGGGAGAGTCTCTTAATCGTTATAAGAAACATTATTAGGAGAAAAATTTAATTTATGTAGATAATATATTCATACTTAATCTTTTTATCCAAATAACTTTTTGAGGTAGATGATTTCCATTATTTATGACATCTATAATCATTATGGATCTTCTACATGATAAAGTACATATTTATCCTATATAAAATCATTTCTCGTATTTGTTTTTTAGAAGAAAATAAATATCAATGGATTTGAAAATACCAAAGATATATGAGATAAAATTTGTCACGACCTGTCCCAGTGGGGCCCGCTCCGTGATTCCCCATGCCCGCCTCCAATAGGCCAGGGGCTGGTGACTAGCACTGAGTAAACATATCACTAACATGGGAGGCATTTCCTAAGTACCTGTATACATGCACACATCTCCAAGCCCACAAATGATGAAATTTTAAACACTATAGATCAAAAAATGCATGCATACAACTAAACCCAACCAACAGAGTACGACGAAAGGTAGAGTACTGAAAAAGTAAACTGGGCCAGAATACAAGCCCACCAAAAACAAGAGTTTGAAAAGCTGCAAAGTCCAACCTATAAGCACAAAAAGGTACTGGGACTTCCGCTCGTAGCGGTAGGAATGCCTCGGCCTGTAGGGAACTCAGAAAACTCGGTCTCATCCTAGTCCGCCCTAGACTCTGTTGAAAGGCTGCTCATCTGCACAAGACACCAGACGCGAGGACAGAGCCTGTGCAGGTGTGAGTATAACAATAATCAGTAGAGGACCCCGAAAACCACAAAGTAGTACACAAAGTAAAGGTACAGTCAGCTATGCACAATATATGTCTATAGAACATATAGAACAAAACAGATATACTCAAAACCCAGACCCGCGGTCTAGAGACAAGTCACACAACCGCATACCCCCGCAAGGGATTTTGTTCGAAGATTATGTGATGCACTCATTCCAGGAGAACCCACTCCACGAGTCTAATGGATCCGATGACGTCCGTCCAAGAAGCGCTCTTCGTCGGGAACTATCACGAGAGGTAGCTACACTCATTACGGGAGACACACTCCTGAGTGGAAAGGTTACGGTAGATAGAAGTACTCACTACGGGAGACCCACTCCTGAGTGTAAATATCACGATACATAGATGAGGATCACTTCCAGGGCCATGGCAGATACCGTGACTCATCCCGATTGACCAGTTAGGTGATACACCAGCTAGGTAGAGGATCAACGCCTGGTAAGGTTGGTCTCATTGATGCCTGAATCTACCTAGGGTCGGGAATGGATAGAGGATCTCGTTCTGGGCCTCTCGGATGGATGCCTGACTCTATCACAGAAATTCCTGCTGAAGGGATCATAATAATGCGTGAGGGAATGATGCCTAGCCTTTAGGTGAACAAGAAGAAGGGCCACTAACCCAAACTAAATATTTCCAATGTACGATGAACAAAAGGACCAAGCCGTTTTCCAAAAAGTACACAACGTGTAGAAATGATACATGTCGTGTTGTCCGACCCCGGGTACTGCCTATGTACAACGGCCCATGTCGTGAGGCTGGTCGTGTAGAAAACTTTGTACATGGCATGTAGTACAGAGTACATGCTGTGTATGGGTAACCGGGGTTGGCTCTGTGTAATCTGGCCATGTTCCCGTACACGGTCACCAACCCGTGTACTCCGACCCGTGTAATATGCACATGGGGTGACCCACACTGTTTGCCTCGCCTGACCGTGTGATGGAGTACACAGTTGTGTACTCCATCCCGTGACAGTGTATCCCCGGGATACATGCCGAACTCCGCGTAGCTGCCTCTGCCGAGCTGTACACGCCGTGCCGCCTAAAGCCGTGTAGATCATTTCGTGTCCGTGTACTACCCAAAGTATATGCTGAGCTTTGGGGAGAGTCCAACATGCAGTGTTACCGGGGTCACACACCGTGTGATTCTTCTCTGACCCCGAAACCGTAGCCGCCTCCGCCAGTACTACACGACATGTTCTTCGTAATTACACGTCGTGTATTCTAGAAATTTCCAGAAATGAATCCCTTCGCCGGCACGCCTCCCGTGGTGCTCTGGTCATCGATCCGGCCATCCGATCGCCGAAAATCTCCAAGGTTTTGGTCGCCCTGACACCACGAACCTGCTTCCGTCGTTTTAGGGCCTCCGATCAGCTCCGAAAACGTGTTCCGGTCTTCCCGCACGAAGAACACGCGAAGAACGCTCTTTCATATCTGGTCCAATCTATCTTCCGCCAATGTCGCCGCACCTCCATAAGGTCTTTGCGGTGTTGAACCTTCAATTTGGGATTGTTGCATCGCAGAATGGATGTGCAACGATCCGTTTTTCATCGCCCCACGAAGAACGCGAAGAATGCGTGGGGAAAGAAGGGGGAAGAAAACCAAATAAAAAAATTGAGGAACGAACCTCCGCCATCATTCGTCACGACATTGATCTGCTCTCATTAATAGTATTAAACAGATCAAGAATCAACAACAACATAAAGCATGGTTCAATTCCCCATAATCTTCCCGAATAAAAATACTTCCCGCAAGAATGTACGAATCCGCAGATCAACTGGTTTATGGTTGATCTATGTTCGTCGTTTAAACTCAAATACGGGGAAAAGAAATTGAAATAACAACCCCTACCTTTTGAAAGGATCGATCATTGACGAAGGTGTCGTGCTTCCGTTGTCATAGATATCCTTCAACGTCGACGCAATGATCCTTGATTTTGATTTGTCGTCGTTCGTCACCGAGAGTTCTCTCCAATGCGCAGCAGATTCTGCAGAGGTTCCTCTCTCTTCATTTCCAATGATCAACAATTGGTTAACCCATTAAAAGGGGAAACATGTAGTCATTTAATTACGTGGTAATATTAATTATGTTGACTTGACATTTCAAAGTCATTAAGACACACCATTAATTTAGGAAATAGCTGCGCCATTTCTGTGTTGTAGCGGATATTTCCTTAAATGAAATAAAATAAACTTGTTAATTTAATTTATTTTATTTTACATAAAATGTCTGAAAATTAAATTTTTCCCTCAACCCACGCTGGTCAAGGCTAGACTCATTCTTAGGTAAAGTCATCATCCCGGATGCAACGGTGCGCTCAGATTTTTAATCCAGGAATCCGGTTGGAAACTGCCACAACCGCACACAAGTGCCGACTTACTTAACTTAAATAAAAGTTAAAACCACCATACCAGGCTCACTGGACCTCGGAATGATGTGTCGTCTTCACGCCCGGTCTCGAAATAATTCCATATAATATTTAAAAAATAATAAACGGAAAATCTGAGACATTAAATTCTCCCCACCATGGGGATTTACGTCCCAGAAAAGCCAAAACAAAGGATACTAAAAAAGATGAGGGTGCTGGGTGTGGATCAGGGCCTCCCGCTCCCACGTTCTCTCCTGAAGATTCCCGTGCTGCCACCAGACGCACTCAAAGGGAATCGATCACCCACAAAGGATCCTATCCTACCGATCCTCAATCTCCACCGGGTACTCAGAAAAGGTCCCTCCATCCTCGATGTCTAGCTCGCCCCAGTCGATGATGTGCGATGGGTCATGCACGTACCTCCTCAGCTACGACACGTGGAAGACGTCATGTACCCGATGCAACTGTGGTGGTAGATCTAAGTGGTACACCACCTCGCCAACTCTGCACAGAATCTGGAAAGGTCCGATGAACCTCGTAGATAGCTTGCCACATCGGCCAAATCTTCATAACCCTCATCGAGGTGAGACCTGAAGAAAGACGTGGTCTCCCTCTTCGAACTCTAGAGGTCTCTGTCGCCTGTCAGCAAAAGACTTCTGCCAGCTCTGTGCAGTCTTCATCCGCTGCCAGATGATCTGCACCTTCTCTGTGGTAGCTCGCACTAACTCTGGACCCATGAGTGCTGACTCTCTGGGGTCGGTCCAGAAAAGTGGTGACCGGAAGGGTCTCCCGTACAAGGCCTCGAACGATGCTATACCGATGGTGGAGTGGTAGCTGTTGTTGTACGAAAACTCCACTAGTGGTAGGTGGTCCTCCCAGCTGTGACCAATGTCCAAGATACAGGCCCGCAACATATCCTCCAGAACCTGAATGGTCCTCTCTTTCTCACCATCTTTCTAGGGATGAAACGTTGTGCTCAAGCGTAGCTGAGTCCCAAAATCATCCTGCAATCACTTCCACAACTAGGATGTGAAGCAAGCATCTCGATCTGAGACTATAGTCGAGGGGACGCCATGAAGCTGAACTATCTCTTGTACATAGAGGTTCCCCAAGCTCTCCATGGAACTCTTCTCCCTGATACCTAGGAAGTGGTCCGACTTGGTGAGTTGGTTAATGATCACCCAGATGGAGTCATGCCCCTTAGATGTCCATGGTAAGTTTGTCACGAAGTCCATCGATATTCCATCCCACTTCCACTCAGGGACTTCCAGGGGGTGAGCTAATCCCACTAGAACCTGGTGCTCAGCCTTCACCTGCTGGAATGTGAGGCATCGATAAACGAACTCTGCTACTGCCTTCTTCATGCCTGACCACCAGAACTTTCATCGGAGATCCTGGTACATCTTTGACACTCCAGGATGTAGAGCCAAAGGGGATGTATGAAACTCCCTCAGGATATCCTCCTGCAATGCCACTGGTACAACAATTCATCTTTTGAAAAGAAGTACGTGCTCCCCACCTTGCGAATATCCATCAGGAGCATGTAATGTGGATAACTTAACACATAAGGCCACACAGTCGACATCCCCAAGATCTGCCTCCCTAAATCACTGTAAGAGTGGAGGGGTGAAAACCATCGACTATAGGTAAGTTGTATCCTCTCCATCCACGAAGGATAACTATAACACGACTAACTGCTGTGTCGCCTCACTCAACAGCTATGAGCTCGACCTTCTACTAAGAGCATCCGCCACCTTTTTCCCCTTCCCAAGAGTATAGATGATCTCAAAATCATATTCGTGGAGGAACTCTAGACAACACCTCTGCCTCAGATTTAGATCCTTTTGTGAGAAGATGTATATGAGGCTCTTGTGGTCAGAGTAGACAATAAACTGCTCTCCCATAAGGTAGTGTTGCCACATCTTCAATGCGAAGACTACCGCTTCCAACTCGAGATAATGGGTCGCATAATTCTGCTCATGTGGCCTAAGCTGGTGCGAACCATAAGCAATCACTGCATGCCAATTCATTAAGACACAACCAAGCCTGGTCCCTAATGTGTCACAGAAAACTACCTACCTGACACCCTCCTCCGAGAATCTCAAGACTGGGGCGCTCTTCAAACTCTTTCTCAGCTGCTCAAAGTCCTGCTGGAACTTTTCTGTCCACATGAAGGGTTGCCCCTTCCTAGTCAAGGCCGTCATCAGTGCTGATATCCAGGAGAAGTAAGGAATGAACCTCAGGTAATTTCCTACCAACCCAAGGAATCTTCACACCTCTGTTACGCTCAAAGGTGGATCCCATGCTAACACAACCTCCACCTTGGATGGGTCCACATCCACTCCATATGCTAAGATAGCATGTCCTAGAAAGCGGACATCCGGATTCCAGAACTGATAGTTTGAGAGCTTCCCATAAAGATGGTGCTCCCGAAGTATGTCCAGAACCATCCGCAGGTGTCTCGTGTGCTCCTCATCTAACACTGAGTACACAAGGATTTCGTCGATGAAGACCACTATGAACCGGTCCAAGTACGACAGGAAGATCTGGTTCATCAGTCCCATGAACATAGCAGGGGCGTTCATCATGCTGAAAGGGATAACCAGATACTCATAGTGACTGCAACGGCATCTGAAATCCATCTTTGGTATATCCTCGTCCCGCACTCGAATCTGGTGATAGCCAGATTGAATGTTAACCTTCAAGAACCACTATTCCCCTCTAAGCTGGTCGTAGAGGTCATCTATCCTTGGCAGTGGATATTTGTTCTTCACCATTACCTGGTTCAGGTGCCTTTAATCCATGCACAACCTGAGAATCCCGTCTTCCTTCTTGGAAAACAAGACTGGGGCCGCCCAGGGTGAGATGATGGGTCTTACAAAACCCTTGCTCTGCAAATCCTCAAACTTTACCCTCAGCTCACGAAGCTCTGCAGGAGCCATCCAATATAATGATGAGGAAATCGATGTCGTCCCGAGGTGTAAGTCAATGCAGAAGTCGATTTCCCAGCAGAGAGGTAGTCCCGGAACACCTTCGGGAAAAACGTCCTCATACTCTGCCACCACTACTGGGAACTAAGAGCTCACAATATCTACTGCTCCGAGGGTAAGTCTAGACAAATCATGATTGATCGGCTGAAACCTCCTATGAATGAGCCCATTTTTTGCTGCCTGGGTTTCCTTTTCTCCGACAAAGGAAAACCTCGTTCCATCACGGTGGACACACCGCACTCTTCACCTAAAACAGTCAATCTGGGCATGGACCAAAGATAACCAATCCATACCAAGAATGACGTCGTAAGGCCTCGACGCTACCACCAAGAAGATCCAAACGAAACTCTCTCCTCCAAGGGTAAGATCACACTGTCTACAAAGGTGTGTGATCGTCGAGTCTCCTCCCGCAGGTGTCTCCAAGCGTAAAGATCGAGTCAACGGTTCTATAGGAATATTGAGGTTTTGTACAAGACATGTGGATATAAGGGAATGACTCGCACCCGTGTCTATGAGTACGACAACTAAGGTAGAAAAGACATAGATCTAACCTTGAATCATCCCTGGAGCCCCTGGGTCGTATGCCTCAACAACATGCAATTGTCCCCGCCCCTATCCCCTAACTCCCTGAGCCTGGTGTGGACCTCCCGGGGGTGGTGGTGGAAGTATGTCGAAGCGTCTGCCACCACCTGCAGCTCTCCCTGATCCTCTGACACGTCCGCCGCCTGGTGGGTCTGGCTGCTCCATTCTCTGCCTCTACTATGGTGGTCCATCCACCGCTTCCCTGTCAGCAGCTCGACCTGTCGGGAAATCTCTAGAGAGATGCCCCCTACCGGCGCATGCATAACATCGCTTCTCCCTAGGCTGACTGGATCCATCCGGAGAGCCCTAGACTGCTGATCCCTTTTCCTGGGTCCTCCTATGACGTTTCCCACGTCCATACCCCTATGCCTGACGTCAGATCCCTGCTGCCAGTGTCTCCGCACCCGTCTGCCTGCTGCTGACTGTCGGCGGCTGTCTCTGCTCCGCCAAGAAACTCTCGATCACCAAGGCCCGCTCGAGAACTCTAGCATAAGTCGATATGCATAGAGGCACGACACTAGCTCAGATGTCTCATCGTAGACCTCGGTCAAAGTTCCGAGCTCTGAAGTACTAATCCCTGACCATATCCATCGAGTACCTGGCGAGGTTGGTGAACCTCGATGAATAGTCAGGTACTGTCATACTGCCCTACTAGAGCTGAAGAATCTCCTGGATTCGCACAGCTCTCAACTTAACCAGATAGAACTCCTAACTAAAGAGTCACTCAAAATCCATCCATGAAAGATTCTCCTCATCGTTAGTCTGCGTGGTCAGACTCCACCATCGTCCCGCCGAACCCTGAAGAAGGCTCGCTCCTAGGACCACCATATGATCTACTAGTGTCCTCACTAGACGAAAAACTCTGGTCACTACCTCAAGCCTATCCTCAGCCGCCTGAGGGTTGGGATCACCTCGGAACCTGAGGGGTCTCTGTCTCTGAAACTCGTGGAGCACGCTGAGCCTGCGCTTCTCGCCGGTTGGTACCGTGGGTACTACTGGCTGCTCTACTGGTGGTGGTATAGCAGGTGCACCACCAAGTGGAAACTCCCGTGGAGTTGGTCCCTGTATCGAATCCTCTTCACTGAGGGGGTCATCCTCATGATCATGCTGCTAATCTCTAGCGGGTATGCGTCGTGAAGGCATCCTGTAAACAAACAAGATGTACTATGGTTAATGAGTATATCTGGATAGCTGACACAAAAGACATGGAAAACAAAACCCATTCCTATATGTTGCATGTACCTTTTATTTCCCTCGCAACCAATGTTTTCATGTACCAAGTCGAAAAGCAGGTTATCAGAGTCCTGGTGTATGGATACGTCGGCCACCGCACCAACACTGGGGTCTCTGACCTGAAAGTTTGACCCGAAACACTCAACACTGTTGCCCCAAAACAAACTAACAGACTCTTGGTCCGAAGGTAGAACTGACCACCTCTGATACCACTCTATCACAACCCGTCCCAGTGGGTCCCGCGTTGTGACTCCCCATGCCCGCCTCCAATAGGCCAAGGGCTGGTGACTAGAACCGAGTATGCATATAACTAACATGGGAGGCATTACCTAAGTAACTATACACACGCACACATCTCCAAGACCACAAATGCTAAAATGTAAAACACTAAAGAAAAAAAATGCATGCATACAACTAAAGCCAACCAAAAGAGTAAGATGAAAGGTAGAGTATTTAAAAATTAAACTAGGCCAGAATACAAGCCCACCAAAAACAAGAGTCTAAAATACTGCAAAGTCCAACCTGTAAGCACAAAAAGGTATTGGGACTGCCGCTCGTAGCCGTAGGAATTCCTCGGCCTGTAGGGAACTTAGAAAACTCAGTCTTGTCTTGGTCCGCCCTGGACTCTGTCGAAAGGTTGCTCGTCTGCACAAGACACCAGACATGTGGGCAGAGCCTGTGCAGGGGTGAGTATAACAATACTCAGTAGAGGATCCCGAAAACCACAAAGAAGTACACAAAGTAAAGGTACAGTCAGCTATGCACAATATATGTCTACAGAACATATAGAATAAACCATATATAATCAAAACCCAAACCCGTGGTCTAGAGACAAGTCACACAACCACATACCCCCGCAAGGGATTTTGTTCAAAGATTCTGTGATGCACTCATTCCGGGAGAACACACTCCATGAGTCTAATGGCTCTGATGACGTCCGTCTGAGAAGCGCTATTCATCGGGAACTGTCACGAGAGGTAGCTACACTCATTATGGGAGACACACTCTTGAGTGGAAAGGTTATGATAGATAGAAGTACTCATTACAGGAGGCACACTCCTGAGTGGAAAGATCACGATACAGAGACGAGGATCACTGCATGGGCCATGGCGGATACCGCAACTCATCCGGATTCACCAGTTAGTTGATACACCAGCTAGGTAGAGAATCAACACCCGGTAAGGTTGGTCATGTCGATGCCTGACTCTACCTAGGTTCAAGAATGGATAGAGGATCTCGATCTGGTCCTCTCGGATGGATGCCTGACTCTATCATGGAAAGTCCTGCTGAAGGGATCATAATCCTGCATGAGGGAATGATGCCTGGATTTCAGGGGAACAAGAAGAAGGGCCACTAACCCAAACGAAATATTTCCAAGGTACGGTGAACAAAAGTACCAAGCCGTTTTCCAAAAAGTACACGACGTTTAGAAATGATACACACCGTGTTGTCCGACCCTGGGTACTTCCCGTGTACAACGACCCGTATCGTGGGGCTGGCCATGTAGAAAACATTGTACACGGCGTGTAGTATAGAGTACACGCCGTGTCTAGGTAACTAGGGTTGGATCCGTGTGCTCTGTCCATGTGCCTGTACACGGTCACCAAACCGTGTACTCCGACCCGTGTAATCTACACACAGGGTGACCCACGCTGTTGGCCTAGCTTGGACGTGTGATGGAGTACACGGTCGTGTACTCCATCCCGTGTCCGTGTATCCTCGGGATACATTCCGAACTCTGCGTAGCCGCCTCTGTCGAGCTGTACACGCCTTGCCGCCTGAAACCGTGTAGATCATCCCGTGTCTGTGTACTACCCAAAGTACATGCCGAGCTTCGGGGAAAGTCCAACAGGCCATGTGACCGGGGTCACATGCCGTGTAATTCTTATCTGAACCCGAAACCCTAGCCATCGCCGCCAGTACTACATAGCGTGTTCTTCGGAAGTACACGCCGTGTATTTTGGAAATTTCCAGAAACGACACCCTTCACCGACGCGCCTCCCATGGTGCTCTGGTCATTGATATGGCCGTCTGATCACCATAAATATCCTAGGTTTTGGTCACCCCAACACCACGAAGCCACTTCCATCGTTTTCGGGCCTCTGATCGGCTCCGAAAATGTGTTCTGATCTTCCCCCATGAAGAACACGCAAAGAACTCTCTTTCTTATCCGGTCCAATTTGTCGTCCACCATTGTCGCCGCACCTCCATAATGTCGTTGCAGTGTCGAACCTTCTATTTGAGATCGTTTCATCACAGAACGGATGCGCACCGATCCGTTGTTCATCACCCCTTGAAGAATGCAAAGAATGTGCGTGGAAAGAAGGGGCAAGAAAACCAAATAAAAAAATTAAGGAACGAACCTCCGCCATTTTTCATCACGACATTGATCCACTCCCGTTAATAGGCTTAAACAGAGCAAGAATCAACAACAACATAAAGCATGAAGAAATTCCCCATAATATTCCCGAATAAAAATCCCTCCCGCAAGAATGTACGAATCCACGGATCATCTTGTTTGTGGTTGATCCGCATTCATCGTTTAAACTCAAATACAGGGAAAAGAAATCGAAATAACAACCCCTACCTTTTTAAAGGATCAATCATTGACGAAGGCGTCATGCTTCCGTTGTCGTCGAGATCCTTCAACGTCAACGCAACGATCCTTGATTTTGATCTTTCGTCGTTCGTCGCCGAGA
The DNA here is from genome assembly GCA_963277665.1 of Viscum album. NCBI lineage: Eukaryota > Viridiplantae > Streptophyta > Magnoliopsida > Santalales > Viscaceae > Viscum > Viscum album. The sequence continues at coordinate 478,784,765 of OY728156.1, forward strand.
GTTCGCCCCAACACACCACAGATTCTACAGAGGTTCCTCTCTCTATGTTTCCAACGATCAACAATTGGTTAACCCATTAAAAGGGGAAACATGTTGGCATTTAATTACGCGACAGTATTGATGATGTTGACTTGCCATTTCGAATTCATTAAGATGCGCCATTAATTTAGGAAACAACTGCACCATTGCCGCGCTGGAGCGGATGTTTCCTTAAATGAAATAAAATAAACTTCTTAATTTAATTTAATTTATTTTACTTAAAATGTCCGAAAATTAACTTTTTCCCTTGACCCGCACCGGTTGGGGTTAGCCTCATTCTTAGGTAAAGTCGTCATCTCAGACGCAACGGTGCACTCAGATTTTAAATCCGGGTATCGATTTGGAAACTACCACAACCGCGCACAAGTGCCGACTCACTTAACTTAAAAAAAAGTTCTAACCACCATTTCGGGCTCACTGGACCTCAGAATGATGTGCCGTCTTTGTGCCCAGTCTCGAAATAATTCTATATAATATCTAAAAATTAATAAATAGAAAATCCGAGATATTACAAAATTTATGGTATTCATGTAGGTGATAAATGATAAACGAAACACACATTTCATTATGATATTCTCAATTATATTATATTTGAATGGATGAGTATGGATAATTGGTCATGTATTGGGAATTTTATGCCTCTGGGCCTTCAGGTCATGTATTGCAAGTCAGTCAGGCCTTGTGCCTTAGGCCTATGGGTCATGTACGGGTTCCCCTTCAACCCATAAAAGGGGGATTATCCATAATAAAAATAAAAAAGAAGGCCTTTGGGCCATTCGGGATAAACTCAATATGTGGATAAAGATAAAATTTTAAATATTTAACCATTTTAAAGAAACTAATACGAATTATTTTATATATGTTTCATAAAAATATCTCATTTGTAAAAAAATTATTTAAATAACCTATATATTAATAAAAAACAAAATTTTGATTAATTACTAAATGGGAATAGGTTTTTATTTTATAAAGATGTGTGGATCAGGGAAGCATATCACTACTAAAGATTTTAATATATTTAGAGTTTATGTTAAAAGGAAAACATACATTAACAATTTTGAGATATGAAGATAGAATATACTAAAAATAGATAAATTCATTTCTTATAAAAAATTTCAAAAAAGAAAAAGAAATTACAATATTAAGATTCTATTATAATGTTTAAAGTATGGGAGGATAAGAAATTTGCATTAATTTTTTTTGAGATGGTAAATCTAGAATAATATAATGAATTTTCTATATGATTATTTAAGAAAAATAAAAAAAAGGTTAGTGATGATAGAAAGGGTAGAATTTTATCTCAAGGATAAGATAATATTCCATTTAAATAAGAAATGTTCTTTAGATGAAATTTAATTAAACTTTTGATGAATAAATTAAACCATAAAATAATTTAATGTGAATTTGTGTGCATGGTTACATGGTTCAAAACGATTATTATAATAATTTCTTTAGTAATAATTTTAGTGATTATAAAAATGGACATGATTAAAGAAAAAATAACATTTTTTGGTATAGAGCTTATAATGAGTATCAAGAAGATCACTAATCTTGAGATAAAAAATGCATCATTGAGTGAAATATATTTTAAATTTATTAATAAAGAATATTTATTGAGAAATAATAATGGAATAATTTCCATTGTTACTAAAATATATTAAATAATTGATGTTATTATAATTATTATGAAAATTATATGAGAATACATTAACTTCTTTAGAGAAAATGTACTTGAGTCTGAAAATTGTTTGAATAAATTTTAGTTTGACTTAGATAAATATATCTAAGTAGTAGTATAACCCATTACAAAACCATAAAATCTTATCATAACATCAAATAAAATTGTGGATCATAAAAATTAAAATTTATCACATCTTATGGGTACTCTAGGAATTTGATATATTTATGGATCTCACACTAAGAAAATGGATAAATAATTTATCATTCCAAATATAAATGCATCAGATGAGGTTTTGGAAATTAATATTGTAGAAAATTGAAATAGTAGTTGGTTTCGGACAATTAAATAATTTCATACTAATGCTAAAATAAAATTCATTAATAAAGGAATGTTATATATTAATGATAATATTATTTAAAATAATAAAATTCTATAAACTTTAAGAAATAATGAGAAAAATATGAACAATATTTTTATCATCTTATGAGAAGACCAAAATTAAAGTATGATGCTGTTGCTGTGGAAATCATTATCTTAAGTAATATATATTTCAATATACTATTTTTTTTCTATAAAATTGAGTCGCGTTTATTAAAGGGGGAAGCAATATAAAATCATGAAAACTAATCCATTGAGAGGAGAAAATACTAAGGTTAATGTGGAAAATAATTTTATCCTCAATGAGGATACATGTGAAAATGAAAAAAATAAGGGACCACTACCAATGAACACCTACTTGTTATATAATTTCATTTAACAAAAATAGATGACTCTAAATATTTTCAAATAGATAATACAAGTTAATAAATTGAGTTAGTTAATTTTACTTAAGAAACCTTCAAGAAAGAGAAACCTTGGACGTTGGATAATGTATCCTCATTAAAATTTAACAATATTAAAAAATTACTTGAATTAATTGGGAAATATTTTGGGGGAATCATGTAATCCATTAATTATAGATACTAAAATTTATATGTAATTTGGACCAGTAAAATCAGTGAGAAAAATTTCACTTAAAAATATGTTCTCTTTTTTGATAACTTGGTACATAATTTATTGAGTATTTATCAATTATATTGTTTTAAAAATCAATTTATATTATTGAGAAACATATATTTAATTAGAATATTTAATTATTTAATTAACTAGTTGCGAGGAAAGTGAGTAAATTAAATTTATTTTCAAATCAAGGATGATAAGAATTATTGTTTCACTAGAATGAAAAAAATAAAATGATATATTTCATAAAAAACATAGTTAATTACGATAAAATAATATGATAAAAATATTTAATGTTTTCTTGAGGAATATACCTAAACCTTATAGAGATATATCCACTTCATCTAATTTAAAAAAGAAAAAGAAAAATAGAGATCCAAATATAGAAAACTATAGAGATTTACATAAATAGGACACTTAAACATGTTTATTTAGATGTGTGTGAATCTACAAGGAATATATCAACCAAAATAGATAATTATTTCATTATTATTGTCTATTATTACACTCTTTTGGTTATATTATGTTTATGTGGAGTAAATTATATGGATCAATTAAATGTAAAATTTAACGATTCAAAGTAAAAATAGATCCTAAAACATGGAAATTCACTTTATATCATCTCATGACTGGATTTGAGTTCAATATCAATAAATAATTTCTCTCCTAAATGTATTTTCTCTCTAAATATTGATAAAAATAAGTAAAGTAGATATCTATTCAAAAAATTATAATAATGGAAATAATGTAAAAAAAATGGTGGAATTCTAGGGAGATCTTTTAATATTGATCCAAATTTATATTTAATCATGGGATATGGGTAGTCTAGGAGGACCAAATCTACTAAAAGAAATTAAAATCCATAGAATATCAGTTGAGATAAAAATGGTTAAGATTTCAAAAATTTATGTTCCAAAAATTGGTCAAAGTAAAAAAATATATTAATATATCTCGATATACATTATAATAGAATACAGACATCACTTGTAATAATTGATGATGGGTTGATATGGTAGGTTTATTTTACCACAGTACGTCACTTTAAAGTACTATTATATAAATTATACATCAATGACTATTCTTATAAATAATCTCTAATATGGGGTTTACAGCACAAGGTTCTTTTTATTTTTAGTCAAAGAGAACCTTTTTTCCCAAGATAAGTAATCAATGGGACATTTTCAGTGACACGTTAGGATGCATTTTGGTTAAGACGCTGGGTGGTTATGCTCATTGAACATTTTTTAGGGTAATATTGTATTCTATTAGACACTATTAAAGATTTATGATATGTTTGATTGTCACGACCCGCCCTCGGGGCCCATGCTGTGACTACCCCAAGCCCGCCTTCCATAGGAGAGGGGCTGGAGACTAGCACCATGGCGTAAATCCCAACAAAATGGGAAGGCATTGCCTTTGAAAAGTAAAAAAGCACCACAGAGTAAGCAAGCAGAAAAGTAAACACTAAGTAAAAACTGTACAAGCTGTGCTGAAAGTAAAAGGGGCCGGAAATACAAGCCCAACAGTAAAGTACAACTGAAAGGAAAAACAACAACTGAAAGGGAAAACTGTAGCGTCGAGCCGTCCTCTGGAAATCCCACCTGAAGGGTGGGTACAGATAGCCTCCACTGCTCCTCGGGTCCACCTGACCGCTCCGAGTACGTCCCGCTCAGTGGTCCACCTCCAGGTACAGTCCTGCTCCACACGCCTCCACCACGATCAGTGCTGTCCGTCGTCTGCAACCAACACAACGTAGTGCGGGCAAAGCCCGTGCAGGGGTGAGTATAAGCTACTCAGTAGGGACCCCGAGACCCCCGAAGGTCTCCCGAAATCCACAAAGGATAATACACAAAGGAAGGATACAATCACAAAGTGACATCTGACACGGCTTAGGTATATTCCCATACATATACCTAAGTCATCAATTCCCGTTCGACTCCAACGTCCGAGCCCAAGCACAACCCAGTCCACACAGGAAAGCAAAACGTACACCCACACAGGATAGCTCAACACAATCCACAAAGGAGAGTAAATAGTAAATCCACATAGGATAGCTCAACACAATACACAAAGGAGAGTAAACAGTAAATCCACATAGGATAGATCAACACAATCCACAAAGGAGAGTAAACAGTAAATCCACACATGATAGATCAACACAATCCACAAAGGAGAGAAACGGAAGATTCAGCTCACACAGGTATACTTTTTCGGATGACGATAAAGATGATCACTGATCCATCTAAGTCGTCGGACCCACGAAGGATCGATAGGTAACTAACCCCCGCAATGACCCACACAAGATCAGGCCCACACAGGACCTATAGGCGCTGGCTCACACAGAACCGCTGAGCGCGGACCCACATAGGATCGGACCCACACAGGATCGGGCCCACACAGGACCGGGCCCACACAGGACCTGAAGCACTGATCCACGAAGGATCGCTGAGTGCAGTAGTCGTCGCAGTCCACTGAGGATCTCTGCACAGTCGTCGCCGCAGTCCACTGAGGATCTCTGCACGGTCGTCGTCGGAGTCCACGGAGGATCTCTGCACAGTCATCGCTGTCGAAGTAGCAGTCGCAGCCAGCTTAGGGTTCCCGCACACAGCAAGCTCGTTCGGGAGGGTCCGCTCCACGAGCTGAGAGGCTGATACATCAACTGTCACAAAGTACGAAGTTGATGTATCCAAAAGTTCCGTATCATCAACAGGAACTCAACTTTGCAGACGGCGCGTCAATCGGACGCCCGGTCTGAGAGTTATTGACATTTTCGTCCCAGGGGCCCGGTTGGTTTTTAAGGCAAAACCAACCCGACCGCACTCCACCTGCATCCAAACCTCGGGCGGAGTATTCCAAAAGATCCGTCTCACTTAGAGGAAAACAACAAAGCTGACGGCACGTTAATCGGATGTCCGTAGCTCAAGATATGAGTGTTTCCGCTCCGAGGGCCTGGTTGGTTTCGTGTACGAACCAACCCGGCCGAACTCAAAGTACTCCGAAAGCTTGAGTGCGATATACCGAAACGACCGTCTCGATCCAAGGATCGCGTTTCCGCTGACGGTGAGTCGTTTGGAGTCATGTAGCTCAAGATACGGCCATTTGAGTGAAGACCGTCCGAAGACGGGGGGTACGGGCCCGGGCCGACCCGGCCTGACCCCCCCGGGAGGCGGCCGAACCGGGTTGACCCGACCCGGTCCGACCGGGTCCGGTCCGGCCAGGGCACAGCCCGGCCGGTCGGACCGGCCTGGTCCGGTTCGGCCGAACGGCCGAGGCACGCGGGGCGCCGCCCCCGCGGCCAGGTGGTGCCGCGGCCCCCCGCGTGGGGACGCGCTGAGTCGGGACGCGGCTTCTGCCGCGTCCGAGGTCACCGGACCCACGCGGCCGCGGGTGCCGCCGCCGCCGCGCTGAGTCACGGCGGCCTGTCCGGCGGCGCGCCGGGGCGCCGCCGCTCCCGTCTGCCGGTGTCGCCGCGCCAGCGACCCGCGCCGCCGGCGAGTTCCGCGGGCCACTGGGATCGTTCCGGTGGTCCGATTCTCTTCCCGTCTGCGCCATTGATCCTCCCGGGACTCGTTCTTCACTGCGGGATCGTCAAAAATCTATTTCTCAACGTTCCGTCATCGCCCGTCAAATCCGCACAAAATGAAGAACGGCGGAGGGTCGTCAGGCCGTGTTCGTTTGGCCCGCACCCTCCGCGTTAGAGATAAAAAACGGGAGAATTTTGTTCAACACATGAACCGACAATTTTAATTAAATAAAATTGTTCGTTTGAAACCGGTTCTTTAACTTTTTAAAGAAACACATATGGGAATAATTAAAAAAAGGGGTAAATCCCAAAATAAATCCCTACCTCGTCGATCGTCGCGCGCGGGCATTCTTCGCGGGAAAGCTCGTCGCGGAAGAGAGGGATCGTCGCGTCGTCGCGGGGAGGCGTCGCGTCATCGCGGAATCCTGCGTTGAGTCGGCGAGCTCAACGGACCAAGAACAACAGATTTAAATCATAAATAATTAAATCTATGTTTAAAACCAAAAGAAAAGAACCTTGAGAGGAAATCTGAAATCACTCACCTCAAACGGTCGGTGATCGGAGATCGGAGCATGGAAGAACGTCTCGGACGGAAGTGTCGTCGATTTCCGGGTTCGTCATTCTTCGTGTTCTTCGTGTTCTTCACGTTCTTCACGTTCTTCGCAATGGATAAGAAGATACGAGGGTCCTCTCAAATCTTCTCAAAGCGCAAATAACCAGAGGTCGAGCGTTGGCCTTATTTTATTATTACGCCAACAAATTTGAAAACTGGTTAAGAAACGATCCATCAATTCGTTGAATTAATTCAACGAAAGAAACATCCCATTTAATTCACGAAATAAACCGCCCAATTAAATGGTCTGTTAAGATTTTAAGAAACGCGTCAGTTGACTTTCATAAAGACGGGTTTTTGCGGGTGCGTTTCTTAGCGGAAAGAAACGGCGGGGCTCGTGCGGGCCCCAACTTAAAAATATCCTACCAAGGGGGTAGGATATTTCTGGATAGCATCCTATCCGGTTCAACTCAGTTCAAGCCGTCATTTAGTGGCTTCAAGTGGCTTCCAAGTGGCTTAAGTGAAATAAAATAAAGTTGTCGCAAAATTATTTTATTTCTTAACTTTAAGCCCGAAAATTAAAAACCACACCCGAGCAAACGCCACTCCGGAAGAAGCGTTTCTAAGAGAATACCGGCGCTGCAATTTCATCGGTGCCCTCAGAATTTGATTCCGGGCACCGGTTCAAAATTTAGAAAAACCCGCTCGTCCGTTCACTGAACGTACCCGATCCAAAACTTCGGAAAATGATTCCGGGAACACCGGGCCTCAGAATCAGGTGCCGTCAGAAACTGCGCTCATGTAAAATTCCAAAGAAAATTAAGAAAAAAATTTCCTTCAAATTTACGGGTCTTTACATTACTCCCACCTCAGGACTTTACATCCCCGTAAAGATGCATCAAAAACTAGGGAAACAAATGTGGGTACTGAGCACGCATCTGAGCCTCCCGCTCCCAAGTGCTCTCATGAAGGTTCTCGTGCTGCCATCTGATGCACACAAGATGAATCGATCGCCCATATAGGACCCGCTCCTGTCGATACTCTATCTCCACTAGGACCTCCACAAAAGTCGCCCCATCATCCACGTCTAGCTCCCCATAGTCAATGATGTGCGTCGGGTCGTGCACATATCTCCTCAGCTGGGATACGTGGAAGACGTCGTGCACCCGGTGCAACTGAGGTGGCAGAGCCAGGCGATAAGCCACCTCACCAATCCTGCTAAGGACCTAGAAAGGCCCGATGAAGCATGGAGACAACTTTCCGCCTTGTACAAATCTCCGCAAACCACGTCGAGGTGAGACACGCAAGAAGACGTGGTCGCCATCCTCGAACTCTAGTGGCCTCCGCCTCCTATCAGCATATGACTTCTGCCGGATCTGAGCTGTCCTCATCTGCTCCTGGATGACCTGGAGCTTCTCTGTCGTGGCCCAGACCATCTCTGGTCCCACTAGTGCTGACTCTCCAGGGTCTGTCCAGCACAAAAGAGATCTGAAAGGCCTGCCGTACAACGCCTCGTAGGGTGCCATCCCGATGGTGGAGTGGTAGCTGTTGTTGTATGCGAATTCCACCAAGGGTAGGTGGTCCTCCCAGCTGCGACCAAAGTCGAGGACACATGCACAGAGCATGTCCTCGAGGGTCTGAATGGTCCTCTCTGTCTGACCATCCGTTTGAGGGTGAAAGTGGTGCTCAGGCATAGCCACGTCCCGAACGCCTCCTGCAACCCCTTCCAAAGCCGGGAAGTAAAACGATCGTCCCGATCAGAGACGATAGTCGATGGCACACCGTGAAGTCGTACAATCTCCTGAACGTAGAGAGGTCCCATGCTCTCCACTGAGCCCTGCTCTCGAATGGGTAAGAAGTGTGCCGACTTGGTGAGTCGGTCAACAATCACCCAAATAGATTCGTGACCTCTGGAAGTGTGTGGAAGTCCAGTCACGAAGTCTATAGATATGCCATCCCACTTCCACTCCGGGACCTCCAAGGGCTGTACCAAGCCTGCTGGTACCTGATGCTGTACCTTCACCTACTGGCAGGTGAGGCACCGCGAAACAAACTCTGCCACAACCTTCTTCATGCCCGGCCACCAGGGCTGACGTCTGAGATCCTGGTACATCTTCGCCACTCCAGGATGTACCGCCAAAGGAGAAGTGTGGAACTCTCTCAGCACCTCCTCTCGTAAAGCGACTGGTACCAAGGTACGTCCTCTGAAAAGGACATCGTTCTCTTCTCCAAGGGAGAAACCATCAGGTGTCTGTCCCAAGGATATCTGTGCACGCCGTGTCTCAAAGTCAGCGTCCCCACGCTGTGCCTCTCTGACCCGCTGTAGAAGTGGAGGAGAGACTGTGAGAGACTGAAAGAAGGCTGCTCCGTCTCTATCCACGAAGGATATCTGCAAGGCGGCTAGCTGCTCTATCACATCCTCAAGCAGCTGGATGCCCGTCCTCCTGCTGAGGGCATCGGCTACCACGTTCCCTTTCCCAGGAGTATAGACTATCTCAAAGTCATAGTCCTGGAGGAACTCGAGCCATCGCCGCTGTCTTAGGTTCAGGTCCTTCTGAGAGAAGATGTACCTGAGACTCTGGTGGTCAGAAAAGACTGTGAAGCGCTCGCCCATCAGATAGTGCCGCCATGTCTTCAGGGCGAAGACCACTGCTGCCAACTCCAAGTCATGGGTAGCGTAGTTCTACTCATGCGGCCTCAACTAACGTGATCCGTAGGCAATCACGGCCCGCTCCTGCATCAGGACACACCCGAGTCCGGTCCCTGATGCATCGCAGTAGACTACGTATCCAACTCCCTCCTCAGGCAACCTCAAGATAGGTGCGCTGGTCAACCTCTGCCTCAGCTCCTGGAAGCTCTGCTGACATCTGTCTGACCACACGAAGGGTTTCCCCTTCTTCATCAATGCTGAGAGTGGGGCCGCAACTCTGGAGAAGTCTGACACAAATATCCGATAGTATCCGGCTAGGCCCAAGAAACTCCGCACCTCTGTCATGCTCTTGGGTGGCTCCCAAGCTAGCACTGCCTCGATCTTCGCGGGATCCACTGCAACTCCCGCCTCAGAAATGATGTGCCCCAAGAAATGGACCTCACGTAACCAGAACTGACACTTCGAGATATTTCCATAAAGTTGGTGCTCTCGGAGTGTGTCTAGTACAACACACAAGTGGTAGGCGTGCTCCTCCTCCGTGGTCGAGTACACCAAGATGTCGTCGATGAAGACTACGACAAATCGATCGAGGTATGGCTCGAAGATCTTGTTCATGAGACTCATGAACACTGCTGGAGCGTTGGACACGCCGAAAGGAATAACCAAGAACTCATAGTGGCCATACCGACATCTTAATCCCGTCTTCTGCACATCCTCGTCTCGAACTCTGAGCTGATGATAGCGTGACCTGAGGTCTATCTTCGAGAACCACCGTGCTCCCTTGAGTTGATCGAAGAGGTCATCCATCCTGGGTAGCGGATACTTGATCCTCACTGTCACCTGGTTCAGGCGACGATAATCGACACACAGTCGCAAGCTCCCGTCCGCCTTCTTGGCGAACAATATCGGGGAAGCCCAGGGTGAAACACTGGGTCAGATGAACCCCTTGCCCTGCAAGTCCTCCAACTGTACCCGCAGCTCTCGAAGCTTAGCGGGTGCCATCCGATATGCTGGAGTGGATATCGGGGCTGTCCCGGGGTACAGGTCAATGTAAAAGTCTACCTCTCTGCGAGGAGGTTGTCCTGGAACGTCTTTGGGAAAGACGTCCGCGTACTGATCCACCACTGCAGGAAAACTGGGACTCCGCACGTTGACTGCTCCCAGGATGAGGCTAGCCAACTGATGAGTGATGGGCTGACCTCACCTCTGCGTGAGTCCATCCTGTGCTGCTAAGGCTCCCTTCTCGCCGGTGAAGGTGAACCTGCTCCCGTCGGTGCGCACACATCGCACCTTGCGCCTAATGCAGTCAATATGAGCATGGACCGTAGATAACCAATCCATGCCCAAGATGACGTCGTAAGGCCTCGACGCCGCTACAAGAAGATCCCAGCCAAAGCTCTCGCCTCCTAGAGTAAGCTCACACTGCCGGCACCAGTGCGTAATCGTCGATTCTGCTCTCGTAGGAGTCTCTAGCCGTAAGGATCGAGCCAAAGGCTCCGTCGGAATCTCCGAGCTCCGAACAAGGGCAGTGGCTATGAAAGAGTGACTCACTCCTGTGTCTATCAGAACTGCAACAAGGGTGGAATAGAAACAGATCGTACCTCGAATCATCTCTGGCGCGCCGTGGTCGTAGGCCTCAGCTGTCTGGAGCTGCGCCTGTCTCTGCCCGCCAGCTCCCTGTGGTCGGGGCGGGCCTCCTGGTGGTGGTGGTGGCAGAGCCTCAAAGCGTCGCCCACCACATGCTGCTCGGCCAGCTCCTCTGCCTCGTCCGCCTCCTCCCTGCGGACCGCCACGGTCGACCCTCTACCTCTTCCTGGGTGGTCCCTCCACCGTCTGCTGCCCCTCGGTACGACGGGTCAGGCAGTCACGAGCCATGTGGCCCTACCCGCCGCACTCGTAGCACTGTCTGCCCCTCGGAAGGCTGGCTCCGCGCTGTGTGCCCCGCACTGCTGAGCCAGTGTCCCGGGGTCGTCTGCTGGAAGGCCTGGTCTGCCTGGGACCCTGAGTCATCCGTCGGCTACCTACTGCCGAAGACTCCGCTATCTGCCGCCCTGCGGCAGGTCTCGCTGTGGACTCAGCCAAGAAGCTCTCGATCAGGAGGGCTCGCTCCAGTACTCCTGCCTGGGTCGGGATTCTGTGGGAGATCAGTGATGCCCTGATCTCGTGTCTCAATCCCTGCTCGAAGGTCCGGGCCCGGAAGAAGGGGTCCCGTACCATGTCTCTCGAGTAGCGAGATAGGTCAGTGAACCTCGCCGCGTACTGGGCAACCGTCAAGATGCCCTGCAGTAGCTGAAGAAGCACCTGGATGCGCACCGCACGGAGGGTGACCGGGATGAACTCTGAGTGGAAGAGGCTCTCGATGTCCGTCCAGATGAGGGAGGCTTCATCGTGTACCTGGAGCATCAGGCTCCACCATTGCCCTGCTGCTGCGTGCAGTAGGCTCGCCGCGAGGATCACCATGAGGTCTGCTGGTGTCCTCACTAGCCTGAAAACTCGGACGACCGCCTCCAGCCAGTCCTCGGCTGCCTGGGGATCTGACTCCCCATGGAACCTGGGTGGCCGCTGGCGCTGGAACTCGTGCAGAGCTCCGAGGCGTCGTGCTTCGTCAGCTGCCAGTGTTGGAAGCATCGGGGGCTCGGCAGGTAAAGGTACCGCCGGCGCCACTGCTATCAACGGGCCCTGTACCGAGGCCTCGTCGCTCGGCGGGCTGTCGTCGCACTCTACTCTAGGAACCCTAGCTGGCTGCTGTCGTCGTGCCATCCTGGAAAGGAAACAAGTGTGCCACGGTCAAAACAGTATACCTGGTGAGCTGACACAAGTAATCACAGAGAAAACTTGAAACACACATGCAATCAATGTTTTCGTGCATTAAGTCGGAAATCAGAAGTCAGGGTCCTGGTGTATGGATACGTCGGCCGCCGCACCAACACTGGACTCCCTGGACTGATAACCACACTCAATACGCTAAACACTATTGCTTCACATAGAAGAAAGATCAGAGTCTGCGGTAGAACCGACCACCTCTGATACCAATTTGTCACGACCCGCCCTCGGGGCCCATGCCGTGACTACCTCAAGCCCACCTTCCATAGGCCAGGGGCTGGCGACTAGCACCAAGGCGTAAATCCCAACAAAAAGGGAAGTCATTGCCTTTGAAAAGTAAACAAGAACCCCATAGTAAGCAAGCGGAAAAGTAAACACTGTGTAAAAACTGTACAAGCTGTGCTGAAAGTAAAAGGGGCCGGAAATACAATCCCAACAGTAAAGTACAACTGAAAGGAAAAACAGCAACTGAAAGGGAAAACTGTAGCGTCGAGCCGTCCTCTGGAAATCCCACCTGAAGGGTGGGTACAGATAGCCTCCACTGCTCCTCGGGTCCACCTGACCGCTCCGAGTACGTCCCGCTCAGTGGTCCACCTCCAGGCACCGTCCTGCTCCACACGCCTCCACCACGATCAGTGATGTCCATCGTCTGCAACCAACACAACGTAGTGAGGGCAAAGCCCGTGCAGGGGGTGAGTATAAGCTACTCAGTAGGGACCCCGAGACCCCCGAAGGTCTCCCGAAATCCACAAAGGATAATCCAAAAAGGAAGGAGACAATCACGAAGTAACATCTGACATGGCTTAGGTATATGCCCATACATATACCTAAGTCATCAATTCCCGTTCAGCTCCAACATCCGAGCCCAAGCACAACCCAATCCACACAGGAAAGAAAAACGTACACCCACACAGGATAGCTCAACACAATCCACAAAGGAGAGTAAAGAGTAAATCCACATAGGATAGCTCAACACAATCCACAAAGGAGAGTAAACAGTAAATCCACATAGGATAGCTCAACACAATCCACAAAGGAGAGTAACGCAAGATTCAGCTCACACAGGTATACTTCTTCGGATGACGATAAAGATGATCACTGATCCATCTAAGTCATCGGACCCACGAAGGATCGATAGGTAACTAACCCCCGCAATGACCAACACAGGATCAGGCCCACACAGGACCTGTAGGCGCTGGCTCACACAGAACCGCTGAGCGCAGACCCACACAGGATCGGACCCACACAGGATCGTGCCCACACAGGACCGGGCCCACACAGGACCTGTAGCACTGATCCACGTAGGATCGCTGAGTGCAGTAGTCGTCGCAGTCCACTGAGGATCTCTACACAGTCGTCGCCGCAGTCCACTGAGGATCTCTGCACAGTCGTCGTTGGAGTCCACGGAGGATCTCTGCACAGTCGTCGCTGTCGAAGTAGCAGTCGCAGCCAGCCTAGGGTTCCCGCACACAGCAAGCTCGTTCGGGAGGGTCCGCTCCACGAGCCGAGAGGCTGATACATCAACCGTCACAAAGTCCGAAGTTTATGTATCCAAAAGTTCCGTATCGTCAACAGGAACACAACGTCGCAGACGGCGCGTCAATCAGACGCCCGGTCTGAGAGTTATTGGCATTTTCGTCCCAGGGGCCCGGTTGGTTTTTAAGTCAAAACCAACCCGAACGCACTTCACCTGCGTCAAAACCTCGGGCGGAGTATTCCAAAAGATCCGTCTCACTTAGAGGAAAACAACAAAGCTGACGGCACGTCAATCAGACGTCCGTAGCTCAAGATATGAGCGTTTCCGCTCGGAGGGCCCGGTTGGTTTCGTGTACGAACCAACCCGGCCGAACTCAAAGTACTCCGAAACCTTGAGTGCGATATACCGAAACGACCGTCTCGATCCAAGGATCGCGTTTCCACTGACGGTGAGTCGTTTGGAGGCCCATACTTCAAGATAAAACCATTTGAACGAAGACCGTCCGAAGACGGGGGGCACGGGCCCGGGCCGACCCGGCCCAACCCCCCTAGGAGTCGGTCGAACCGGGTCGACCCGACATGGTCTGACCCGGTCCGGTCCGGCCAGGGCGTGGCCCGGCCGGTCGGACCGGCCAGGTCCGGTTCGGCCGAACGACCGAACGGCCGAGGCACGCGGGGCGCCGCCCCCGCGGCCAGGTGGTGCCGCGGCCCCCCGCGTTGGGCCGCGCTGAGTCGGGACGCGACTTCAGCCGCGTCCGAGGGCACCAGACCCGCATCGCCGGCGAGTTCCGCGGGCCACCGGGATCGTTCCGGTGGTCCGATTCTCTTCCCGTCTGCGCCATTGATCCTCCCGGGACTCGTTCTTCACTGCGGGATCGTCAAACATCCGTTGCGGTACATTCTGTCATCGCCTGTCAAATCTTCACAAAGTGAAGAACGACGGAGGGTCGTCGGGCAGTGTTCGTTTGGCCCGCACCCTCCGCGTTAGAGATAAACAACGGGAGAATTTTGTTCAACACATGAACCGAAAATTTTAATTAAATAAAATTGTTCGTTTGAAACCGGTTCTTTAACTTTTTAAAGAAACACATACGGGAATAATTAAAAAAAGGGGTAAAACCCAAAATAAATCCCTACCTCGTCGATCGTCGCGCGCGGGCGTTCTTCGCGGGAAAGCTCGTCGTGGAACAGAGGGATCGTCGCGTCGTCGCGGGGAGGCGTCGCGTCGTCGCAGAATCCTGCTTTGAGTCGGCGAGCTCAACGGACAAAGAACAACATATTTAAATCATAAATAATTAAATCTGTGTTTAAAACCAAAAGAAAAGAACCTTGAGAGGAAATCCGAAATCACTCACCTCAAACGGTCGGTGATCGGAGATCGGAGCGTGGAAGAACGTCTCGGACGGAAGCGTCGTCGATTTCCGGGTTCGGCGTTCTTCGCGTTCTTCACGTTCTTCGCGTTCTTCGCGTTCTTCGCGTTCTTCGCGTTCTTCACAAGGGAGAAGAAGATACGAGGGTCCTCTCAAATCTTCTCAAAGCGCAAATAACCAGAGGTCGAGCGTTGGCCTTATTTTATTATTATGCCAACGAATTTGAAAACTGGTTAAGAAACGATCCATCAATTCGTTGAATTAATTCAACGAAAGAAACAACCCATTTAATTCACGAAACAAACCGCCCAATTAAATGGTCTGTTAAGATTTTAAGAAACGCGTCAGTTGACTTTCATAAAGACGGGTTTTCGCGGGTGCGTTTCTTAGCGGAATGAAACGGCAGGGCTCGTGCGGGCCCCACCTTAAAAATATCCTACCAAGAGGGTAGGATATTTCTGGATAGAATCCTATCCGGTTCAACTTAGTTCAAGCCGTCATTAAGTGGCTTCAAGTGGCTTCCAAGTGGCTTAAGTGAAATAAAATAAAGTTGTCGCAAAATTATTTTATTTCTTAACTTTAAGCCCGAAAATTAAAAACCACACCCGAGCAAACGCAACTTCGGAAGAGGCGTTTCTAAGCGAATATCGGCACTGCGATTTCATCGGTGCCCTCAGAATTCGATTCCGGGCACCGGTTCAAAAGTTAGAAAAACCCGCTCGTCCGTTCACTAAACGTACCCGAGCCAAAACTTCGGAAAATGATTCTGGGCACACCGGGCCTCGGAATCAGGTGCCGTTAGAAACTGTGCTCTTGTAAAATTCCAAACAAAATTAAGAAAAAAATTTCCTTGAAATTTACAGGTCTTTACATTGATAATCCACCCTGAGTCCCAGTGTGGGTTTGGTTTCCCCTGTACTAGTGGTTATTCGTTAACATGCATCATTTTGAATATTTTTATGTATTATAGGTTCTACATATTTTTTATTTACTAATTAATAATTCATAATACTATGGTACAATGGTTTAAAGCCACATAGATGGTCACTATATAGTTTATTTCTGTACAGGGAGGTATTAAATGTTGATGTTGTTGGGATCTAGAACTGGATTTTTAAATATATCTGTGAAAGTAAATAGAAACCATGTAGTTCAGTGACATGTAATGGAGAACAAAACAGATTTTATAGTAATTTGATCATAACCAATCCATGTGTTTTAACACTATGCAATAAGGGTGAGTAGGTGAAGGTTCATAGTCATGGTTGTTTTGGGACTTATAGATAAGTTTCCATTTTCGATTCACATTGAATGGAATATGGACCAATTATGATAATATTCTTTTAGAAAAAATATTTCAATGTGGGGTTCAATGTTTATTTGACTAGTAAGAATATGGATCATTGAGAAAAATATCGATTCATTTAGAATTTTTCCTAATAAAGGAAATATGGTGACACTTAGAATGAATATGTCCATTCATGTGGGAGATAGTTTCATCTAGAATGTAGATGAATGAATATAGTTCCTCGTGATATGGACCTGGTTAAATGTATGTTTGAGTTCATGGGTAATACCTAGTGAGGAAGAACATATGCGACATGACATGGAATATGGCCCCATGAGGATAAAACTAGAAGAGTCTAATGTTAGTTTCAAACATATAGGATACATCCTATGTATCATATTTGATATAAACCAAATATTAAAAATTATAATAGGCATATATTAAGTTCATTTTTTGGGAATATACCATTTAGCTTAATGTCATGTGGTAAAAATGTTGTCATTATGCCTTATGTGAAAGGACTAGGATGTAATCTAAAAAGTTTAACATAATTCTATAGGGATGTTCATGTCATGAAACTTTAGATAATATATTATTGGATGGTATTATATATATTGAGGATACCCTTGTATTTCAAAACAAATAGATGAATTTTGGTAAGTCATGTAGGATTTGGGCTTAGACCCTGAAGGAGGATCATCCTAAAATATGCATACATTTTGGTAGGTTGGTGGAGATGAAGGTATCCCACTTCCAGTTACTAGATTGGAAGGGTATATTTAGGTCTCATTCAAACATTGGTTTCATTCATTGATAAATTGAATTAGGCATCAACCAATTACACAGGCCTAACAGATTTCGGATAGGGGCATTCATATTAGGTAACATGGATCAGGGATGGTCCACTGATGTCCCTATGATAGGGGTTTTTATCATCAAGGGAATGAATGATTGAAATTTTATTTATTTATTTTTTAGTTAGAAAGTAAAAGTAAGAGAAACATTTTATTTAGGGAATTCATTATTGAAGGAGAGAAAATATGGAATATATGATAGCCTGGTCACATATAATCGATGTATTTGGTGGCGGATTTAAGTTTTCAATTCTATTTTTTTCATAAAAAAAGATAATAGTAGGTTAATTGAATAACCTATATAAAAAAATTTATGGAATTAGGGTTTCATTCACCCACAAAAATATCTTGGTTCACATGGTATGTTTTTAAGGGGAGGCTCATTTTCAAGGAAGTTGAGTGATGAAAACTGGTTAGGAAGGTATGTAGGTATGTTGACGTTTCAATCACCAAGGGACCTCATGAAGGAGGTTGGTTTACATGGTAAGTCATCCAAGGGGGATGTTCCTCCCAAGGCACATGCAGAGGGATTATCCCATGATATAGGAAAGTATGTTGGAGGATGATACATATGGTAATCTCACATGGGTGGATAGTTTTATTTGTTATCCCACAAAGGAGGGATGTGTGATGACATGTATTTTCATGAAGATACCATTTGTTTGTTTTTAAATTTAATTTCCATTTTAATCATTTTAAATGTTTAATACAAACTAATGAATTTCCCTGGAGTGTTCGAGGGTTTTTCAGAGATCAGATTTCCAAAAAGATGGAAAATTAACTTGGCTGCACATTTAGTGTAAACCGTGCGACCCAGGATGCATTGTTAGTTTTAACCATGTGAATACAAGTAGTAGGCACCTTTAAACCATATGGTTTGTATGAAACCATGTGACTTTAGGTGCATTACCATTTTTAATTATAATCTTTTTTAATAGAGTTTTAGCAAGATTTTCAAATGGTTTGGGAGACCATGCAACTTAACAAAGCATGATATATCCTTAAGAAATGGATTGTGCAAGGTTTGCACATATTTTGGCTAAACCATGTGGCCAAACCCAAATCCCTTATCCCTCTAGGTGAAATAACTCTTTTTCTACTTACTTAAACCTTTAAATTTTTTCATTTTATCTCCTCTTCCTCCAACAACTAAACATGGTTTTCTCCCCCTATAGCTCAAAATGACTATTAATCTTAGAATCCGGATACCTCAGGGATCTGATGTCTAATTCATGATTTGAAGGAACTGTTGTATTTCTTAATATGCTCTCTCCCTTCATATTACCTTCTATTCATTTTTTTAATTTGAATCTATCAAACTACTTAAGTGTAATATTGTTTTCCCTACTTTTAGGGTATTATAAATTTTCATAGATTTTTCCAAACTAAATTTGAATATAAGTTTGATATCAAGTGGGGAGTCCTCTAAGTACTTGAGGTAGGTGGTCACATCATTTTCCCTTTGTATTTTTATGCATCATATATATTCTATTGTACCACACCACATATTTTGTGGAGTGTCCATTTTAAATGAATCTATTTATATAATACTGATTATGACACCTTTCTATATACATATTGATCCTATTTTGGTAATTTATATGTTGTATTACCCTTATATTCTAACACCTTGGGTGTGAAAAATGGAATTTTCCTTTACGGATAATCGAGTCAAATGCTGAGAACTCCTTTTAGCTAACATATTAGACTTTAAATGGGAAGGACATTGATATACAAGTGATAATAG
Organism: Viscum album; assembly: GCA_963277665.1. Lineage (NCBI taxonomy): Eukaryota > Viridiplantae > Streptophyta > Magnoliopsida > Santalales > Viscaceae > Viscum > Viscum album. Next base: position 478,803,768 of record OY728156.1, read on the forward strand.
GAACCAAATCACCTTTAAGGTATTTGTATCAAATTATAAGTTGGAATTTCCCATGTAAGAAATTTTCTTATTTGATCAGGTCACCTCCTAAGTGACCCTATGATCTTTACAAATTGAATTTCCTGGATATAAGGGATTCAGTGGTTTAATTAAGTGGAATGGATAATGAATAATGGTTTTATTTCAATTTATGAATTTAATGTGTTATATTAAATGTTTTATAAATGGTGGTAAGGCCACACCATTGGTTATACTTTTAAAAATGCACCATTTGTATTATAATTCCTTTCTATAAACAAACATGACATTCGAGATACATGGGATGTTTCGACTGATGTCATATTTTATAAATATGGTTATGGATCGTACCATTTTCCATTATAAATACACATTTATATAGGCTATGATGTGGTGGTAAGGGTTTGGTTGAGCGTGATGGAATCAAGCCACCTTACATCAGTTGTTGAGTATGACATCTCAAACCATTGACAATATTAGGATGTTGGGATTTGAATGCCACATTCCTTTGTTCGAGTGATGAAATAATGGCTAACTCATCATCATGAGTATATTTCATGATATTGGGATGTAGGGAATATAGCCTATTTCTTGGGATTATAGGCTCACTAGTCTGGTCATGGATGTCTGAGGTACACCTTGGCCTATTCAGCAACTAGTACTCAAGGTATATGTCCACTTATGTCCGCACGTACTTGGTTCATATAGGTGGATGAAAAATATATAATTATAATATATATATATATATATATATTACCATATATATACAATTACTCTTTAGAAACTTCCTTGATATGAGCTGATGCAGGTAGAGCTGTCAGGTGTACTTTGGGAACCTGAATGGTCTAGTTATTTATTTATTCGACATTTATTTCTTATACTGTTATATCCACACACTGTTTAGTTATGATCCTTACATGGATTATTTGTAGATTCCATTGGTAGTGGAATACTAAGATTTATATCTCACACCCTACTCGGGATGCATTTGGTACCAGGGAAGATTATCTATCTATAACTAAGGATAAGGGAAAGGTCCCTGTTATACAATATTTATATCAATTTCTTAATGATGGTGCTTCATAGAAGAGGAACGAGAATTCACTTGATATTCTTTTGGAACAAATTTTTTATTTTCATACTTTAGTATAGAATGATTTCATGCATGTTCCCTTATTCCCTTTTTTATATCACCATTTCATGCATTTCATGTATATAACTATTCCTTAGAGGATTTTGATATATTGTGATTCATTTGATTAGTTATATAAGCTTCCAAACTTGTTTATTTATTCTTTATATTTATATTATCTATGTACACTATTGTATGTTATATGATGTATCCAGTCTACTACTCTGAAAAAAGGTTATTGTCTCTCCACCGTTTCACCTTTATACCCTTGATACTATTCTGTAGCCTCTAGCGTATGAGGAGGTGCACTTGAGGCCATGTTACCAACCAGCTCGGGGCACGGGTAAAGCAAACCATGGGTCCAGATGTTACAAATTAGTATCATAGGATTCTTTTTACTTTTTACTGTTTAGGTATAATAAAGGAGACTATAAGTTAATGGAATTTTGAATTTTCTTTATTCCTTGACGTAGCTAACCCAAGTACAAGGGAACCCCGAATTACCCGATATGGGAGATTCTTTTTATTGATTAATCCATTTATAGTTGATATAACTTCACTTTGGGGTGAAAATTTTTTTATGGGATTATTGATATTTGTATTATTGAAATGAGGATTCCTTCTACCTAGTCCTGATGAAATAAGGGATTTTCATTAGATCATACATACTTATTAGCCACTCTTGGAGAAATATACCATGAATTTTTCTATATCATGTTTATTTTCAGTATGCATTTACCTATTGTATATTTATAGTTTCTTGATTATGTATTGAATTATGTTGAAACATCAGGCAGGAATGGGAGAACATAATTGGAACATAAATTTCCTACCTTAACCTAATAGTGTTTTCCTAAATATTTTAAAGCAGACACTTTATGTATTCAGTTATTGGACATTGATCCATGGGCCATTGGTCAAAAGGGTTGGATTTGTTATGGTGTAGTTTATGTAGATTACATGTTTTGGTTCATAATGCATATGTGCCCTTATGGATCAGAAATGGTAATACAACTAATTCAGTGATTTAATATGATTTACATATTTGAATGGGAAAAAATTCAAATGTATACA